>CM037586.1:5802327-6422327 GCA_021018995.1 Chloranthus sessilifolius
TGAATACTACTAGGTAAGGATCTAGCAGCATGGAATAGCATAGATTTGATCATTGTCAGAAATGGAGAAAATAATTTGATTGATCAAACCCCAATCAAGGCATTGAAGAAGATTGTGAGGGTAATCATGACTGAAAAGAGAAATTTTTAGAAGATGAAAACCCTGAAGAGTATTAAGGAATTGATAGTTTTTCAAGAGAATTGTTTTGATTTCAAAAGCAGGATTCTCAATAATAGATTGAGAAATATCAATGGGGAAAGCATATTTGAGTTTCTCAAACATGCAGATGCGTTTGAGACTGTGGAAAATAGGATCATTGAAATGAGGTTCAATGGAGGCAATGAGGTCAAGAAAATGATTGATAATGGAAAATTTTTCTTCTTCCCAGTTGAACTCCCTTAATAAAGAGATAAGACTATCATATAATAATTTAATTTGGCATTGTTGAGTCTGGCTCTTGTTGGTAAGGAAACTCAGATGTTGCTGAATTCTTTTCATATTTTGATCCATATGGTTTGGACCTATATCACTTCCATCCTGGTAAAGGTCAGGGTTAATACAGTCAGGGATAGGTCTTGGGTTATGGATACTAGGTTTTGGTAGTATTTGGGTAGTTAAATATGAGTCAAAAGCTTCTTGGGCTTTTTGTAGGGAATTGTGTATCTGGTATAATGAATTGGGAAATTATAGATTTGGCTATGACAAGTTTGCCAAGAGGTATAAACACCTGGGTTGAAACCTCTAAGGACAGTATAAGCTTTTCTTTGGGGCGAAAAATTGTCTTCTGTTGAATTGGCTGTATTGGCAGAAGAGTTTCCTGTAAGGCTAGTCATTCTCTGCAATAAAATTAGTGGTGAGCTGGTGATTTCCTATTGTAGGATCACCGCATAAATATAAGACCACTGGAGTGGTGGTGTGCGAATGCTCATGCAAATGGGAATAAACAATTCTATTATTGTGAGTAGTGTGATTGTAGTGATGAGCCCCTCAGAATTGGTTATTACCGGAAAGGGAGACACAACAAAGGTGAGGAAAGGAGTCCTCAGAAGGAGAGGAGAGAAAATGAAATCGAAGGGGATGACCCTTAAATTGGGCAGAAATGTCATGAGAATCTACCCTGGTAAAGGGAAAGATAGAAGGAATCCCTAAGATAAGAGTTTGAGTGATGTTTGGAAGAATCACAAAAGAAGTGGAAATGGAAGTTTTTACGAAGTATGATGCATACCTCTAATAGTAATGCTGAAAATACCAATTGTTTACTGGGGTTGTTTGATACTTAAAAAACTTTTAGTTTAGCTTGCTGGGGTAATTACCCTGCTAGGGATAATAAGGCGTCCAAAAAGATGGAATTTTGGAACGACTTTGAAGATAAGATTTTGTGGGATAAACAAGAGAAAAGAATAAAAACGGATTTGGGTTAAATTCCATTGGGAATAAAAGAAATAAATTTGTATGCTGGCAAATTCCATGCAAAATCATTTATGGGGGTTTGGAAATTATGACCAAGAAATTAAATAATTTATAATTTTATGATTGGATTAATCATGCTATTCTCAAAGATTTTTAAATATTTATATGGGAATTTGGTGTGCATAAGGCCTGATGGCCATTCATGCCATTCCAAATGCCAAGAAAGACTAAAGGTAGCATAATAATTTGTGTGCCTATGATTGTGTTGGTTATAGGCATTGTATTGGTTGTACCTATTCGTGTAGGTATATTGTTGGATGAGGTTATTCATTGGATGTAAAAAAGGAAGTAAATTTGCATGGAGAGTCCTTGGAATGAAAAGTTTATTGTGTAATTTAATAATAAAAAGAAAAGTAAGTAGAAATGGAATGATAGGAAAAGTTAGGAGAAATAGAAAGGAAAGTGGTAGGAGACATGGGGGCCCCAAAATTACACAATGAGGTTTTGGGATGAGACATAAAGAGGAACCCAAAGAAGGAGATTCCAAAGGATGTGTGAATGGGATATTGTCTACCGTAGGTGAATAAGGTAGTAAGATAGTGGGTAGAGTAGTTTCATAAGGAGAGTGAAACTGGTCCGAATAATAATCCTGTAAAACCCGTGGGATGTTGTAGGTAACAGGGAAAGTGATATTAGAGAGCACAATAGTGCTGAGATATCTAAATGGTTAGTTTTTGATGATTTGAGGGGAAAATGTACCAGGAAAAGATGGATTAATTTGAGGATCATACAATGGGCCTGGGTTTTTCCTAAGGAAAAAATGGTCAAACTTGGCCCAGTTAATAAAGTTGGTAAAATGGTCAATCTTAGACCATCGAAAGCATTCAATATGCTTTTGAGAGTTTAATTTGGAGTTCTTTTTTATCTTGGGCAAAGAAGATATTTTGTACTTTGATAAAATCAATGGGTGAAAATAATCAAATTGATTTTGAATATTGAATTGGTGGACACTAGTTACTTGACTAGTGATTATAGTGGAATCCAAGATGTTTTCATAGTCCAAATCCTTAACTGACTCAGAAAAGATTACATCTAATTTACTGGATGATTTCTTAGGTGTATATTTATCTAAGATGTCAATGGATAATTGTGGTTGAATGTGCTGTATAATTTCAACCGAAAGAGGATTAATTTTTGCCTGACTAGGCTGATTTTTAGTATAATGACTAGTAGAAATAATAGGAGCTAAAGATAGCTATTGATTTATCAAGTTTGATTTGTCTTCATCAGGGATAGTGAATTCCTGAGGAATCCCCAGAGGAATTATCAGAATAATTTGAGTAGACCAATTTTGACTCAAAGCATGGATATGATTAGGAGGAATAAGGGACTTCCTGTGTGGTTTTAATTCAGATTTTATTAAATTACTCTCATGAATATTGGAAGACCTCGTTAAAGACTCTTGATTAGTGTCAAAGGCTTTTGATCAGAACCTTGATTAGACTCTTTAGACTCTTGATTAGAGTCAGGAGATGAATTGTTGGATGAAGAGTGACCAGATTGAAAACTAAAAAGTTTAGGGTCTTTGTCATAAATTGTTCTAGTTTCTTTTTCATTTTACACCGATTGGCATAATGACCATATTTGGTGCATTTAAAGCATTGAATATGTTCTTGAGATTTTGATCTTGATTTCTTTATCCTTTTGGACAAAGAGGAGTCAGTTAATTGTGACCTTTTTTGTTGTTTATAAAAACTTGGAGGATAAGATTTAGATTTATGGTTCTCTGTTGTTTCAGTTAAAACATTAATCTGAAAATTTATTTGTTTTATTTGTTTTTTACCAGATAATGCTTTTAATCGAGATTTTAATTGATAAATAAATTCTTGATAGGGATTAGTATATTGTACTAAGGAAGTGTTTGATTTATCAATAGATTTGATACAAACTTTGATTTTTAAAGTTGTTGTTGAATTAGGTTGAGTAAGTTTGAGGGCTTCAACTGGAGGATGAATCGACTGAACGATTGAACCATCAAGCTTCTGCCATTCCTTTTGAAAGTCCTCAAGGAGAAATATTCTCCTTTCCTCTTGATTCATTTCAAGATATTTTGTTGCTTTAAACCAAGTAACAAATAGAATTACTTGATAAAAAGTTTCAATATATTGATAAAATTGGTCTTTGAATTCTTGTAATTTTGATGCAGAAAATATTTTAAAATATCATTCACGGAATTGTGCATATTTATCTTGCTGAAATTCAGCATTGATTTCTTGTTTATTGATAACAAAGTTTTCTGATTTTATAAAAGCCATAAAAACTTTTATTAATGGATTGAGAAATTCATCTCGCTAGCGATGAGGGGATTCCTCTCATTGTTGGGTATATATCCCATGAGGAATCTGTTGTTCAGAAACTTGAATTCCTTCCAGATTGGGTTGATTAAATTCAGAAGGAACAAATGAGTTAGCTTCTGAATAAGATGATCGAGCAGTCGAGGGTATAGAAACTCTATAAGGACCTCGAGACCTCGAATCAGAATAAGAACTTCTATAAGAAGTTCTGTGGGATGTTGATCTATCAAATTTTAAGATTACATCACCCTGGATATTTTGAACAATTTGTTCAATTTCTTGGTTTAAAATTGGTTTAGGTGAGACAGCTTGAGGTATACGCCAAGCATCAGGAAAAGTAATATTTTTCCATTCACATAGTTTTTGTGTAGCAACATTAGTGGTTGCACTATTAGTCTCAATTAAAACTGTTCTTCCTGGTTCATTTTGATAATTAATTTTAGGAACAAGAGAAGTCATCACCTTATAATGAAGGCGATAGATCAGAGCAATGGTCTCTGATCCAGGCATAAAGTTGTATCCCTCAGTTTGGAGATGAAGGGTACAAGCATGAAAAATATTTTTATCTGTTAAAGATAAAGTTAAATTTGGAAAAATATTGTAGTATACTGGACCAAGGCATAAGCTGGTCTCAATAGCGGCCATCAGAGAGGATCGCCAATCAAGGCATCTAGCATCTCTGAGAGTGCTAAGTATACTAGTATTTTCAAGACCCAATAAGGTTAAAGGTTTGAATGCAACTTGAATGTATCCTAAATGAAGAAATTTGAAACAATGAAGGTCATGTAAAAGATCTTCGTTGAAAAGTAATTGAAAACCTTCATTTTGACTTTCTTCATTTATACTGAGAGTTTGCTCAGTAGTTTTGATCGACATGTCGGTGGACCAATCTTTCCATCCATATTGATAGATTGTTTTAGGATTGATGGAAGGTATTGTCCATCGGTTTAATTGATTTTGTTGGTCATCAATTTGAGACCATTTATCTAATTGCTTATTTTTTATTAATTTTTTGAAGGAAAAATTAAAAAGAGACATAAAATTGATGATTTTTTTTTTTTTTTTTAAACAGTAAAAATAAGAAAGGGTAAAAGAGCTTTTGGTAAAACAAAAAAGACTGTAATTACATATGGGAATAGTAATGTTGGAATAGTTTTACTATAGTGAATAGTGATTTGAAATACTATTCATCAGCATAGTAAATTACTATTTACCTTCTCCTCCATAAATTTCCATGGACTTCTTACAGAAATTCATTTAGATTTACTACTAGATTGTCAAAACTTCCACGATAACTTTTACGGAATCAACCGGTAACAACGTTAATCCTCGCTACAATGCCATCAAGTCATCCCAACGCGATTCCCATGCTACCACAAAGATAATAGTAAATCTAAATGCACATTATAAGTCATCCATAAAAACCGCTGAAGAAGACGATGAACAGTAGTTCATACGCCCATGATTAGCCACCCTAATCACGATGCACTACCTCTCAAGATTCCAACACTAGCCACCCGCCATATGTAATTACCACGGGCTTAGCCGGACATGGCTCTGATACCAAACTCAGAGTACGGGGAAGACGTGGTTGCGGAAGAGACGGAAGCACACGGGAAGAAAACCTTATATCATATATTAATACTAATAAAATAAACTTACAATTCTCAAAACATATGGAATCTTACACTATACACACACTATGCAACTACTATGCAGCTACTATGCATGCATTAAACAAATATATACAAATGGAGGAAGCTTACCGAAACCTTGAGTAGCTTCTCCGATACACACTTATACTAAAAGAAAGAACAAGAGAGAATGCTAGGTAAAATTTTCGGTGAAAATACTCGATGTCCTGAACAATCCCCAGGCTAACCCTTTTATAGATGAATGCGGATTTGAAGTGGTTTGAAATCCGCTACTGATTGATGAATACGGACTTGAAATGAATTAAAATCCGCCGCTGAGTGAGACACGTGTGCTGGGTGGATTGGTTGCAGTCGCTTCGTCCCTTGATAATTGTGTTCTGACGTAAGGATATGCGTCAGTGCTTCATAATTGGAATGATGACTTCATGGACAGCTGGTGAGGCTATTGGCCTTTAAATTGCTATTGGCCAGTAATAATTTAAATGGTAGGGTCTCTGATGATGTGTGAGCAAATAGCTACTTTGACTGATTTGTCACTTTATTAATGTGAAGTGACAACTTCATTGGCTGTATTGACAGTTGCTTGGAGTGATGGACAGCTGTATTGGCTGGGAAATAGTTGTATTGATGGTTGGCGAATTATTTCTTACTTTTGACCTGATTAATGATTGAGTCCCAATCTTCGCCGAGTGATTGATCAGGACTGTCTGGTTGCGATTCCCCTGCTAGAATATGGAAGGAATTATTGTTTTCAGACGAAGTGATGGAATCTTCATCCGAATGGGATACTGAATTGAAGGTTTGAAGAAAATGGGCTTTCATGAAAGCAAGATAACGATGATTAATCTGTGTCTCAGATAAATCGAGACACAGATTAATGGATTTGAATATTTCAAAAGGATTAGATTCTAAAGGAGATAAAGAAGCCTCAGGTTTTGCTGTTTTGACATGCTGAGATATAATGGATGAAATTTCAAGTAGTTTTTTATCAAAATCGGGAATATTATCCCACCATCGGATCCAGTAAATTCTTTGAAGTGTGGGAAGATGGTCAATAGTGGTAATTTGAATATTCCACATCCAAATCCATGGAATACTGCATTCTGTGAAGAAAAAGAAATCAACTTCAGAGAAATGGGAATTTTTCCCTTTGAATTTTACTCTTTCATATTGATAATATAAAGCAATTAATGATTTGGATAAAATTTTGGTGGTTGGACCGAAATAACTCCACCAATTATAGAACCAATTGGGAATACCAGCTTGAAGGATATCTGGACAAATCTTTAGAAACTAGGAATGTTTCTGTTTCGGATTCATATAATAGAAGGCATTGATGAAGGATTGGATATAATCCCAATAATTGAAAGAATGGCCTGAACTGAGTTTGCGGGATTTATTTAGGTCAAAACCCCAAATAGAGGTTTTAAGGATTTTATGAATAATGACTTTACTATAAGTAATTGGGCTATCTGGCCGTAGGTTTTCCATATGATGGGTAAAGGTAATGGATCCAGTAGCGGTCAAAATTGCTTCTGCAATTAGACGGATTTTGCCATCCAATGCAGGAAATCCTTGATTGTCAAGATATCATATCTTTAGTTCCCAGGAATCAGATATCCATTGTTGATCTTCTGATTCAATTACCAGAATGGTGAAAAATATATCCTTTTGAATATAAGAAATTTCTTTTGTTTCCATCTTCTCTTTATTGAGAGAAGTTTTTTCTTTATTGGAAGCAGTTTTCTCTTTATTGAGAGAAATATCTTTTTGAGCAGAGTCCTTAAATTGAAAGCCTCCTTTTATTCGATGTCTATTGCTTTGGATAATTGTCCAAAGAGCATGATCATCTATGGATTCTTGATTTGAGGCTAAGGGGATATTGCTCATTTCTTTGCCTTTTCCTCCTGAGGAGGATGCCGCCATTAAGAAATACCCTGTAAAAATTCTCTAGTTAGAAAATCAGGGAGAGAATTTGTTTCTCCTTGTATATATTCAATTTGAAAATCAAAGGAGGATAGTTCAGCTTGCCATTTAGCAAAGATTTGCTTTGATGCAAGATTTTTTACATCTTTTTGTAAAACAGATTTTGCTGAACTACAATCTATTGGAAGCAAGAAGGACTGATTAAGTAAATCATCCTGAAATTTTTGAATACATTTGACAATGGCGAGAACTTTTTTAATAGTTGAATAATTAATTTGGGCATCTTTCAAAACACCAGAAGTGTATCTAATTAATTCTTCCTTCTGTTTGGAGGGATTGAGTTGTTTTAAAATTCCTCCATAGCCTAGTTGAGAGGCATCTGTCTCAACTGTCTTATACCAAAGTGGATTAGCTAAAGAGAGACAGGGAATTTGTTTGACTTTTAATTTGATTTGCTGAACAACTTTGGTATGGGCATCAGTCCATGGAGATGGATTCTTTTGGAGTCGTGATTGTAATATCTTTGCATCATATGTCAGGTTAGGAATAAAATTTGCAACATAATTCAGACTGTCCAAAAATCTTTGTAATTGGGTTTTGTCCAGAATTACATCAAGAAATTTTGAGGCAAATTCAATACTTCTGTCAATTGGGATAATTTGACCTTGGTGAATATTATGACCAAGAAATCGAATAGATGTTTGAAATAACTTGATTTTAGGAGCAGAAACTACTAACCCATTTTTGTGGATAATGTCTTTGAAAATTTTGAAATGTTTAAAATGTTGGTCAATAGACTTTGAAAAGATAAGTATGTCATCAATATAGACTATAGAAAATTCAGTATATGGAGTAAATATCTCATTCATAATATTTTGAAATTCAGAAGGAGCATTTTTAAGGCCAAATGGCATAACATTTCATTCAAAGTGTCCAAAAGGAACAGTAAAAGCAGTTTTATACCTGTCAGTCTCGGCCACCTGAATTTGCCAATACCCTGATTTGAGATCAAACTTGGAAAAAATAGTGGCTGAATGTAAGCGATCTAGCAAATCCTTTTTGTTAGGAATAGGATAACGAATCCATTGGAGGCAATCATTTAATGGTTTATAATTGATAACTAGTCGAGGAGTTCCTCGTTCTCGCTCAAAGATTTTTATTCACATAAAAAATAACCCATGGGGAGGATCGACGAATAAGTTGTTTGTGCAATAAACTGGCAATTTCAGTTTTGCATAATTCCAAATAGGCACAGGGAACAATTTCTCCCAAAGATCAAGAGGAAATATCAAACCTTCTTTCTAGATGGTTCTCTCAGAAGGAAGGGTCATCGAATCGAGGTCGATGATTTCAACATTGCTAGACGCAAAGATAACGATGGGCGCCTCGCTTTTAGCTTTCCTCGATCAACATTGATAGCTTAAGATGGAATCATCTATCATAAAGGTGTGCAAGAGTTAATGAAAAGTGAGCCTAAGGGTGAAAATAAAATAAAGAAATTAAAATTCGAGTTTTAAATAAAGAATTTTTTTTTTTTTTTTTTTAAAATTTAAAATTCGAATTTAAAATAATTTTTTTTTTAATTTTTTTTTTTTAATTCGAATTTCAAAAATAAAATTTAAATTCAAAAATTAAAATATAAAATTTAAATTTCAAACCTTAAGACAATCCTTCAAAATCCTATAAAATCTTACCTAAAAGAGAAAAAGAAGGGAGAGAATAGAAAGATTCCTACAAAGCCTAAAGCAAGTAGTCCCACAAAAATTAATAACTAGATTTTAGAAAATCCTACAAAATATCTAAAAGAGGAAAATAAAGAAAATAAACTCCTAAAAAATTTAAAATAAGAAATCCTAAAAATCTAAACTTCCTAAAAGAACTCCATAAAAAAAATACTTACCTAAGAGAGAAAAATAAGCGAAAGAAGATTTTACAAAGTAAAAATTTAAAAATTGATTTTTTTTTATTTTTTTTAAATCCGAATTTCAAAAATTAAAATTAAAAATTCAAATTTTTTTTAAATTTTTTTTTTTTTTTTTTTAAATTCGAATTTCAAAAATTAAAATTAAAAAAATTAAATTTTAAACCTAATGGCAATCCTACAAAATCTTATCTAAAAGAGAAAAATAAGGAAAAAAAATAAAAGATTCCTAAATTTCCTAAGGAAGGTATCCTAAATTTATAAACTTCCTAAAAAATTAATAACTAATTTTAGAAAATTCTAGAATATCTAAAAGAGGAAAATAAGGAAAAAGAATCCTACTAAAATAAGAAGTCCTAAAAACCTAAACTTCCTAAAAGAGTACTACACAAACTTACCTAAGAGAGAAAAATAAGGGAAAGAAGATTTTGCAAATCAAAAATCTAAATATTAATTTTTTTTTTTTTTTTTAAATTAAATTTCAATTTTTTTTTTTTTTTTTTAATTCGAATTTCAAAAATTAAAATTAAAATTTCAAGATTAAAATTAGAAATTAAAATTTTAAATCTAGTGGCAATCCTAAGAATCTTATCTAAAAGAGAAAAATAAGGGAAAAAATAAAAGATTCTTAAATTTCCTAAGGAAAGTATCCTAGATTTATAAACTTCATAAAAAAATTAATAACTAATTTTAGAAAATCCTAAAATATCTAAAAGAGGAAAATAAGGAAAAAAAAAAAAAATCCTACTAAAATAAGAAGTCCTAAAAACCTAAACTTCCTAAAAGACTCCTACAAAATCTAAAATAAAAAGCCTAAAAATCTCAACTTCCTAAAAATCCTAAATTTATAAACTTCCAAAAAAATTAATAACTAATTTTAGAAAATCCTAGAATATCTAAAAGAGGAAAATAAGGAAAAAGAATCCTACTAAAATAAGAAGTCCTAAAAACTTAAACTTCCTAAAAGAGTCCTACACAAACTTACCTAAAAGAGAAAAATAAGGGAAAGAAGATTTTGTAAAGCAGAAATCCAAATATTGATTTTTTTTTTTTTTTTTTTTTAATCAAAACACAAAAAAAAAAAAAAAATTCCTAATCGAATTAATCAAAATTTTGCTGATCTCCCCGACAACGGCGCCAAAAACTTGGTGTATTTTAAGTATAACCCTTGCAAGTGCACAAGATCTATTGCAGTATGGCAAGAACAAAGGTGTCGAACCCACAGGGAAATCTTGAATTTTAATTCATTCTTTCAGAGATTTAAAAACGTCCCCAAGGAAGTACCAAGCGGCAGATTCAATTTAACCAAAAATTTATCACTTTTTCTAAATGCAAGAAAAATAAATTAATCTAAACAACTAATTACTGATGAATCTAAGAATAATATTTAAATAAGATAAAGAAATATGCTACCCCAGATTTGTACCCCCCTTTCATTAAAGAATCATTCACACTATCACCATTATTCATTCATAAAAATGATTTAAAATAAAGTATGATCATCAATCCGGCATACCCTATCTAAAAACAATGACTCAACCTATCATTGCGGTATGAGTCATGTAAGAAGCATATCGTATCTCGTGATGTGTAGATCAAAACAATAAAAACATTAGACTATGGTATTAATCATAAATATGAGTACTTATCTGGGGATCACATATTTTCCGATCTACTGATTTAGCCGCTCATCTTTGGTGTATGATCTCCTTTTCATTCAAAGCCATTCCTTTTTTTATTTCTTCCAAAAATCTTTGGTTACAATGCCTTTTCCTAAATACAATCTATGAATGTAAAAGAAAGACAGTGCAAATCCTAAGTACAATCTACCCAAATCAATCCCTAGAAGAAGAAGAAAAGAAGAACTTTTAAAAAGATGCTCAGAGCAGTCTGAAACCAAAAATAATAATAAATAAATAATCCTCTCAAAAAAACTCTCTAAAAAAATCTCTAATTATTTCCTAAAAAAATCCCTCTAATTCCTATCTCTAATTCTTGCTCTCTTTTTTCGAAGTGTTTGATCCGCTTTGAATAGAGCCGAAGTTTCCCAGCCACAGAGGTGTTCCAACTCGAAAATTTAGGGTCGATTAATTGACCCAATAGGGTCGATGCATCGACTTCCCAGAGATTCGTGAATTTCCGCCGAACTTTACATCAGACACTGCTTCAGTATTTTGGCCATAACTTTCTGTCCCGAAGTCGGATTGAGGCGATTCGTGCGCCGTTGGAAAGCTGACAGAAAGCTCTACAACTTTTATGTTTTGACAATTTCATAATTCGGACATTTTGAAGGTCCAAATTGATCTGTAAGTTGCACCAAGTTCTCGATGACCCAAAGTTACAGTGTTTTGACATTATTTTCAAAATTCTTGGACTGTTTTCTGCACTTGGCTTATATTTACCTGAAAGACTTTAAATCTAATAATTTTTATCAGATAGCCTTCATCGGATAGCTAAATATAGGTATCTAGGGGTGAAATATCATCATATTTCACTACTCATCAAGTAGCAAGAGATTCTTTTGCTTACTCATCTCGATTTTTATGAATTAATTTCATGTTTAAGGTCACTAATTGTAACAGGTCTAGGTATAGACTCATTATTTGAATATTGAGGTTGAGATTCTTTTATTGGATTAGTAGTTTTGTGTGCTAATTCCAATAAAGATGGTTGATTATTTGTAGGAATGGTGGTTCCAGAATTTTGACAATTTATTATTGACTGATCAAAAGATGGAGAAAATTCAGATTTTGTCTGAATAAGTTTTGGGTCTTTGTCATAAAGTTGGTCTGATTTTTTCTTGACCTTACACCTGTTGGCATAATGACCAAACTTTAAACATTTATAACATTGAATATGTTCTTGTGATTTTGATTTAGATTTTGATTTCTTTGGTGAAGAAGACTCAAACATTTTTTGAGTTTTCTGTTTATAAAAACTTGGAGGATAAGATTTGGATTTAGGATTTTCTTTTTGAGTTAAAACATTTATCTGAGAATTTGTTTGTTTTATTTGTTTTTTACTAGATAATGCTTTTAATCGAGATTTTAATTAATAAATAAATTCTTGATAGGGATTAGTATATTGTACTAAGGAAGTGTTTGATTTATCAATAGATTTGATACAAACTTTGGTTTCCAAAGTTGTGGGATTCGATTGAGGAAGTTTTAAGGCTTCAATAGGAGGGTAAACTGACTGAATAGTTAACCCATCCAGTTTTTGCCATTCTTTTTGGAAATCATCAAGGAGAAATATTTTCCTTTCATCCTGAGTCATTTCAAGATATTTTGTTGCTTTAAACCAAGTAACAAATGGAATTACTTGGTAAAAAGTTTCAATATATTGATAGAATTGTTCTTTGAATTCCTGTAATTTTGATACAGAAAATTTTTTAAAATACCATTTACGGAATGGTGCATATTTATCTTGCTAAAATTCAGCATTGATTTCTTGTCTATTGATAACAAAGTTTTCTGGTTTTAAAAAAGCCATAAAAACTTTTATTAATGGATTGAGAAATTCATCTCGCTAGCAGTAGGGGATTCCCTCTGCTGTTGGGTATATATCCCATGAGGAATCTGTTGTTCAGAAACTTGGATTCCTTCCAGATTAGGTTGATTAAATTGAGAAGGAACAAATGAGTTAGCTTCTGAATAAGATGATCGAGCAGTCGAAGGTATAGAAACTCTATAAGGACCTTTAGACCTCGAATCAGAATAAGAACTCCTATAAGAAGTTCTTGGGGATGTTGATCTATCAAATTTTAAGATTACATCACCCTGGGTATTTTGAACAATTTGTTCAATTTCTTTGTTTAAAATTGGTTTAGGTGAGACAGCTTGAGGTATACGCCAAGCATCAGGAAAAGTAATATTTTTCCATTCACATAGTTTTTGTGTAGCAACATTAGTGGTTGCACTATTAGTCTCAATAAAGACTGTTCTTCCTGGTTCATTTTGATAATTAATTTTAGGAACCAGAGAAGCCATCACCTTTTAATAAAGGTGATAGATCAGAGCAATGGTCTCTGATCCAGGCATAAAGTTGTATCCCTCAGTTTGGAGATGAAGGGTACAAGCATGAAAAATATTTTTATCTGTTAAAGATAAAGTTAAATTTGGGAAAATATTGTAGTATACTGGACCAAGGCATAAGCTGGTCTCAATAGCGGCCATCAGAGAGGATTGCCAATCAAGGCATCTAGCATCTCTGAGAGTGCTAAGTATACTAGTATTTTCAAGACCCAATAAGGTCAAAGGTTTGAATGCAACTTGAATGCATCCTAAATGAAGAAATTTGAAACGATGAAGGTCATGTAAAAGATCTTCGTTGGAAAGTAATTGAAAACCTTCATTTTGACTTTCTTCATTTATACTGAGAGTTTGCTCAGTAGTTTTGATCGACATGTCGGTGGACCAATCTTTCCATCCATATTGATAGATTATTTTAGGATTGATGGAAGGAATTGTCCATCGATTTAATTGATTTTGTTGGTCATCAATTTGAGACCATTTATCTAATTATTTATTTTTGATTAATTTTTTGGAGGAAAAATTAAAAAGAGACATAAAATTGATGATTTTTTTTTTTTTTTTTTTTAAACAGTAAAAATAAGAAAGGGTAAAAGTGCTTTTGGTAAAACCAATAAGACTGTAATTACATATGGGAATAGTAATGTTGGAATATGTTTACTATAGTGAATAGTGATTCGAAATACTATTCATCAGCATAGTAAATTACTATTTACCTTCTCCTCCATAAATTTTCATGGACTTCTTACAGAAATTCATTTAGATTTACTACTAGATTGCTGTTGCAAAATTGCGTCCGTCCACGATAACTTTTACGGGGAATCAACCGGCAACAACGCAATCCCTGCTACAATGCCATCAAGTCATCCCAACGCGACTTCCCACGCTACCACAGCATAGTAGTAAATCTAAACAGACCATTATAAGTCATCCATAAAAGTCGTTGAAGAAGACGATGAACAGTAGTTCATACGCCCATGATTAGCCACCCTAATCACGATGCACTACCTCTCAAGATTCCAACACTAGCCAACCATATGTAATACATCTGATACCAAACTCAGAGTAGGGGGAAGACATGGTTGCGGAAGAGACGAAAGCACACGGGAAGAAAACCTTATATCATATATTAATCCTAATAAAACAAACTTACAATTAAAAACTCAAAACATATGGAATCTTATACTATACACATACTATGCAACTACTATGCAGCTACTATGCATGCATTAAACAAATATATACAAATGGAGGAAGCTTACCGAAACCTTGAGTAGCTTCTCCGATACACACTTACACTAAAAGAAAGAACAAGAGAGAATGCTAGGTATATTGAAAGGATGGTGGGATAATGTTCTCACAGCCACTCAACGTGAAGAAATCCTAACTTCAACTAAACCAGTCAAAAATGACCTTACTGGCATAAAGGAAACTAGGGAAGATGCAGTTTATACATTGACCCAAACCATCATTTTTCATTTTGTTGGTTCTTGGAATCTTCAATATGAAAGAAGTAGAGAACTACTTCAAAATTTCCGTTGCCCATCTTTAACCCATTTCAGATGGTATAAAGATGTATGTATGACAAAAGTCATGCAACGAAGTGATGCCAATACTGAATATTGGAAAGCCAAATTCATTGATGGGCTTCCCAATTTATTTGCTGAGAAGGTTCGTAATAAACTCCGTAATCCTGATGATCAAAGTATCACTTACAATCAATATACTTATGGACAACTCCAAAGTATCATTGTGCGTGAAGGATTAACATTGTGTAATGACTTAAAATTACACCAACAATTAAAAACAGCAACAACTTACTGGTCGTAAGGAATTGGGAGAATTTTGTGACCAATTTACTTATGACACAAAAATCAATTATCCTTCAAAAGGACGAGATAATAGAGAAATCTCTAATTATCATCGTCCCTCTGAACGACATCGTCGTATTTCAAACAAACTAACAATCCTTCTTCTCATCCACAATATCGTGAAAAAAGAAATTTTACTCAACAACATCGAGAACCCAGGAATCCTTCTTTTTCACGCAAATATCATGAGAAAAGAAGAAACTCAACAAATCGACCCCAAAGAGAGATTAAATGTTACAAATGTCATCGATTTGGTCATTATGCCAATAAATGCACAACTGAACAAAGAATAAATCAGATTCATGATGAAGGTCTGAAATTAACCCTTTCAAAAATCTATTTAGATTCTAGTCCTGATTATTCAGAATTTTCTGAGTCTGATAATGAAATTCATTCCACTTCGTCATCTTCCTCCTCTGCAGATGACCACCCTGCAAATTGCAAATGTAATCATATTCATACTTCAAATGATTCTTGGCAAGCATTTGCTGCCATGAATAATCTTAGTATCAATGTTCTTTCTGAATCCCAACAATCGTTACTGGACTTAGTTGATAAAACTGAAGATCCAATAATGAAATCCAAATTGATTGAAGCATGTATATCTACAGCTCACAAAGAAACTAAAAAGTCTCTAATAGTAGAAAATCCTTACTCTATTAGAGAACTCTTTCATCGGCTAGAATCCCATAATTTTTCTAACCAGATGACCCATTCTACCCATAATTCTTCTAGGGTTGTCAATTTCCAACAAATAGAATCTCTCAATAATGAATTAATTATTCTAAAACAACATTTTGTTAAAGAAATTTCCACCATTAATAATTGCCTCCATCATTTGGAAAACAAAGAAGTTTCTTCTAGTTCTCCATCACATTCTTACCTGAATACTCTCCAACAGGTATCCTCCCCAAAATGGTAAATCAAGGACAATTTATTTATTAATTCCAATTATACAATTTATGACATCATCGCCCTTATTGACAGTGGTGCTGACATGAATTGTCTTCAAGAGGGATTAGTCCCTTCCTTTTATTTGACCTCCACTCGTCAGAGTCTCACCAATGCTAGTGGATATCCCATACCTATCCACCACAAACTTAACCATGCTGCTATCCAGCATCATGATATTTCCATTCCCACTTTCTTTGTGATTCTCCCAAATATCACTCAAATCCTTATCTTAGGGATTCCTTTTGTTTCTTCCATCTTTCCTTTTACTCGGGTTGATTCTCACGGCATTTCTGCCCAATTTCATGGTCATCCCCTTCGCTTCCACTTTCTCTCCTCTCCTTCTGAGGACTCCTTTCCTCATCTTTGTTGTGTCTCCCTTAACGGTAATACCCAATTCTGGGGGGGTCATCACCACAATCACACTACTCACCATAATCGAATTGGTTCTTCTAATTTACATGAGCATTTGCATTCACATTTGCATACCACCAATCCAGTGGTCTTATATTTATGCGGTGATCCTACACTAGGAAATCACCAGATCACCACTACTTTTCGTGCAGAGGATGACTAGTCATGCTGGAAGCTCTTCTGCCAATGCAGCCAATTCAACAGAGGACAATTTCTCGCCACAAAGAAAAGTTTATGTTGTCCTCAAAGGACACCAACCAGGACTATACACTTCATGGCAATCCTACCATAGCCAAATTTATAATTTTCCTAGCCCATTATACTAAATGTATAATTCCATCAGAGAAGGCAAATCTGCTTTTCAAACCTATCAAACCATGCATATCCTTGCCCAATCTCCTATTATGGAAATCAAAGACTACTCCAAATCAGAAAATTTCAACATTAGCCATATATCCAATTTCATTAGCCCACGTATTGATTCCTCCATATACCAAGAAATTAATGGAGTATGGAAAAACCATGTTGCCAATAATAAAAGAAAAGTCAGACAACATTTGAGCATTCTGGCATTCAAAATTCAGGCTCAAGAAGCCCATACCCAACAACTTTATGAAGGCCTAACCTCATTACTCAAGAACTTCAATTGGGAAGAAGAAACCTTTTCCATTGAGAAAATTTCCTATTTCCTCAACCTCATTGAATTGGTGAAACAAAATGATCCAATTCTGCATCGCCTTAAAAGAATCTGCATGTTTGAAAAAGCCAAACATGTTCTTCCAATTGATATTTCCCAAAATATTGTATCTCAAATTGAGGATTCGACTACTTAGATCAAACAAATCTTATTGCAGAATTGTCAATTTATCAACCACCTTCAGGGTTACTATCTCCCAAAAATTTCTTTGTTCACGCCTGATTATCCTCATAATCTTTCCCAAGGTCTTGATTGGGGATTGGTCAACCAAATTATTTTCCCACTTTCCAATATTCCAAATTTTCCCCGAATGATTAAATCCATGGTTTTCCATGCCTCTAAATGTTTACGCAAAGGCATTTATCTTACTTTTCTGATCACTAGCACTCTTGACTGGCGATCTAGAGAACAATTCTTCCAACCATATCAAATTTGGATTCTTCAGAAGCCCGGATATATGAGATGGAATATATCAACCAAGCGGATCCTTTATCACGGTCAGTGCCTGTCAATCTCTCCCAAATCCTATTGGATTCATTCCCTAATACAATTTTCTCACGAGCGAGAGAAATTTTAAGGACCATTATGCTTTCAAAATTTACGATGGTCGATTTAATTTTCCTCACCGATTTTCCTATGGAATATATGACTACTCCTCAACAAGAAGAAGAAGCAGAAAAATTTCTCCAACAAATGATCAGCAGGAATAATCTCCATCTGCCTGCTAATTTAGAAATTGAAGCATCTATCTAAGAAGAAGATCAGCTTCACAACTTATCTGATTCGGATAGCTCCCTATCTGGCGATTCAATGTTTTACCAGAATCTTGACAATCACAGAGAACCATGAAGTTCAGCCATAAATGACAAATCAGTCAATAAAGCAGCTGTCATCCAACTAATTATTGTCGGCCAATAGACTCACCAGCTGTCCATGAAGTCATCATTCCAATTATGAAGCACTGACGCATGCCCTTACGTCAGAACACAATTATCAAGGGACAAAGCGACTGCAATCAATCCACTCAGCACACGTGTCCCACTCAGCGGCAGATTTTAATTCATTTCAAGACCGCATTCATCAATCAGTAGCGGATTTCAAACCACTTCAAGCCCGCATTCATCTATAAAAGGGTTAGCCTGGGGATTGTCCAGGACACCGAGTATTTTCACCGAAAATTTTACCTAGCATTCTCTCTTGTTCTTTCTTTTAGTATAAGTGTGTATCGGAGAAGCTACTCAAGGTTTCGGTAAGCTTCTTCCATTTGTATATATTTGTTTAATGCATGCATAGTAGCTGCATAGTAGTTACATAGTGTGTGTATAGTGTAAGATTCCATATGTTTTGAGTTTTTAATTGTAAGTTTGTTTTATTAGTATTAATATATGATATAAGGTTTTCTTTCCATGTGCTTCCGTCTCTTCCGCAACCACGTCTTCCCCCTACTCTGAGTTTGGTATCAGAGCCATGTCCGGCTAAGCCCGTGATAATTACATATGGCGGGTGGCTAGTGTTAGAATCTTGAGAGGTAGTGCATCGTGATTAGGGTGGCTAATCATGGGCGTATGAACTACTGTTCATCGTCTTCTTCAGCGGTTTTTATGGATGACTCATAATGGTCAGTTTAGATTTACTACTATGCTGTGGTAGCGTGAAAAGTCGCGTTGGGATGACTTGATGGCATTGTAGCAGGGATTGCGTTGTTGCCGATTGATTTCCCGTAAAAGTTATCGTGGACGGACGCAATTTTACAACAGCAATCTAGTAGTAAATCTAAATGAATTTCTGTAAGAAGTCCATGAAAATTTATGAAGAAGGTAAATAGTAATTTACTATACTGATGAATAGTATTTCGAATCACTATTCACTATAGTAAAACTATTCCAATATTACTATTCCCATATGTAATTACAGTCTTTGTGACGACCCGACTTTTCCAATCCCTCAGGTATAGGAAAGGCCGGTTCGCCAACCTATCGAATAAACGATAAGCCGGACAAACAGGGCACATATCAGAGTAAAGCGCAATAAATATCCATAGCTAAAAAAAATACGGAAGCAATTAAAAGTAAAGAACCACCGATAATGGCCGACCATCATCGAAATATGGCTCATAACAAAAATCATCGTCAAGTATAAAACTATGATATCCAACTAAAATGGGCCCACAAATTCAAGTCTAACTCTCACCACAAATAAGAAAATCAGTAAGTTCTATACTGGAAAAAACTCCTCAGGAGGAACCTCAAGCTCTTCCTCAGGCACGTAGTCAGGATCAATCTCACAGCCCTGAATAGCCACGTCAGTACCTGAATCTGTGACGTATAGTCGGAGTGAGCTAACCAACAAAGCTCAGTAGAAGAAAGACATCTATGGCATTTTACTTTAACTAATATGGTTTCAAAACAAATATCGAAATATAGCTTGTCAAACATATAAGCAGATAATAAACTGAATTTATGTGCGAAAGTCATATGTAAGATTTATTTCTAAATGTGTGAAAACAGTTTCAAGAATGAGATCGATTTATTGTCTTAGTTTCTCTAACTTCTATATGCAAAGTTCAGTAATTCATGACTTAATCCTCAACTTAAAATACCTCCCGAGTAAACTATATCTCGAGAGCAGGAATATAGCCAATGGGAACCCTTACCTACCATCGTCGTTCATGAACCCTTTTTCAGGATGCAACAAGCCCCTGCGTAATGAGGAAAACCTGTGCCAGAAAATTGTTCAGGAATTTTTGAGGGGTCGTTCAGGTCAATCATAAAACAAATGCAGATACTAATATAAATCAGATGCAAGTCTCTTATACATAGTTCAAGTTCTTGATTTCATATTTTCAGAGTTTAAACAGATTCAGGTTTCAGGATTCAGGTAGATTTAGATTTTCAATCATTCATATCAATTTCAGTTTACAGATGTGATTTCAATGGCATATGCAAGTTTAAAGATTTTAATTCAAAATATCCATGCGAATTAAAATAAAATACTGTAAAGATGAGATTCTCCTACCAAAACTCGGAGTAATGCGAAGTCAAGCAAAGTCCTATTGATGGCCTCTCGCCCTCAATCTACATCACAATATACGTTCATGCATTAAAATTAACTCTAATTACTAATAATATAGACCTATTTAAGTGTTTCCTCAAAAACAAGTCAAAACAGGCAAGTTGCGCCAATCCTAAAATTTGACGTAACATTCTCATATATTTGTGACCATCAAGACGATTGATCCATGAGTTGGTCAAAACATGAAAGTTGTAGATTTTTCTATTAGCTGTTCAACGCAAAAAGAACCGTCTCAATCGAAGTTCGGGATAAAAAGTTATGACTAAAATACTAAGGCAATGTCGGAGTTCGGTGATACCTCGCTCGAGCGATGATAATAGCTCGCTCAAGCGATTTGACGTAACATTCTCATATATTTTTTACCATCAAGACGATTGATTCATGAGTTGGTCAAAACATGAAAGTTGTAGATTTTTCTATTAGCTTTCCAACGCAAAAAGAATCGTCTCAATCGGAGTTCGGGATAAAAAATACTCGAGCGAGCTACGTGACGATTTGTTGGTTTTCACCCGAATCGAAACCCATACATCCCAAAGCAAAACCCATGACTAATCTAATGATTTAATCAAAAAGTTTAATTAAAACGTACCTTTAATCTAAGGATTCCTAGATTAGAAATGAGTCACGCGAATTGAGCTTCGGAACGAAACCGACGGGTTTCCTCAACGATTCGCGCCGCGATCGATCCCACGAGTTCACAGAGACAACTCCAACACGCCCCCAATGATCTCAACCTCTCCCAATAGCCAACTATGAATCCAAGGTTGATTCAAGTTCTTTCTAAGGTTTAAGTGTTTTCAACAAAGAGGGTTCTAGAGAAGGAGGTTTTCTAAACCGATCTCCTACGATGATTGAAGAAGAGAGAAGACGGAGTTTCACACGGTTGGATAACTATCCTCTCTTAACAAAACCTAGTATAATACGGGAATGCAATTCCTTCTTATAATAGGATTACTCACAAAGTAAAACACATACACACACATCTTATGTATTATACACTTCTAATTTTAAAACTCAAGTCCGGTGTTGAGCGGCTACACCGAGGTCGGTGCACAACTTTCGCACGAGGGTCCAAATGGGCTCTAAATTAAAATCTGTCCGCACAATCACATCTAGATAAAAATCCAAAACAAATGGTGACGTCGGTTGTCGAGCCGAATACACACACAGGCTCAGTCTAACTCGAGTTCAAAATACGAGTCTTTACATTCTACCCTCCTTAGGAATTTTCGTCCTCGAAAATGTACGGATAGCTAAACCGAACTGCGGTAAGTCCTTATCCTAACACCAGTATAAAGAAAAATCGAAACAGTCTAAAGTCAAAAAACTTTGATCGCGATGCGGTAGGCTTCACTAAGCACGCTTTCAAGGGTCGGGATCCGTAGTAACCTGGATGTACTGCGTGTGGCATCCCATACTGCCATAGAGGATTGCATTCGTACATGGATGCATACCTTCCCAAGTGTCACGTGCCTGAAAACATACTTCACCATGACACAAACCTAGCACACACACCTACCTCACCCTTTTGGTAATTATTTGAGCAGAAATTTCAGATGTCAGAATCGAATACTTATTCAGAAGCATGATCACATGCCTAGTAACATGTTCAAACTGATGACACGGGTTCCAACAGACATACGGTTCTAACCGAGAATAAATAAATATGACATTTAAGATTTTATTGTGTGATCGTTATAGATATATATGTAAAGCATCGATGTTATGAACCAATTTAACATTGAAGACTTTGAAGAAATTCTCCCTTTTTTTTTTTTTTTTTTTTTTTAAAGAAGCAAATTCAAGAATTTAAAGGTACGTATGATTTTCTTACATAACTATAATTTACAATATACCTTCACTCGAAAAGTTGTGGAAATTGCTCGCGAATCTCCGCTTCAAGCTCCCATGTGGCTTCCTCTGAAGAATGGTTCCGCCACTTCACGAGTACTAAGGGAATGCTCGTTGTCCGTAAGATTTGTTCTTTACGATCCAAGATTTGTATCGGTTCCTCAACCAAGGATAGGTCTTCTTGGAGCTCAATGGGCTGGTAGTCCAATACGTGAGTCGGGTCTTTAACATATCTTCGTAACATGGACACATGAAACACGTTGTGCATTTCCGAGTCATGTGGCAAGGCTACTCGATAGGCAACCTCGCCGACTCGGCCCAATACCTCGAAAGGTCCAACATAGCGCGGGCTCAGCTTCCCACGCTTCCCAAAACGCATCACGCCTTTTGTAGGAGAGATTTTGACAAATACGTTATCTCCCACCTTAAACTCAACATGGTTTCTTTTCAGATCGGTATTAGCTCTTGACGACTTTGAGCAATGCGTAGTCTCTCACGGATTAACCAACGCTCTCGGTTGTATTCTCCACAATCTCGGGACCTAAAATGAGTTTCTCACCCACTTCTTCCCAATTAAGCGGAGACGCACCGTCGTCCATACAAAGCTTCGAGGGTGTCATGCCGATGCTAGCAGTGCTTATTATTGTAGGCGAACTCGATGGTAAATGTTGGTCCCATGACTGAAAATCCAACATGCAAGCACGTAACATATCTTCTATAATCGATTCACCCTCTCGGTCGCCCATCGGTCCGAGGATGGAATGTTATCGTAATCGAGCCTAGAGCCCGGTCCTTCTTGAAATCGTTGCCAAAGCGAGATGTGTACATCGGTCTCTATCGGATCTGATATCGACGTATACCATGCAGCCTAACTATCTCCTTGATGTATAATTCTGCGAGCTTGTTGGCGGTATACGACGTATTATAAGGAAGGAAGCGTGCGGACTTAGTCAATCGATCCACAATGACCCAGATGGCATTGTATTTTCTTAATGTTCTTGGCAATCCCAAAATAAAGTCCATAGAAATGGCCTCCCATTTCCACTCAGGTATCGGTAGTGGTTGCAACAGTCCTGCCGGATTTCGATGATCCACCTTTACTTGCTGACACAAGACATCTCGAGACATACACAGCGACATCTTTCTTTAAACCTCTCCACCATAAGCTTTTCTTTAAGTCCTGATACATCTTGGTACTGCCAGGGTGAATAGCGTACATAGACTTATGAGCCTCTTCCAAAATAGTGTCCCGAAGCTCAGTACTAGTTGGTACGCATACCCGATTTCTAAACAACAAAGTGCAATCATCTTTGATAGAAAAATCTATTTTGCTTCCCCCAATCACATCCCGTCTAATAGCCATAAGTTCATCATCCGTCATCTGAAGTCTGCGAATGTTCTCATAGAGGGTGGAACGAATTACCAGCGTAGCCATTAATGCACCTGAACCTTTTACGTCAAATCTTATGCTACTTAGAGTCATATCTTCCAATAGATGCCATCGTCGCACCCTTGCGGTGAGATGTGATAACTGAGCAGAGAACTTTCGACTTAACGCATCTGCTACTACGTTTACTTTCCCGGGGTGGTACTGGATGGTACAATCATAATCTTTCAAGAACTCCATCCATCGACGCTATCTCATATTCAACTCCTTTTATGAGAAGAGATACTTGAGGCTCTTATGATCGGTAAATATATCGAAGGTCTCCCCATAAAGGTAATGCCTCCAGATATTTAGAGCAAAAATCACTGCTGCCAACTCAAGATCATGCGTCGGGTAATTCTTCTCATGGTCTTTTAGCTGTCTAGACCCATAAGCAATGACTCTCTCATTCTGGTTAAGCACACAGCCTAAACCCCCATATGATGCATCACTGTATACTGCAAAGCCTCCCTTGCCTGATGGTATAGCAAGTACTGGCGCAGTAGTCAATCGTTTCTTGAGTTCCTGAAAACTTTTCTCACACTGCTCTGTCCAATCAAATTTAGTATTCTTCTTCGTAAGTTGTGTAAGAGAACCTGATATCTTGGAGAAGCCCTCCACAAACCTTCTGTAGTATCCTGCCAAACCAAGAAAACTACGAACCTCCATAACGGTCTTTGGCTGTTCCCAATTCATCACTGACTCAATCTTGGCTGGGTCAACTGTAATACCGGTCTCAGAGATAACATGGCCTAGGAAACTGACCTGCTCAAGCTAAAACTCACACTTACTAAGTTTTGCATATAACTGATGGTCTCTAAGGGTTTGTAGAGCCACTCGCAGATGTTGCTCATGTTCTTCTCGCGTCTTTGAATAGATGAGGATGTCATCTACAAAAACTACTACAGACTTGTACAAATGTGACTTGAATATCCGGTTCATCAAGTCCATAAATGACGCGGGTGCGTTTGTCAACTCAAATGGCATGATCAAGAACTCGTAGTGCCCATATCGGGTTACGCCATCTTCAATGTCTTCGCACTTAACTTTCAACCGATGGTAGCGACCTCAAAGTCGATCTTGAGAAGAACCTTGCTCCTTATGGCGATCGAACAGATCATCAATTCTTGGAAGTGGATAACGGTTCTTAATTGTCAACTTATTTAGCTGGCGGTAATCGATGCAAAGCCGCATTGAATCGTCTTTCTTCTTTACAAATAGAACCGGTGCTCCCCAGGGTGACACACTCGGTCTGATAAAGCCCTTATCTAGCAGTTCCTGAAGCTACTCCTTCAACTCTTTCAATTCTGTAGGCGCCATTCGATACGGAGTTTTTGATAATCGGTTCAAGACCAAGACTAACTCAATCGCAAACTCAATCTCCCCGCCGTGGTAATCCAGGTAAATCTTCAGGAAAAACATCTGAATACTCGCAAGCAATCGTAATATCTGCAATATTTTTCTTCTCCTCCTTATGATCTTGCAAGTAGGCCAGATAACCACAACACCCGTTCCTCATCATACGGTCTGCTCGAATGGCAGAGATAAACGGTATCACACAAGATTTGACTCCGCAAAATCGAAAAGATTTTCTCTTCGGCGAGCGGAATGTTACAATCTTTCGAAGACAATCCACACTCGCATGGTAAGTAGATAACCAATCCATCCCTAGTATCACGTCGAACCCTTCCATGCTCAAAATGATCAAATCAGCCACTGTCTCGTGGTCTTCGATCATCACAATCACTGATTGACACATGGTATCGGTGCTCACTGAGTTGCCCGTAGGAATTGACACTACCAAGATGAAATCAAAGGCCTTGGGAATGATTCCCAACTTCTCAGCGAACAATGGAGTAACAAAAGAATGTGTAGACCCAGGATCTATCAACACTCGCGCTTCGATTTTGCTTACATCGCTCCCCCGATGATAAAAAGGGTACCTTAGTTTAGACAAGCGTTTCAATTAAAAGTTTCTAAGCATGTGTATTCATCCATAACTTATTAACAAAATTTATTAAATATCAAGCAATTATATATAACACAAAATAAGAAGACATCTCAACTTTTAATAATACCTTGGATCACGTCGTTCGATGTTTCGACTTCTTGAGCCATCACGGCATAAGCTCGACCTTGAACAGTAGGTCGGGTCGATCTCTGAGTAGAAGCCGAACTAGTCCTTCCCTTGTCCTCTGAGGACAATCCTTAACCATGTGTCCGATTGCACCACACCGAAAACACGCTCCAGTGTTCCTCCTACAATCCTCGGTCTTGTGTGATTTCCCGCACCTTGAGCAGAATGCTATCGGATTGAATGAAGAGGTGCGTGAAGTTTGTGGAACTCTGAACGCTCCCGTTATAGCAGGGTTCGAAATACAGAATGACCCTAAAGGTGTAGATATAGTCGGTTTTGGATAGGCACCTTGAGTAGGTTGTTGAGATACGGGTGTGGCCTTCTTTGTTTCTATCGTAGGGCAATCCTTTATCAGATGTCCTAGTTTGCCACATCTGAAACACTCACCTGTGGCCCACCTACATTTCTTCGTCCTGTGCTGTTTCCCACAACTTGAGCATGACTCAACCTGTGTGGAGGGAGAGGTGTGAGTCGTCTTACTCAATATTGTCGTGAGTAATGTTGTCTGCTGAGCCATTGTGTTGATCATCGTCTCCAGCAACTGTCTATTCTGCTCATTTTCATCGATGCATACAGTCTTCAATCTCTTGCGTGGTGCCATTTTGATCTGTCAACATGACATAAGGTTCCAATTAAAAAAGATCGCGATCACCACGGCCCTAGGTTCCGACAAAAATCTAAAACTTTATTCACCTACTATTACCGTACATCTATCACGATCATCAATTATCTCCACTCAAAGTGATAGCGAGATCTACAACTCAGGTTTTAAATATAACCTACAACCCTAGCTGTGAGTCCCTTAAAAGACCTAAGGCCAAAAATTCTACTAACTTTGACAAGGTCCTAATCGAGTCTCTTTATGTCCTGATAGAACCTACTGTCATATTCTCGGGTCCCAACAAGACCTAATATCTAAGCTCTGATACCAACTGTGACGACCCGACTTTTCCAATCCCTCAGGTATAGGAAAGACCGGTTCACCAACCTATCGAATAAACGATAAGCCGGACAAACAGGGCACATATCAGAGTAAAGCGCAATAAATATCCATAGCTAAAAAAAATGCGGAAGCAATTAAAAGTAAAGAACCACCGATGATGGCCGACCATCATCGAAACATGACTCATAACAAAAATCATCGTCAAGTATAAAACTATGATATCCAACTAAAATGGGCCCACAAATTCAAGTCTAACTCTCACCACAAATAAGAAAATCAGTAAGTTCTATACTGGGAAAAACTCCTCAGGAGGAACCTCAAGCTCTTCCTCAGGCACGTAGTCAGGATCAGTCTCACACGAATAGCCAGTCGATGCCAAGATACATGACGTATAGTCGGAGTGAGCTAACCAACAAAGCTCAGTAGAAGAAAGATATCTACGGCATTTTACTTTAACTAACATGGTTTCAAAACAAATATCGGAATATAGCTTGTCAAACATATAAGCAGATAATAAACTGAATTTATGTGCGAAAGTCATATGTAAGATTTATTTCTAAATGTGTAAAAACAGTTTCAAGAACAGATGCAGTATTTCAGTGTCTTAATTTCTCTAACTTCTATATGCAAAGTTCAGTAATTCATTACTTAATCCTCAACTTAAAATACATCCCGAGTAAACTATATCTCGAGAGCAGGAATATAGCCGATGGAAACCCCTACCTACCATCGTCGTTCATTAACCCTTTTTTAGGATGCAACAAGCCCCTGCATAATGAGGGAAACCTGTGCCAGGAAATTATTCAAGAATTTTTGAGGGGTCATTCAGGTCAATCATAAAACAAATGCAGATACTAATATAAATCAGATGCAAGTCTCTTATACATAGTTCAGGTTCTTGATTTCAGATTTTCAGAGCTTAAGCAGATTCAGGTTTCAGGATTCAGGTAGATTTAGATTTTCAGTCATTCATATCAATTTCAGTTTACAGATGTGATTTCAATGACATATGCAAGTTTAAAGATTTTAATTCAAAATATCCATGCGAATTAAAATAAAATACTGTAAAGATGAGATTCTCCTACCAAAACTCGGAGTAATGTGAAGTCAAGCAAAGCCCTATTGATGGCCTCTCGCCCTCAATCTACATCACAATATACGTTCATGCATTAAAATTAACTCTAATTACTAATAATATAGACCTATTTAAGTGTTTCCTCAAAAACAGGCAAGTTGTGCCAATCCTAGAATTTGACGTAACATTCTCATATATTTTTGACCATCAAGACGATTGATCCATGAGTTGGTCAAAACATGAAAGTTGTAGATTTTTCTATTAGCTTTCCAACGCAAAAAGAATCGTCTCAATCGGAGTTCGGGATAAAACGTTATGACTAAAATACTAAGGCAATGTCGGAGTTCGGTGATACCTCGCTCGAGCGATGATAATAGCTCGCTCGAGCGAGCTACAACGACGCGATTTCGCCGGTTTTCACCCGAATCGAAACCCATACATCCCAAAGCAAAACCCATGGCTAATCTAATGATTTAATCAAAAAGTTTAATTAAAACGTACCTTTAATCTAAGGATTCCTAGATTAGAAATGAGTCACGCGAATGGAGCTTCGGAACGAAATCGACGGGTTTCCTCAACGATTCGCGCCGCGATCGATCCCACGAGTTCACAGAGACAACTCCAACACGCCCCCAATGATCTCAACCTCTCCCAATAGCCAACTACGAATCCAAGGTTGATTCAAATTCTTTCTAAGGTTTAAGTGTTTTCAACAAAGAGGGTTCTAGAGAAGGAGGTTTTCTAAACCGATCTCCTACGATGATTGAAGAAGAGAGAAGACGGAGTTTCACACGGTTGGATAACTATCCTCTCTTAACAAAACCTAGTATAATACGGGAATACAATTCCTTCTTATAATAGGATTGCTCACAAAGTAAAACACACACACACATCTTATGTATTATACACTTCTAATTTTAAAACTCAAGTCCGGTGTTGAGCGGCTACACCGAGGTCGGTGCACAACTTTCGCACGAGGGTCCAAATGGGCTCTAAATTAAAATCATTCAAGACAATCAAATCTAGATAAAATCCAAAACAAATGGTGGCGTCTTCTTGAAATACAATACACCTGGTCTAACTCGGGTTCAAAATACGGGTCTTTACAGTCTTATTGGTTTTACCAAAAGCTCTTTTACCCTTTCTTGTTTTTACTGTTTAAAAAATAATAATAAATAAAAAAAATAAATAATCAATTTTATGTCTCTTTTTAATTTTTCCTCCAAAAAATTAATCAAAAATAAGCAATTAGATAAATGGTCTCAAATTGATGACCAACAAAATCAATTAAACCGATGGACAATACCTTCCATCAATCCTAAAATAATCTATCAATATGGATGAAAAGATTGGTCCACCGACATGTCGATCAAAACTACTGAGCAAACTCTCAGTATAAATGAAGGTTTTCAATTACTTTCCAACGAAGATCTTTTACATGACCTTCATCGTTTCAAATTTCTTCATTTAGGATGCATTCAAGTTGCATTCAAACCTTTGACCTTATTGGGTCTTGAAAATACTAGTATACTTAGTACTCTCAGAGATGCTAGATGCCTTGATTGGCGATCCTCTCTGATGGCCGCTATTGAGACCGACTTATGCCTTGGTCGATACTACAATATTTTCCCAAATTTAACTGTATGTTTAACAGATAAGAATATTTTGCATGCTTGTACCCTTCATCTCCAAACTGAGGGATACAACTTTATGCCTGGATCAGAGACCATTGCTCTGATCTATCGCCTTCATTATAAGGTGATGACTTCTCTGATTCCTAAAATTAATTATCAAAATGAATCAGGAAGAACAGTCTTAATTGAGACTAATAGTGCAACCACTAATGTTGCTACACAAAAACTATGTGAATGAAAAAATATTACTTTTCCTGATGTTTGGCGTATACCTCAAGCTGTCTCACCTAAACCAATTTTAAACCAAGAAATTGAACAAATTGTTCAAAATATCCAGGGTGATGTAATCTTAAAATTTGATAGATCAACATCCCACAGAACTTCTTATAGAAGTTCTTATTCTGATTCGAGGTCTCGAGGTCCTTATAGAGTTTCTATACCCTCGACTGCTCGATCATCTTATTCAGAAGCTAACTCATTTGTTCCTTCTGAATTTAATCAACCCAATCTGGAAGGAATCCAAGTTTCTGAACAACAGATTCCTCATGAGATATATACCCAACAATGAGAGGAATCCCCTCATCGCTTCTCAATCCATTAATAAAAGTTTTTATGGCTTTTATAAAACCAGAAAACTTTGTTATCAATAAACAAGAAATCAATGCTGAATTTCAGCAAGATAAATATGCACAATTCCGTGAATGGTATTTTAAAATATTTTCTGCATCAAAATTACAAGAATTCAAAGACCAATTTTATCATTATATTGAAACTTTTTATCAAGTAATTTCATTTGTTACTTGGTTTAAAGCAACAAAATATCTTGAAATGAATCAAGAGGAAAGGAGAATATTTCTCCTTGAGGACATTCAAAAGGAATGGCAGAAGCTTGATGGTTCAATCGTTCAGTCGATTCATCCTCCTGTTGAAGCCCTCAAACTTACTCAACCTAATTCAACAACTTTAAAAACCAAAGTTTGTATCAAATCTATTGATAAATCAAACACTTCCTTAGTACAATACACTAATCCCTATCAAGAATTTATTTATCAATTAAAATCTCGATTAAAAGCATTATCTAGTAAAAAACAAATAAAACAAACAAATTTCCAGATTAATGTTTTAACTGAAACAACAGAGAACCATAAATCTAAATCTTATCCTCCAAGTTTTTATAAACAACAAAAAATGTCACAATTAACTGACTCCTCTTTGTCCAAAAGGATAAAGAAATCAAGATCAAAATCTCAAGAACATATTCAATGCTTTAAATGCACCAAATATGGTCATTATGCCAATCGGTGTAAAATGAAAAAAAAACTAGAACAATTGTATGACAAAGACCTAAACTTTTTAGTTTTCAATCTGGTCACTCTTCATCCAACAATTCATCTCCTGACTCTAATCAAGAGTCTAAAGAGTCTAATCAAGATTCTGATCAAAAGCCTTTTGACACTAATCAAGAGTCTTTAACTAGGTCTTCCAATATTCATGAGAGTAATTTAATAAAATCTGAATTAAAACCACACAGGAAGTCCCTTATTCCTCCTAATCACATCCATGCTTTGAGTCAAAATTGGTCTACTCAAATTATTCTGATAATTCCTCTGGGGATTCCTCAGGAATTCACTATCCCTGATGAAGACAAATCAAACTTGATAAATCAACAGCTATCTTTAGTTCCTGTTATTTCCACTAGTCACTATACTAAAAATCAGCCTAGTCAGGCAAAAATTAATCCTCTTTCGGTTGAAATTACACAGCACATTCAACCACAATTATCCATTGACATCTTAGATAAATATACACCTATGAAATCATCCAGTAAATTAGATGTGATCTTTTCTAAGTCAGTTAAGGATTTGGACTATGAAAACATCTTGGATTCCACTATAATCACTAGTCAAGTAACTAGTGTCCACCAATTCAATATTCAAAATCAATCTGATTATTTTCACCCATTGATTTTATCAAAGAACAAAATATCTTCTTTGCCCAAGATAAAAAAGAACTCCAAATTAAACTCTCAAAAGCATATTGAATGCTTTCAATGGTCTAAGATTGACCATTTTACCAACTTTATTAACTGGTCCAAGTTTGACCATTTTTTCCTTAGGAAAAACCCAGGCCCATTGTATGATCCTCAAATTAATCCATCTTTTCCTGGTACATTTTCCCCTCAAATCATCAAAAACCAACCATTTAGATATCTCAGCACTATTGTGCTCTCTAATATCACTTTCCCTGTTACCTACAACATCCCACGGGTTATACAGGATTATTATTCGGACCAGTTTCACTCTCCTTATGAAACTACTCTACCCACTATCTTACTACCTTATTCACCTACGGTAGACAAAATCTCATTCACACATCCTTTGGAATCTCCTTCTTTGGGTTCCTCTTTATATCTCATCCCAAAACCTCATTGTGTAATTTTGGGGCCCCCATGTCTCCTACCACTTTCCTTTCTATTTCTCCTAACTTTTCCTATCATTCCATTTCTACTTACTTTTCTTTCTATTATTAAATTACACAATAAGCTTTTCATTCCAAGGACTCTCCATGCAAATTTACTTCCTTTTTCACATCCAAAGAATAACCTCATCCAACAATATACCTACACGAATAGGTACAACCAATACAATGCCTACAACCAATACAATCATAGGCACACAAATTATTATGCTACCTTTAGTCTTTCTTGGCATTTGGAATGGCATGAATGGCCATCAAGCCTTATGCACACCAAATTCCCATATAAATATTTAAAAAATTTTGAAAATAACATGATTAATCCAATCACAAAATTATAAATTATTTAATTTCTTGGTCATAATTTCCAAACCCCCATAAATGATTTTGCATGGAATTTGCCAGCATACAAATTTATTTCTTTTATTCCCAATGGAATTTAACCCAAATCCGTTTTTATTCTTTTCTCTTGTTTATCCCACAAAATCTTATCTTCAAAGTCATTCCAAAATCCCATCTTTTTGAACGCCTTATTATCCCTAGCAGGGTAATTACCCCAGCAAGGTAAACTAAAAGTTTTTTAAGTATCAAACAACCCTAGTAAACAACTGGTATTTTCAGCATTACTATTAGAGGTATGCATCATACTTCGTAAAAACTTTCATTTCCACTTCTTTTGTGATTCTCCCAAACATCACTCAAACCCTTATCTTAGGGATTCCTTTTATTCCTTCTATCTTTCCCTTTATCAGGGTAGATTCTCATGGCATTTCTGCCCAATTTAAGGGTCATCCCCTTCGATTTCATTTTCTCTCCTCTCCTTCTGAGGACTCCTTTCCTCACCTTTGTTGTGTCTCCCTTTCCGATAATAACCAATTCTGAGGGGCTCATCACTACAATCACACTACTCACAATAATAGAATTGTTTATTCCCATTTGCATGAGCATTCGCATCAGCATTCGCACACCACCACTCCAGTGGTCTTATATTTATGCGGTGATCCTACAATAGGAAATCACCAGCTCACCACTAATTTTTGTGCAGAGAATGACTAGCCTTACAGGAAACTCTTCTGCCAATACAGCCAATTCAACAGAAGACAATTCTTCGCCCCAAAGAAAAGCTTATACTGTCCTTAGAGATTTCAACCCAGGTGTTTATACCTCTTGGCAAACTTGTCATAGCCAAATCTATAATTTTCCCAATTCATTATACCAGATACACAATTCCCTACAAAAAGCCCAAGAAGCTTTTGACTCATATTTAACTACCCAAATACTACCAAAACCTAGTATCCATAACCCAAGACTTATCCCTGACTGTATTAACCCTGGCCTTTACCAGGATGGAAGTGATATAGGTCCAAATCATATGGATCAAAATATGAAAAGAATTCAGCAACATCTGAGTTTCCTTACCAACAAGAGCCAGACTCAACAATGCCAAATTAAATTATTATATGATAGTCTTATCTCTTTATTAAGGGAGTTCAACTGGGAAGAAGAAAATTTTTCCATTATCAATCATTTTCTTGACCTCATTGCCTCCATTGAACCTCATTTCAATGATCCTATGTTCCACAGTCTCAAACGCATCTGCATGTTTGAGAAACTCAAATATGCTTTCCCCATTGATATTTCTCAATCTATTATTGAGAATCCTGCTTTTGAAATCAAAACAATTCTCTTGAAAAACTATCAATTCCTTAATACTCTTCAGGGTTTTCATCTTCCAAAAATTTCTCTTTTCAGTCATGATTACCCTCACAATCTTCTTCAATGCCTTGATTGGGGCTTGATCAATCAAATTATTTTCTCCATTTCTGACAATGATCAAATCTATGCTATTCCATGCTGCTAGATCCTTACCTAATAGTATTCATCTTGCCTTATGGATCACTAGCACTATTGGCTGGAGATCTAGAGAACAATTCTTTCAACCTTCTCAAATGTGGATTCTTCGAAAAACCCTCCTCCATGAATTTTCATATATCCACATGCCAAAATGTTTGCCTCATCCTTCTTCGCTATCTCTAGCTGAATCAATTTCTCCCCGATCTTATTGGATCCATTCATTAATACATTTCTCACAAGAAGCAAGCAGAAACACCAAAGAAAATTATTCCTTCAAAATTACTGATGGAAGAAGAATCTTTCTCACAAATTTACCAATGGAGTACATAACGACTTCTCAGCAAGATCATGAAGCAGACCAATTCCTCCAACAATTAATTAGCAGGACAAATCCCTATCTTCCTGCTGACTTAAAAATTATTGCCGCTATTCAAGAAAAAGAATTATATGGCTTATCTCAGGACATTGAAGATTTTATCAGAATCTTGGCAATCGCATGAAATCATAAGGTCCAGACAATACTTCGCGTTGGCCTGGACGGATCCTTCGCGTTGAATTACCCTTTTTAAATGCTTGAGTCCCCTTCCAATCACCCACAACAACTCCTAGCTCAACTACCCTTCCTTACTTCCTCTCTCTTCTTTACTCTCTCTCAACAACCAAGCAAAAGAGAAACTAGGGCTATTAAACCCTTTTTATTTCTCATTCAACCCGTGTGTTGAGCACATACACTAAAACAGGTATATGTGACTCCAGATTTTCATCACACTCCCCATATTCACTCGAATTCTCACATCTCATCCGTTCATCGTACCCTATGCCAAACATTGAACTCCTATTTGGTCAAACCTATGACCAGTCGGGCACGGATCCCGAGGTCATTGTTTAACGTGATTTTTTTGAAATATTACAGTTTCGGAAGCTGAATGTTTGGTGCATGACATGGTGAGTGATAGCACTGGTATGAGCCAAGCGTGAAGAATCAGTGTGTTGCTTATTCATAGGTAAAGTTGGCTTCATGTCGAGTGAAATGAGGATTGGGCTAAGTTTGAGCTAGTTAGGTGTCAGACCTTGGGGCTATATTAGGTGTCAGCATGCGGGTGTGTTGACGTTAACAAGTTGGGAGGAGTTGGCGGGGTCATTCCACTGTGATTATTGCGTCAATGAGGATGTTGACATTATGGAGTGGTAGAAGATGTGACAGGGTAAATACTCCGAGTAGCAACAGGAAGGCATGGGGGGCTTGAAGCTGGTTGGCTAGCAGTAGAAAGGTGTATGGGCCTTGGAGCTGATTGGTGGTGCGATGTGGTCGTGACACGGTCGCGATGCAGTCGCATAGGAAGATGATGCGAGGAGTCATGGGCGTAATGGTGTGGGGCATGACACTGTGTCACGAAAGAAGTTCACGTGCCATGGGGGTATGACAAAACCAATACGTTTGAGGTCCTCAGGTTATTTGCTCATAGATGGTGTTTGGACCATTTATATGGGAGAGGTGCTGGATGAGATGTCTCACACCCACATGGGACCTTGCATTGCCAGAGGGTGCGCAAATATCTCCTAAGCTTGAAAGGGTGGGCGTACGGCATTGCTTCAACAATGTCGTGTGGTACCCAAGGTGAGGTTGCCATGTGGCCTTGGGTTGGCGTCGTGGTGTACATAGGTCGACAATGAGGGAGGCACTTGAGGGCTACGTTGGACACAGTAGTGCACGGTAGTTGAGGGTCAGATGCATACGTGTGTTGGTAACGGAAAACACACACGATGGTGGGCTTGATTCAGTATGTCAGCGAGTTATGTTGGACTGGGACGACATGAGAAGTTGCATGTTACTGTTGCGAAGCGAGGTATTAGTACAGAGCACGCGAGAGTGAAGCTTGAGTAGGCCAAGCGAGGCACTGAGGTGCTTGCGTGCTTGCAGGCATGTCATGAAGGGGCACGATGCGATGACTGATTGGCCTCGAGAGAAAGCAACCGTGAACGGAAGTTCTCGTCCTCTAAGCAGGTGGTATCAGAATCTGATGGTTGAATAGGTTGGTCTCGCTATAGCAACAGTAAGGCGTCGCACAGGTGTGATAGTTGGCATCGGGCTGCACCCCTGTGACAACACGCTCTTCCACCATAAAAAAATTTTGACTGCCTTGAATTAGACGATGGAGATCTTTTTTCGCTCCAATATGCTACACAACAGATCTTGAGAACATGGGAAACCTATCAGATCTTGAGAACATGTTGATTCCACGTGGGACACATCCCCAAAAATGATTATGATCATGATCATGAGCATACCTATCAGACGATCGCTTTTGGGGATGTGTGTCACGACGTGGAATCAATATGGTGTACCATGATCTGAAGATTTATTGCACAAAAGATTGGAATGAAAAACGATCTCCATCATCTAATTCAAGGCATGCAATAAATTTTTATAATGGTGTGCGCTCTGGAGAGATAGCGGTGCAAACAATGTCACCCTATCGGGATAATAGGAATTTAATCGAATGGCTTGAAATCAATAAAAAATTGAACTTTATTCCTAGAATCATTGTCATGGAGACTTGCGATTTGAAGTTAGCAATTGTGAAAACTATTTGGCACCGAAATGAGCTTTAAGGGGGTGAATAAAAATATTTTTATCTTTTTAATGGTGAATAAATTTTAAATAAAAAACCATGTAGTCAACGAAGTCGGTAACATCACAATTGATTTTAACATTTATTTTTCACCATTATTTTGGCACTTGATCATATGATTAGGTGTTACTTGACAGCATATGAATATAACATCAGGTAAGTTATCAGGTCCTTTTTGTACCAGGCTATTTTTATTTGGCTAAAAATATATTTATATATTTACACTGATTTCTAAGCCTGTGAGCTTGATCAATGCACCGCCATTGGTGCCCAGGTCGAATACGTATACTTCCATCTTTGGCTTGTAGGGAAAAAAGAACAAAAAAAAAAAAAAAAAAAAGTGCAAAAAATGGATGGCATGCCGCCATGTCCCACGGGTGCCCCAATTATTGAAGGCGCTTAAGTTTAAAAAGTACTTATTGCATTGAATCACACGATGGAGATTAGCATACATCATGCACAAACATAATTTTGGGATATGTGCCACATGGACCATCAGGCAAGGTATCAAACTCGATATTGGTATTGGTATCAATCGATGGAGGACTGATACGAATCAGATGATACATATCGGCCGATACCGAATTGTATCAATACCTTTAAAAAAAATGGCCGATACCAAGTTGCATCGGTACCTTTAAAAAAAAATCAGTCGATACCGAGTTGTATCGGTACCTTTAAAAAAAGAAAAAAAAATAGAGGTATCGGGTAAAAATAGAGGTATCGCCGATACCGATACCTAATACAAATCGGCTTGCCAAAAAACTGATTCGTATCGATTTTGACCGATATTTGATACCATGTCTTCAGCTACCCCATGCTCTCAAGGTCTATTTTGTAGAAGACTGGGATGAAAACAGTTTAGGCGTCCTCGGTGCCAAATAAAAGTCGAAGTGGCATCTCTATTTGCACCTAATGAATCTTTGCGGACACCTACATGAAAAACCATTGATTGCTTTGAATCATTCGATGGAAATGGTTTTCTGCTCAATCTTCTGCACAAGGTATCTTGAAAACATTAGATGGACAGTTTTTTATTCCACGGGGCACACATCTTAGAGAAGAGATCGAAAAAATCATGTGACACATCACGATCAAAATTTTGATTTTCAGGTCACCTTTTAGGAACTTGGCAACATGAAACCAAAAACTAACCATATGATGATAGGTCCATATGATATCAAGATCAATAGTACGAAAGATTGGGGTGACAAGCAATCTCATCTTCTCATTCTAAAGGAATCGATGGATTTTGGCATAAGTGCCCTCAAAGATACCCCCTTCTTTGAAAGAGGGCAAATGCCGAAGTTTTGTTTCATCTATTTGGTGTTCTACCATATGAAAACCAGTGATCACTGTAACAAGGTAGCAAGGATCAAAATTTCAGTTTAGAAATCGGTTTCGGGCATGGCCGAAACCGATAATTAAAATTTGAAATTTTGGCAGATATTTGTGGGTGGGCCGACATTTCAGCCCCAATTTCTATTTTAGCTTCTTTTTTTTTTTAAATGATGAAATTGTAAATTATGGACCGATAATTTCCAGGCCCATACAACAAAACCGATATATAGGTGATTTCGTTTCAGCCATGTGTCACGAGGTCGCACTTTCGCAACCCCAGTCCCGTGCGGCACCTAACGCACGCTTTCGCTAGGTCAGCCTACTTCTGATATCAACTGTCGCAAGGGCGTCCTTCGACGCGCTTTCAACCCGCGCGGTGCTTCGCTACCGCGTGCAACGGAGCCCACCCATCTGCACATCAGCTCTGATACCACCCGCCTAGAGGACGGGAACTCCCCCAATATGGTTACCTCTGTTTTACGGCCTACCACCCGGCTCATCGTGCCCCTTACGACACGCCAATTACACCACTGTGCTAAACTTGGCCTGCTCAAGCTTCACCCTGTGCACTGCACTAGTACCTCGCTTGCCTGCCGAACCAAGCCTACAGCCTTGTGCCTCGCGCTCGCGTGCTCAACTGAGTCTCACGCAGCCTGCCTTCATGTGCGTTCCGAATTTCTAGCACACGTTCATCCTTAGCCCACATACTGTCGTGCTCAACTGAGTCCCACGCAACGCCTTGGTGTTCTCACGCGAAGTTACCCAGCCGTATACACCGCGACGCGTAGTCCGGAGCCATACTTCAACCTCACCCGAGTTCCACACGGCATCGTTGCGTCGACGTCCTAGGCCCACCCTTTCAGACCTAAGAGACACTTGCGCCCCCTCTAGTAACGCAAGGCCCCGTGTGCGGGGGAATAGCTCTCTAGCTCCCTTCCCCTATATAAGGGTAAAACAGTTATTCAGCTAGAATGACAGGAGAACCTCAAACCCCTTGGTTTGACATACCGCAACGCCTCTTGCATCGCTAGCCCACATTGGCTATGTCGCGTCCGTGTCGCGACCGTGACGCTCTGCGTTCTACCCTCATGCGACCGTGTCGCGTCCTCATAGCGAGACCACGTCGTCAGGCCCACTTGGCCCCATGTCGCGTGCCCTCTTGGCACCACATGTCGTGCCACACGCACCATGCTGCAAGCTCGAGTATTGGCCCCGTCACACATGGCCGAAACCGATACATTTCGGTCGAAATTTTGAACCATGCATGGTAATGCCCAACTTAAAAATATCGTCTCCGAAAATTGATAAAGAAGGTGATACAAGACATAGAGAACATACTGGTCCTAGGTGATCCATAGGGGCAAGAAGCATGTAAACGCTTGAACCCTCTTTTGCAAGCCTTATATATGTGAACCTTCTCGTCCACGCCAGAAACCCAAAGTGTCTAGACCAAGGTAAAGTTCCGAAAAACAGTTTGGACCCAAATGCTGCACCATATACCCCATTCAAGCCCCACTTATGTATGAAAAAAAAGAAAAAGAGGCACGCCCTCGATCAAATCTAAGTTGAGAAAGAAAATCCCAGGTTGCCAATAAAGGTACCCATAGAAAATTCAAAGAAAAATATATCAGGCAGCACTAATTGTTGATGGAATGATGTCAAAGAAGGCTTCATTCCAAAGGGGTGATCCATATGGGAAGACCCTATAAAGACTCGGATAGTGGAATGCAAGTATATTCATGTGGACTTACTTGTCCACAACAAAAACGAAACGTCTGGACCAAGATGTACTGCTTCGGATTGCAGTTCCAAATGGACATGGACCCACATGCTGCAACATCAACCCCACTTTCATCAAACTAAAAGAATACTGAGAATAATGAGGCAACACCACTTTCTGTATTTTGATAGGTTGATGGCGAAAAAGGATTCATTCCAAAGGGGTGATTCTTATGGAAAAGAGGCCTACAATGAATTGAATCATCCGATGGAAGTATATACAGGTGACACGGTCGTGATACAGAAAGTTTTTCGATACAATCTAGATGAATACCGCATCCACACTACAACACTATGTTGGCACCATTTTGGTTCCATATGCACACATAATGAATTGGTAAACCTATACCAATCTCTTTAAAACACCCTATCAAAAAAATCTTTAAATTTTTTTTTGGAATGAAGCATAAAATATGTAGGCTCCACAATATAGGGGAGAAAGCAAATAAAACTAAACCCATAACACCCATGGCATCACTAAACAAAGAAAATAACAAAGCTTAGAAAATACTGAGTTTATATTCTCAACAGAGACTTAAAACTATGATAACACATCAATAGCTAATAAAGTGCATCAAATGGTGACAATAAGTGAGCCACTACATGAGTCATAAGCAATGAACTAAAAGTAATATATCCTAGATAATTGAAGCATCATAAAACAATAGAATATGATTAGATTAAAAATAATAAAATACCCTTAAACTTGATCATCAAACTCCTGGTACTGTTTGAGGATTTCAGCACACTCAGGCAGGGCACTGTCCTTCTGGAACCCCATAGAGTTGGCAAACCGAGTGTTTGATACGATACCGTTGTTGCTGGACAGCACAACACGGGCTCGCTCACGGCCCGGCAGAGCTGAAGCACACCCATTCTGGGGGCTGCTCACAAGAACTGACTCGCAGATCTGGTTCTCATGATCGCCCATGACAGGGATCTTGTAGGTCCCGCAAGAATCCGTCGATCCATAAATGCTGTCCGTGATCTTACCGCTCGTCCTCTCCCGGCATTCCACCTTCACTCTAGCACCTACAAGCCAGATACCAAATATGCATGATATAATTGAGAAATGGTACCAACAGTAATATGGCAATACTACATGCAATCTTGTACTATTAGTATAGTTTAACTTTATCATTCTTCAGTTCATTGTAATGGTGAGCGGAAAAGCATTGCACACATTATATACACTTTTTTTATTTAAAGAGGTATGGCCTTATAAAACTTTTAAAATACAAGTAAAAAAAAGTAACTGCTGAAAAAAGTAAAGTGAAATAGCCCACAGTGGATTTTGTATAGCTCTCTCTCTTCAGCTCTAAGGTGAACTAAACACCCATTTTACAACATATTCATTTTTCCGAGTTTTCTTTTCTTTCTTGTTTTGACTAAAAGAGGGCAAGTTGGCAACCTCGAAGTCGCAAGTTCAAGTCTAGCTTAGCTATAAAAAAAACTTTTTAAATATAAGTAAAAATAAGTAACAGTTGGAAACTGTGAAGTTAAATGACACATAAAGTGGATTTTATACAACTCTCACTTCAGCTCTAAGGTCAACTAAACAAGCGTTTTACAAAACGTATATCTTTTGACATGTGGTATGATCAACCCTAAACAACACCTCTTTATGGTTGATCAGCCATGGGCCATGTGATTTTAAAAAATATATATATTTTTAGCCTCTGCTTGATGGGTCAAAGATAAGGTGATGCCCAACTAACCTAGGGCATTGATTTTGGGCACCTTGACCACATTTTCATTGGTAAATATGTATCGAATCATGCCCAAATTTTTTGGGTGGTACCTGATCAATCTTATCTTGTCTAAGTTGTTGGCGCACCTAATCCTCATGATGGGTGCCACATGGTGCCCAACTGATCTAGACATAGCCCACAGGACCGCATCCAGGCACATAGTCCAGGGCCCTTTTCATATGTAGAGTCAATTTTACATGAGATGACTCAACATTTGATCCGTTTCATTTTCAAGTCATGACTCAAGACCCATAGAAGATATAGGCAGATTGATCAGCCGGTTGAGCGATAAAATATGCGCAGGCACCACTAAATAATAATTTAAAGACGGTATAAAGGTAATCCTGACTGCTGAAGTGTTAGCCTAGCAAAACCGGCGTAGGGTCACCAATAAGACCATCATTGTACCAATCGTTTGATCTTCATCTAACGGCTAAAGAAGGTTGGACCATTATATTGCAATGATGATTGGCCCATTACCATAGAATCATTCTTTTTTCGAGAAAACCGAGCTATATGCAGAGTATAGCATATTTACATGAACCTGCTAACCTACGCAATTTGCGTATGAGTTAAGCATAGTTCATGCTAATTAAGCCGGTTGGTAGGCAAAATTAGGAGAGATAAGATCCAGTGTGCAAACTATATGCAAACTAGGGGTGTGCAACAATCTCTACCCAGTAATCTATGATGTGGAGGCCCCATCTATTAGACATTCAAAATTATTTATAGAAATAAAATAAAAATAAATAAATAAACAGTCCAGATCGATGGGTAAACTTCAGTTTCACATGACTTAATACTGGATCAAGAACACGCCTAAATGCAACCAAAAACAAAAGGATAGGTGGCTTTATTAACACCTACCAAATCTTGGAGGGCACCTATCAAACGACGGAGATCGTTTTTCGCCTTGAGATCATGGGCATTCCATCAGATCCCAAAAAGGGCCCTAAAATTATGTTTGAGCATACCATCAAAAACTGACCGTCCGATGACATGCTCAACGATTTTTAGCGAAGATACACTACGTACATTTAAACTAAACCCGGTGTTTTTATGATCTTACACCATTAAAAATATACATTTTATTTCACACCATTGGAGTGTGATTTATCATTATGCCACGTGGCACAAATCAGTGATCAATTGAAATTATCCAAGTGGAATCCATCATTGGAACGTGACTCAGTCCAAAGAAACATTCCTATAAGTGGATGTGAACTATCCAATTGTTTAATTTTAATATCAGCCATTAAACCTAAAAACAACGGCTAAATAAACAGATCAGATGGTTTAAAACTCCCTAAAACACCATTTTTGGGTATGTTAGACTTGAATCTATGACTTTGACGGCATGGATCGCCCACATCTTATACCATTGATGGTGTAAGATCGTTTAACCATTCTGGTGTTGTCATCCACATATAAAAAAATGGTACAGGAATCAGTAATATTTTTATAATAAACTTTAAAAAAAATATAAAAAATAAAAAAATTATCACAGATTTATAGATCTATGGTTTAGACTTTAAAAAAATGGAAAGAAAATTTATAATAATAAATTTGTAAAAAAAACGGAGTAAATTACCAGAAATGTAAGTGGTGGCGGTGGTTTCGAACCCGGCGCGGCAGGTATCGCAGTATACGCGGCCTTGTACAATAAACTTGCTTCTAGTTTGCAGAGGATGACGCGCCCTAACGAGCGCCGGGAGGACACAGAGGGCAAACAAGATGATAAACCTAGCCATGGCCATAACTTAGAGAGAGAGAGAGAGAGAGAGAGAGAGAAAATGAACTGAGCAAGGCTAAACTCAAAAGACAGTTTCCTTATAACATTTGAGTAAATATCAATTGTCACTCACTAAGATCCAACACTATATATTAGTCAAATCTGCATCGAAGAAAAGAGCATAAAATATTTTTTTGGAAATTTACGGGATCGACCCTGTCAGAAACACCTTTCCCATCAGAGACCCTATATTTTCACTTTTACCCAAACCGACTAATTCCAAGCCGAGCCAATTCCAGCTAGCACAAAAAGTCAAAAATACCCCTTCTTATTCTTTTTTTTTTTCGTTCTGCATCATTTAAAATTTTAAATATTTATACTTTTTTATATTTACGCGGTACAAAACGAGATCTATGTCATCTGATTTAAAGGCCACAATATAAATCGATGGTGCCAAAGACATGAAAAAAGCGATACTACTTCTTAAAAAAAATTAAAAATGATTGCTTAGGCAGTCGATAACGACTATCTAGGACAATCGTTATCGATTGTATAAGCAGTTGATAACGACTATCCTAGACCGTCGTGATCGACTGTATAGATAATCGTTATTGTATAGGTAATCAATAACGACTGCCTATATAGTCGATAATGACGGTTTAGGACAGTCATTATCGATTGCCTATACAGTCGATAATAATTGTCCTAGGCAATCGTTTTTCTTTTTTCTTTTTTAATTAAAAAAGCGATTTCGTCTGTTTTTCATGTCAATCATTGGCACCATCGATCTTTATATTGTGGCCTTCAAATCAGACGCCATAGATGTTACTTCACATCGCGTAAATATAAAAAAGTGTAATTTTTAAAATTTTAAACTATATAGAATAATAAAAATGTAAGAAGGGGTATTTAAGACTTTTCCTGCTAGTTGGAACTGGCATGACTTAAAAATGGTCGATTTGGGTAAAGGTGAAAATATAAGGTCTCTAATGGGAAAGGTGAATCTGACAAAGTCGATCCCGTAAATTTCTTATATTTTTTTATGGGAAATGGTTGGATCGTACTAGGCAAAATCAGATTTTCAGTCTTATCCCATCCACTCCCTTAGAAATAGGAGAATCTTGACTTTCTTGATTTTCACTTTTTATAACATGAAGTGCAGTCAAAATTCTCCTGTTTTCAACGGCAAAGGACTAGAAATGAAGTTCTTATCACGGATGCCTATTTTCTTTCGTTGAAAGAAGCGATAATAATATTTTTGATATCTTTATTTTCACCCACCAAATCTTTGAGGGCACCCAAGATTAAATCTATCAACTACTCATATGTGATTTTGGTAACATTTTGGGATGTATGCTACACGAAAAAAAAAAAATATTGACAATGTGATGCAACTCATGGTCTGAAGATTCATTGTTCACCAAACAACTTTACACTCAAGGGTCAAAATATCGGATTTTTAATATATATCGTCTTGAACTTCAGGACGATACGTATTGCATATCGTCCGATAAATTTAATGTATCGGCGATACATTGAATGTATCGTTTCAATACATTTTTATTTTTTTTCAAAAAATCTAAAAAATTCAAATTATTGTTCGTATCGGACGATATGGATGATACATATCGAACGATACGAACGATACGTATCGCGTATCTGACGATACATTCAATGTATCAGCGATACATTAAACGTATCATTTTGATGTATTTTTTTTCCCAAAACACTTAAAAATAAATTATCGGACGATAATTTCAAATTATTGTCTGCATCATTCGATACGGGCTATACATTGCCCGTATCAAACGATAATTACTCTATTTTTTAGGGGGTACGATACATAGGCAATATATTGCACCGCCTAGGTCTAAAATCGATACATATTGATATCGGACGATTTTTTGACCCATGTTTACGCTAAGATTCAAAGGAGACGATGAGTTGTACTACAAGATTTGGTAGGTGCAAATAAAAGTTCGCAAACATTTTAAGTTGCCTTGTGAGTCGGAAACACCTAATATTTATTTTAGCGGGAACACCCAATATTTATTCGGAGGTCGCATTTGTTAAAGTTCATTAAAGTTTTGTGCAGCTGGCGTCGGTGGTCACATGGGTGAGTGACAGAGAAGCGCGTTATTATTGGCGGTGGAGTTTTTTTTAATTTGAAAAGAAGAGGCTGGTGTTACTAACACACCACTTTATATTATAACCACCTCACTTAAACCCTGGATTCCTGGAAAACTTTGTTGCCGTTTCGAATAATTTAGATGGTTTTTCCTCCTCATATTTCACACAATAAATCTTCATACGATGATATGTTATGATATTTTCATTTTTCTGGAATTTATTTGGTGAAGTGACTGTCTGATTGTAGCATGTGATTTAACGATCTAAAGTTTGAAAGAATAGGAAAACAAATGCTCTTTATCGTCGCTTTCAAAGTTAACAACAGAATTTTACTTTATTTATTTAAATGAGGTGACTGTAACATAGAGTGGTGTGGTAGTAACACTAGAAAAACAAAAATCCATTAGGCAGTGATAGGGAAGAGAAGAGCATGAAGAGGCGAGAGTTTAGGTGATTAAATGGGTTCAGTAATTCGTCTTATCTATTAATTAATCAAAATTCAAAGGTTATGTAACTTGAAAAACGGTCTTCCGAGTTCAACTAGGCCGGAGTATCTCTGGGTTAAAAAATTATTAAATTGTTTTTTCCTTAAAAAACTGTTTAGTAATCTATCTTATATTAATTTATCAAAGATCGAAAGATTATATAAATCGGAAAACAGTCTTCCAAGTCCAAACCGTGGACTCGCCAATGACTAAGGCAGGTGGATCTCTGGATTAGAATATAAAAAAATTCCTTAATAGCATTTCTTGTCCCTGATAAATGAATATGAGAACACCTACACTAAAAATCATTGATTACTTTGAATTAAATGATAGAAGCCGTTTTCCATCAAATCTTTCACACAAGGTATCTTGAAATCAAGGACATGCCATCATACGGTCAATTTTTTCTTTCACAGGATACACATGTCAAAAGAGTCATCTAAAAATCACGTGACATACATCGCGCTCGAACTTAATTTTCAGATCACTTATTTAGGATCTATGCCAAATGGAATAAAAACCTTATGATGGTACGACCATGATCTCGAGATCCCTTTTGCAGAAGGCTAGAGCGGAAAAAGATCTCCATCGTATGTTTCAAAGCAGTCAATGCATTTTGGCTTAGGTGCCCTCAGAGATTCTATGAGTGTTAATAAAGCAAATTAATAAAGTTAAGAGGATCAAATTTTATAATTGTAGAGAATCCAACGGGCCTAACTCAATCTCACAAAACCGGCTTGTAAGATGAGGTTTGCCCAAGATATGACAAGTAGGGTCAGTCCACACCCGATGTGGGACAAATTCAACTCTCCCCCGCACGTGTTGGTGAGATTGAGTCAAATCATGTGAACAAAAAATAAGTGACGTGGGTAAAAAGAACGGCTTTAATACCATGTAGAATTTCATGGGCCTAACTTAACCTCACAGAATCAGCTTGTAAGGTGAGAAATGCCCAAATTATATATAGCCTAAGACCTCCAAGCCCACAAGCAATGTGGAACTGTTCTAACACACCCCCGCATATATTGGCGGGATTGAGCCAAGGAAAATCACGTGGACAATTGAATTGGGTGAGACACGGAGTGGAGAAACACCTGCTCTAATACCATGTAGAGAAATCCAACGGACTTAACCTTACAAAACCAGCTTGTAAGATGAGGTTTGCCCAAGATATAAAGAGCCCAAAAAGGGCCAATCCACACCCGATGTGGGACAAATCTAACATGGTATCAGAGCAGGTATTTCTCCACTCCGCGTCACTCAATTCAATTCTCCACGTGATTTGACTTGGCTCAATCTCACCAACACGTGCGGTGGAGTGTTAGAAAAGTCTCACATTGTCTATGAGTTTGGAGGTCTTGGGCTATATATATAATCTAGGTTCTCCTCACCTTACAATCCGGTTACATGAGGTTAGATTAAGCCCATAAATTTCTACAATAATTTACTTCGAAATAGAGACATTTTAATTACACCAAGTAACTAAAATTAAAATGCTCTCCTAACTAGAGACTTGAATCAAATTTTATGGATTAAATAGTCTCTAGCTAGTTTAGCTAAAAATGAAAAACATTTTTACTCCAACAAATAACTAGAATTAAAAAGTTTTCAACATTAGGGACTCTTAAGTCTTCTACTTCTACCACCTTATAATGCACCACCAACACCTACCTCTACACCACAACGCAAACAACCACCTTTCTACCATCACATCATCATCTTCACCACCACCATCGTAAGACAACCACACATTGGCTTCGCGAATGATCTTTAAGTCATTTCTTTCAGATTTATTATCGATTCGCTTGATGAATGAGTTTTACATCATTTCTCGCACTAGTTTACCCTTCAATTGGTTAGAATTTGCCCCACATCATGATCACAGTCATTTTAACCCTTACTCGAAACGATTTTGATCATGATCTTTGATCTTTACATCATTTCTATGATTGAGTTGTAGTCGTGATTGCTGCTATAGGAGTAATTTTGGAAACACTAGTGTAATGCATATGGGATGCATGTGTGGTAAGAAAGAATCAAATGAAAGAAGGGGCAGAACCAAGGATCAAAATTTCGGGTTTCATTTCGGTTTCGGAGGGGACCCAAACAGAAATTTTCAACCCCATACAAAATTGACCGAAATTTCGGTCCCATATTATCATTTCGGTGAGGATCGAAACCGATAATTTCGGCCAAATTTTCGGTCATTTCGACCGAAATTTTGATCCTTGGGCAGAACCTAGAGCTAGGATGAGAGGATCAGGAATTTGATGGCAGCAGATATATTAGGAAAATGGGGGTGCTCTTAGCGTTTATTGGAGAATATTTTTTAATTTACGGTGATCTATAATTTAGGGCATTTCAGTTTTGTAAAAAATAAATAAATACTTTGAAATTTTCAATATTTTCATTTTGATAAATTAGTTTATTCATCTTAAAATTCATTGGCTATAAGTAGAGGGGCCCAAAATATTTTAAGAGGAGAGAAAAGGCTATAAATTATCAATGTGAAACTAAACTTCAACAGGTCTGCCATGATATAGTGAATAATTAAGTTATCTATATAAAAACCAATTGACTATAAGTGTAGGGCCCAGACAGGGTGGAGCCAAGATTTTTCTAGGTTGGGCAAGAAGCCGTGCTTCTAAATCCGACATACGAAACCAAAGTCACATTATCCTTTGGAATTGTGCACTATATGTTAAATCGATAGTCAATTTTTACTCACAAACCCCAAATTTAATATTTTATATAATAAAAAAAACAATCATAAATTATATACTTTGATTTTTAGAAAGGTATCAAAAGGCATCGTTCCCGCCTCAAATTGAGCCCAATAAGCCGGGCTGCATGTCGAAATTACAGGTATTTTCATTTACAACCCAAAATTCTTCTTTCTCAACCAACTTTTCACTTTCTTTAACTATTGATCAACTTGAATCAGACGATAGAGATCACGTTTCGCTCCAAGCTTCGACAAATAGATCTTGATGTCATGGGCCTACCATCTGACAGTCAAACTTTGATTACAAGTGGCACACATCCCAAGAAATGAATATGATCATGAGTGTATTCTCATATCACTTTAGGGATGTGCCACACGGAATCAAAATATGGACATCTGATGGTACGGACATGATCTCAAGATCTATTATGTTGAAGATTGGGACAAAAATCGATTTATATTATCTGATTCAAAGCAGTCAACGATTTAAGTAAGTGAGATGGGAGGATCTTGGACTGCAAATGGAGTTAACCTTAAATTTAAGATATATTTGTTCTTAAAGTTAGGGGGCAGCTGCCCGCACTTGCCCTAATGTGGTTCCACCCTTCGATCAAGATCTTATAAGAGGAAAGACAAGGCTATAAATACCATAGGACAACTTCAACAAGGGCAAGATTTGGTATACGCTATAGAGTTCCTTTATTTGTACCCACTAAAATTTTAGAGCACCTTGCACGTGATTCGACACACTTGGTTCTCACGTAACTTTATACGATGCATGTCGCCGAACAACTATTGTGTGGAAGATTGCGATTAAAAATAAGGGAAATTTAGACAAAGATGCTTAGTTTGCAAATGTTTTAGGCTATTATGCTAGAAAAGAAAAAGTTTTAGGTAAAAGAGGTTTCACGGAAATTAGGAGTTTAGAGATATGCGAGATCCCAATATTAACACAGTTGGAGTTTGAAAAGGTTCTTTGCAAATTACATCACTACCCCTCTCTTCTCTTTTCTTCTCTCTATTTTCTTCTCCAGTAATGGCGGTCTCCGAAATACCGGAATAGCCACCGAAACCGTTACTATTTGTTGGCGTATAAGGAACGGTAGACGATAAGCTGGGTTGCCCGATCGGAAAATGGCGGAAACCGAGAAATTAGAGTTTCGTGATTTTTTCAGCGACTGTGACTGGTACCGTTATCCTTCGTTCTTAACCCAGGTTGCAAATTTCAACATCTCTGAACCATGGTCTCAGGATCTCTGAACCCAACTTTATCGTTCTTTCTTAACTCAGGTTTTCGTGATTTTTCCAGCAATAAGCTAGGTTGCAAACTTCAAGATATCTATTATTTACAGCAGACTATGACTGATAGCTCTCTTGGTTTCATCTCAACTTTCAATAAAACCCTTCGTAACGCCATGCTACTCGACGAGCATCTCGCCCTCCGATGAAGAGAACTACCAGCATGAACGAGATCACTGTCGATCTCAACCTCATCGAAACACTTCAGCCGTCTGATCCTCAAACCCCTAAAGACCATCGAATCTCACCACACGAATCTTCGTGCCCCAGAAGATGCTAGCTCTCCCCTCGTAGCACATGACGTCTTCGATTTCCGGTCTCCGTCCTCCACCATTTATCCAAGATCTCATCAGCGAAATTTCGGCGAATTGCTCAAGATCGTCGATCGATTGGAGAAGACAATGAGCAGTGATATAATTTGCTATGAAAGACAGGTAGTGATGTAATTTGCTAAGAAAGAGGGTAGTGATATAATTTGCTAAAAAAGAGGGGTAGTGATATAATTTGCTAAAAAAGAGGGGTAGTGATGTAATTTAGTAAGAACATTTTCAAACCCTATATGTGCCAATATTGGGATCTAACATATCTCTTATCTCTGAGCTCCTAATTTCTGTGATATATACCCCTTTAACCTAATTTTTTTTTTTTCCAACAAATGGAACATCTTGTTCTAAAGTCCCCTAAAAATAATCTCCATGCAGTGGAAGGCCATAAAAATTAACGGGAAATCCAATATACCAGTGTCTTTGTATGGCCATTGATTGCAATAAGTTAGACGGTTGAGATCATTCTCTCACCCAATAGATGTTGAAATCATACGTGTAATGTGATTTGATGTGACAGGCATCACAAAAAAGCCGGGGTCCTAAAGTGGTTGCAAATATGCAATTAAGAGGTTGGGTGAGCTCGTCAGGTACCTGCTTTTAAAAGCAGGAGACCTGAATTCGAATCCCTCCCCCCCCTCCCCCTTGAGGCCACCTTAGAGATTTATATCCTATGCTGACCCGGTATGTGCTGAATTTGGGGTGCACATGTGCCCTTGAGATTAGGCGGGTTGTGACGGGGCCAATACTCGAGCTTGCGGCATGGTGCTTGTGGCACGACATGTGGTGCTAGGAGGGCACGCGATATGGGGCCATGTTGGCCTGGCGACATGGTCGCGCTGCGAGGACGCGACACGGTCGCATGAAGGTACGACGCGGAGCGTCACGGTCGCGACACGGACGCGACATAGCCAAGGTGGGCTAACAATGCATGAGGCGTTGAGGTATGTCAAACCAATAGGTTTGAGGTTCTCCTGCCATTCTGGCTGAATGACTATTTTACCCTTATATAGGGGAAGGGAGCTTGAGAGCTATTCCCCCGCACACGGGGCCTTGCGTTGCTAGAGGGGGCGCAAGTGTCTCCTAGGCCTGAAAGGGTGGGCCTAGGACGTCGACGCAGCGATGCCGTGTGGAACCCGGGTGAGGTTGATGTATGGCTTCGGACTACGCTTCGCGGTACATATGGCTAGACAACCTCACGTGAGAACACCAAGGCGATGCGTGGGACTCAGTGGAGCACGCGAGCGCGAGGCACAAGGCTGTGGGCTTGGTTCGGTATGTGAGCAAGACATGGTGGCATGGGAAGCTGCATGCCAAGACTGTTGCGAGTGAGGTACTAGTGCAGTGCACAGGGTGAAGCTTGAGCAGGCCAAGTTAACGCAGCGGTGCAGATTGGTGTGTCGTAAGGGACACGATGAGCCGAATGGTAGGCCGTGAAATAGAGGCAACCATGTTGGGAGGAGTTCCCGTCCTCTAGGCGGGTGGTCTCAGAGCTGATGTACAGAAGGGTTGGCTTCGTTGCACGCGGTAGCGAACCACCGCGCGGGTTGAAAGCACGTTGAAGGACGCCCTCGCGACGATTGTTATCAAAAGTAGGCTGACCTAGCGAAGCGTGCGTTAGGTGCCGCACGGGACTGAGGTTGCGGAACTGTGACCCCGTGATATTTTGGTATCAGAGCCAAGTTTGATCCAGAAGCGATGATGCTATGAGCAAACTGGTGCGGTGGCACGCGATGTGGTGTCAAGAGGGCACGCGACATCCATAAACAATTGGTGCGGTAGCACACAATGTAGTGTCAAGAGGGCACGCGACATCCATGAGCAAACTGGTGCAGATGCACGCGATGTGGTGTCAAGAGGGCACGCGACATCCATGAATAAGTGGTGCGGAGGCACGCGATGTGGAGTCAAGTTGACACGCGACATCCCTGAGCTAGTTAACAGGTGAGGGCCTTGTGACAGCAGAACCAAGTTGACCCGACCGGGGTGACAGTGGGGAGCTAGAGGGAAGGTGTGGACCTAAGAACTAGAAATGTGTTGCTTACAAGCTGGGACGAGTTGGCGGGGTCAGTTCACTGCGATCATGCGTCAACGAGGACGTTGACATTTTATGGAGTGGTGGAGGATGTGACGGGGCCAATACTCGAGCTTGCGGCATGGTGCGTGTGACACGACATGTGGTGCCAGGAGGGCACGCGACATGGGGCCATGTTGGCCTGGCGGCGACGGTTGCTGGCGAGGACGCGACATCGTCGCATGAGGGTACTCGCCAGAAGGCCACGGCAAGGTGGGCTAGCGATGCATGAGGCGTTGCGGTATGTCAAACCAATAGGTTTGAGGTTCTCCTGCCATTCTGGCTGAATGACTATTTTACCCTTATATAGGGGAAGGGAGCTTGAGAGCTATTCCCACGCACACGGGGCCTTGCGTTGCTAGAGGGGGCGCAAGTGTCTCCTAGGCCTGAAAGGGTGGGCCTAGGACGTCGACGCAGCGATGCCGTGTGGAACCTGGGTGAGATTGATGTATAGCTCCGGACTACGCGTCGCGGTGGATACGGCTAGGCAACCTCACGTGAGAACACCAAGGCACTGCGTGGGACTCAGTGGAGTACGCGAGCGCGAGGCATAAGGCTGTGGGCTTGGTTCGGTATGTGAGCAAGACATGGTGGCATGGGAAGCTGCATGCCAAGACTGTTGCGAGCGAGGTACTAGTGCAGTGCACAGGGTGAAGCTTGAGCAGGCCAAGTTAGCGCAGCGGTGCAGATTGGCGTGTCGTAAGGGGCACGATGAGCCGAATGGTAGGCCGTGAAACAGAGGCAACCATGTTGGGAGGAGTTCTCGTCCTCTAGGCGGGTGGTATCAGAGCTGATGTGCTGAAGGGTTGGCTTCGTTGCACGCGGTAGTGAACCACCGCGCGGGTTGAAAGCGCGTCGAAGGACGCCCTCGCGACGATTGTTATCAGAAGTAGGCTGACTTAGCGAAGCGTGCGTTAGGTGCCGCACGGGACTGAGGTTGCGGAACTGCGACCCCGTGACAGGGTGCTCTAAGAGGCCCGGATATCCAGGTTATAAAAAAAATATAAAAGTATGCAACGAAGAGAAAATAAGCTACCTACAAAATTGTCTACAAAAAAATTATTTTTGTTGCACTGATTGCAACAAAAAAAAATGAGCTGTTCTCATTTTCGTACTTTTTACATATAAAAAAAAAATCGGGTCAGATGTCTTATGCTTGACTTGACCTAACGGGTCAAGTTTATGTACCCCAACTGGTAAAATATCGGGTTGGCTCGGGTCCATTATGGAAAATACCCGACCAGTTGATAGCCCTAATTACCACAATTAACATGAATTAAAGTTTAAAACAACCTATGATATATCCATTGGTAATCGTGATCACTGAGATCACAGTGACTGACGAGTGTATGCACAAGAAGTTTGTCACCATATAATAGATCACAATTCTGTTTTGATTACACGTGTGCACTGATCACAGATCCTGATCAGATTTTCCATTTCACAACCCAACAATCCCTATGGTCATGCTTGTACAACTACTTGGTTCTTGTTTTTTGGTTATCTGTTTCTTGTCAGGTTAGAGCCATCATTTCCTGTAAAAACCGTGTTACCATTTGATAATTCTAGTTTATGATAAAGGGGATAAGCTCCTATATGAGAGGATTTATCATCTGAAGAGCCATCACTACGTGAAAATGAAGAATTTGCAACGGTCAACGACTTAAAGAAAACCATGGCTATGGGCCATTGTAAATAAACCAAACTATACGACTGCCCAAATCAGTGGCTAATGAAATGCAATGGTCCATTAAAGTCCTAAATTTGTAGTTAAGCGGTTTCGAACCTGTAGCCTTTTTACCTTCCAAGAAGAATTGTAGGTGCGAAGCAAATTCTATTGCTTATCTGTTAGCCAAAATTGGCAGTAATGGTGACCATGACTTGATCCTTCTCCTGAAGCCTCAAATCTTGTAATTTCTAATTTGGTTGATAGAAGGAGAGAAAAGAGAAACTAAATAAATGAAGAAGCAAACTTTCTTTCTATTCACTTGCATAAAACACATACAAGATGATCCTTATATAGACTTAAATATAACTACCATACACTTAGCACTTACCCACTATTCTACCCACAATCTTAGTAACTACCCGCATTTAACACTTACCCACTACTATACCCACAATCTTAGTAACTACCCACATTTAGCACTTACCCACAATTATATCCACAATCTTAGTAACTACCCACATTTAGCACTTACTCACAATTATACCCACAATCTTAGTAACTACCCACATTTAACACTTATCCAACAATCCCTCCCTTAAACTGATGTTCCAGACATAACATCTAGTTTAATGAGAGTTAAACTTTGAAACTAAACATTTGAAGTATAAACACCGAATAGCTTCCTGAGCTTCCGAAATGCAGGAAGCTTGAGAGGTTTGGTTAGAATATCAGCGATCTGGTCTTCACTTCTGCAGTAAATAAGATTAATGACTCCATGATTCGTGAGATCCCTCAAGAAATGATACTTCACATCTATATGTTTGCTTCGACCATGTAAAACTGGGTTTTTTGAAAGCTTTATTGCTGAATTGTTGTCACAATAAATCTGAGTAGGTCAATCCTCCTTGAAATGCAGCTCTTTAAGGATTTTCTTTAGCCAAATAGCTTGACAAGCACAAGCTGTTGCAGCAACAAATTCAGCTTCAGTGGATGATAATATGACAATAGATTGCTTCTTTGATGACCATGAAACAGCTCCTGTCCCCATCTTGAAAATATATCCAGATGTGCTTTTTCGATCATCTAAATCTCCTGCATAATCGCTATCTGTGAAACCAAACAGATCCGATCGTTTCTCTATTTTTGTAGAACAAGCCAAATTCCTTAGTACCTTGCAAGTATCGAAAAATTCGTTTTGCAGCCAAGAGATGAATCTCTGTAGGACATTCCATGTACCTGCTAATCACACTTACAGCATACATTATATCAGGTCTTGTTGCCGTCAAATACATTAAACTCTCCACAATTTGTTTGTAAAGAGTGTCGTCAACCTTCTTTCCTCCATTATCTTTGTTTAGCTTCATACCAAATTCAGATGGAGTATTTACAGGATTACAATCCTTCATCTGAAACCTGTCCAAGATTTCTTGCACATACTTCTTTTGAGAAATAAAAATTCCAGTAAAAGACTGCACCACTTCAATGCCGAGAAAGTAATGCATCATGCCAAGATCAGACATCTCAAATTCAGCCATCATGGATTTCTTAAAACTATCAAACATGGCTGTATTATTTTCAGTGTAGATTAAATCATCTACATATAAGCAGACAATAAGTATTTTCCCCTCATCTTCAATCTTTATAAAAAGTGTATGTTCGTAAGGACATTTTTGAAATCCTTCCTTAAAAAAATAGGTTTTTATACGATTATACCAAGCCCGTGGAGCTTGTTTTAATCCATATAGAGCTTTCTTTAACTTATACACTTTATGCTCATTGCCAACTTTTACATAACCAGGAGGTTGATCGATAAATACCTCTTCTATCAAATCTCCGTGGAGGAATGCTGATTTCATGTCCAACTGGAAGATAGGCCATGAATTTTGAGCTGCCATAGCAATCACCACTCTGATTGTATCATGCCTTGCAACCGGAGCAAAGACTTCTTTATAATCAACACCAAACTTCTGCTTGTAGCCCTTAGCTACCAGGCGTGCCTTGTGCTTGTCAACTTCACCATTTTCTCTCAACTTTGTCTTGTAAACCCACTTTACACCAATTGTCTTCTGCCCTTTTGGAAGATCACATAACTCCCATGTATCATTTCGTTCAATGGCTATAATTTCAGCATCCATAGCCTTTCTCCATTTTGGTTCTTTGACAGCCACTTCAAAAATGGTAGGATCACAATCTGAAAACAAAGTAAAATGTGTAAGTAAATCATCACCTTGGTCAACTCCGGTTACATCATAATTAGTCATCCATGCTGGTCTTCTTGAACACGTTGAGGCCTTTGTGATTCAACCGCAAGTGGGCTTTTGATCGCTTGGAACATTTTGAGTGATTTCCTCTTCTTGCTGATTCTCCATAGGCTGCTGGCCTTTCTCATCATCATCGAAATCTAGTGGAATATTTTCTTTAACGTCATTTTGATTCCATGACCAGGTGCTTTTTTCATCAAATACAACATCACGACTGATGACAATTTTCATGGTGCTAGGATTATATAGTTTATAAGCTTTTGATTTATCACTAACACCAAGAAAAATATATTTTTCTCCCTTATTATCTAGCTTCCTTCTCTTCTCATCTGGTATATGGACATAGGCAAGACACCCAAAAATTCGGAAATGATCTACAGCAGGTTTCCTTCCGCTCCATGCTTCCTCCGGTGTCATATTTTGAACAGCAAGTGTGGGACTTCTGTTCAATATATGAATGCTCCAATTAACTGCTTCAGGCCAGAAACTTTTTTGAATGCCACTTGTTGTTAAAAGACTTCGTACCATATTTATAATAGTGCGATTTTTCCTCTCGCATACGCCATTCTGTTGGGGTGTGTAAGCTGCTGTAAGATGCCTCTTGATTCCATGGTTCTTACAAAAAATTACAAATTCATGTGAGTTATATTCTCCACCACGATCAGTGCGAAGAACTTTTATTTGGTTGCCAACTTCTTTTTCAACAAATGCTTTATATCTTTTAAAAGCTACAAAAGCTTCAGATTTTTCTTGCAAAAAATAAGCCCATATCTTGCGACTATAATCATCAATGAAAGTAATTATATATCTTTTACCTCCATTAGAATGTGGCATTATTGGCCCACAAATGTCGGAATGAACGAGCTCCAATGCTTTCTTCGCTCTCCAAGATTGTCCTTGTGGGAATTGAGTACGGTGTTGTTTGCTAACAACACATTCTTCACAAACTTGCGAAGAAGCTGTAATTTGAGGAAGTCCCGTCACCATGTTCTTTTGTTGTAGTATTTTTAGTCCGCCAAAATTCAGATGCCCATAGCGAAAATGCCATAGCCATGCCTCATCTTTTAATTTTGCAGAGAAACACGAATGAGCGATGTTGTGGAGATAAAGTGGGAACATACGATTCGCCGTCATGTGAACTTGAGCAATTAAGCCCAACTTTGCATCTTTAATCTGACATACTCCATTTTTTATAGAGATCTCGTATCCCTTTTCTTGTAACTGGCCCACACTAAGCAAGTTGGTCTTTAAATCCGGCACAAAAAAAACATTAGTGATAGTGTGGGTGAAATTTTCTTTGGTTTGGATTGTTATCTTTCCTTTTCCCATAACTGAAATTGTAGAGTTGTCACCAAACTTAACAGAGCTGCGAAATGATTCATCCATGTCAGAAAATGCATCCTTCTCTCCACACATGTGATTGCTACAACCAGTGTCTAAATACCACATGTTTTGTTGAGATTCTTCCTTCACGTGACACAGCATCAACAGAGACACATCTTCTTCATTTTCTGCAAAGTTAGTTTGATCTCCACTATGTTTGTTCAAATCAGTTTGACATTCTGATTTATAATGGCCATACCTGTGACATCTGAAACATTCAACATTTGACTTGTCTGCTGACTTTGATCTATAAGTTGTTGAGTAGTGGCCTCCGCGTCCTCTGCCTCTTCCTTGAAATTGACTTTCTTGATGATAATGATTTTGTTGTTGGTTCCCACGATCATTGTTGTATCTGCCTCCTCTACCTCGACCTCTGCCTCTTCCTCGTCCTCTATCAGCTCTACTAGGTGTAGAGTGATTTTCTGAAAAGGCTTTTAATGCTTGTTCTTCTTTTTCCGTCTGATTAAGTTTTTGCTCATGAACCAACAAAGAACTTTGTAATTCATCAATTGATAGTAAACCAACATCATTAGCTTCTTCTATAGCACAGATAACAAAATTAAATTTTGGTGTCACGGATCGAAGAATCTTCTCAACAATGAGAACATCCTCTGTCTTGTCGCCATGGATCCGCATCTTGTTAACGATTGTCATCGTTCTTGAAAAATAGTTTGTAACTGATTCACCTGACTTCATTCGAAGTATTTCGAACTCCGAACGAAGTGCTTGAAGCTGTTGCCTCTTAGCCCTTGCTGTACCTTGGTACTTCTTCATGGAGTCCCAAATATGTTTAGTCATGTCTTTGCAAAGAATGGTTTCCAAGATTGAACGATCAATTGCTTGGAAGAGATAATTCTTTGCTTTAAGATCTTTTAACTTCAGCCCTTCGAGCTATGTCTTTTGCGCATCTGTCAGCACAACACCTTCTATTTGGTTACGCTACTCGAAACAACAACCGTCAATATTCTTTGGACCTCAAGAAGTTCTCCATGAGCATGCTCCAATGGTCATAGTGACCATCAAAGCGTGAATTGGTCGCACAAAACTTTCGGAAGCCATCAATTTCACTTTTTCTCTCCTCGAAACTCAAACTTGGCTCTGATATCACTGATAGAAGGAGAGAAAAGAGAAACTAAATAAATGAAGAAGCAAACTTTCTTTCTATTCATTTGCATAAAACACATACAAGATGATCCTTATATAGACTTAAATATAACTACCATACACTTAGCACTTACCCACTATTCTACCCACAATCTTAGTAACTACCCACATTTAACACTTACCCACTACTATACCCACAATCTTAGTAACTACCCACATTTAGCACTTACCCACAATCTTAGTAACTACCCACATTTAGCACTTACTCACAATTATACCCACAATCTTAGTAACTACCCACATTTAACACTTATCCAACATTGGTTTTATGATATGTCCACTGATTCCTTATAAATACAACAACAAAAAAAAAAAAATAGAAGAATTGGGCGCCCAAATATTTTGTTGGGGGAACTTATTATATTTTCATCCAGACAAAGTTCATCAGTTCTGGCCGGTTTCTCATGGCCGATGATCATCAGCTCTGGGTGGTTTCTGATCTTCTCCGGCAAAGTTCATCAGCTCTTGCTGATTTCTCATCTTCTCTGATCGATTGCTCATCGTCTATGATCGGTTTCTCATCCGAGGTAAATTAAGGTTTTATTTTTCTATTTTGATAGTTTTGGTAGCATTTGTTGATGATATAGGAAATAGATTTTAGGTTTTGGATATTTTTTCTTTTCTTTCACATGACTATTATATAGATTGTCCATTATTATAAATTTTAGGTTTTGGATCTTTTGCATGCTCTTTTGTTTGGAGAATCACATTGCAAAGTTAAGCTTGGAGTTTTGGAACGTTCAAGGCCATTGCAAAGTTAAGGTTGGAGTTTTCTGCATTTTATTATTATTTTTAATTTTTTTACTTTTATCTCCATCCTCTGTTGTCCACTAATAGAGGCCAATTAGAGAAAGTTTAAACCTTAGCTAGGAAAAACACATTAGGATTTAATCTTAGGGTTTGGGTTCTGAATGAGTTTGGGCTCCTAATCTATGATGTTTGGGTTTCTTAATGGGGTTATAAAATAAATAAAGAAAGGCAGTATCTTAATCTTCTCTTGCTCCTCTGTTTTTCATAGATTGCACAAATCTGAAATGCATTTCAGATTGCTTTTAGATTCCCATAAATTATTTGTTAATTTTCTAAAATGAACCATTTATACTTGCAATTACATATGTCAAAGACATTGGTCGATTGGGGTTGATACGAATTGACGTTGAAACTGTAGTCTCGAATGGTATCGATGTTTGAACTGTCGCCAGATCACATAACGTACAGTTTGGTTGTCAAGGCATGTGAGATTTTGAAAGCTATACGAGAAGGAAAATTTGTCTATGGTTATGTTGCAGTTGTTGGCTTTGAATTAGACTTGTATTTGGTGACGGCCTTGATGTTTGTGTGGAATGTGGATGTATTAATGTTGCTGAAAAGGTGTTTGAAAAAATGCTCAATCAATTATTTTTCTGTGTAGATAAGCTAAGTTTGAACCTGCGACCTTGAGGTTGCAATCTGGTTAACCTTCCATTGTGCTACAATGCCCAATCAATTGCAGATTGCTTTTTAGACTTTGGCGCTACCTCGCAAGGTTGATCCATTTTTATGTTGTGTTTTGCCAATACGATGGTATTGTGTTTCACGTGGGCATCAAGAGTGTCTGGATATTAAGTTGGGTTTATATGTGACAACATGGGATTGCAACCTGAGGTTTATATTTGGTGTTGATCACTAATTGAGAGCCATTACTTGCACTGAAAGTTGGCAACATTGCTCGAAAATTGTGTTTGAGCATGATGTGTGCCATGTGTCTGGTGAATCACTTTTTTACAATTTGTGCCGCGTTGAATGAAAAACTGATTGTTTGATGGTACTCCCATGCATGGCTTCTAAAACTGAAGTAACTTATGATGCAAATGTTCAGTTATAGCATGCTAAGTGTCTGACTTCCTTTCCTTTTCCTGAATTTACTATTATGTTGCGTCGATTCCATTCAACCCTTATTAGATATATGTTTTTATCTTCATGTAGGGGAATTGGTTATCAGGATTTTTGGCCGTCAGTTACCTGTAGGGAACCACTAGATGTCTCAAAAAAATTCACTTTGATGTGATTTTTGGCATTTTGAAAGGCATAGCTCTATTATTAGCACTCGTATTGATGTTTCCTGTTTGATAGACTACTTCATCAAATAGTGCATAAAATGAGAGCACATACTAGGAAATAGAAGAATGCTATTTTGTTCTGTAGTAGTCTGTCTCCAATCTCCATTATTTGATGGCATATATATTTCATAATTTATGAGTTGCTGCTCTTTGTTTGGCATTGATTTCTTTTCTTTTTTTTTGAAAATATTTGCCATTGATTTTTGAAAATTGTTGGCGGGATTCTTTTGGTGCAAATTGTTGGTGTGCCTTCTTCAAAGTGTCTTGACCTTTACCCAAAAAAAGGAAAGTGTACTAACCTTTTAATCTTGTTAAGAACTCTTTGTTAGAAGTTTCTATTTTGGTGGTTATCACTATGGTGAAACCCATTGACCGGTAAATGGTATAAGATCAACCTTGAGATGTACAGTTGCTATTTCGGTGAGTTTGAAGAGAATAGACAACTAATTGGTGAATCTTTTAATTAAGGTATGATTGTAATTTCTAATCACACTATAATTAGAAATTAAAATCCTTAATGGGAAATGACTATAAATATAAGGGGTGTCTAGTCCCAACGATTGCTCGACATAATTCAATCCTCCCTATTGGCAAAAGCATCCCCATTGTGCTAGGAGATATTGAACGCGAGAAGATCGTTGAAGATCGGCAACCAATCATTAATGATTAACGCTCAAGGTACGTATATTTATGGATTATAATTTTATTATTTTTGATTGATCATGCGCCTAGATCTTTCGGCTTAATTTTGGATGGTCGGATCGATAGATCCATTTAGATTCCATCAATTGGTATCAGAGTCGGCTTGGCCATGATTGATCAAAACTCTTTTAGAGATCAAACCAAACCTATGCCTTTGAATTGAACATTTTTTTAACGATCGGTTTGATTAGACAAACTGAGTCGACTTGGTAATTGGGTACCGAACTCTCTAGTTCCCACGTTTTACAAAAAAAAAAAGGGCGTCGGTGAGGGTTTTCACGCCACCGGATTGACTGCCGTGGGCGTCAGGGCCGATGGATGGCCCACCAGACCGTCTGCAGTCACCGTGAGAGGCGGGACAGTCGCTTGAAATCAAAAAAAAAAAAAAATTTGGGTTTTTTATTGGCCGACGGTTGGCGCTCGCGCGTTCTCCACCGGACGACACCGGCCGTCGGTCGAGCCGACGGCCGTCATCTGGACCGTCGGCGCCATCGTGGGCGGGTAAGCCCTTAGGGGCTGGTGCTATTGCGTCTGCAACTATTTCAAAAAAAAAAAAAAAAAAAATTTCTGGGAAGATGAAAAGTGTGGGGGGAGGCTTAGAGTTTTCTGGACGGATCGGGTCCGTCCCCGACCCGCCTAGCCTATTTTGCCTGCCTGACCCACCTGACCCGCATGGCCTGTCTGGCCTGACCCGCTTGACCCACTAGCCTATTTGGCCTGACATGCCTGACCCACTGACCTATTTGGCCCTAGCCCAACTCGACTGGCCTATTTGTCCCGACCCGCCTGGTCCTATATGGCCCACCCGACCCGCTTGGGCTTACTTGGCCCACATGGCCCGGCTGACCTATTTTGACCCCAGCCCGACCCGCCTGGCCTTTTTGTCCCTGACCCGCATGGCCCATCCATGGGGCCCATAGCCCATTCGACCACCAAGGCCCATGGTCTAGCCTTATTTGGCCCTAACCCGCAGGGCCCATTTCGACACTATTTCCTAATCTTCTCGGGCCATTTTTGGGCTATTTCTTGGTCTGATTTTCGAACATTATATATGAATTTTGACTTTCTCGGACATTCCGGACCCGTTTTTGAGGTCTATTTTTGATAATGAGCACTCTGTTGTGATATTTTCATTACCTGATGTTATTTTTTCCATTATTTTTAATTGTGTAATCATTTTTTTTTGTACCATTAATTAGTATTGGGTAGTGGAGGTTGTGCTCCACCATCATGGCTGGCACTTACATATTATAATGCTCATTTATTGTCAATTTTGACACCTCCTCATAACACGAATTGGACTTGCCTTATTCCTTTAACATCAATTTTGCGATCATCTAACATATTATCAAACCCAATTTGAAAACATGGCTTGAAAAGATTCTTCTGCCCAACGGTGATGATTTTTTCTAGTGTCGTGGTTTTTATAGTGAGGTTTAATTTTGTCCAAGAACGTGTTATAAATCCAGTGAAAGTGTGTTGTGAACGTTGGCGTCACAACATAAGGGATTCTTCTGCCCAACGGTGATGAATCACTTAATGTTATATGATGGCTGCGTTTCACTATTCATTATTTTGTGTGTGAGTACTGCTAGCGTGTTGTGACTCGACCCAACGGAGGGTCATAACGACGCAATTAGTACCACAATCATTAATATTGATTGAGGAAGCGACTAGTGTGTTATGACTCGACCCAACGAAGGGTTATAGTGACACAAATTGTTTCTCAATAAAACCACATTGGTTTTAATTTTTATATTTCTTAACATATTTTAACTATTGCGTCACATTATGATTATAACCTTGTGGAATTGATAGTTACTACGATTGTATGTGGACATAATAAAACCCTTAATTATTATGCAGCATTGAACCCACCCGTCTATCATAACCAATATAATTGGTGAAATTGAACTTTTGAGTGGATCAAATTATAAGAAATGAAAGGAACAAGTTGCAATTGTTCTAGGCTGCATGGATCTTGACTATGCTATACGATCTGATAAACCCAAGGTGCTCACCGCTGATGCCTCGGCTGAGGATCTTGCAGTGAACCATACGGATTTAGAAAAATGGGATAGATCAAATCGTATGAGCCTCATGATCATAAAGAGTTTCATTGCTGATGCGATTCGGGGAGGTATTCCTGACTCGCACACTGCAAATGAATACATGCAAGCCATTAAGAAACAATTTCAAGGGACTTCTAAAGCTCTTGCCAGTAGTCTAATTGTTAAAATGGGAACCATGAAATATGATGGTCATAGCGGCATACGGGAGCACATTATGAAAATGAGTGGCATGGTAACTCAATTGAAAGAACTGAACATGAGTTTTTCTGAGGGTTATCTTGTTCACTTCATTATGACTTCTCTTCCTGCACAATTTGGCCCGTTCAAGATCAATTATAACACGCAGAAAGAGAAGTGGAAGATGAACGAGCTAATCGCTCACTGTGTCCAATAAGAAGAAAGACTTCGGGCTGAAAAACCTGAAAGTGCCCATTACGCCGCTCTTGGACCATCGAAACAAAATTTCAAGCGCAAACAGGGACAATATAAAGGAAAGAACGTGAAAGCTCCTCCACCGGAAACCAAACAAGGATAAGCTAGCACATCTACTTCTGGCATCATGTGTCACTTCTGTAAGAAGAAGGGACACATTAAGAAGAATTGTCAGAAATACAGAGATTGACTAGTTAAGAAAGGTAATGACCTAGCCTTTGTGTGTCTTGAATCCTTTTATGTTGATGCTCCACGCACTACTTGGTGGATAGATTCTGGTGCAACTATTCACATAAGTAATTCAATGCAAGGATTTCGATCCAGCAGGAAGCTAAGTAAAGGCAAACGTACCATCAAACTCGAAAATGGGGTAGAAGCAGACGTGGAGGCCATTGGGACTCTCCGTCTCATTTTAGATAGTGGCTTCATTTTGGATTTAGTTGATACTATTTATGTTCCAAGTATCACTAGAAACCTTATCTCAATTTCTAAATTGGATTCATTAGGTTTTGAATTTAAATTTGGACATAATATGTTTACTCTATTATTTAATTCCGATATTATCGGTGGTGGCTCATTAGTGGGCAATCTTTATCAGTTGAACTTGGATTCATCTTACGCCCAATCTTTAGTTTCTATGCATGTGAATGATAAAATCAGTAAGAAACGAAAATGAGCAATTGACAACTCCTCCATTTTATGGCATAAACGTTTAGGCCATATATCTATGAATAGAATGAAGAGGTTAATTAAAGATGATATAATCGATGCACTCAATTTTTCTGATTTCAATACTTGTGTTGATTGCGTTAAAGGAAAACTCACAAAGACTAATAAGAAATGGGCTATCAGAAGCACGAGTTTGTTGGAAATAGTCCACACTAATATTTGTGGACCGTTTTCAACTCCCGCTATTGGTAGTCAAAAGTATTTTATTACCTTCACTGATGACTATTCTCGTTTTGGTTATATATATCTCATTCATGAGAAATCTGAGGCCCTGGATATGTTTAAAATCTATAAAGTCAAAGTTGAGTTATAACTCAATTCGAAGATTAAAATTGTAAGATCTGATAGAGGCGGGGAGTACTATGGTAGATACTCTGAGACAGGTCGCAATCCAAGACCATTCGCCCTGTATCTACAAGAGCATGACATTGTCGCTCAATACACCATGCCGGGAACACCTGAACAGAACGGTGTAGCTGAGCGACGAAATCGTACTCTTATGGATATGGTGAGAAGCATATTATGCAACTCTAAGTTGCCTATGTTCTTGTGGGGAGAAGCCTTGAAAACAGTGGTGCATATCCTAAATCGAGTTCCTAATAAGGCAGTTCCCAAAACTCCTTATGAGCTATGGGTAGAAAGAAAATCGACTTTAGGATATTTATACATTTGGGGCTGTTTGGCTGAAGCAAAGGTGTACAACCCACAATTAGGAAAATTGGACCCTAAAACTATAAGTTGTCATTTCATTGGTTACCCTGATAGATCAAAAGGCTACCGATTTTATTGGCCCACTTATAGTACCCGGATTGTTGAGACTAGATATGCAAAATTCTTTGAGGATCGTGAGATCAGTGGGAGAATTGAGCCTAGGAAAATCCCTTTTGAGGAGAATCGGGTTATAATTCCTATCCCTTTTATCCAAGAAAAAGTGGCACCAACACCAGTTATTCAAGCCAGTGTTGATGCACCTATGGCTATACCTATTGAAACACCCTACGCTGATGAGACTCTTGCTCCTATGGCAACTGCCAATGATTAACCATTGCGTAGATTAGAGAGAGCAAAGAAGCCAGCCATTTCTGATGACTATATAGTTTACCTCAATGAGAGTGAGTTTGATTTTGGAAAGGAATCAAATCCTGTTTCCTTTAGTCAAGTCATGAAGAGCGACAAATCCACTTAATGGCTCGAAGCCATGAATGATGAGTTGGAATCAATGAAACATAACTCGGTCTGGGATCTTTGTGAGTTACCTGACGGAGTTAAGCCTGCAGGCTGTAAATGGGTATTTAAAATCAAGCTAGACTCCAAAGGTAATATAGAAAGATACAAGGCCAGGTTAGTCGCTAAAGGTTTCACTCAAAAAGAGGGAATAGACTATAAAGAGATATTTTCTCTTGTCTCTAGAAAGGAATCTTTTCGAATAATCATGACATTGGTAGCTCATTTTGACTTAGAATTACATCAAATGGATGTTAAAATTGCTTTTCTGAATGGCGACTTGCATGAAGATGTCTTTATGACACGACCTAAAGGTTTTCAGGTTGAGGGGGAGAGTCATTTAGTTTGTAGACTCAAAAGGTCTATATATGGTTTAAAGCAGGCATCTCGACAATGGTACTTAAAATTTCACGAAGTCATTTCAAATTTTGATTTTAAAGAAAATACAGTGGATCAATGCATATATTTTAAAATCAGTGAGAGTAAGTTTATCATCCTTGTTTTGTACGTTGATGATATCTTACTTACGAGTAGTAATTTGGGCATGTTATATGAGACAAAAAACTTTTTATCAAAGAGTTTTGATATGAAAGATCTTGGTGAAGCTTCATACGTGATAGGAATTGAGATTCATCGAGATAGAGCCCGTGGCATATTGGGATTGTCTCAAAGAGCTTATATTGATACAGTTCTTAAAAGGTTTAACATGCACAATTGTTTCGCTACTGTTGCCCCTGTCATTAAGGGTGATAAATTTAGTCTACTTCAGAGTCCCAGGATCGATTTGGAGAGAAAACAGATGGAGACAATTCCCTATGCATCGGCAGTTGGGAGTCTCATGTATGCACAAGTCTGTACTCGTCAAGATATAGCGTATATAGTTGGCATGCTTGGCAGGTACCAATGTAATCCTGGTTTGGATCACTGGAAAGTAGCTAAGAAAGTTTTTCGCTATTTATAAGGGACTAAAGGACACATGCTCACATACAAAAGGTCGAATAACCTTGAAGTTATTGGTTATTCAGATGCTGACTATGCTGGGTGTCAAGACACTCGTAGGTCCCCATCGGATTATATTTTTATGCTTGCAGGTGAACCTATATCTTGGAAGAGAGTTAAACAAACGCTGAGTACTTCATCCACTATGGAAGCAGAATTTGTTGCATGTTTTGAGGCAACATGTGAGGCGATATGGTTGAGGAATTTTATCTCAGGGCTTCGAGTTGTTGATAGTATTTCAAGGCTGCTGAGAATCTTATGTGATAATTCCGCTGCGATAGCTATCTCCAATAACAACAAGACTAGTAGGGGTTCCAAATATATTGATCTAAAATATCTTGTTGTAAGGGAGAAAGTTCAGAATCAAATTGTATCTGTTGAAAAGATAAGTACGACACTCATGTTGGCTGACCCTCTCACTAAAGGCTTACCTCCCAAGCTCTTTTTGGAGCATATTGCGCGCATGAGATTAACGGATCATTTTGATAGCCTTTGAGAGTGGATATTTGAGAGTGAATACATTTGTTTAATTGATTCTGAAATAAATATTATTTATTTGCTTTTCCATTTTTTGTGCAAATAAAATTTGGAACATATGGTGCCAGTAGATGGTAATAAAGTAGGACCAATAATAGATTGAGTTTACTTGTAATCACCATTCAGTTTGTAAACTTGCAATCTATGTGAAATCATACTAGTTGGAATCCATGTCGGTGATGACTTCCAATACGGTAACTAATGAACGGTCATATATTGATGATATGATATATTGACTACATTGATTCTGTGTTGAAATTCTCACTGGACCGGACTGATAATAAAGACTTTGATTGAGATTGATTGTGACTTACCATTCAAAGAAAGTTAGCATTGGGTAATCGGAGTTTATTGACATAGTTTGGCCAAGTGGGAGACTGTTAGAAGTTTCTATTTTTGTGGCCATCACTATGGTCAAACCCGTTGACCGGTGAATGGTATAAGATCAACCTTGAGATGTACAGTTGCTATTCCGGTGAGTTTGAAGAAAATAAGCAACTAATTGGTGAGTCTTTTAATTAAGGTATGATTGTGATTTCTAATCACACTATAATTAGAAATAAAAGTCTTTAATGGGAAAGGACTCTTTGGCTATAAATATAAGGGGTGTCTGGTCCCAACGATTGCTCGACATAATTCAATCCTCCCTATTGGCAAAAGCATCCCCATTGTGCTAGGAGATATTGAACGCGAGAAGATCGTTGAAGATTGGCAACCAACCATTAATGGCTAACGCTCAAGGTGCGCATATTTATGGGTTATAATTTTATTGTTTTTGATTGATCATGCGCCTAGATCTTTCGGCTTAATTTTGGATGGTCGGATCGATAGATCCATTTAGATTCCATCACTCTTGACTTCTTTTTAAATGGTGTCAAGGGAAAATGACAATGTATGGCTATGTTCTGTTTTGGTGGCGGGTTGTTAATGGGTCAAGTCAGGTGACGTCAAAACTTTGGGTGGCGAACGGATCAAGGGTACACACCGGGCCAGACCCGACCCAACCCAACCTGATGTTGCACTCAATCCACCCTGACTTGACAGGTTGGGGGTTTATGTTCATTTTGACCTGACTCTCAACTTGAAAACCTGACCTGCCCCAATTCAAAACCATTTGTTCCTTGATGTTATGTATAAACTATAGGTTCGGTTCTAACCGATTTGTTTTCCCTGACATCCAGTAAAAACCTGGGTCAGACAGGGTTTAATTATTGGATCGATTTGACTCATTGTCAACCCTAATATTTAGATTGTGTTCTATTCACGTGATGTTGCAGGCAATTATGCGACAATCATGACCAATTTGGCTAGGGAAATTTACCTGACCAGCCCTGTCAGATACAACTTTTACGTCAGAGGCCCTATATTTTCACCTTTACCCAAATCGACCAGCTGGGAGCCTAGCCGACCCTAAGGATAGCAAAAAGTCCAAATTACCCCCTTTCTTTAACGCACAAATACATCATCTTCTTCCTCATTTTAATCTGGTACAGTTTTTAAAAATCAGAGGTGGCGAAGGTGATGGCGTCTTCTCCTCAATCCAACTATTCCGATCTGCTATTTGGATCGACCCAGATACACCTTTTTCGTCAGGGACTGTAGCAGATTAGAATAAGGAAGAAGAGGATACACCTATATAATTTAAAATTTTAAATATTTGTATTTTTCTATGTTTACGCGATGTGAAACGAGATCTATTCCGATCCAAACTATTTCGAACTGCTGTTTGGATCGACCCAAATACACCTTTTTTGTCAGAGACTGTAACAGATTAGAATGAGGAAGAAGAGGATACGCCTATATAATTTAAAATTTTAAATATTTACATTTTTCTATATTTACGCGATGTGAAACGAGATCTATGCCGTCTGATTTGAAGGCTACAATATAAAATCGATAGTTTCAAAGATAGATATGAGAAAAAGGCGATATCGATTCTGTACACAGTCGATATCGACTCTGTACATAGTCGGTACCGATCATTTTAAGAGTTGTCATCGACTCTGTACAGAGTCGATGATGACTCTATACAGAGTCGCCACCAATTATATAAAAATAAAAAAAATAAAAAAATAAAAAAATAAATAAAAATAATGTAATCGATGACGATTCTGTACCGAGTCGATGACGACTATGTACTGAGTAGTCATCGATTATATAAAATAAAAAAAAATAATTTTTTTTTTTCATGTAATCGATGACGACTCTATACCGAGTCGTCATCGACTCGGTACAGAATCGTCATCGATTACATAATTTTTTTTTTTTTTTTTATATAATCGATGGCGACTCTGTATAGAGTTGATGACGACTTTGTACAAAGTCGATGATGACTCTTAAAATGATCGGTACCGACTATGTACAGAGTCGATATCGACTGTGTACAGAACCGATATCGCCTTTTTCTCATATCTATGTTTGGAACTATCGATTTTATATTGTAGCCTTCAAATCAGACAGCATAGACCTCGTTTCACATCGTGTAAATATAGGAAAATGTAAATATTTAAAAATTTAAATTATATAGGCGTATCCTCTTCTTCCTTATTCTAATCTGCTACGCCTCAATACAAAAAGGTATCTGGCCCATCCAAATAGATCAAAATAGTTTGGATTGAGGAGAAGACGCCGTCATCTTTGCCACCTCCGACTTTTAAAAACTGTACCAGATTAAAATGAGGAAGAAGATGATATTTTTGTGCGTTAAAGAAAGGGGGTAATTTAGGCATTTTGCTAACCTAAGGGTCGGCTAGGCTTGGAGCTGGTCGGTTTGAGTAAAGGTGAAACTACAGGGCTTCTGACGTAAAAGGCATATCTGACAGGGCCTGTCAGGTAAATTTCCCATTTGGCTATGAAGAGGTTCAACGATGAAAATTTTCAACTTCCACAATGAACTTGTCTACTCAATATATTTGCTCGCTTTAACTATTGCCTTTTTGGCCGCTAAATTGTAAAAGGCTGTAAGTGTAGTTTTCACTGATTTGGTTGCTCATAAATAGTTGCCCTTCCTATTCTTTCATTTTTTATATTTTATATTTTAATGTATTGTGAATTTATTCTATTTTCTTTTTTTATTTTAGGTTTTCTCCAACGAACAATGATGAGAAGGCTTATGATAATGATGGTGAGAAATGGGAGATCGAAGAATGTGATGCATTATTTAGCGGCTAATAAGGTTCTGAATGATCTATTTTAGAGCACAGAAAAATAAAATCAAAGTTGTTCGATTACACAACCTTAAAGTCGTTGGTTCTCAGCTTATGAAGCAAAGGTGCTCAATCAAAAGTGTGGAACAATGGGATATTAAAATAATATATCATTGAGTATTAGATTGGCAATCCGAATCATGCTCAAATAGGGCAATGTTGAATGTGTTAATAGGATGTTGAATGTATTAATATGATTTTTTGAATGTATTAATAAGATGCTATTAAGTTTATTTTTTTTGGATTACTATTTTTCCTTTAATGGATAGCAATTTTTTTACCTCATAAGTTGATATGTGAATATGTGATTGAGTACGATAATCATAACAAGTATATTGGCTCCAATTGGAGTTAAAAAAGATACATTGTTTGTGAAGCAATTTTAGATTTTTAGATTTTCAAAAAAAGGCAGCAATTTTAGGTTTAAAAATAATAATAAATAAGAAAATAACGGTCCATAATTGTTGTTTATATATATTAAAATTCATTTGCAATTGGCTAAGACCATTGTTTATGAAGCAAAGATACGTCGTGTTGGACTATATTTTTTGTAAAGAATAACGGCTTAAAGTTGTTACTTATGATGGCCTTTGTTTACGGAAGAAATAGTACCAAACTGCCAATACTATTCGTAGCTTGCTTAATCTCAACATCATTATAAAGAATTTTAGAATGATTGGTCGAGGCACAGAAATTAAACAATTCATTCAGAAATATCTTTTTCCAATTCTTATTTTGTTCCTTCTTTTTTTTTTTCTTTTTTCCCTGAAGTTTACGAACTATTTCAAATTTTAACCTTGTCAAATTATTGTTGATCTCCAACTTGGTGACTATCATCAAGAGAGACCTTGGACCTATAAATTAAGCACATATATTGACAAGTTATCATTAATCATTAACACAAGATGAGATGTAAAGTAGAAATAAAAGGTCCATAATATATAAAGTACGGTAAAGTTAGCCTGAAACCATCAACCATAGAACTTATTTGGTCCAACATTAGTTTGTTACCACATAGCACCTAATCACATAACCAAGAGCGGCTTGATGATAATAATAAATATTTTGAATCATGCATAGTGTATGCATCTGATGGCACAAATTGCACACATAATTTATAGACAAAAAAATTTGAAATAAGCAATATGAAGTTGTGCAATCAACAGAGAGAACTGAGTCGACGAGAAGAAAACCGAGTCGGCCGTTTCTCAAAAATAATACTCCCACATTTGAAGGGCTATAATAACCTTGAGATCTCTCCATCCCAAAGATTATTTAAATCACCAACAAAATTCTCAAAAGAATTCTTAGAATATCCCTATCGGTATCCCATAGTGAAGGCAGGACTTCAATACCTCCATGCATAACTTTCCCAAATTTCATTCCGGCACATAGAGAATCAAGTTTTCACCTTTCCCAAATGTTAATTCAAAGCCTAGAGAACTATGTGGCACGAGATCTTCATCAGTAGAGAAAATTCCCTTTGAAGAATAAAAGATCCCCCAATAATATTTCATGAAAAATCTTTGAAACTTGAAGAATTCCTTGCGAAATCGGATCGAAAAACATGAAGAGATTTTAGAGAACTGTGAGATCTAACAAATTACTTAGGTTACCCAATTGTGGAAAAATCCTTGTTCAACCATGAGAAACTAATAAGAAAATTGTATAACTTCCAAATATCAGGGAAGAGGACCATTCAAAACCCCTCATAAAAGCATACTTGAGATTAACCCCAAAGTTAATTCATCAAACTTACAACATAACCCATGACCAGATGCAAAAGCCTCCACCAAACCATCACCGACCAAATAACACCCATAAAGTATAACGTGCTTTCTAAGACCTCGCAAAAAATCTGTGAACTAGGTGTTAGAAGTTTCTATTTTGATGGTCGTAAATATGGTCAATCCGTTGACCGGTGAATAGTATAATATTAATCTTGAAATATAATAGTCGCTAATTTGGTGAATTTGAAGAGAATAAGTAACTAATAATTAAGTCTTTTAGTTAAGATATGATTATGATTTTTAATCACAATATAATTAGTAATTTAAGTTTTTAATGAGAAAGGACTCTTTGGCTATAAATATAAGGGATGTTTGGTCCCAACGATTACTCAACACACTTCAACCCTCTTTATTAGCAAAGAAATCCTCATTGTGCTCGGAGATATTGAGAGCGAGGAGATTGTTGAAGATCTAAGAGACAATCCATCTTTCATGGCTCACACTCAAGGAGCGCACATATATTTTAATTTATAAATTGTTGATTTATTATTTTGATTGATCATACGCCTATATCCTAGGGCATATATTTGGATGGTCGGAATGATAGATCCATCAATTGGTATCAAAGCTTGGATTGGCCCACGATTGATCAAAACTTTTTAGAGACCAAACCAAACCTACCAAGCCCTTCAACGACAATGGCCGAGTCCGCTAACCTGCACCGTGTGTAGTAACTCCTGTAAACTTTCTGCAACTTCACTGTTGTCGTTGATTAGAGGGGCTCACATTTCGAATCGTCGATCGCCTTGGAATCGACGTTGAGATCCAAAGCGGAAGCAAGTGGGAAGCACTTTTGTCGTCACGTGTGTTTTCTTGCTACTTTGGGTTGCTATGTTAAAACCCTCCTACATCTACTTGTAGAAGATGATGTGAATTTACGGATCCACCTCCTATCACTTTTAATGCACTCACTCGGTCGTTGGTGTCAAATTGAAGTTAAATTGAATAAAGAAGAAGTCATGTGGGTTTCTTCTTTTGGGGTAGGGGATACTGTTATTTACAGTCGAATATTCAGTCATCAAGTTGCAAGTTTTCACCGTTTTTTGACCGCCTTAAACCAAAGGATATAAATCCTTGAGATTATAACCACTATTCAGACGGTTGAACGGGCTGGAATCGGCCCGTTTGATGCGATTCGTTTGCCCTTAAGGCCCAATTTTGACTCATATTATTCCTGATTCTTTTTGGGTCATTTTTAGGCTATCTATAGGTCTAATTTCTGAACATTATATATGAATATTGACTTTCTCGAATATTCCGGATCTATTTTTAAGATCTGTTTTTGAACATGAGCCCTCTGTTATGACGTTTTCATGACCTAATGTCCTTTTGACAATTTTTAATCCGATAATTATTGTATATTTGAGTGCTTTTAATTAAAGTTGGGTATTGGAGGTTGTGCTCTAACATCAAGGCTGGTACTTACATAATGTTACACGTGATTATAATTAATTTTTTGTACTTACTCACAATACGAGTTAGATTTGGCTACTTGCACCTCTTAACTGGCTCATTTATTTTACTTTATTTTATTATTTAATCACTTTGTGTCCATCTAAAATATTATAAAACTCAAATTGAAAATATGACTTGGAAGGATTCTTCTGCCCAACGGTGATGATCTTTCCTAGTATTGTAGTTTTCAAAGTAGAATTTATTTCTGTAAATAACTGTGTTACAAATTCAGTAAAAGTGTGCAGTAAATGTTGATATCACAACTTAAGGGATTACTTTTGCTCAACGGTGATGAATCACTTAATGCTGTGTGATGGTTGTATTTTCCTATTCATTATTTTGTGTGTGGGTACTGCTAGCGTGTTGTGACTCGACCCAATGGAGGGGCATAACGACACTACGTAAAAAAAGTAGAAATGAGATTGCCCAAAGTCGTCTTATTTTGAAAATAAGACGGCCTAAAACTGTCCTCACGTTCGTTTTTTTTTTGGACGTCTTAAATATATAAGACGGTCCGCAACCGTCTTATATTCCATAAATAAGACGGTAGAAAATGACTGTTTACGACAGTCCTAATATAAGACAGTCCAAAGCTGTCTCATATTAACCACTAGAGACGGTCATCAACCATTTAATAAGACAGCTCATGACCGTCTCTAATAAACAGTCCTTTATTTGGAGACGGTCATAAGCTGTCTTATTGATTATATCAAATAGTCCTTTATGAATCGTCCTATTTGAATGACGGCTCAAATAAGACGGTTTGGAACCATCGTATTTATTAAATTTTGGAAAAAAAAATTTAAAAATAAGACGATCTTAGACAGTCGTTTTTTTAAAAATTGTAATAAAAAAATATTTATGATTCTGGGAAAGGCTTGTACCCTAGAATATCCTGCTCATCCATCAGAAAATTACAAATTGACATAAAAAACACTTCATAGTAAAATCATAAATTTACCCTGTTTATCCAATGAGCTTTCCTAAGTTCTATAATCAAAACAAGCTTTCCTTAGTTTTCGCCAGGTCCATTCTAAAGCAAGTTGTTCGAAAGGATAAGCTAATCAAGATCTTGACTCATTAAAAAACAACCAGATGAATCGAATCTAAAGTCGCAACTACACCTCACCAGGAAAACAAATATAACATAACAGAAAATTGATGGAACACTTCTGGAAGTCTTTCGCCATCAATTTCAGAACATAATAGGATAGCCCTATTAGCAACTACCGATTTACAGAGGGCACCTATGCTGAAAACCATCGACTGCTTTGAATCAGATGATGGAGAAATCGTTTTTCATCCCAATCTTCCACAATGGATCTTGAGACTATAGGCGTACCATCAAACGGTCAATTTTTTATTCCAGGCAGCCGACATCCGAAAAAGTGACCTGAAAATCACGTGAGACGCATCATGTTCAATCATGAGTTTCAGGTCACTTTTTAGAATGTGTGCCACTTGGAATCAAAAGTTGACCGCCTGATGGAATGCCCATAGTCTTGAGATCTATTGTATGAAAAGATTTGGACAAAAAACAATCTCCGTCGTCTGACTCAAAGCAACCAATAGTTTTCAGTGAAGATTCCCTGGGTAATTCGATAGGTGCTAATAGAGCTACCCAACATAATATTGGTTAGGGCTCAATTACAATTTACAAGAATATGAAGCAACTACATTAAATAGCACAAAAATTTAAAAGTTTTTTAATACTACTCACATTTCTTCCTCAGGTTCAATCTTGAGAGCATTTTTGGCTATACACTCAAAAGCAGCTTCCACATTAAAACCCTCTTTTGCAGAAGTCTCAAAGTAGGGGATGTTCCCCTTGGAAGCACACCACGCCTTTGCCTTCTTCTCCGACACCTGAAATTCAAATGGAAAACAATGCCAATCCAAATTTACAAAGAGAATAAACAGATAGAACAGATCCAGGAAGCCGATCACGACTTTTTTTAAGAGAAACTGTAATAAATTGAAAACCAAGAGAACATATGCTATTAAAATGAAAGAAAAATGCCTCAGCACTAAACCACTCGGCTGTTGCCTCCATCCACATCTATCTTGTTTCCCAACACCACAAATGCAAAATTTTTGGGGTTAGAGGGGCTGCCTAGATATTAAACCACCAGAAAGAACGTCAAAATATTTGGGTTTCTAGAACTCAGGGCTCCAAAGTTCATATTTCAGAAAGAATTATAACTACCTGAATGAGAAATTCTTCTCGCCAATTGTTGAGGTCATCAAATAACTTCATGACATTAACAGCGTAGACAAGAACGCAACAATTAGCCCCTCGGTAAAAAGCCACACTGAGACTTTGAAGCCTTTCTTGCCCAGCAATATCCCATATCTAGTCATATAAATTACGGCCACAAACTAAATCAGCCATATAAATGTTTAGAACAAGAACATTTCCACAAGAACAGTTCTCACGTGGTGGTTGATTAAATTGGATTAATCCAAACAACAAAATTTTGGCAATCTGTCATTCATAATAATGCTCATCGAGATCCAAGCTTCCCAATAATCACTGAATATAATTTCGAATGCTAATCTACTTAATCTCATACAAAAACAAATAACTCTACTTATACACAAGCATTCACCTTGAGCTCTAAATTCAAGCCTTAGACCAATTCACAATTATAAAAAAAAATACAAAGAATGGTTAAAGCATGTATCGCGATGATAACAATTTGCAAAAAAAATTCAGAGAATTGTCGATTCAGTAGATTAATTGGCAAAAGTTTGGCAGACCAGCTATTCGAAAAAATGCGTCTAAGGGAGTCTTTGAAAACCGAATGACCAAAACTTTCTGCAAGCACAAAAAGCCCTCCGGTCCTTTCAACTGCAACTTTCAGTTCTGCCACTCCCACCTGGAAATTACAAGAAACACAAGCAATGAAAACTGGTACCTTGGATAATTAACATTAATAACAGATTAAAAGTAGAAAGGAGGGAACTAATTAGTCGTTCCTTTCTTAGGAAGAATTACTCAACCGGTCAAACTAACATAGCTACTATCTTGCTACGAAGAGGGATCTTGTACAAATACATAGATATAGGACATAAATGAAAAGTTAGCAGTTCGAGAGAATTTTAAATAGGTAGGGAAGAAACAAACAGAAAGAGTAAGTTGTACAAATTACTGTGACAAGAGCAAACATAATTGCCATCATAGTTTTCTGTCTTGGTTAGCTTCATGAACATGATTACAGAGTAATATCTGCATAACATGCATTCCAAAGCTAAATAAAACAACAAAACTTGGGGTGGGTACGCATTAAAAGCAATGAGCACTGTAATGATCCAAATAGATGGCTAAGATGAAGAAGTCAATAGTGAACTATAATCAGATTGCTGCAAATGTGGTTGCTTCACTATCTTTTCAAGCAATGATAAATATTATTGCTCAAGTGTCGGATCTATCCTTGATAATGAGGTAGAGGATTTTCAGCAGTTCATATTCATACTTTCATAGATAAACAAATAATTGAAGGTACGAGGATGTAATATTGTGTGTGATGGATCGAAAGGGACTAGTAGGGAATCAAAAATCAATTTCCCAGTTTACTGCAATCTTGATACCATCTTTCATAATCTGGTTGGTGCATCAGGTCACATTCATGATGCACAGTTTACCTTTGAATTAATCATAATGGATATTGGAAAAATGAAGTCAATATTAGAAAGTATTGTGTAAACAAGAAAGGTCACAATGAACTGTGGAAGCACCAAAGAATATACAATACGGGTCTAAACACACCAACAGACAGCAACTTCAATAGTACTTCAATACATACCAGGTTGTGCATTAACATGCACATCCATGTCCATTACGAATTGAATTGCAGGTTTTATTAAAGCATGTAGCATAAATCTATAATAATGTGAAAGCATTTAGATTTTGTCAAATTCAAATGTAATCTTAAAGGCTTTGTAAAGCAGCAAGGGCACAGCCTTTGTAAAGCAGCAAGGGTGACCATAAGGGTTGGTCTCACATAGAGCAGCTGCCCTTTAGGAACTAACATAATTCCTGCTTTTTAATCTTAACTAGTAGATCAAACCACACTCACTTGAGGAAACAACACTAGTCAACTGAGGTAAATAGAGTGTACTTAATTAATTGAGGTGATTAGAGTGCTTATCTGCAAAGAACTCAGACCTTTCTTTAAGGTATAAATTTTTAAGACACAAGCATTCTTTAGGTTGTTGTTGAAGAAAATAGATAATTCCAAGTTTTCACACTAAATGAATCAAACACACAGCAGTAGTAATAAATGGTGAAGAGAATTATTAACCAGATGCAAGTGACAAATTTACACCTTAAACAGTATAATCTTATTTAAAATAGTATGCCTCAAGAAATGAATACATAAGGAAAACAGAACCTGTACATCACAAGAAAAAATCACCTGATAAGCGATCATCACTCTCCCTTCTCTGAGCACAAACACAAGAAAGACCTCTACCAATCCATGCCGCTGACCCTGCTACAACCTCAGCTGTAACAATACCAAACAGGCAACTATAGAAACTTAAGTTTCTAAATCTTCATACTAACCACAGTCAATTATCTTCCTATCTAAAAAGAAAAGAACTTCTGAAGACTGAAAGAAATCATGTTTATATTAAGTTTTCATTGCAAGGCAATAAAGTTTAAACCTAGCAACCCAGCAAGTGCAGGCACAGGAGCTTGCCCAACTGAGCTCACAAGAGGAGCAGCCATAGGAGCAACATCAAGAAGTGGTGTTGCTGGTAGGGTGAGGGCAGGACCATTGACAACAGGAGGGCCAAGTAAACCAACAATACTGCAATGAGAGAAGCTGAGATTAAACTTACCGTTAAAAATATAAAAATATTAAATATTAAAGGTGAAATAGTAAGTGAAGAAATAAGAACTCACTTTTTACATCATGATCCAAGATACTACAACTGTCTTAAGAAGGTCTGTCCAATGAAAAAAAAAATTAAGATTAGAATTGGAACCCTTGTTTCCAGAGTCCTAATTACCTCTGTCATGTTCATAATAAAATTAGGAATTGTGGGTAAACAATCATTTTTTCCTCTTTTTTTCGGGCTTGGAACCAGCAATACAAATAACATTGTATTGACGGAGTTAAAAAGGAGTTAATTAAGAGAAATATAACCTAACATTATCTTAATTTATAGTAAAAACACAAATAAAAGTTTTAAAAAATGATAAGATATCTCAATAGGTCCAACAAAATAATATAAAGTCCAGAAGATGCTACGGGCATGTCTAGTAGATAGAATCTAATAAAATTGGGTCTTACGTGTGACGACTCGACTTTTCCAATCCCTCAGGTATAGGAAAGGCCGGTTCGTCAACCTATCGAATAAACGATAAGCCGGACAAACAGGGCACATATCAGAGTAAAGCGCAATAAATATCCATAGCTAAAATAAATGCGGAAGCAATTAAAAGTAAAGAACCACCGATGATGGCCGACCATCATCGAAACATGGCTCATAACAGAAATCAACGTCAAATATAAAACTATGGTATCCAACTAAAATGGGCCAACAAATTCAAGTCTAACTCTCACCACAAATAAGAAAATCAGTAAGTTCTATACTAGGAAAAACTCCTCAGGAGGAACCTCAAGCTCTTCCTCAGGCACGTAGTCAGGATCAGTCTCACAGCCCTGAATAGCCACGTCAATACCTGAACCTGTGACGTATAGTCGGAGTGAGCTAACCAACAAAGCTCAGTAAAAGAAAGACATCTACGGCATTTTACTTTAACTAACATGGTTTCAAAATAAATATCGGAATATAGCTTGTCAAACATATAAGCAGATAATAAACTGAATTTAGGTGCGGAAATCATATGTAAGATTTATTCCTAAATGTGTGAAAACAGTTTCAAGAAACGGATGATGTTTGGTGTCTTAGTTTCTCTAACTTCTATATGCAAAGTTGAATTCATGACTTAATCCTCAACTTAAAATACCTCCCGAGTAAACTATATCTCGAGAGCAGGAATATAGCCGATGGGAACCCCTACCTACCATCGTCGTTCATGAACCCTTTTTCAAGATGCAACAAGCCCCTGCGTAATGAGGGAAACTTGTGCCAGGAAGTTGTTCAGGAATTTTTGAGGGGTCGTTCAGGTCAATCATAAAACAAATACAGATACTAATATAATCAGATGGAAGTCCCTTATACATAGTTCAGGTTCTTGATTTCAGATCTTCAGAGCTTAAGCAGATTTAGGTTTCAGGATTCAGGTAGATTTAGATTTTTAGTCATTCATATCAATTTCAATTTACAGATGTGATTTCAATGGCATATGCAAGTTCAAAGATTTTAATTCAAAATATCCATGCGAATTAAAATAAAATACTGTAAAGATGAGATTCTCCTACCAAAACTCGGAGTTATGCGAAGTCAAGCAAAGTCCTATTGATGGCCTCTCGCCCTCAATCTACATCACAATATACATTTATGCATTAAGATAAACTCTAATTACTAATAATATAGACCTATTTAAGCGTTTCCTCAAAAATAAGTCAAAACAGGCAAGTTGCGCCAATCCTAGAATTTGATGTAACATTCTCATATATTTTTTACTATCAAGACGATTGATTCATGTGTTAGTCAAAACATAAAAGTTGTAGATTTTTATATTAGCTTTCCAACGCAAAAAGAATCGTCTCAATCGGAGTTTGAGATAAAAAGTTATGATTAAAATACTAAGGCAATGCCGGAGTTCGATGATACCTCGCTCGAGCGATGATAATAGCTCGCTCGAGCGATTTGATGTAACATTCTCATATTTTTTTTACCATCAAGACGATTGATTCATGAGTTGGTCAAAACATGAAAGTTGTAGATTTTTCTATTAGCTTTCCAACGCAAAAAGAATCGTCTTAATCAGAATTCGGGATAAAATGTTATGACTAAAATACTAAGGTACTGTCGGAGTTCGGTGATACCTCGCTCGAGCGATGATAATAGCTCGCTCGAGAGATTTGACGTAACATTCTCATATTGTTTTAACCATCAAGACGATTGATTCATGAGTTAGTCAAAACATGAAAGTTGTAGATTTTTCTATTAGCTTTCGAACGCAAAAAGAATTATCTTAATCAAAGTTCGGAATAAAAAGTTATGACTAAAATACTAAGGCAATATCGGAGTTCGGTGATACCTTGCTCGAGCGATGATAAAAACCGACGGGTTTCCTCAACGATTCGCGCCGCGATCGATCCCACGAGTTCACAGAGACAACTCCAACACGCCCCCAATGATCTCAACCTCTCCCAATAGCCAACTACGAATCCAAGGTTGATTCAAGTTCTTTCTAAGGTTTAAGTGTTTTCAACAAAGAGGGTTCTAGAGAAGGAGGTTTTCTAAACCGATCTCCTATGATGATTGAAGAAGAGAGAAGACGGAGTTTCACACGGTTGGGTAACTATCCTCTCTTAACAAAACCTAGTATAATACGGGAATGCAATTCCTTCTTATAATAGGATTGCTCACAAAGTAAAATACATACACACATCTTATGTATTATACACTTCTAATTTTAAAACTCAAGTCCGGTGTTGAGCGACTACACCGAGGTCGGTGCACAACTTTCGCACGAGGGTCCAAATGGGCTTTAAATTAAAATCTGTCCGCACAATCACATCTAGATAAAAATCCCAAAACAAATGGTGACGTCGGTTGCCGAGCCGAATACACACACAGGGTCAGTCTAACTCGGGTTCAAAATACGGGTCTTTACATTACGGGTGGGTCACTGAATTATGCTTCCCACAGCATTTCCTAAGGTCCCTTCTTCTTCTAGAAATTGCACATCAGGAAAGAGGACAGTATCTACAATGATGTCATGTAAACCATCCTCATCATGTGTTACTGATAGTCTTCCTTCGGCGGCGATATCTTGCCTCCATATCAATTTACAACGGCCACCTTGTTGTGTTGAAGATGCACATGTTGGGGGAGCCTATAAATAATATTATTAAAATATTATATTAAAGTTCATTGGATAATAAAAATAAATATTAAATTAATACCTGTGAAGATAAATCCATGCTCTAGGGGGTGGAAAGTGTTTGAATATTGGAATGAGGGGCTTGTGAGTTCCTCATCCACTCCTGCAGGTGAAGTACAGTCTCTGATAACTTACTATATGGGGACTGTAAGGTCTCCTGAGTTGACTGTTGCTTTCGCATCGTGCTAATATAAGGTGTCATACTTCACCCGAGTCTTGGAGTCACCAAAACCCATTCCCTTCACCCGATCTCTTGAATCAGGATCAAATATCTATAAATAAAATTATTAGTATATATAGAATAATTTTCAGTAAAACAATTTAGGGATTCAGTGAAGGTTAAAAAACTCACAGTTGCAACAGTTTCTTGGTCTAAATCTTTCTCAGCAGATTCAGGATTTGAAGCATGTAAGGCCTTTACTGGAATCTACAAGAGAAATGCAAAATAGTGAAGATATATTTAGAGATTAAACCAAATGATATTATTCTTACCACATGCGGGTCCAAAGCAGTGTCATGTTTTCTCGAATGGGAAGTCAACCATAAAGTTGTCTTATTAGGACTCTTCCCAGTTTTCTCCCTCTGCTCATAAAGGTTCAACAACATAGATTAGGGATTATTTAGTGAATAATGAAATATTATTATTATAAACAACAATTCACATACCAATTCTTCGGCAACTCTGGTCTGCCCCTTTCTCCCGGAGCGATGAATACTTTTCATTATTTTTCTAGTCTGACTACCAGATAAACTCTTTGATTGGTATTCGGGTGAGGAAAAGTAAATGATAAGCAAGTTCCAATCTTCCTCCCTAACACTCAGTGGCGTATTAGTTTTTCTCTCTTTGTCATTTTTTATAGTGGTTAGTGTATAAGATGATCTTCCACTTTTTCCATAGGTCGCCCACCTTAGACAAATCATTCATTCCTCTCTTCCGGAGTAATATATTCAAACTGGGAACAAAATAATTTAGTTAGTAGCAGTTGAATATTTACTTTAATTAAAAAATTAACGGGGCATAAATTATTCAAATATACTCACAACGACAACATCCCAAACCTTCTCTTTAACCTCCAAGGGAACTTCTTTCCATTTTTTTATAGTTGGATAAATGTATATTTTCATAATACGACCAATGCATGAGGCCATTTGTGCGGCATGGGGCCCTTTGGGGTCAGAACTATTGAAACTTACCTCAGTAGGGGCCATATATCACTGTCATATATAATTTCACCAAATAATATAGTCATATAAATCTAAAATATAAAGTATTAATAAATATAACAATCAAGTAATCAATATAAGATAACCACTTTAAATTGTAATTTGGAAAAAATAATCCTTGCACACTGATCAAGCAATCAATAACAAGTTCAATGATGTTGTCACTCAAACTTATAAAGATAAATGGGGAACAAAGTCAACAATGAAGATAAACAATACTATTTTATTTAAAAAAATTAATCTTTGCATATTGATCAAACATTCATCCTTGCACATCTTCTATGTTATCGTCTTCTATGGGAGAGAGAATTTCATTCATTCTTATTTCGAAGACTAATGGGTCCTCATAGGCATCTGCATCTCTGTTCAGTCTTTTTGGAGCATCCAAGACAACATACGGTTTCTCCTCCTCGAGCTTCGTATGATCTTTACAGTAGAATACTTGCATTGCCTGAGAAGTAAGGATAAATGGTTCATCTTCTTCTGTCTTTCTCTGTAATCTATCTAAATCAACAACCCTCAAATTTGTATTTAGGTCAACTTTACATCCATCGACACTATCATCAACACGTACCCAATCACAATAAAATATTGTTTCTTTGAAGTCATAGTAATCTAACTCCAAAATTTGTTGGATGACACCGTAGTATATGACATCCTCAACCACAAGGTTCGTATCCCTAGGGCCTGACACATGTGTAGTTAAAGCCTTCAAGGAGACCCCGCTATTTTGTGTCGTCATATTTTTTTTTCGACTCGACTGTATGATATTCATACCATTTATAAAATATGCATTATACGAAATTGTTATAAACTTTGGGTCATCAACAAGTCTTTTCAAGGTAGCATTTTCTACGGTTTGTAGTTGCTGCTTAAGCCACAGAATGTATTCCATAACCATGTCTCTACGTAGATTATTTCTACCCTAAATAGCAGGTATGTGACTTTGTCGGTATGACTGGTACTTCCTGGACATGAAAATTTTAATGATTGTGAGCGTGAACTAACCTAACTCACAAACTAATTATATAAATAATTGAAATCTTACTTTTCCCACTAGACATTGCCTGCAAACTGGCTCAATACTCATTTCCTTGGTTGTTGGTACTTTACATTATCAAGGAAATATTGTTTTCCTTTTTTATCTATAGGATAGTCGCATTCACTCTGATCATCCAAACGCTCTCGCTTATGACTTTCATTACTACCGTCGATGATGAAATTCATTGAGTATGTCATTGCTTCATCCATTAGGTAGCACACTGTAATACATCCTTCTGGATACGTTTGATTCACTACGTATTGTTTATACGTTTTCATCATTCTGATATATTTATTATTAATTAGAATAAATATCAAATGAGTCAAACTAAAAATAAACATATGTTTGAATGTTTTATTTACCTTTCAAAAGGATACATCCATCTATATCTAACAAGTCTACAAATTTGAGCCTCCTCCACCAAGTGCACAACAAGATGTATCATAGATACAAAAAAAAGAAGGTGAGAAGTACATCTCAAATATGCATAGTGTTTCGACTATGTTTTCTTTCATCTTCAATAGTTCTGCACGGTTTATGACCTTCGAACATAACACATTGAAGAATATTGACAAATTTTGAATAGCGACACACAGTGCCATTTGATCTGGCTTTTTAAAAGCATGCATCAGTAAAACGGGTAGGTGTTGTTGCATGAGGATGATAGTCATGCGACTTGAAATTTTTTAGTTTCTCATCCTTTAAATTCACATTATATTTCCAATTTCCGCTATACCCGATAGGGACCTTTAAATGATATAAAGTCTCACAAACTATTTTTCTCTCTGTTGGGGAAAGAGTGTATGAAGCTTGAGGACAAGTGATCTTGTCATTCCTAACTTTAGGCCATAATTTTTTCCAACGACCAGTGAATCTCATATACTCTAAGTCTTGATGAGCTGCAAGTCCATCCTTAGTCTTACCCTTTATGTTCATAATTGTTGCAAAGATAGTTTCTGCCACATTTTTTTCGATGTGCATCACATCCACGTTGTGGCGAATAGGTAATTTCTCTACACACAAAGGATATTTTAGTAGGCAAGATTCGTACATATGAAGAATAAAATATAAGTCAAAAAATGATTATAACAAACATCCCAATATGGCAAGTCGAAAAAGCATGGCCTCTTTAACTATGGAGTATCATCATTTTGACACCTCTTTCTCTTCAGGCCTGTTAGATCCTTTCCAAACTTGGTCTCGATAGTTTGCAATTTGTATAGTAGTTCAGAACCACTCAAGCACCAAGGAGACAAGCGAAGTTCCTCCTTGCCATTAAATTGTGATTTTTTCTGCCTACGGGGATCCGACATCTTTAAAAAATTTCTGTGTCCCATGTTAGCAAACTTCTTTCCATGTGTCAACCGCACTGATTCTGTCCCTTCACAACAAACAAGATAATCATATCTTCCAGTGGTCCTGCATCCTGATAAATTAGCATATGCTAAAAAATCATGGATCACCCATAACAGAATAGCTCTTATAGTGAACTTACTCTAAGTATAAGAGTCGTACACAACTGTTCCGGTCGACCACAAATCATTCAACTCCTTAATGAGCGGTTGCAAGTAGATGTCAACTCTTTCTACAGGTATAAAGAGGGTGGAAGATTATACGGAACGATCATGACAGGCCAACAACTGTAGGAGTTATTCTTATTACCGAAAGGATTGAATCCATCTGTTGCAAGTCCCAGACGAACATTACGTTCCTCCAAAGCAAAGTCACTCCATATACTATCTACTTGTTTCCAACATGACGAATCCACATGATGGCACATGGTTGCTTCATTGGGTGCTGATCCTGCTTTTGCATGCCATGTCATATCCTTTGCAATTCATGGTACACTGTACATTCTTTTCAACCTAGGAGTTAATGGAAAATATCTTAATTTTTTCCACGATACCCGTTTACTATTCACTTTTGTGTCAATCACCGGCTTCCACCTGCTCTCACCACACGTAGGACATTCATTGCGTTCGGCGTTCTCTCTCCAGTAAAGTATACAATCATTCCGACGTGCATGAATTATCTCACACTCCATACGCAAGGACTTGATCATTTTCTTAGCAATATACGTTATCTCTGACAAAGTATTCTCTTTCGGCAAAATATTTTTAATCAACTTTAACAATTCAGTGAAATTATTATTTGACCATTGATGTCTCGCCTTCATGCTCAGCAACTCAACAGTCACTGATAATTTAGTTTTCGCTTTCACATGACGGAAATAAGGGTTGATGTCTCGCCTTCATGCTCAGCAACTCAACAGTCACTGATAATTGTCTACGTTGAATCATATGATAATTTTGTGCTAATACAAAAAACAGAAAAGGTTGCTTAGATGAAGGTTAACCTGTTCCTATTCAATTTTTCCATTATTTGGAACATGTACCAGTCTGGAGTGTCCAAAGGTTAGGCCACGTCATAAAGAGGCCCCAATCATAATTGCCACTGTTGAGAACATGTGATGTTCATCAGCTGCCCATAGAAAGGACTATTGGTTGGATGGTTAGAAAGACATAAGCAACAAAACTCCAATCATTAATAAAAAGAAAAACTAGAGCTACAGAATAAAATAAGACAAAAACCATATGTTATTCCAAAGTGATAAAATACAGGTATGGGTTTAATACAGTGAGCGAGAAAGTCGGAAAAACGGGAAAATACGGAAAAAATAGATATATTAAAACTTTAAAAAAAAGTTTTAAAATAATTTCTTATTTTTAAATACAGTAAAATACGATAAAAAACATTTAATATGCGAGAAACACATATTATATGAAAAAATGAGTTTTGTTCAAAAATACGGATATTTTACGTGTTAAGTACGTTGTGGCAAAAAGACGTGTATTTTTCAAAAATATGTTGTATTTTGTCACAATAGTTTATTCAGTGTATGTGTGTGTGAAAACAAATCTCTTGCATAAGTAATTCCAATAATCATAAGTAAATTTTTTATAGCACTAACAGTCCTTCCCTATATGTGAAAATAGACTAGTTTCCTAATTGGGCTAGGAGTCTATAAACTCTAAAGCTTGATGTACTTGAAATAAAATATGGGAACTAATAGGTGATTTATTTCCTGAGATTAAACGGTGATTTAGTATCATTGTAGGATAGTGTACTTAGAGAACTTTAAATGGTCACATGCCTTCTTACATGGTGATTAAATCAGTGGTATAAATCATTGTATCTTGCTTCAGATGTGGCTCACCGCTAACACTACCTCTCCTTCAAGATCTTCAAAATTTCTTTTAACAACCTCCTAGAGTCTATCTTTTCTTCCAATCAAATAACAACCACATAATTTCTATTTATCTTTTATTCCACCAGCCAATCACTACGTGAAAACAAGGAAAAAACAACATTAATAGGCTTTAAAGAACCACGACCAAAAACACTTGTAAATAAATCCACTATCTAAAACTGTTGTTTATTGTGTTATAGTTACTTCGCATCGGAGAATCGGAGAAATTTGCGGCTACACGTGATGTGAATTTTAATTGTGATATTTTACTCGCAAGTGCACGAATCGGATTGTATATAGTGGGTGCGGAGTACTAGATCGTTCCCACGAGAACTAATTTTGAAAGATCTAAAAAGACAAGCAATTCCAGAAATCTACTAAGATCTAACAGTATTCTACCAGTCTTATGATTTAGGTGGTTTGATGAGATGATAATTACTGACTACAAACTAAAACTTAACTGATAATTCAAAAATAAAGATAAAGATGAAGATACTAAATCCTCCCATCTTTGGTCCGTTCTTCTCATAATACAAATCTACGGATTAAACTATGAGATATACCATTGAGAACAAATATCTTTTATGGAAGATAAATGGTCAAAAACTCCGATAGGTTCCACGTTGCATCCCTGCAATCAGGACTTAGATGATTTTCATATATAGATATGAGATCAAGGGCATGGCTCGGCACACTTGATCTCAGGTTCGAATAAAAATCATCCCCAAAGTGGATAAAAATTTCAACAATAATACCACCATAGATCTGAAATCAAGGGCATGGCTCGGCACACTCGATTTCAGATTAGGGAGTAATTAAGATAAAATTATCATTACAGATCCAAGATCCAGGGCATGGCTCGGCACACTCGATCCCGGATCATAATCGTAATTAGATCCATACGATGAAAGCAAAAAGACCATATAACAATGATTGGGTAAAATTACCATCACAGATCTGAGATCCCGGGCATAGCTCGGCACACGCGATCCCGGTTAGTGGTGGGGATTTCATCCGTTCTTGATAGCACAACAACCATAAAATAAGATCTCATATTTTAATCCTAAATTTATGTTATTAAAAGTACATCTCTCGGATGGGAATCATTAGATTCTCATCCTTATGAATTTAGCCACACATATTGTAATTAAATGATATAAATAAATAAGGAAGGGAAAATAACAAAAATTTAATGAATAAAAAAAATACCTCAACTTCAAAAGAAATTACTTTGATCCAAAAGTACGATGATCTTCAGAAATGAAATTAATGCAGGAATCAACTTGAACAAAAACAATAATAAACTGAAGGAATGAGTACTGAAAAATTAAAGGAACAAAGCTCTCAAAAAGGAATAAATAAAAACTCCCTATTTCTATGTCTAACTATGAAAAAGAAAAGCAAAAAACTAAAACTCTAATCTCCTATCTCCCTAATTTCTCATCCTCCCTCGAAGTATTTGAGTCGCTTTAAATAGATTCCCGGTCGCAGAAGTCTCCCCAGTCGCCAATTTAGGGTCGATTAATCGACCCAATAGGGTCGATGCATCGACCCTACAAAAGATGCTCAAAATCAACTTTAAAGTAGTCAATTCCGTGTCAGACTCTCCTTCTCCTCGATTAATCGACCAAAAGGGTCGATGCATTGACCCCTAAAAATCCGTGAATTTCAGCACACTTTTTGTATCAAATACTGTTTCGGTATTTCAGCCATAACTTTCTGTCTCGAACTCGGATTGAGGTGATTCTTGCGCTGTTGGAAAGCTGACGAAAAGATATACAACTTTTTTGTTTTGACAATTTCATAATTTGGCTGTCTTGAAGGTCTAAATTTAGCCACAAGTCGCACCAAGTTCTCGAAGACCCAAAGTTACAGTGTTTTGACATTATTTTCAGAATTCTTGGGCTGTTTTCCACACTTGGCTTGTATTTACCTGAAACACTTCAAATCTAATAATTCTCATCATATAGCCTTCATCAGACAGCTAAATATAGGTATTTAGGGGTGAAATATCATCATATTTCAGTACTCATCAACACGCTTCATTACAAATAAAGGAAAGGTTACTTTTATGTGCACTTATTAAATATTTGGGCACCTAAGCCAAAAACATATTGACTGTTTTGAATCAAATGATGGAGATCATGTTTTGCCCCAATCTTTCATAAAATTAATCTTGACATCATACACTTATCATCAGATGGTGCATTTTAAATTTCATATGGCATAAGTGACATGAAAATTGTGTTTGAGATTGATATCATGCATATGAGTTTTATTCAATTTTTTTGGATGCCTTCAAAATAGAAATAAAAAATTTACCGTCATATGGTATACTCATTATGTCAAGATCTAGTGAGTGGAAGATGGAGCTAAAAAATGATCTCTAACGTTCGATTCAAACCAATCAATGTGTTTGGGCGAAGCTGCCCTCAAAAGACTGGTTGCAATGCTCTCAAAGATTGTGGCTACAAATAAAAAAGTATCTAATTTATTAAACCTTCCTAACAAACTCTCCACGCATGCTCGACCTCTTCGACTCCCAACTTCTCCAAGTCCCTTTCTTCCCCCTTCGAATCCCCAATTTCTCCAACAACTCTCTTTCTTTCCCCTTCGAATCCCCAACTTCTCCAACTCTCTCCAAGCATTCCATCGGAGTGTCGATTATTTTCTCTCTCAATTTTCTCTAACAGGTATCCTTTCGGACGAGCATACAGAGGTTAGAGTTTTTTTTTTAAATTTCTTATGTCATCCAAAATTTCTAGGGTCTCTTTGTAACTGTTTGGGTTTTCCTTCTCTGGTTTCTTTGTATATTTTAGGGCTTTATTTATTTGTTTATTTGTATATTTTAGGGCTTTATTTATTTATTTATTTGTATATTTTAGGGCTTTAGTTTCTTTGTATTTTTCTAAGGTTTAATCTATTTTCTAGAGTTTATTTGTATATTTTAGGGCTTTATTTATTTGTTTATTTGTATATTTTAAGGCTTTATTTGTTTATTTATTTATTGACAGAGTCCTTCAGTAGCTAGCACACACCTCCTACCAAGGCAATCACTGATTGGTAGATCACCTTCTGTAAGCTCACATTGGGGTTCCAAGCTGACTTGAAATCCAGGCAAGTATCTGATTCTCATTGAATATAATCAAGCAAATGTGTGGATAGTCGGTTTCTTTTTGTGATCTTTGCTCGCAAGTATTCTGATCATTTTATCGAATCTAGATTTTTATATTAGCATTCTGATTTTGGTAAACCATAGAGTTTTTGTCATGATCTGAATTTTATACCTTTGATACACCTAAAATATGTGTATGTGTTTAATACTGTATTCCCCGCATACCTTGAGTTTTTAAAACGTTTTATCTAAAAATGCATGTTTTGGTTTTTCAAGCTTTTATATTTATTTTCGTCATTAATGAACACAAGTTATGTGGTAGCCTATTGGTTAAAGGCTTTAAATTCTAGATAAGAGGTCTAGGGATCAAACCTTGTTATGTGTGCTTTAAACCTCTATTTTAGACTTTTACTGTGTTGGCTTAACACCGAATAATCTCCAAAGTGTGATTCTTTTGGAAGTGCGGTGAGACATTGGCGTATATTCTCAAGCGGCCTTCACCTTCTTCTGAAATCATCATCATTGTTGGGATCTGAATCTAATCGTGGTGGTACGATCGATCTAGGTATGGAGAAATCATATTTTTCATTGAACTTAAAATATTAATTTTTAAATAGATTTTTGTGTAAATTAGTGAGCTTACTTCATGAATAATGAATGGATAATTAAATGGATGCATGCTATGATTAGTGATCCTTAATATTAATAATTTCAATTAAGAAGAAGACAGATGAAATCTCACCATGTGATTTGATGTATTTTGAGGCGTCCTCACGGATTGAAATCAATCGATTGACACCTAAAAGCAATTTTCGTGAATTCCCGCCAAACTTTGTATCAGATATGGCCTCGGTATTTTGGCCTTAACGTTTTATCCCGAACTCAGATTGAGGTGATTCTTATGGCGTTAGAAAGCTGACGACGAGCTCTACAACTTTTGTGTTTTAGCCAGTTTCTGAATCTGACGTCATGAAGGTCCAAATGGAGCTGCAAGTAGCACTAAGTTCCCGATAACCTAAAGTTGCAGTATTTTGATATTATTTTCAGAATTCTGGGGCTGTTTTACGCACCATGATCGTATGATATGCACTGTAATATTTATGCACTATGATTATGTATACTTTGATATTTATGTACCATAATTAAATGTACTTAAATGCATATGTAGTATGATTTCACTCTCATGCACTTTATATGTCCTATGATGATCTATATAATTCACAATCAAGATACGTAAAATATGATGAAATGTCAAGCCATGATTAATGAGCATTAGACCCAACATCTTGTACCCGATAGAGTCTAAGAAGGTATTAGACCCAACATCTTGTGTAAGATGGAGTCTAACTGAACAAGAGTATGATGAGCATGATTTAGCCCAACGTCTTGAGCGGGACGAAGTTTGACATGCAATAAATAACATGATTCATTAGACCTAATGTCTCGAGCATGAAGGAGTCTAACTAATAAGTGATAAGCATGATTAAGACCCAACGTCTTGAGCGGGACGGAGTCTTACGTGCATTAAATGACAAGAAAGATGAAATTAAAAGATATGATGCATTCATGTAATATTAATATATATGTTTACATTCAGTTCATTTCAGCTTAGTGAGATTATACATGCCACATGCACACATACATGAAATATATCGAAATGTTATATGGCTAGGATTAATATTTTATGCTTCAATGGATTGCATGTCTAGTCCATACAAGTGTAAACTTATACCCCTTGTTTATATGGGTGACCAGATGAGACAGGTGTTGCCAATGACAATGTATGGGTCTATGGCGATGAGACGGCACGTGGTGCTCAAGAAACTGGACTGAATGGCGTTGATGGCTTCGTGGCCTAATTAGCTATTTTCCTTTCTAGTTAGTGGTAATTTTAAATAAATGGGATATTGATCAGTTAGTATTTTATCTAAACTGTTTAAGCTTTAATTATGTTAGACTTGTTATTGGAATAAGAACATTATCATAGGTTTTATTTAGATTAATTAATATTTTAAAGAAATTTTATCTTCCGTTGTTTAAGGTGCTTTTATCACCGTATTATGTTTCTATGGTTCTCGATACGAAGGTACGGTCTAAGATCTTACAATTAAGAGGTTGTGAGATCTCGGGTCGCTACAGTTTTGTTCTCGTGTTTGAAAATAAGTTAGGATCTGTTTGTTCTTATAAATAGTTGTGCATTCATGGTGTTTATGCCATTTGGGCTACGTATGGCTGAATTGTTAGGTTGAATCTAGTTATAAGTACGTTGTTTGTTTATTTAGTGGACCAGTTTGGGTCTGATTCGGTTTCATTGACATTAAAGGATCAGTCAAGTCCCATTCTAATCAAATTCAGTTCCATAATTAGAATCAATGCAACTTTTTTATCCGGGCCAGATTCTGCTTTATTTAAAGCTAATAGGTTTGGTGAGGCCCGTTTTGGATTCCCAGTTAAAAATTACATAGGCCGATAAGGTCAATCTCAAATGCCATGGATAAGATGATATTAACGGGTTAGTCAATTCCAATTTAAATTTAATTAGAAATTAATGGGTCACTTAGTACCCATTTCTGTTTTATTCATTCTTATAGGTCAGGTTGGGTAGGGACATTGATGACTTAGAGACCCCTTTTAACTATAATTAGTCCTTGAAGGTGTTTTTTTAAAAAATACAAATGTATGACTCTTTTTGAAGCCTGTTCAGTCGCGTGAAAATAAACACTAAATATTATCTGAAATTAAAGCCAAAATATGGCTAAATTTTTAATCAGAACTCCTTGAGAGAGTATGTACCAAGATCAAACGTGAATCTTTAGATATAATTATCCTCTAATAGATAACCTTAAATTGGTTCATTGCTGGGAATATGCTCCGTAATCGCTGGGAATATGCTCCGATAGCAACTCCCACCTTCAGAATTAGTCCTGTCGCTACCAAAAACTGCTGCTATTAGTCTTTCCGCTACAAAAAATTGCCTTAATTAAGTCCATAAAACACCTTATTTTTGTAGTGTTGTATGTATACTTGAAGCACTTTTCCATGGGTTTCAAAGGGTTTGCTGTTATTACTATATATGTTGTAATCATAAAAGAATTCTAGCTTATATTTTTGCATTTCTCTTTCTGTGCATTGGCTTGATTATTGGTTCTCAAACTTCATATAGGTGATTTATATTTTGGATGCTACATTAACTCTTATAATTAATAAAAAATCATAATAACACCATAATTTCATTAGAGTTAGTATTAGGTAAGTGGTCCGAGTGTTAGGTGACCTGTAAATGCAAATTCAAAAACTCCGCATCCAAAATCGACCCAATAACCAAAATTCATTACAGTTGTAATCAAAGTTTTTTTTTTTTATCGATAATGGTGAACTTTATTGAGAAAAAAACTATACAAAATCATAAAAACATTCAAAACCATAGAATAAACCAAGAACCCAAAATATAGTTACTTACATGGTAGTTTGGCCAAATGTGGCCATAATAGCATATAAGTAACTATGTGCCCAATGTATCCAGCAGCTTAGAGAAGAAGGGTTCTGCCCAATATGGCAAACAACTTAGAAAGAAGAAGAGTACATGATAATGGTGAATTTGACTTAATCTGTCCAATATTGCCAGAAAGCTCCGATCTCGGTATCCGGTATCGAGAATCGCTCCATCTTGAACCGATGCATATCGGCCAAGACAGATACGTTATTGGGTATCTGTCCATCTTGGCCTCCTGCGACTGCTGTTGGTAGGTTGCACATGATGGGAATATGGTAGGTTGTTTTTTTATAGATTGGGAATAGGGTAGGTTGCACTAAGAAAAGATTCTAAATAAGAGTACCTTTAAATCCATCACCCAATCTTTGAGTTCACCCACGTTGGAACACATTGAATTCATTGAATCATATGATGGAATTTTTTTATCGTCTCAATCTTTCACATGATGGATCTTGAGATCATGGGTGTACCATCAGATGGTTATTTTTTTATTTCATGTGGTACACACCCAAAAAGTTGACCTTAAAATCAAGTGTTTAATCTCGATAATCCTCCCTATCACGTGATCACTTAAATGATTAGGTGAGGGGTGGTGTCGAGATTATAATCTCAGCATTTTCTCTGCCTCACTTGATTACTTATGGATAGTTGTTTCCAATGTAGGGATATCGAGGATGATCATAGAATTATATATCTTCTTATTTAACTAACTAATCTCATATTGTCTTACGGTGTATTTTTATTTGTAGAAGATGTCTTCGACAATTCCAAACAAAGAGTGGATGGCTATGGAAAATCGCATGACTAAAGAATACATGGAAGGAGTCCAATCCTTTATTTCATTTGTAAAACAAAATGTAGATGTTGATTGGTGTTTTTGTCCTTGTGTCAACTGTCGTAACCTTAGAAAGCATAACTTAGAAGTCATAGCAGAGCATTTAATTTGTGATGGCATAGATAAGTCATACACAGGAACTATCACAGGGAACAGTTTCTGAAAACTAAGGTCAACATTGGGGCTCCCAGTACATCAACTAGTAACCAAAATGAAAATACGTCCACAAGACTGACAGATATGTTGGATGACACATTTGGATGTGTTCGTCCTGAAGACCTAGATGCATGCTTAAATGAAGCTCATGATGAAGAGGATGATGAGACACCACATGAATTACAAGAGAATATGGAGTACGATAAGTTGTTGAAATATGCATTAGAACCCCTGTATCCTTCATGTCAACCCAACCATACGAAATTGGCAATCACAATTGAGTTGTTGAGCATGAAGGCTAGACATCAATGGTCTAATAATAGCTTCACGAAGTTACTGAATCTGATAAAAAAAATTATTCCTGAAGAAAATACTCTGCCGGATAGCACTTACAATTCGAAGAAGTTAATCAAGTCATTGCGTCTGAAGCAAGAAATTATTCATGCACGCCCCAATGATTGCATATTATACTGGAGAGATCATGCAAATAAGGACAAATGCCCTATATGTAATCAAAGTAGATGGAAACCAATGGATCCTTCGAAGCCGAAGACTAAACAATTACCATGGAAGAAGTTACGATATTTTCCATTATCTCATTGGCTGCAAAGAATGTATAGTGTTCAGTGGATTGCAGAACAAATGAGATGGCATGCAATGTTAGTTGAAAATGACAATTACATGCATCATCCTGTGGATTCTTCATGTTGGAAATCAATCAATGTTCGCTGGAATGAATTTTCTTTAGAGACGCGTAATGTTCGTTGATGTGAATTTTAATTGTAATATTTTACTCGCAAGCGCACGAATCAGATTGTATATAGTGGGTGCAGAGTACGAGATCGTTCCCACGAGGACTATTTTTGAAAGATCTAAAATGATAAGACAGTAATTCAAGAAATCCACTAAGATCTAACAGTATTCTACCAGTCTTATGATTTAATTTTGTGAGATGACAATTACTGACTACAAACTAAAATTCAATTGATTATTCAAAAATAAAGATAACGATGAAGATACTAAATCCTCCCATATTTGGTATGTTCTTCCCATAACACAAATCTAAGGATTAAACTATGAGATATACCATTGAAGAAAAACATCTTTTATGGAAGATAAATGGTCAAAACTCTGATAGGTTCCACGTTGCATCCCTGCAATCAGGACTTAGATGATTTTCATATATAGATCTGGGATCAAGGGCATGACTCGGCACACTTGATCTCAGGTTCAAATAAAAATCATCCCCAAAGTGGGTGAAAATTCCAACAAGAATACCACCATAGATCTGAAATCAAGGGCATGACTCGACACACTTGATTTCAGATTAGGGAGTAATTAAGATAAAATTACAATTACAGATCCAAGATCCAGGGCATGGCTCGGCACACTCGATCCCGGATCATAATCATAATTAGATTCACACGATGAAAGCAAAAAGACCATATAACAATGATTAGGTAAAATTACCGTCACAGATCTGAGATCCCGGGCATGGCTCGGCACACACGATCCTAGATTAGTGGCGGGAATTTCATCCGTTCATGATAGCACAACAACCATAAAATAAAATCTCATATTTTAATCCTAAATTTATATTATTAAAAGTACATCCCTCGGATGGAAATCATTAGATCCCCATCCCTATGAATTTAGCCACACATATTGTAATTAAATGACATAAATAAATAAGGAAGAGAAAATAACATTAATTTAATGAATTAAAAATACCTCAAACTTCAACAGAAATTACTTTGATCCAAAAGTACGATGATCTTCAGAAACGAAATTAATACAGAAATCAACTCAAATTTCAACAGAAATTACTTTGATCCAAAAGTACGATGATCTTCATAAATGAAATTAATGCAGAAATCAACTGAACAAAAATATAATAAACTGAAGGAATGAATACTGAAAAATTAAAGGAACAAAGCTCTAAAAAAGAATAATAAAAACTCCCTATCTCTACGTCTAACTATGAAAAGGAAAAACTAAAAACTAAAACTCTAATCTTAATCCTCCTCTTGAAGTGTTTGAGTCGGCTTTAAATAATATCCAAGTCGTGCGAGTTTCCTAGCTCGAAAAGTCAGGGTTGATTGATCGACCTTATAGGGTCGATCGATCGACCCTCCAAAAATCTCAAAAAATCTGCTTTAAGAAGTCATTTCCGTCTCAAATTCATCATTTTGGTCGCTTGATCGACTGGAAGGTCGATCGATCGACCTTTCCAGATTTTCGTGAACTCCCGCCCAACTTTACATCAGACACTACCTCGGTGTTTCGGCCATAACTTTCTGTCCTGGACTCAGATTGAAGTGATTCTTATGGCGTTGGAAAGAGGACGACGAGCTCTACAACTTTTGTGTTTTGATAATTTCATAATTCGGCCGTCTTGAAGGTCAAACTAGAGCTGCAAGTCACACCAAGTTCTCGATAACCCAAAGTTGCAGTGTTTTGACATTATTTTCAGAATTCTTGGGTTGTTTTCTGCACTTGGCTAATATTTACTTGAAATACTTCAAATCTAATAATTCTCATCAGATAACCTTCATCGGATGGCTAAATATAAGTATTTAGGGGTAAAATATCATCATATTTCACTACTCATCACACCCCCAAACCTACACTTTGTTAGTCCTCGAACAAAGCAAACTAAAGAAAATAAATGCCACTTTCGTAGGGAGCACGATTACACTTAGCATATGCAACAAGCCTTTAAACCCCTAGGTGATCCCTAGTGGAGGAGTTGTGTCTCCTGAGGGTTTACAGTGAAGTTACCCACAAACTTCAATACATTTTTGAAATCATCGATAAAATTGAGCTTTCAAAACATGATTTTGATAACATATATACCATTCAAAAATAAAAATCATTAATCAATTCAACATGCGAATTCTCAATTTTAAATAACAATGCTATACTAATCATATTAGCATCCATTCAAATTAGTCTAATGCTCAAATCGTTAGATAACTCATCCATTCATGCTTAAACGTGAAGTGTGTGCATACCCAAACCAAAATTCATTCATCTCAGAACTAGTTCAAATGGGAAACCGTCGGATCTGTTGTTTTGACTCAATTCTCACTTTAGGTATACTCTTGAAATAGAATTACTCCGATAATGGGTAAGTTTTCGTACACATGTGAGAGATCAATACAAAGCAAATAAAAAGGTCTCACATGATAAATGAAACACGATGCAATCAATGAACAAAAATAAATCTCATAAGAAGATACTTGTATATCCTAAGCATGTCATATCAAGTGTCATAAGTATCACATATTTACTCTCCACAAGGCAGTTACCAATGCAAGATCAGATCATGAAGGTCTTTTTGTAGGGTTATAATGGGGCTCAGGAAAGGGTAAGAAAGAAAGGGAAGTTGGGATTCAAAATTTATGAGAAATTGGAAAGGAAACTAACTTTTGATCTTTCTATTTCTCTTTTTTTTCTTTTCTCATCTCTCACTATTTTTCTCAATAATTTTTTTTTTCTTTTTCTTTTGAATTTTCTTTTCTTGAAGCACCTCATATTTTTCATTATTTTTCACAATTTTTTTTCTCTCCCCTTTTTCTTTTATATTTTTGCCATACACTATCAATAAACACCACAACTCAGTATCTTTCCACTTACTCTCTTTTCGTTCACTCTCATCCCTCGTTCCTAATTTATCAGAAATAAGAAGGGTAAAGCTGAATTTTTAGAAATGGTGAAGGGTTAAAGGTTAACGTGGCTTATCAAAGAATGTATAAAGGTAAATTTTTCAATAGGCTCAAATGGGTACTAGAAGGATAAATTTATATAAGGTGGGGTATTTTAAGTATAAACGAGCCAAAGATGACCTTCAATCATGTCCTTAAAAGATGGTAACCTTGCCTATTTGGCTTGAGTAGATATACAGTACATTCTAACATAATGATATGAATTTGATTTCATGCAAAGTCACAAGCCAAAGTAAAGTGTATGAGATCATGCAAAATAATTTATATTCAAAGAAAACTCCTAGTTTATGTATTCACTCATCAATGACGGGAAATTAGCTTTAAAGCTCACCGGGTTTAATCTCCACTAAGAACCTAAGATTCAACGTTCAAAACAGTTCATCGATTTCTAAGTCTTAGCTTGGTATAAGTGTAAAAATTCTAAGCATGAATATCAAAATTATCCACAATATATCACATTAAGCTTCATCATCTTAGATACAAGTAATCAGAATATGACATCAGTATTCTCAAAATTTAATTCACATGCATCATCAACTAAAGTTTGAAAACAATCGCAAAATAATGTGCATGATGACTTCAAAATAATAAATTTTTTTTTTTTTTTTAAGGAAAAATAAGTGACGCAAAATAGATAATCTTACCCCCAAACCTAAAGATGACAATGTCCGCATTGACTGAAAGAAGTAGCGCACCCCCAAACCTGTTTGAAAAAGTACCTCAACACAAAGATCAGGTGCAGAGAATATGTGCATCAAATTGGAACATGACTAAAAATTTATGGAAGGGAATATGGTTACACTATTTAGGAAATTACAAACATCCTAAACTAAACAGAAATACTAATAAGCTAGAAATAAACATACGAAAAAAAATAAAAAATAAAAGAAAACCTAAATCCTAAACTAAACACGAATCCAACTCCGTTAATCATTGGTAGGCAGACCCAACCACCTCGGCTCACTTAAAACGATGTTCTTAGGCACAGGGAACAATTTCTCCCACAGATCAAGGGAAAATTGATGAGACACCGCCGATGGTATGGATGGAGGCGGTGAGGCGAAAGGAGGAGATGGAGATGGGAGAGATGGTGACGGAATCACATCAATTATCTCGATATCAGTATCGATGCACGGTGTAGGAGATTAGGAACGATTTACCTTCTTTCTAGATGGTTCTCCCCAGGAAGGAATGATCATCGGATCAAGGTCGATGATTTCAATATTGTTCGGCTCAAAAGGGACCGTCCGATGAGAGCAGCGCTCCCGCTTTTTAGCAGTCTCCTCCATCTTTGATAACCGTGCTCTGGCGAGATAGAATCGGCGGGCCATGAGAAGTGGGCACCATAAAGCGCCTAGTGGCGATCGATGGGCACCATAAAGCGCCTAAACCCGATCACCGGTGCGCTCAGAAACGTGGCCACGGGAGCAGAGATTGCTGCAGACCACACTATCCCAGAACAAAAGCGGGCGCGGTAACGCCGATCGCCTAGTGGCGATCTCAGAAGAAAATACACCGCGACACATATCGTTGATTTTATCCTCCTGAGAATCATCGAGCTCTTCACCCAAAGTGTGATTGTGAGGGCGCTCGCATGAAATATTAAAAACCTCCGCAGTGGTGTGCGGATAAATCGGGCGCGACTACCCTTCAATTGAAACAGTGAAGTGGGCGGCGACATGATTCTCGACGAAGGCGGCCACCCATGCCATGTTTTGATAGAATAATCGAACGACACGTTCGGACACTTTGATCACAGGCAGAGGGAGGAGAAAATGGACGTTGAGAGTCATTGCATAGGCGAGGGAAACGGCGCAGACAGGCAGGGCTTGAAATGCCGCGAGATCGAAAAGCGACCACATGGCTGATCACGTGGATGCCCTGCAGGTCGTTGGGAGAGCCTTTGTGGTACGACAGAGGTCGAAGCCATGAGCACACTGTCGGAATGTCGGAGGCAGTCAGGGGAAAAACAGGATACAAAGTGAATGAAAATCGAAGAGAGACTGCTCCATTTAAATAGGAGCAAAGGCGTCCTTTCGGGACGGACACACCTCAAAATAATCGATTAATCGACCAAAAGGGTCGATTAATCGACTTCATTGAAAACAGGCGCGTCATAAGTTCCGACGCATCGAAACGTGCGACGCATTTAAGTGAAAAGATGCAACGTCCAGAAATGCAAAAGTCGATTAATCGACACAGGCCCTCGATTAATCGACTTAAATCGAGGCAGAAAAAGAGACAAAAACGGAGTAGTCGATGCATCGACTCAAGGAGTCGATTAATCGACTAATCAAAAAGTCAGGCCCCCATAAAGCAGTCTCCTTGAAAAAGGAGACACTCATAATTGCTGTCGATTAATCGACATTAAGTGGTCGATTAATCGAGTGGAAGGGTCGATGCATCAACTCCAAATTTTTTAAAATTTTTTTTTTTTTTTAAATTTTATTTATTTATTTATTTATTTTTTATTTTTAACATTGAAAAGAAATTAACCAAAAATGTAGACTGCATTGAAAAAGAAAACAGTCATTATGACTGTCGATCAATCGACTACAAGGAGTCGATTAATCGAGGGGGAGGGTCGATTAATCGACATCCAATGTCGATTGATCGAGAATTTTTTTTTTTTTTTTAAGGAAAATTATGAAATTAATCTACAAGGTGTAAATTCATTCCGAGTCCACCAGGATCCCAAATTTTCATGAAAAATTTTCTCAGCAGGATCAGCGATTTATTTAATCGTCTCGATATTTCTCTTTTCAAGGACTTAGTTACATCCCCATGATGTGCCCAAGTGCCACCATTATGATCCATCTCTACCCTGTACTTGACATTCCCAAAATCGCACTCCGGATTCAAACCCATGAATCTTTTTTTGGCATTCTGTTGATTATCTATGTATTCAACGAATGGGCAACAGATTTGAAATTCCTCTTTCTTCCCTAAACCGAATTCACACTCATCGGAAAAAGTTATGTTTCCCTTATCAGGTGTTGTAAGGGTGCCATTTTCTTTCTCTCTCATCTCAATTTGATTCTCAATTCCCTCCTCGACATAAGTATCGTTCCATTCCATTTCCTCTTCTCCTCGCACTTGCACTACCTCAACGCTCGTTATGTCATTCTCAAGCGTAGTGACCAATTGGTCATCCTCATATTTTTGAATAAAATCAGATGTGCCCTCTTGAAGATGTTCTTTATTCCGATCGGTATCAATGAGGGACTCCTCTATTTCAACTTTCCTTTGTAAGTACTCGATCATCTGACTAACTTGAGATTGTATCCTAGAAATTCTTTGAGTATTGGTGTGCACCAAACCTTTTAAATATTCTAAGGAGTAAGAAGAATTTTGGGTTGGTTCATATGATTTTGTGTCTTGAAAGTATTGAGTTTGCTGTGAAAACTCATAAGAAAATTTGTTGGGATAAGAATTTTGATCATTGTACGGCATCATATCACACATTAGAGGTTGATTAAAACCCCACATGTCATTAGATTGACTCTGCCAGTCATGAGTGTTCCAAACAGGGTTTGGCTGGACTTGTAAGGTAATAATTTGAGTTATTCAAGGGACACATAGGTGAAATGTGCATCGAATTTTCACAAATAGCACATGATTTTAGATTGAATCCATGCATTGACATGATTTCACCAATAACACAATTTTTTTTTTTTTTTTTTTTTTTTGAATCTCGATTGATCGAGTGTGAATCTCGATCAATCGAGACAAGGTCGATTGATCGAGCATTATACTCGATTAATCGACAGAAGAATTTTTATTTTTTATTTATTTATTTATTTTTTTAAAGCAGAAATACTATTTTAATCCCCGAAAATTCCTAAAATTTACTGTCTACCAAAAATTCAGATTTTCTTACTTTAATCCCCGGCGACGGCGCCAAAAACTTGGTGTAAATTTTAATTGTAATATTTTACTCGCAAGCGCACGAATCAGATTGTATATAGTGGATGCAGAGTACGAGATCGTTCCCACGAGGACTATGTTTGAAAGATCTAAAACGATAAGACATTAATTCAAGAAATCCACTAAGATCTAACAGTATTCTACCAGTCTTATGATTTAATTTTGTGAGATGACAATTACTAACTACAAACTAAAATTCAATTGATTATTCAAAAATAAAGATAAAGATGAAGATACTAAATCCTCCCATCTTTGGTATGCTCTTCCCATAACACAAATCTAAGGATTAAACTATGAGATATACCATTGAAGAAAAACATCTTTTATGAAAGATAAATGGTCAAAACCCTGATAGGTTCCACGTTGCATCCCTGCAATCAGGACTTAGATGATTTTCATATATAGATCTGGGATTAAGGGCATGACCCGGCACACTTGATCTCAGGTTCAAATAAAAATCATCCCCAAGGTAGTGAAAATTCTAACAAGAATACCACCATAGATATGAAATCAAGGGCATGACTCGGCACACTTGATTTCAGATTAGGGAGTAATTAAGATAAAATTACCATTACAGATCCAAGATCCAGGGCATGGCTCGGCACACTCGATCCCGGATCATAATCGTAATTAGATCCACACGATGAAAGCAAAAAGACCATATAACAATGATTAGGTAAAATTACCGTCACAGATCTGAGATCCCGGGCATGGCTCGGCACACGCGATCCTAGATTAGTGGCAGAAATTTTATCCGTTCATGATAGCACAACAACCATAAAATAAAATCTCATATTTAAATCCTAAATTTATATTATTAAAAGTACATCCCTCGGATGGGAATCATTAGATCCCCATCCCTATGAATTTAGCCACACATATTGTAATTAAATGACATAAATAAATAAGGAAGAGAAAATAACATTAATTTAATGAATTAAAAATACTTCAAACTTCAACAAAAATTACTTTGATCCAAAAGTACGATGATCTTCAGAAACGAAATTAATGCAGAAATCAACTCAAATTTCAACAAAAATTACTTTGATCCAAAAATACGATGATCTTCAGAAACAAAATTAATGCAGAAATCAACTGAACAAAAATATAATAAACTGAATGAATGAATACTGAAAAATTAAAGGAACAAAGCTCTAAAAAAGAATAATAAAAACTCCCTATCTCTACGTCTAACTATGAAAAGGAAAAACTAAAAACTAAAACTCTAATCCTTATCCTCCTCTCGAAGTGTTTGAGTCAGCTGTAAATAATATCCAAGTCGTGCGAGTTTCCTGGCTCGAAAAGTCAGGGTCGATTGATCGACCTTATAGGGTCGATCGATCGACCCTCCAAAAATCTCAAAAAATCTGCTTTAAGAAGTCCTTTCTGTCTCAAATTCATCATTTTGGTCGCTTGATCGACTGGAAGGTCGATCGATTGACCTTTCCAGATTTCCGTGAACTCCCGCCCAACTTTACATCAGACACTGTCTCAGTGTTTTGGCCATAACTTTCTATTCCGAATTCGGATTGAAGTGATTCTTATGGTGTTGGAAAGCGGACGACGAGTTCTACAACCTTTGGGTTTTGACAATTTCATAATTCGGCCTTCTTGAAGGTCCAAATTGAGCTGCAAGTTACACCAAATTCTCGATGACCCAAAGTTATAGTGTTTTGACATTATTTTCAGAATTCTTGGATTGTTTTCTGCATTTGGCTAATATTTACCTGAAACACTTCAAATCTAATAATTCTCATCAGATAGCCTTCATCGGATGGCTAAATATAAGTATTTAGGGGTAAAATATCGTCATATTTCACTACTCATTATTCGTCTAGGACTTGCAACAGATGGATTTAATCCCTTTGGGAACAAAAACAATTCTTATAGTTGTTGGCCCGTTATGATTGTTCCTTGTAATCTTCCTCCGTCTTTGTACATGCGAAAGGAATTTACAATGCTAACACTATTGATTCCTGGCCCAAAAAGTCCTGGTCATAAAATTGATATCTACTTGCAGCCATTGGTAGCAGAGTTGACTGAATTATGGTATACTAGTGTCGAAACTTATGACTCGTATACAAAGTCTAGCTTTAATATGAAAGCAATTTTATTGTGGGCTATATATGATTTTTCAGCATATGACCATCTATCAGGTTGTAGGACATCAGGACATTATGGTTGTCCTGTTTGCAGCGAAGGAGTTGATTTAGTATGGTTATCACATGGGAAGAAATTTGCTTACATGGGCCACAGAAGATTTCTTACAGATCTATGTCATCCTTTTAGGACACAAAAGTCACAGTTTAATGGGAAGGAAGAACATGAAAAATATCCACATCATTTGAGAGGTTCTGAAGTACTAGGCAAAATGGAAACTATTCAGACCAACTTCGGAAAAGTAGCAGGAAAGAAGAGAAAGAGGTCCACGATTGAGAATAGTGCATGGTCAAAGCGATCAGTCTTTTATGACTTACCATATTGGAAGGTAATAAATAAAATATTTTATTATATTAATGTGATCTCTTATGTACATCCCTTGAATACTAACATAAATACTTTATATGTGTAGGATCTACCAATTCGTCATAATTTGGATGTAATGCATATAGAAAAAAATGTTGCAGAAAACTTAATTGCAACTATTATGGACACAAAGGGTAAAACTAAGGATGGTATTGAAGTCCGTTTTGATCTCAAGGATATGAAGATAAGGAAAAAGTTTTAGCCTGTGCAAAAGAATGATAAGTGGCATTACCTTAGAGCTCCATTTTGCTTGTCTCGAGAGGAAAAAGAAATAATTTGTAAAACCTTGCATAACCTTAAAGTTCCTATTGGATACGGTGCAAATTGGAAATATAACATAAGCTTTGAGGATTTCGAACTCAAGGGCCTGAAGTCACACGACTACCATATTCTTATGTAACAATTGTTGCCAGTGCTTTTGATGCATGCTTTCAAAAAAGAAAAGCCTTTGAGAGCCGCTATTCGACAGTTATCGTTATTTTTCAATGTCCTATGTTCTAAGGTCATAACCCGTACTGAGCTATTGAACATAAGAGCACGCATAGCCGAAACACTGTGTGTGTTTGAAAAGTACTTTCCACCTTCATTTTTTGTTTCTATGACCTACCTTGTTGTGTACTTGGCAGAGGAGGCATTGGTTTGTAGACCTGTTCAATATCGATGGATGTATCCCTTTGAGAGGTAAATTCAGATTATATAATTGGTAAATTATTTTATTTAACAGTATAAAAATTAATTTTTAAATAAAAATAATAATGTGTAGGATGATGAAGACATATAAACATTACGTAAAGAGTCAGACCTACCCAGAGGGGTCTATTGCAAAGCAATATCTCATGGAAGAATGTATGAGGTATTGCATGGAGTGCAAGCAGGATGGTAGCAAAGGAAGCCATAAGCGAGGGGAGATGTCGTTTGTGGGCTTCGATGTTACTCGTGGGTACCCAATCGATAAAAGGGGTAAATCCGATTGTCTTCAAAACGTGCAGTACCACCAAGTGCGTAGATGAGTTCTAGAACATTCACCAGAAAATGTTGAATGGAAGGAGTAAGTAAAATATTATTTACGTCTTAATTGTATATTTAGTTTTCATGCGTAGAGATTTAATCTAATTAACTTTTAACATTTATAGGAAGTATCAAGCTTATCTTCAACACCACAAGTCACGCGATAAGCATCGAAGGGACAACTATATTCCTTGGTTAAGAGAACAATTACAAAATGAACAACCTACTATGCTAAAGAGGCTTGTTGATGGTCCAAACTTTAATGTCATATCATTTAGTGCTTACGCTGTCAATGGATATCTTTTTTGTACAACACAGTCAGAAATGAGTACAAGCACACAAAATAGTGGGGTCTCCATGAAGGCTTTAACTAGTTTCAGATCCAGTGCGAAGGATAAGAACATCATTGAGGAAGAAGTCACTTATTATGGCATGATCAAACAAATACTAGAATTGGATTATGATGGCTTTAAGGAAACCATTTTTTATTGTGATTGGGTGCGTATTGAGGATAAAATAAATGGATGTGTAGTTGATCCAGAAACCAGCTTAGTGTTTGTTAATCTTCGAAGGCTTATGAAGACTTCGCATGAGGATAATGAGCCATTTATTCTTGCCTCTCAGGCCACTCAAGTATTTTACTGCAAAGATCAAACCAGGGATGATTGGTATGTCGTCTTAGATGCTCCAAAGAGATTGAATCAGGATGTTGATGCTTATGAAGATCCCTTAGTATTTGAGGCAAGAACAACAACATATGCTTTAGCATTAACATTAGTGACTGATGTTGTGGAAGAAGATGGAAATTAGTTTATAGCACTATCTCTTCGGTGTCTTTTTTCTTATTGTTAGATTGACATTTTGCATCTTAATATTCAGTTTCATTCTATCATTTATGAATGTGTATAAAAACTTCATTTCACTCAATGATTCAGTTCATTCAAGAATTTATTTTCTCAAGCACATGCAATTGTTATTGGATAATAACTCGATTTCAAATCGCAACCTATTTGGCCTGATTTTGTGATAGTGCCTTATTTTGGGCTGATAAACAGCCCCCCCACCCCCAAACAGCAACCTCTTCAGCCTGATTTTGTGGTAGTGCCCTATTTTGGGCTGATAAACACCCCCTCCCCCCCCCCCCCCCAGCAACCTCTTTGGCCTGATTTTTTGGTAGTGCCCTGTTTTGGGTTGATAAACACCTCCAAAAACCTCTTTGGTCTGATTTTGTGGTAATTGGACAGGCTTCCATATATATAATTTGCTTATTTCCTCCGCATTTCATTTCTCCTAATTCCCTCTTCTCAAGAAACCTTCTCTCATCTATAGTTCAATACAACAGAAATGACCAACGATCCCCCCAAAAAACTTCTGAAAAATCTCTATTTGGTGCGTTACAGGTAAACTCCATTATACGGATTAAACCTGGTCTTTAGTTTCCTCAATTTGGGGTTGGCATCTATCTAGTGTATCCATCAAAAGATAGACATGCTTTTAATTAAATCTGGGTAATTTTCTAGAGGCATTCTGTTACATGTTACATATTTTCTTAATTGTTTTTAACATAGAAAATTATAATTTGGAATTTAGATATTTGGGTTCCATAAATTATTATTAATCGTTTTTATGATGGTGATTGCTAACGGCCACTACCTAGTGTTGGTCCTGTATAATTGATGTGGGTGCTGGGAGGGGTGTGTGGGATATGACATAACCTCTGACTTTTTACGCATGAAGTGGTTGCTATCCGGAGTGAGTTCCCAAGCCTTCTACCATTGCACCAAGCGATGACCGCCTTATGATGGTGCTTGCTATGATCCTCAATTAAAGATGACAGCGCTCCCACCAATTACCTGTAATTAGTTAGTTTTCTCTTCATTAAGGACTGCCAATTAGATTGGCCACCTCGTGGATGAAACATGACCCAAAAATTGCAATGAATGGACAATTCCTAACCTCTAATACCTATTAAATTTCTACCCTATAATTAATGGCTGGATTTTTGGATCGTTGATAAGAATAGGTTCAATGGTACACAAAATAGTTTATTGGTGGATGGCTATGATTTTCAAATTGGTGCAATTTCTATACTATGGATGGTTATGATCTTCAAAAGAAAATAATAATAATAAATTTGTGCAAGTTCTGCACTATGCCCCGTCCAAAAGGTGGCCAATTGATTGGATGGTCTGGAACTTTATATTTAATTATCTATACATACACTCACTGGTAAATAGTGATTAAGGTACCCTACACATTCATGGTTCTAAGAACCATGACTTATTGTCATTAATGTTAGTATTGGTGTTGTTGATATTATAATTATAGATTAAGGGCATCAATTATATAATAGATAAGAACCCTCAACATCACACTTCTTATGCCACGTGGAATATATTTTTTTACCAATCAAAGTCATCCAAGCGATAGACCATCATATGGAAACTGATATCATTAACAATATATCCACCAGAGGAGAGAGAGGACTCAAACCATCATTTGGTCCGAGCACTTTAATATGCACTGTTGTCCATAATGTGGGGTCCTTATTGAAGTGCTCAAATTGGATGGAGCAGATCCTCTAATTAGCATATTTCTCAGTTAGTTGAATTGAATTTGTAAAAAATGTGATATAAATTAGGGGATTCTTGGGTGGATCAGATAGCCAATTTCTATAACTTTCATTACTAGTACCATCTAACTATCTATATGTGGATCAGATAACCAACCCAACCCGACATTTTGCTAATCGGGTTCAGGTTGAGGCCTGAAATTATCAGGTCTGGTTGGATTCAGGTTGAGGTAAACAGCAATCGGCTTGACCTCAAACCGACCGATTTACAACACCATCTTGTCAGTTCAAGCGCCATCTCATCAGTTCTTAAGACTCCATCATAGACTCCTAGTCTGATGTAACTGAGAGGTGATGGAAGGTTTGGACCCATCAATTGCAAAAATGTTGGTTCTTTCGCCACAGAAGAGTCATTAGCCCATCAAAATATGAACATGACCTAGAAGTGCCCACATGTATTTTGATATTTATGAGCTGGTATTAGGTACCCGATCCAAGCACCAGTAGTGGCACTTGGGTCAATCTCCTTTTATTTAGGTCACCCCTGCCTCCAAAATTTCTTACATCTCAGAGGAATTATGTATTGGATGTGGTATTTGTGTGAAGAAATGCCCTTTCGAAGCTATTCAAATCATCAATCTGCCAAAAGATTTGGATAGGGATACAACCCATCATTATGGTACGCCCATGATCTGATAGAGCTGCAGAGATTCCATTTTGCTGTCCTATAAAACATAACATCCTATAAAACATAGATTCCACTACTTGTATTCATAGGCATAACACCTCACCCCACCCCTGATTTCTGTAAGAGCTATAATTTTTCATTTGAAAACCTCTAGCCACTTGTCAATTATAGCATCTTTTTTTTTCTAGTTTTAGAAAATTGGCGTTTCTTACCTTCAGATTTCTCTCTATATAATTGTATATCTGTGTTACTCAAAGACTTGTCCTCCACAGGCTCTTTGGTAAGAGGAGTTGCAGGTATGTTGTATTTTTTCATTAGGTAGTCACTTCTACCTTTCATGGTTGAGTTCCTTTCCATTTACATATATAATGGATTCGGATATGGATTTCCTCTACGTTTTGATTGATCTCATGTAATATAGGTCTTTCTTGTTAAGGTTTTTGTCATGTCCAATCGGGCAATCGGTTGAAGTGTAAATGAGGTTCAACTGGTTTTAAAACCAATGAATGCAAGGAAATCTTATCATTAGTTTTCATAAGTTGACATCCACTTTTGAATCTCTTGCATCCAACTGACTTTAAAACATTTCAATCCCATTTGGAATTCAATCAGTTAGACGTTACCAAAACCCTTTGTTTATAGGATTTATCTTATGAATGCATCTTCCTAAATATAGATTTTTATTATCATTGATTACTTAATTGCTTTTTTACAGAAAATCACAATAGGGTAATAAATTGATTTATTGTTGAACACTTACAGACATAAAAAGGGTAAAAATGTTGTTTTATACTTGAAAGTGGAATCAATTTATTAAATGATGATATGTTTGGAAAAAAATTTAAATTATTCATTTAGGGTAAAATCAGGATAGTTGATAAGCTTTTGGTATTTTTTTATATTTGTTTTTTGTATATTATCGGAACAGTATATTTTCTTTTTCTATTGTTTCTAATATCATATAGAAATATGGGAATTGATTACATCAATGGATAAACCCTGACCATCACATTTTTTTAGGTCCTGTAGGGCACATCTTAATTTGACGAATCTAAGTTATCCAAGTGGTAACTATCTTACGAAGTGATGTCAGCCTAAAAATTGTGCCACTTAATGTGAAGGTCATGACCTTCAAGATCTTGTTATTTGAAGATCACATATATAAAAAAATATCTCATATCATTCAAAGCAGCCAAATGCTTTTAAAATGAAAGACTATATAAATTTAAAATTTTTGTGTGATATTATTTCATTGGTATTTAACCTTTTTTAATCAGATTCTAGGGGTGTTCTATTGGTGCAATCCTAGATCTGGCATATCTTAATCACTGTTTCTTTATATTAAGTAGCACACTTGATTGAAAAAAATGTCAGGCTTCTATTTTTTATGACTGGTCTCACCGATGCAGCGAAAATGTTTTTATTTAATTTCTATATTTAATTTGTTAGATTAAAATATTGAGAGGGTTTATTTGATAGATGAACCTAGTGCTTATCATGGTATCAAATCTGTGACCAATCTAAATTGTCCAAATAGTGATCCATCATTGGATCATCTCACAGACCAAGGAAACATGATGAAGGGACCTTTCACGTTGCATTTTAATTCCCACTTTTGGTGTTTGTTACTTATGAAAGCAAAAATCTTTAAGGAAACCAAAGCTGGGGATATAACTCTATTTTCTAGCAAATTTATAATCTCATGCTATGATTTTTTTATAGGCGAATTGTGGTGTTGTTTATGTACCGTTGTTTGGTCTATTAGTAAGGGATCACCATGCATTCGAACCCATATCCTTGGGCCTACATGGGGCTTGAACCCAACCACACCAGCAGTAGGGTGGGACTAATTCGAGATTTGAATCAACTGCACCAGAAATGAAGTTTATATCATTCAATATTAAAAAGAATAATTGCATTTTTTCTGAAATATTTATTGTGAAGACAATGAATGTATGTGTTCTGTTTGCGACTATGAAGCAAGCAACCAATGAATAGATCTTTTTGTTTTATTTTTAGCAAAGAATTGATGGCACAATCTGAATTTGAAACAAGTGGGTTTGAGTCTCGGCCAAATGGGTATGAACAAAACGACGCTCAAGAAAATCAATCTGAACAAAGCGATATTCAAGGGACTGGTTAGTTTGCTTCTTCTTTTTTATATAATAATTGTTATGAATAGATTACTAACAAGATATTATTCATTTAGGTGAGCCTAAAAAATCACTGCATTTCAATGAATATGGGCAACCTATTGGAGAAGGTTTAGCAGAATTTTCTATGTTTGTAGGTCGAATGGCGAGGGCACATTACCCACCTACATATAGTACTTGGCGTGACGCACCAATTGTCGTGAAAGAGCAAATATGGAGTAAAGTCTTTGTGAGTGGAAGTAAATCATTTAAAATCAAATTTAATTATTCTACTAATAATTTTTTTAATCTTTTTTTGATTATATGAAGTAAAGTCTTTATGAGTAGAAGTAAATCACTTAAAATCAAATTTAATTATTCTACTAATAAATTTTTTATTCTTTTTTTTATTATCACAGGCTAAATATGATATTTCAACAAGTCACAAAAGCATGGTCTTATCGAAAGCTAATACTTCATTAAAGCAATGGAAACATGACCTGCGCATACACTACGATAAACATCAGACAAATGTGGAATGGAAAAATGATATACCAAATCGTGTGAAGAAAGAAGACTGGGAAAATTTTGTTAATATGTGTTCGATAAAACAAGAGCAAGCACATCGAGATAAAGGAAAGTCTTCCAGGAAAAAGATGAAAAACCCACACACTACTGGTAGACGAGGAGCAGCTAACATGACAGAGGAATTGGTAATATATATCCAATATTCTATTTGTATATAATTATTTGAAATATTAATATTTACATAAAATTTTTATTGTACAGAAAAAGCAGAGTTCTGATGGTAGAGTCACTAGGACACAAATATATATAGCCTCTCATACCAAGAAAGATGGGACTTGTCCTTTTCCCGCTATGAGCAATCAACTAGTAAGACTATTATTTTAGTTCATTTTATATCAGAATTTTAGTATTGAAATGTCTAATTAATATTTATCTTTTGCAGGATGATATTAGAAGAATCATCATGAACGATCCTCTTCTATGGGATAACGATTTAGATACTGACCCTGTTGCTAAAGTAAATGATGCTCACCTTCCTTTTTTGTTTCTTCTTTTCCTTATAAAGAATTTATAGTTCTAAAATATTTTGTTGCTTAGGTTTGTGGCCGTGATGGAAGAGGTTGTGTACGGGGCATGGGTAGGGGTGTATCTAAGACCGCTATTCAAGCATCAGCGCCTTACAGAGAGAACGCTCAACGGGAGAAGAGAGCACGTGAAAACATTGAATCGAAGTTTGATTTACTTATTCAATAATCTGATGAGGACCCTTGAGGAAAAAGTCAATGCATTATCGAGCCAAGTTCTCTCTCAAAGAACACATATGTCAGATTCAGGTTCTTCTCAGGTACAAATTTCAATCTCATGAAGGCCCAAATTCTTTTTCAAAATTATAATTTTTTTAATACTAATCAGTTATCATTATTTTCGTAGGCACAACAACATTCATCGGTTCTTCCTTATTCACCAGTGGATCAATCATCTACGCGCTGCTTATTAAAGAACTTCAGGAAAAAACTTATTGCACTGGGACGTATTAATTGAGAGACGACAACATCAACAGATTCATTTACCATCATAGTAGATGATATTTATGATATTGCCGCCGAGCTGTATGCAAGTGAAGGGACATTAGCAGATATTACAATTGGGGATACAATTATCTAGCCAAAGGGACTTATCCAATTTATATGATTATTGTTAGGCATAATATAAATTGGATTTATTTGGTTATAGACATTTAATGGATTTGGATGCTTAGTAGTATTTTTTGGGAATTTTAAGTTTTATGTTTCTTATGATTATTTCAAAATTGAAAGTTGAAAGTTGTAATTAAGGATGATGATTATCAATTTATTTATTTTAAGATGTGAATTTTCTTATGGTGAATTTAGAAATTTATAAATTTTGATGACTATAGATTTCATTAGATTTTAGACGAAAATTATTAAAAAAATAACGTTAAAAAATCATCATTTTTAAATTTTTAAAATTTTAAATATATATATAAATAAATAATACGACTGCTCAAAACTGTGGTTGTTTCATGAACGTGATTATTCTAAAGAGAAACGACAGTCATAATATGTCAATTATGGGGGGAATACGTCATGTCTTTTTCAATAAAACGACATAAAAAATAACAGCTCAAAACAGTCGTTTGTGATCGACAGTCGAAGACAGTCGTTATTTTGATGACATAAACGACAGTGTAAATATGTTGTTGAAAAATACTACTGCTTTTTCTAGGATGGCTCACTCGATGGTCAAAAACTGTCGTTTTTTTGGAAAACGATTGTTTTGGGCAGTTGTTTTTTTTGCATTTTCACGTAGTGAATAGAATAATGGCAACTCAGTTCTTGCACCATAAACTTATATTTTTTTCCCTTGTTTTCCTGTTTCAATTCCTAATATTCCACATAGCCCCAATTGCTTATTGTTCTTCTCTTAAAATTATGGCCTTGCATAAAGATAGCCTCAAATTTGTAATCATGGAAATCACCATGATCTGAGATCATCATGATCATCATCACAGGCTTAACCCATCTATTTCGGATTGGCTGAGATCACATGATGTAATTCACGATGATTTTGCTTAGTCGATCTTTTAACTGATCACATGAGTTTCAATTTTGTCTCTCTTAAGCCCACTAGGCCACTAATACTCTGTTTTAGAAGTAATTAAAAGCCCATTGAGCCTTTATTAGAACCCATATTCATGCCCTCATTTAAAATTCTTCTTCTTCGTCTTCCAATTATTTTTCTATTATCATTTCTCTTTACTTCTTATTTGTTTTCTTCTTCTTCTCTGTAATCATCTCTTCCTTCTTTCTTTGTCTCAAACGTTTCTTAACTGCATCAAGCTCTATGATATAGGGAGCAGAAGACACCGAAGCAACCTCCCCCTCCCAAAGTTCCACTCTTTTAAGTCCTAATCATATGACCTATTACCCAAGTGGGCCAAGCCCAATCTTAAACTTGGCTCAAGAGAACTTGTTTACATAATTTTCATTGAGGCTATTTTCTTATCCCATAACTTGAATTTGTAAATTGCAATCTCTGTAGATTTATTTTTGGGACCCTTAATTTTAGGACTAGCAATACACTTGTTATGTATCTTCTACAACTTCTGTGGAAGTTTTGTCCCCGTTCACACTCGATGAAACATAGATTGTTGGATCTTGGGGTTAAACACTTCCACATTGGATTGTTGAAGAGAGCAAGGGAGGCGGTTGGCTATAAAGAAACCATGACACCCCCATCCCCTGCATAAAATTTATATTATATAGTTTGGCCTGGGTGCAAGAAGATTAATGGCCTGAGGGGTCCAGGAGCTAATGTTAAGGTCCAAGCCTAGAATTTATAGAATCGGCCCTGAAACTCAGGTCTGGCCTGACTCAACAGACCAAATCAACCCCGCAGACTGGTGCGGCCTTTTGCCATCCCTACATAAGTTGCTACTCCTTTCGTATATAAGACTTCAGTCGTTGATTCAATGAGATCCATTGTGCTTCATATATAGCTAGTCCGCTGGATTTCAACACTAGTCAGAGCTTTGTATTAGAATATTCTTTCATATACTCGAGCGGCCATGGGATGCATGGCGTTGCATTCCTAATCATAATTGCCACTGTTGAGAACATGTGATGTTCATCAACTGCCCATAGAAAGACTATTGGTTGGATGGTTGGAAAGACATAAGCAACAAAACACCAATCATCAATAAAAAGAAAAAAAAATAGAACAACAAAATTCAAAATAATAACTTTTGGGCAAAGAATCCAAATAATAATCATATAAATATATAGATGGGAGAAAAGACTGCAGAACAAGACCTTTGATCAAGTAACGAATGATCCGTGGTTTAAAAAACATATACACTAACAGAACTCAAAAGCAATAACTTTTATCAAATTAAATTACCACTACGATACATCCCAACAATAGAATAAGCTACATAGAACCAACAAAACAAAACATCAATCAATTATATAAAAGAAACACCGAAAAAAAGAAAATAAATCAATAGATACGAAACAATCCCACGATGAATAATAAAATCACAGATCGTAACATAAAATAAAAAAATAAAAAACAATTATTTATCAAACGACGATACTCATGATCAATAAGAACATAAGAGAGGAGCAAACATACAGATCAAATAAAAAAATTGCTCTAAATCATCAAAGGGGAAGTATTTAAAGATAATCAGAAACAAAACCAATCTCCAAACATCAGACGATCTATAACCAGATTGCCAAGAGAAAAAATAAAATTACTGAAGATCTATAAATCAAAGAAAAAATTTCATGACTAAAAAAATTTACCTTAATAGATGATCTGAAAGAGAGAAGGATCAAAGAACGAAAACCCCACGAAGCAAAAGAATTCTGAAAACTGAACGATGAGGTAGGGAGAACTCTGTTTTTAGGGTTTTCGGGACTTGCGGTATAGTAGTAAGGATGAGAGAAGAAGAGGAAGAGACTCGTTTTGAAAGAGAGGGAGAGGGAGAAGAAGAGACGTGATGAGAGGGTTATTTTATTTTAAAGGGCTGAGAGAGCGCACCGTGAGTAATTTTGTGCCATTATTTAGTATTCTTCTGTCTTATTGTCAAAATTAAGACAGTTATATACGGTCTTATTTAAAGACAAAAAAAAGTCTTATTTTATGCCTTTAATAGACTATTTTGATGTAGTGCGATGCAATTAGTACCACAATCATTCATATAGATTGAGGAAACGGCTTGTGTGTTATGACTTAACCCAACGAAGGGTTATAATGATACAAATTATTTCTCAATAAAGTCACATTGGATTTAATTTTTATTATATTCATTGACATAATTTAACTCTTGCGTCAAATACTATAAATATAATCTTGTGGAATTAATAGTTACTAAAATTGTATGTGGACATAATAAAGTCTTTAATTATTATTCGCCATTGAATCTGTCTTTTATTACTAATATGATTGGTGGAATTGAATCTTTGAGTGGCTCAAACTATGATAAATGGAAGGAACAAGTCTAAATTATTCTAGGTTGCATGGATCTTGACTATGCTAACGATTTAATTAACCCAAGGTGCTCACTGTCAATGCCTCAGTAGAGGATCTAGAAGTGAACAACATAGATTTAGAAAAATGAGATAAATCAAATCGTATGAGTCTTATGATCATCAAGAGTTTCATTACTGATGCGATCCGGGGAGGTATTCCAGACTCGCACAATACAAAAGAATACATGCAAGCCATTCAGGAATAATTTCAGAAAACTTCTAAGGCACTTGCCAGTAGTCATATTATTAAAATGGCAACCATGAAATATGATGGTCATAGAGGTGTAAGGGAGATTATAACACGCAAAAAGAGAAATGAAATATGAATAACTTAATCGCTCACTCTGTCCAACAAGAAGAAAGACTTAAGGTTGAAAAACCTGAATGTGCTCATTACGCCGCTCTTGGACCATCGAAAAGAAATTTTAAGAGAAAGAAGAGATTAAATAAAGAAAAGAACGTGAAAGTCTCTCCCTCGAAAACTAAACAAGGAAATTTTAAGAGAAAGAAGAGATTTACTTCTGGTATCAAGTGTCACTTCTTTAAGAAGAAGGGACACATCAAGAAGAATTGTCAGAAATACAGAGATTCGCTTGTTAAGAAAGGTAATGACCTAGTCTATGGGCGTTTTGAATCACTTTATGTTGATGCTCCACGCAACACTTGGTGGATAGATTCTGGTACAACTATTCACATAAGTACTTGAATGTAAAGATTTCGATCCAGCAAGAAACTAAGTAAAGGCGAACGAACCATCAAACTCAAAAATGGAATAAAAGCAGACGTGGAGGCCATTGGGACTCTTTGTCTTATTTTAAATTGTGATTTCATTTTGGATTTAGTTGATACTATTTACGTTCCAAGTATCATTAGAAACCTTATCTCAATTTCTAAATTGGATTCATTAAGTTTTGAATTCAATTTGGACATAATATTTTTACTCTATTATTTGATTTTGATATTGTGGGTGGTGGCTCACTAGTGTGCAATCTTTACAAATTGAACTTGAATTTATCTTACATCCAATCTTTAGTTTCTATGCATGTGAATATAAAGTTAGTAAGAAACAAAAATGAGCAATCGACAATTCCTCCATTTTATGACATAAATATTTAGGACATATATCTAAAGATAAAATGAAGAGATAAATTAAAGATGACATAATCGATGAGCTCAATTTCTCTGACTTCAATACTTGTGTAGATTATGTTAAATAAAAACTCACGAAGACTAATAAGAAAAGAGATATCAGGAGCACGAGTTTACTAGAAATAGTACACACAGATATTTATGGACCGTTTTCAACTTCTGCTATTGGTGGTTAAAAGTTTTTTTATTATCTTCACTTATGATTATTCTCATTTCGTTTATATATTTCTCATTCATAAGAAATCCGAGGCTCTGGATATGTTTAAGATCTATAAAACCGAAGTTAAGTTATAACTCAATTCGAAGATTAAAATTGTGAGATCTGATAGAAGAGGAAAGTACTAAGGTAGATACTCTAAAACAGGTCACAATCCATGACCATTCGCCTTGTATCTATAAGAGCATGGCATTGTTGCTCAGTACATCATGCCAAGTACAACTTAACAGAACGGTATATTTACACATTTGGTGTTTAGCTGAAGCAAACGTATATAACCCACAATTAGGAAAATTGGATCATTAAACTATAAGTTATCATTTCATTGGTTACCTTGATAGGTCAAAAGGCTACAAGTTTTATTGCCCCACTCATAGTACTCGAATTGTTGAGACTAAATATGTGAAATTCTTTGAGGATTATGAGAATAGTGAGAGTGTTAAACCTAAGAAAATCACTTTTGAAGAAAATCGGGTTATAATTCCTATCCCTTTTACCCAAGAAAAGGTGACACCAACACTCATTATTCAATAAAGTGTTGCTGAACTTGAGGCTATACCAATTGAAACACCCCACATTGAGGATGATCTTTCTCCTATGGTGATCACCAATGATCAATCATTGTGTAAATCAGAGGGGACAAAGAAGCCAACCATTTCTGATGACTACATTGTCTACCTTAATGAGAGTGAGTATGATTTTGGAAAGAAAATAGATCATGTTTTCTTTAACCAAGCTATGAAGAGCGATAAATCAACTCAATGACTCGAAGCTATGAAGGATGAGTTGGAATCAATGAAGCATAATTCGGTATGGGGTCTTTGCAAGTTACCTGAAGGAATTAAGCCTGTAGGCTGTAAATGGGTATATAAAATCAAAAAAGACTCTAAAGGTAATGTAGAAAGCTACAAGGCCAAGTTAGTCGCTAAAGGGTTCACTCGAAAGGAGAGAATAGACTATAAGGAGACATTTTCCCCTGTCTCTAAAAAGGAATCTTTCAGGATAGTATGACATTGATAGCTCATTTTGACTTAGAATTGTATCAAATGGATGTAAAAAATTGCTTTTCTAAATAGTGACTTGCATGAAGATATCTTTATGATACAACCTGAAGGTTTTCAACCAAAAGGTCTATATATGGCTTAAAGCAGGCATCTCGACAATGATACTTAGAATTTCACGAAGTCAGTTCAAACTTTGGTTATAAAGAAAATATTATGGATCAGTGCATATATCTTAAAATATGTGGGAGCAAGTTTATCATCCTTATTTTGTATGTTGATGACATATTGCTTGCGAGTAGTAGTTTAATCATGTTAAATGAGATAAAGAACTTTTATTAAAGAGTTTTAATATGAAAGATCTTGGTAAAGCTTCCTATGTGAAAGGAATTGATATTCATCGAGATAGAGCCTGTAGTATATTAGGATTATCTGAAAGAGCTTATATTGATAAAGTTCTCAAAAGGTTTAATATGCATAACTGATCCACAACTTTTACCCTGTGATTAAGGGTGATAAATTTAGACTACTTCGTCTACTATGGAAGCAGAATTCATTGCATGTTTTGAGGCAACATATGAGGCGATATGGTTGAGAAACTTCGAAATATTGATAGTATTTCAAGGCCACTGAAAATATTATGTGACAATTTTACTACGATAGCTATCTCCAATAACAACAAGACTAGTGGAGGTTCCAAATATATTGATATAAAATATCTTGTTGTAAGAGAAAAAGTTTAGAATAAAATTGTATCTGTTAAAAAGATCATCACGACACTCATGTTGGCTGACCCTCTCACTAAAGGCTTATCTCCCAAGCTCTTTTCGGAGCACGTTGTTGTAGACACCTCTATTTTGCCCTCTCGAAATATACAAATCTGTTCGGCCAACCTTTGACCTCACAATCCTAATTTGGACCATATACTGAAACGATAGTATATGGTTGGACACAGGCTGAAACAATAGCTCTATGGTTCAGGTCTCATGACCCTGACATAGGGACCATGCACTGAAACAATAGTATATGACTAAACACAGACTACAATAATAGCTTTGTGGCTCAGATCCCAACGTAGGGAGACTATATACTGAAACAATAGTATATAGTCGGAATGCAGACTGAAATAATAGTCTTGCATTTCAGACTCCTTTGCCCTAATGTGGGACCATATACTGAAACAATAGTATATGGCTGGACACAGGCTGAAATAATAGCTTTGTGGCTCAGGCCCCATGACCCTAACATAGGGACCATGCACAGAAATAATAGTACATGACTGAACACAGGCTGAAATAATAGCTCTATGGCTCATATCTCAATGTAGGGAGACTATATATTGAAACAATAATATATAATCAGAATGCAGGCTGAAACAATAGTCTCGCATTTCAAACCTGAGCTGAACTCGGACAACCGCAAATTATTCCCCTAAAACCACTAGCGCAATTCGATTACACGCCAAACCACACGCGTGCAATCAGTCCCTTTTCAAATCAGACTCTCTTTCCCATACCACTTTGAGACTCGATTACGCGCGCCACATGGAACGCGCGATCGAATTGAGCACCCGACCACCGGTGCACAATTGGCCTACGTCTAACCTAGTCTTACCGTCCTTGACCCCCAAGCTTCCTCAATCAAGCACTTCAAATTAGATGCTTAATCGGATTGCGTACTCCACACTGGGCGTGCAATTAGTTCTAACGTGATTAGAACTAGGAATAGAAATCAATACCAGAACCAGAATCAGGGCCAGTACCAAAATAGAAACCAATATTCCAACACCTACCATAACCAAAATGCGACACAGAATCAACCGACCCACGCGCCGAACTACAATAACGTACCTCCACCGCAAAACTTCAACCAAGCTAGAGACCCTTACCAGCCGAGGCGGGAACACTATCCCCCCTTACCTGATACGATCCCCAACATCTTCCGTCTCCTTAACACTCATAATCTCTTCCAATTCCCACAGGAAAGACCTCGACCTTAGCCGACAAATCTAGATTATAGCAAATACTGCATATTTCATCGATACGCGGGACACAACCTAGAAGGCTGTTGGATCCTCCGAGATGTAATCTATGACATGAACAACTAAAATTAAATCGAGTGGGAAGTGCTTAGGAATCCTAACCCTAGCAATAACCAACCCCAACAAAATTTAGGGATCTTAGTAACCCCATGCCTAACAACAACCAAGGAACACCGGCCCAGGTCACTACTGTAGATCTTTCCGGCCAATCCCTCTTCCAGCCCTCCCCCTTAATCACTCGCATCCAACCTTTCGACACTTTGCTATCCCTACGAGAGTTCCTTTACCCCTGCATCCCTCGGCCTTGATCACTCGAATCGCCCCGCCGAGCCCACCTCCTCACTCAAAATTCACTCAAATACGAGTCCACTCCTTTAGGACTCGAAGACCAATCCTCCATAGTCGCCCACCAGAACCTTCAACCCCTCCAAATCCTGAGCCAACACCATTGTCACTCCCTTCGTCTAATTCTGAGCCCGAGTATGGAGACCATGTTCTTCAAACTACAACCCAAATTACCGCATGAGTAGAAAGTGTCACTTGAAGACTCTGAACCTAGAAAATGAAGCAAAGACTAAGTGCTAACTAAACATAGAAGAGAGTGAGCAAGAAGAGCATCCCAACCTGTGCTAAACACTGGTCTCTACTTTCTTAGAAGAAGAGGATTACACACAGTACTTCCCACCTTGGAGCGACCTAGGGCAAGTACGCGCTCCGACCTCGAATTTTATTCACTTCACAAATACATTGACGTCGAGCCACACTGGGTTAGATCAACAACCGACTTGCCCGATTCTTAAATTAAGAACCAATTACCCACCTTTGCCTTTCCCTCGGAATAAGGATTTCACGAGCGCACAATCACCAGAGGGGAACGTGAGAGAAAGAGAAGCTAACTTGCCACATTATCCCTCCATCAATCCCTACACCTCAACCCCTCCAACCACTTGCACCCAAGGCTCATCGGCTAGGCAAAGAAATGGCACTCGAGTCAAGGTAAGAATATGACCTTCTGCGACATATGCAAAAGATCTCAGCCCAGATATCTATACTAGAACTTATCAAGAAATCGCCTGATCATCACCGGTTGTTGATAAGGACACTTGAATACACACAAGTGGATGAGGACATAACATTGGATGAGCTATAGAAAATTGCCTCGACCCCCGGTGCTTAGTTTCACAGACGCAGACGTGGTTAAAGAGTCACTTCACAGAAGCGTAACTCTCATATACCTTACAGTCATAATCAGAGGATTCTCCGTATCTCATGCGTTGGTCGATACAGGAGTAGGGCTCAATATCTGTCCAATCATAATATTAAAGACACTCGAATACACAGAGCAGGATGTCAGACTACCCTCCGCACTATCACTTATAGCTTATGACAACTCGCGTCGTTTTGTCAAAGGAACTATCAAACTCAAGGTTCGCCTTGGACCTGTAACGAAAGATGTCACTTTTCATATTTCTGATTTCGTTAGTACGTATAATCTTATCTTAGGAAGAAAATAGTTAGAGTCAATGAAAGTCATCGCGTTCACATACCATCAATTCGTCAAATTTTCGTACGAGGACTCCATCGTTCGTATATACGCTGATGCACCCCTCCAGAAGATGGATACTAATTATGCTACAAGTATTCTGACAGCCCATGATTCTGTATTAAACATGAGCCATATTCAAAAGGCCCAAATTCCTAATGAGACAACCATTGCGGAAGTCTGTCCTCCTACCCCTCCTAGTTCTCTCTCAACGCGTCAACAAAAATTAATGAGAAGAGAGGTTGGCCCAGACCTCGCCAAACTCTATGACATTAACCCTACTGCGACAAAAGGGTGCGACCTTATGTATCAGCTCGAGTACATCCCCCACACCGAACTTGGTAAAAATAAGTAAGGTCGCATCGGACCCGTTGTCCCAATGAAAATACGCAAGCACATAGGGTTAGGTTACCAATCGGATGACCCGCAAGCTACCTTGTTCCCCACCTCACCGAAATAGTCTCTATATGTCCACTTCATCTATGGGACCACCGAAAAGGCGAATGTACCAAAGCAGAAGAAAGTGTCCTTCACTAAATCCCAAGAAGCAAAAATCGAACGAATGATTGAAGCATTCAACGATTTGACAAATCTATACGACGATATTGATGAACCACTCGAAGGACTCAAACCTTTGTTTAACACTAAGGAGCTTACAGAAGAGAGAAAGGAAGAACCTTCCAAACTCGAGCTACAAGTAGAAGATTGAGAATCCACTGATGATAAAGATTTTCACATAGCCACCTTGTAAGAGAGTGAAGAGCACTTACGCTTAACATGGGAAGGCCCACAAGACGATTTTAACTCGCATAGCATCCGCCTCAGCCTTAGCCTTGGAGGATGGGAATGCCCGTGAGACTCCCCGTGTATCACTCATCCATACCAACCCCACTGTAGGGCATGCACCAGCATATTGGAACACTTTGTAAGCTAGGTCTGACATTCCGCAATGGTAGAATTGAACGACTCTAACCCCATAACAACGGAAGCAAGTAGCGACCCACCAACTCTGATACTGGCACAAGAAGCAGAAAACATCAACAGTCATTTGGTTAACCCAAGGGGAAACACCCGCATCGCCCTTGTTGAGTTTGAAGAGGAACTTGAACTAGGCACTCCTCCATCCCCAGACACGCCACAACTCTAAATATTTTGGAAATCTCTCGATAAAGAATGACAACCTCTTCCGAGTGATGACGAGGATTACTGGATAAACATCCCTGCACTCAAGCTAGCTGAGCAGGCTAATCTAGGACTTTAAGCATTGTTAGATCAAGAAGATAAGATTAATACCAGCCTCGACTCCAACCCAGAAGGATGGGAGAGCCCTTGGGGATCTTCCTATATTTCTCACCATTATCAGCCTCGCTGCCGAGCATGCGTGCTCATCCTAACATACTATGAAGTTCAAGGTAAATAGCTCGCTACCCCTTAGGATCCCTTAGGAGATTACCCTCGACAGGAAGAACAACCACATTATAACTCAGAGGATGATAGTTCGACTGATTACGATCTCTAGAGCTTCTTCCAAGATGAGGTAATCAATGTGATAGAGGAAATCCGAACGTCAATACCGTTGTCATTGGCGTCGCTTATTCAAAAGACCTTATCAACTGAGGACTCTAAAAAAAAATGTCAAATTCAAAACGAGTCCACACTTCCCGAAGAATTATCCGAACGGCTTTAGCAGTCCTCTCGCTCCCTCAATTAGAGAAAGCAACTCTCCCGGCGTCTCTTGAGTCGACCGACCCTGTATCGTATCTACTATCGAAAATAAAAAAAAAATAGAAAAAGAAGAAAACCCTAAAAATTCAAAAATATAAAATCCAAAAAAATCAGAAGACCCCAGAAAAGAAAGGGAACCCTTCGTCCCGAATCAAGTTTGCGACCAACAAGGAGACTTTCCTCCTAAGACTAGTATCCCATCTCCAGTACGAGGATGCAAGGCATCCAGGCTAAACAACAAGCCAGTGATAATACCAGATGAGATACTTCATAATTTTGATAAAATGATCAATAACCTTGACCTTCACCTTACCAAAGATCTCCCAATCATAAATTGTGCGGATGAAGGGCTACCTTTCGCAAAATCGAATCCCCAGTATAACAATTTTACAGTCTACGAGCTTACCGAAGGTGAAGAAGGAACACCGGCCGCTGAAGAGGCACTAGACTTCCAATGGATTATCAAGCGTTTCGATGAGCAAACTCAAGCTGCTGCAAAATCTATAGAAGAAATTAACTTTGGCACTGAAGAGAAACCCAAGAAGCTACTAATTAGCACAACGCTTAATTCTAAGGAATGTCAACAAATTACATAGGTCTTATAAGAGCACCTCGACTCCTTTGCATGGTTCTATGAGGATATGTCTAGTTTAGACCCAAGTTTAGTAGAGCATCGCCTTGTCTTAGAACCCGATGTAAAGCCCGTTAAGCAGAAACTCTGTACGATGCACCCACAAACAACCCTTCAAGTTAAAGAGGAAGTTGATAAATTACATAAAGCCAAATTCATCCGAGTTGTCCTCTACCCAAAGTGGGTCGTCAATATAGTATTTGTCGCTAAAAAAGATGGCAGAGTGTGGGTTTGCATTGACTTCTGAAACCTCAACTAGGCATGCTCAAAAGACGACTTCCCACTTTCGCACATTGACACTCTAGTCGACAACACCGCTGGACATGAGATGTTATCCTTTATGGATGATTTCTCTAAATATAATCAGATCAAATTAGCAAAGTCTGGCTAAGAGAAGACTTCTTTCACCACATCATGAGAAACTTAATATTACGTCGGCATGCCTTTTAGGCTAAAGAATGCAGGAGCCATATATCAACGCATCATAATAGCTATTTTCACGACATGATGCATAAATGTGTAGAAGTCTACGTCGATGACATATTAGTGAAGTCCCAAACAAGAGTAGGACATGTTGAATACTCCGACTGGTGCTGCAAAGAGCTAAGAAATATCAGTTAAAAATGAACTCAAAGAAATGTGTCTTCGAAGTCACCTCCGAAAAATTACTCGATTTCATAGTCAGCAAACGAGGGATCAAAGTCGACCCTACAAAAGTCAAAGTTATCCTTGAGATGCCACCTCCCAGCAATATCAAACAATTATGAGGCCTGATAGGAAGATTGCAGTTCATTAGGAGATTTATGTCCGAGCAGCCAGACAGATGTGATCTTTTCTACAAACTACTTAAAGGAGGGACTGAGTACAAATGGGATGACCAGTGTCAGCAAGCCTTCGACAATATCAAAAAGTACCTCCTTAACCCGCCAATACTATCGCCACCAGTTCTCGGGAGACCCCTAATCCTATACCTCTCAGCGAATGATAAAGCAATGGGAGTGACTCTGGGACAATATGAAGAAGACGACAAGAGAGAAGGCTATCTACTACCTTAGTAGGATGATAGTCGAGTACGAATGGAAATACACTTCTATGGAGAAGACCTACCTCACATTGCTGTGAGTCTCAACCAAACTACGACACTACTTCGGAGCACATAAGATACTAGTACTAGTCCGAATGGACCCTCTGAAGTACACATTCCAAAAGCCCGCAACATCAGGAAAGTTTGTTCGCTGGCATATGCACTTGCAAGAATTCGATATCACTTATATTATACAGAAGTCCATCAAAGGGCAAGCGGTCGCCGATTACCTCGTATGATGTGGGCAAGCGATCGACGATTACCTTTTTATTTTTTTGCATTCATCGCAATTGACAGTTCGTTAGTGTGGGTTGAATTCCTAAGAGTATAATGGTGAGATAACTCTCACTTAAATTGTAATGTTTAAGATTTTAAAAATCTCGTATGGTGTACACCTTGGGATGTGCAGAATTGTAAAGTTATCAACGACTCAATCCCAAAAAGTTTCAAATCTAGTAAAAAAGTTTAAGACTTTACAATAATAATAAGGTACTTTGGGTGCACAACTCGGTAGTGTATATTTTATTATAAATAAATAAAACACAAGTAGATGCAACTATAACTTCTCTAAAGTTGTGTCTGATAACATACATTTGTTAGATTTAGAGTGAAATTTATTTGGCAATTTAAATTTTTACCTCGGGTCAAATTTGAAAGATAAATGGATTTGAAATAAAGGGGAATGGTCATGTCCTACTAGGTAGAGCAAAGTTTTTAATCCTACGCCCACTACAAAAAAATCTTTTATTGGAGATGGATATTGGAGATGGCTTTTAGAGATAGTATCCAATAACCTTTTATTAGAGACGGCCTTTTTAAAAGTCGTCTCTACTAATTGCATTCTATACGTCTCCATATGTATGAGATGGGTGGAACCATTACGGTCGACTCGAAAGGCCGTCTCTGAAAGTGACGCTTAGATCAATAGGGATTCACTCGACTGTAGCATCTCGATGAACGCTCTCTCTCTCTCTATCTCTAAATGTGCCTAATCTGTCTCTCTCTCTTCCTATATAAATAGGAAATTAGAAAAAACTTTGCCATTTCATCGAGAGAAATTCAAACTCATTTGGTCTTCTCGGCTAGTCTCTCCTTTCTCTTCCCCAGAAACTGAATAAACTCAAAAATCCTTAGATTTTACTTCTATTCTCAACTCAGATCTGAGCATTTTCACTTTGATCCTTGCTCCCATAAAGAGATTTCAGCATTTTTCACCTCGAACCGTGCTAGGGTTTGAGACGATCGAAATCGATTTGAGCTAGGGTTTGAGAAGAAGCGTTTGAGCTAGGGTTTGAAACGATCAAAATCAGTTTGAGCTGAATCGATCGGATTTGCGGGAAGCCGTTTGAGCCCAACAAGATTCCACTATCCACAAATTCATCTATTTGATTTTGGTTTTTCATATTTTCCGAATTCGATTGTCCACAAATCCATCTCTGAAACCCTAGTATTTCACCATTTTTTGTGTTGTAGAAACCTAGCTTGTTCATCAGATCTCTCAATGGTAGCATTTGAACCCTAGTTTTTGCACTAAATCTCGACATGGAGGGTTTGATTTTTGAAGATCCATAGATTTTTTAGATTTTTTTTGGTGAGAGAAAAAGATGGAGAGTTTTAGTGTAGAAGATCTATCTATGATTAGGGGAATAGCGCGGTTTCGCTTCTGCATTCATTTATTCCGCCACATTGGTTGCCGTTTTCGATCGTGGGGCGCGCAGAAATGGACGCTTTCGAGGACTCTTATAGTTAGTAAGTGTTATTTGATTCTTTTGAGTTCTTAAGTTTCTTTGAAATCTCTGTTATTTAATTTTTGTAGTATGTCATGAGAAACAAATTAAACGATCCTAGCATTTTACAGAATCAGATCAACTTGCTGTTTAAGTTTTTAAAAAATGCATGATCTGTTATGTTTCAAGATCTTGAAGCCAATAGATGTAGAATGCTGCATTTATTGTCTATTGGCTTTTTAATAAATTCTTTTTGAGCAATTATTCATCTGGAGCTGATTTTTCAATGAGATAAAGAAAAATAGTAGAGATGAATTTCGTTTGAAGATCTTTTAGCCAATAGTTGTTGAACTCTGCATTGTTGAAGGTTAATTCTATCAAGCACTTTTCAGCTGCAAAATCTTGTCAAAACTGACCTCAACAGATTTCAAGCTCACAAGAATTTGTAACAACCATTTTTGATGGGATATAGTGGCTAAAAGTCACTTCAACATGATCCATCACGCTTGTTGTTGCAATATTTTCTTACTGCTGGTTTCTGTCCCATTAAATAATCTCTTCTTCATACTAGTTTTTTTTAGCACTAGAATACACTTTCACCTAAGGCCTCTTCTAGTTTTAGCTCTGATTGTTGGCTCATTGGTGGAATTTTGCATTGTTGTCTTTGATCTAGTGTGGGGGTTCTTGCTGAGCATTATTCGTTTATTTGCACTTTGCAAGACATTTGTCTCCTCTTAATGTGTGGATGATGATTTGATCCATAGTCACAAAATTCTATGATTTTTTTGAAAAAAAAAAACACTAAAATCTCTATTTAAGGTGTGCCGAATTTTTCCAAATTTAATTGAGACATATCATGCATATAAATTTCTATGGTTACATGGATTATGTAATTAGAGATGTATCAAACACCTTATAGTTTTTTGTTTTTAAATTTTTTATTAAAAGCATTATTTCTAACTTGGAATATATTATAATACATTTTTATATATTTATTTTTTACCTTATTGAATTGGCCCCATGCCGAATTATTGCCATATCTAATTTTGTGACTATGTTTTGATCCATGTTCTGATCCACAGTTGACTGCTGCCCACTGGGAAGGCAGTGGTGTGGTGTCCTTCTAGTCCTGGTTTCATTTAGCGTAACTTCAATGTAAGTGCTTTAGTAAACCTCTTCTAGTTTTAGCTCTGATTGTCGGCTCATTGGTGGAATTTTGCATTGCTGTCTTTGATTTAGTGTGGGGGTTCTTGCTGAGCATTAATCGTTTATTTGCACTTTGCAAAACATTTGTCTCCTCTTAATGTGTGGTAGATGATTTGATCCATAGTCACAAAATTCTATGATTTTTTTGAAAAAAAAAATCACTAAAATCTCTATTTAAGGTGTGCCAAATTTTTCCAAATCCCTAGGGTGGCCTCAAGGGTGGATTCGAACTCAGGTCTCCCGCTTCCTAAGGCAGGTACCTGGCCATCACACCAAACCCCTTGAGGTTTAATATCACCTTTCAAGCTGGTGATCTTTCGAATCTGAGCTATCAATAGCTTGCCTAATAGTGTAATTTTCTGTGCCCATTATTCCCGTTCATGTTGTGTGCTATTTATATTTGGTCATGGCCGTTCTCCCACATGCTTACTGACACTAGCTCGTAATCATACTTACTACCTCCGATCTGCGCTTGATTCTGCCATCTTATGTTCTCAAGTTCCATCTTCAGTTCATTGGTAATTACTTATTTTAATGCTGATTGAGATGGTTTTCCTTCCTCTTGTCAATTGCAATTATGTCTTCCTCGGAAGAATAAGGTGCAAAAGATTGCTTCTAAAATTCATTCTGAAGGCAATCATGGTTGCCGTGGCTGGCTCCGCGATAAGTTCATGTAGCATCTCTTTCCTGAATTTTTTTAAGATTTCAATTTGCAAACACACCTAAAAAATAAGCAATTAAAAATATATGTAGCAAAATAAAACCGAATTGGAAATCTTAGGAAGCTAATTGGGGAACCTACTTGTTAAAACTTACAATGATGACTCTGAAAAGTCTTAATTTCCTATATGCGATATTATATAAATTGTTTTCAAGAACCTAGGCTGTTTCATTTATAACTTACTAAACTTTATACAGTTTTTCCTAAAAAGCAACTCATTTACTTTATTGAAACCTACGCACACTTTGATGGTATTAGGTGGTGTATTTGCTAAAGTTTTTTTTTTTAATTCTGTGGAGTTTTTTCCTCAAAATTGAGGATGATATTTTAGATAAGTTAGATTTCTTGATTTTAACATGTGAAATTTCTATTCTACATTGTTGCTGATATATTATCACTCTAATTTTTGAATCGGTAATTGTAATTTGTATTTGATAATGCTTTCTGATCATTTATTTTCATTTAGGGTAGCCTATAACTGGATCACAAAGTTTCTTGCACTTGGTAGTTATGCCATGTTACTTATGCCAGGCTTTCTTCAGGGTGCATATTTGTCAAGGTCTCTTATTCCAAACATGTTTGATGCCTTAATATTTAACAAATTAGTCCTCCATAACTAAGATTTAAGGCCATTACAGACACAACGTCTCGGTATCGGCTATACAATATGCAAAGTAAATGTATTGGCGATACTAGAGGCGATACATTTCTCGTGTGGCTCGATCATGCAATGGACCACCCGACGTCCTTGGTATCGTCCGAGGATTTTATCTATCGAGTGCGTTTTAAGGCACTTACCTACTTGAATTTCATATATGTTGTAGTATTAGTTCTTTTGTGACTGTAGGGTTAGTCGCAAGCTATCTAACTCGGGATTGGTATCGGTATCGGGTATTGGTCCATGGAGCTCCCGATACATCTCGACCAATACATGCTCAGATCGTCGACATCGATCGACTCTCAATCGTATCGTGGTGGTATCGGTTTTTTGGTAATTCGACCAGACAGAACGGCGAGTTTTAGCCAAGACATGTTTCGATGATGGATTGCCACTTGAACAATTTAGATTGTTCATAGATGTGCGCCACTGCCACATGACACAATAGTATACCACATTTTAATGGTGTAAGATCATTTGAACATCATTTTGGTGTTTTAATGTCGGCCAGGGACTCAGGAACCATTATCCCTTGGATGAATTGAACTTGGCCAACAGAATTTTCATGGTTTCGAGGATGGTATTAAAACTCGGCAGATACCGATACATGTCGGTTTCGTCAAGAACCGATACCACTATGATACAAGTATTGGTATCGATTTATCGATAATATTGTCTCGGTCGACCCGATCTACAAACCTTTTTTTTTTTTTAAACTTTGATTATTGGGTGAGCTTTTAAGCTTGATATCCTTTATTGTGGTTATGAAATTTTTAGCGAAAGATTTAGATCTCAGACTAGTGAATGGCATGATCGAATGAATTCAATATAAATTTATTTATTACTTATTTGCTCATTTATTCTTGTGAGTTTGCTGTCAAAGGTACAAAGCTTGGGGAGCTCTTCTAGGGCAACAGTTAGCTGAAAGAGACATCATCGTGGCATGCATAGACTACAGGTGTTTTCTCTTAATTCCGGAGTGATCATATCGTAGATTTGTAGTCTATCATACTTTGCACTTGTGCTTGATATACTTGTATAATAACATATAACTCACACCAAGGTTTAAAACTCAATCAGGTGGGCTTGTTATTAGGGCTGCAAATGTGTCGGGATTGACTTGATGGATCGAGTGACCTGACTCACCGCAGGTTGAGTTTCCTGGATTATAGAACCAAACTCGATCCGATCCAAACTGGATTCTCATCTTATATTTTAGCAACCCCGACCTAACCTCGCCCAAGCTTTTTACTTTTTGGCTCTGATCGTGGTCCTATTGAGGCCTCAAAGAACCTCCAAATATTCTTTGCCGTATTGGAGGAATTGTTTAATTATCGAATCGGTAAGTACCTAGCTTAAGAAACAGAGATAAATTTATATTTCCCTTGCCTATGTGGCATTAGGACTTCAGATTTTTTTGCTTGTATTGACAAATGCGATTTGGATACCTGATATGGACTCTTGAGGAGTTATCGTGTTTATTTGTGCTAAATTTGAAGCTGGGAAGTTCTATGGTAATGATTGCTTCATCATTTTCCTCTTTCTTCTATTTATGTTTTTCTTGGGTGAATGACCAAGTTTATTCAATAAAGAACAGAGTGAATTGGAGGTTCCAGTAGCTGAAGGTGTCCTTGAGAGATTGTGATGCAAACTAGAAATCAGCGCCTATGCTTCACCAGTCCCCATTAAAAGTCCAAGGAAGAGAAAGAGAGAAGCAAGACGAGGGGGAAAGACGAAAAGGGATAACAGACCAGAGACTCATGGACCAGCAAACCTATATAATGGGTGTCAATTAAAAGGCTCAACAAGGCTAAAAGAAGGCACATGCTCAACTTTAAATGATTGCATGAAACCATGACTTTATAAGGTACATGATTCCCCATGAACATAGGGGGTGCTTGACAAATTCTTGCTTGTATTATGTTCTTTACCATCACCTATTTTGTTGGGATTTTTTGGTTGTTAAGTTGATTAGTTGTGGTTAATATTAGTTTGGTGTTCACCTATTTGGTAGGAGTCTTTATTTTAAGGATGTTAAGTGTTTTTTAGGAGTTCTATATAGAGTGGGACCAAGATTGTCAAAGGCACTAGGGCAGGTCCCAAGTGGCGGATCCCCTAGCAGCTAAGCTGGGCATAGGCAGGGCTTAGGTGGTACCTAGGCAGTGAAGCCTAGTAATGCTGCAATTTTTTATTTATAGTAGACAATAGGTATCTATAATAAATGATAAATATGAAAAAAATAATAAATAATGTTAAAAATATTATTATATATTCTTAAGTATCATCCGCCATGCAAAATTGTAGGTTGAAAGAGTATAGTAAGAACTAACAACTAGCAAGCAACACTTAATAAATAAAACAGACAAAAAACAATACAAGCATGGGTTTTCGAGTCTTTGGTTTTTAAGGATATTTATTACTCAATGATACAATTGAAATTTTTTTAGAATAAATTTCAGGATAGTTATTTGATCCAATTTCGTTGTCATTGATCTACGAAAGATCGAAAACATAGGGTCTTTGCAAGTGGTAATGCTCTAAAGCACATAGTTTGAGGTTAGGGGGTTAAATCACACCTTTACACATTTTTTAAGAGGTTAAGGATATGACTGTGATATGTTCTTCATCTGAGATTCTACTTGAGTTTTACTAACAACTTTTTGAGACTTTGTCCTAAAAAGCCTAAATTCAAAGAATGAGATCTTTGATATTGCTGTAAAATATTAAGAATGGATCCAATAAAACTTCCACCTGTTTGATGTGTTAAAGGCTAGAGAGAAATTATGTTTTGAAGAGTTCAGGGGTACAAGAACAAACTTGAAAGTTGCATTAAATTTTCTATTTCAAGTGTTGATAATAGGCGAACTGCTTTTTGAGTGACATATCTTCATCTTTTAAGTAACTGTTTTATACTATCGTTGCAATTTTATGCTTTCGCTTGAGATTTGAAGGGATCGTCTTTTCTCTTTATTAGAATCAGATTAAACTTTCAAAAAAATTGCCATGGCTTTATGTGTTTAGTGCACTAATGATACATGAATCATGTCAAATTATCTGTTTACACAAAAATCACTTATGGTGATTCTCAGCCATGGCATTTAAGTTAGTTGTGTTGGAAATTTCTAGATCTAGGCTAGAATCGTTTGATCAACATGTGAGGTGTGACAATAATCTAGTAAGATAAATCTTACTTACCTAATTAGATGATAGCAAATACGTGCTTGAACGGCAGATCCTCGCTATGAGATGACGACCCTTAGAACAAACCATCTCTCTTTCTTTCTATCTCTATTGATGGGAATAACATTGAGAATAGCCAAAGAGGGGACGTTGTCCTCCTTAAATAGACATTGATTAGTCTCCTAGCCCATCAAGGAAACTAAATTTAGAAGATGTATCACATCATAAAAGGGATTACCACAACCCTATAAATTAGGAACTCCACCAGATTGCGTGGTGATTCCCATTGTGCCACGTTTAGAAGGTCTCACCAATTCAAGTTTTAATAATTAAGAAAAGAGGTTAGTGTGTGGGTCACAAATATCCAACAATCTCTCACTTGATCCACACACTATCAAAATATTGTTTTAAATAAATTCATGAATTGGTCCTTTTGAAAAGCGGATGGCCATCCTTATAATTATATAAAATCATTGACTTTCAAGGAACTTGGCACAATACATCATCCCCTCAAGTTCAAGAAATAACTATAATAATGAATCATGAATGCCTATAATATACCATGCTTTACAATTGACAATAAGGCAGTTCCATGGTCACAAAAATTATTGCTGTTTAATGAACCCGAGAGTATTACTTGTGGTTTTGTGACACCAGTATATGCACACTTTAATGCAATCACTTGTGTGTATATCTGCATTCGTCCTGCTTCATACCCTAAGGTATGTTATCCTGATATCTTACGGCATACGCCATGTGAAAATCATCACCCAATTATTAGGATAAAAGCTATACAACCGTGGTGCCTAATCACGATAGCCCAAGCTTCCTTATTTGAACACTTACGCTCCCAGGCAAACATTGCATATGCTAATAATGATAATCATGATAAATATTGAGCAAATAAAAAACATGCATCAAATGATAATGAAAGATATAAAGAGTGTCGACAATAGAATAGAATAAACATTGTGGAAGAAACTCCCACTCAATTAATGTACTCGAGTGTTTCTAACACTCCCATCCGGATCACGTGCGCTAAAAAATCTTTTGGTTAAGCCCCTTTGTGAGATAACTCCCACTCAAAAGGAGACTATAAAAGACCCTAATATCCTAATCTGATCACCTTAAGGAATATTCTGATCATTAGTGAATTCGATGTTGTCTTTTATTCCTGACTCCCACTGATTGTCTCAATTGCAAGAAGGTTGATATAACTAGTCTCAACGATTGTAATTAAAATAAATTATTTACTAGAGAACCATATCAAACACTAATAGAATCTAAAGTAATAGTGAAACTATCACTTAGAGGAGATAAACTATCCTCCTCATTGCTAAAGAATAGCTTTTCATTCAGTCTGTAGCTCCTCGTGCTGCTTCTGCTGATTAGCCTCTCCTTGAAGCTGATTAGCCTCTCCTTGCTGCTTCTTCTTCATAATATTTTTCCATAAATAACAATCCTTCTTGAAGTGACCTTTCTTTTTATAGAAATGACAGCCATTGTCGGCATCATTCACAACAATTTCCTTTTTGAAGTCCTTCTTGTTTCCTTTATTTGTAAAGTGATTCTTTCTTTTATCATTTTTCTTAAAATTTCTCTTATGAGCAGGATTGTGAGAAAAATAAGCAGACTCAACCTCGTTGCCCCGCAACCGTTGTTCTTCTGTTACACACATTGAGATAAGCTGGTTCAAGTCCCATTTTTCTTTTTGGGCATTATAATTTACCTAAAAAGTATCAAACTGACTGGAAAGGAATACAACAGCCAAATGTAGTATAGCTGTTTCTTCAAAGGGAATACCTTGCTCCTTGAGCTTCATTGCTAACATAGACATCTTGAGAATGAACTCTCTTACACAACCATTACCATCATAGCGCATGTTAACAAATACCACAAGATAACCATATTGAAGAGATTTAGCAGACCCAACAAACTGATCCTCGATGTTTTTCAACAACTCGCGTGCAGTGTCAGTGGTTTTAATACCACAACGGATGACCTCACTCATTGAAGTGCAGATAATCATGATGGACATACGATTTGCCTTCTCCCACTTGACATGCAGAGCTTTTTCAAACTCTGAAGAGTTATCGGTAGGAGTCGCTAGTTTTTTTTCCGATAGAACAAAATCATAATCTAGGTAACCAATGGTCAAATCCAGACCCATTCGCCAAGTGGAATAATTAGTACTAGTGAGCTTTTCAATGCTCGTCATCTGTTGCTGCAACAATGATCCATCCATAGCTACAATGACATAGATCATTGTCAGCACACGTTCATTTAGAACTTTACATAATTTGAGTTCGTACCTGGGGTCAAGGTCGAATCAATCAGAGTGTATTAACCATGTGCAAAACTATCCACTTTGAGGGACAGACATGACTCATTGTCTCAGCACACCTTAGGGCAGAAGCTTTGACCTATTGTATGTCTCCCTAGTTTGTGTCCGTAGACACGCATAAACCTAGTCATTTTTGTTTTGGTTTGATCCAAGCTAGTCATCAGCTTAGGCCAGAAGCGTCGCTCTTTTCTCACCTAGACACATATAACTATTCTATCCATTCTCCTTTCGTGAGTTTTCTAAGTCAGCTTTGGCCAGAAGTAGTAGCTTACGAAAGTGAATGCTCTGGCAATCTTAATGAGACTATTATCTCAAAATTCAAGGATAACATAACCTCCATAGATCGGTCACCTTTGGGCAGATTACACACCTACTTTGCAACATTTTCTTGAACGACTGCTTTACCGGTCTTCCTAAACCCCTTTATAGGAAGAACCTATCTTAAGGCATTCTATCATGTCATTGGTTTAAGGTTTAATGCCCTAAATACGTTCATTACTAAGTTTTAAGGAAAGTAGAGTTATAAAGTGAAAGTGCACATGCATTAACTATCAATGACATGATAGTGTAAGAGTGTTCATACAGAATGTTCAAAAACAGTTCAACTATGTATTTGGAACAAAAATATATTTATTAACCTTTTACTGGAATTTTCATGTCCAAAACAATGTTAAACAATCCCATAGACCAGCCCAGAGTGTAGATCTTGTCGAGTAGATTAAAATTGATAGGTCATATGCAGAAAACAGAGTTGTAAAACTCCAGATATCGCATTTTAAAGTTTGAACCCGAATAGCGTTCAGTCTGGTTGCATAGACGAGATCTGAGTTTAAAAGCTCTATTTGCAATAGCGGAAGCAGTTAAAAAGATATGGTTGCAAACAAAATTTGTAATGTGGTAAAAAAATATAAATAAATAAAAATTGGGTTTGGGTTGAGTCTTGGACCCGTATTCGGTCAGGTCATGGGCCGAAGTGGGCTAAAGCCAAATGGGCCGAGTATTGGGCCGGTCCGAGGGGCATGGAACCGGGCTGTGGTGGGCCAAGTCCAAGAATAGGTACCAGGCCGTAGTGGGCCACTACTATGGGCCGGGCACCGGGCCAGTGGTAATGGGTCGTGTATCAAGTGGGCTGAAGTGACAATGGGCCATATGGGTCGGGCTGGTGCACGGTCATGGGTCACACGGGGCATGGGCCACATCGGGCCATGGGCCTAATCAAAAGGGCCAAGTCATGGGCCGAACCAAGTGGGCCGTGGATCGGGGCATGTTGGTCGGTTAATGGGCCAAGTGGACCGGGTGATGGGCCTAAGAGAGCCACGTCAGACGGGTCGGGTAATGTCTGGGTAACCCGGGTCAGGTGGGCCGAAAATAACCCCGACCCGACCTGGCCCTAGGAAAACGCTAAGGCCAAACTGTTCATCTTCTTCTTTAAAACAATAAAAAAAAAAAAATTTATAGCAGTAAAGAAGTCGTCCACATGGGACTTGGATCCACCCGCTCAGGAGACACCGGCAGTCGGTCCCGGCGCTTGACGCATTATCGATCGGTACCACGGTGACGATCAGCCGCATCAAGATCGGTTAAAAAAATTTTATTTATTTATTTTTTTAAGTTGCTGAAGCAACATCCAGCCCTTTGGGCTTATCTGCAACATCACCTAGCACCGCCGGCTGACGGTCCGGTGCATATTATTATTTTTGAATATAAGTGGATCAAACGAAATCAGGCCATCCATATGCTCTGATACCAATTGTTGGAGATTTCTAGATCTAGGTTAGAATCGTTTGATCAACATGTGAGGTGCGACAATAATCTAGTAAGATAAATCTTACTTACCTTATCAAATGATAGCAAATACGTACTTGAACGGCAGATCCTCGCTATGAGATGACGACCCTTAGAACAAACCACCTCTCTTTCTTTCTATCTCTATTGATGGGAATAACATTGAGAATAGCCAAAGAGGGGACGTTGTCCTCCTTAAATAGACATTGATTAGTCTCCTAGCCCATCAAGGAAACTAAATCTAGAAGATATGTCACATCATAAAAGAGATTATCACAACCCTATAAATTAGGAATTCTACCAGATTGCGTGGTGATTCCCATTGTGCCACGTTTAGAAGGTCTCACCAATTCAAGTTTTAATAATTAAGAAAAGAGGTTAGTGTGTGGGTCACAAATACCCAACAAGTTGAGCTCTGCAAATAATTGGAGAAATAATAAACTATTGTGAAATTTTCAATTTAGAATTGTAAACTTGTATATTGTAATTGGAAAAAGGATTTATGTTTACTGGGGTGCTTCACCATTTGATCTAGTGTATCAGTTTTTTATCTATTTCTTTGAGGCATCTCTATCCTTTCAATACATATTGTCGTATCTCTTGTAACTTGTCAGGTTTTGCAAAGTGGAAATCCGAGGGCAAACGAGATTGTATTATCAAAATGGCTGTTACATTTAATCGGACTTTGTTGGACATAGAGGTTTGACCACTGGCTTTTTAGCTGTCAAGTTATTTGTTATAAATCTGATGTGCTTGGATGTGTTACATCTATAATCACACTTTCTATTCCTATGGGCCTCTTATATAAGAAAGCACTACATTTTTGCAGGAACCTTTTACCTTTTCTCCACATCACAGAGCAATTCGAGAGCCTTTTGACTATTATACATTTGGTTCTAGATTATATCCGGCCATTGGTTGATTTCAAGTGGTTCAACTGTGTCGTTATTTTTTACCACTGTTTCTTGTGTCAAATTATTGAGAAATGCAATGTTTAACAATGTCATACACTGTTTGTTAATATATATACCTTAACAATATTTCAAGAGGCTGTTTCCATGGTTAAATCCATCGAGGACCCAGAACAGGCAGCCAGGAGGCTGACTGAGAAAGCTAGTGAACGAGGCAGTTCAGATAACATTACTTGGGTAGTTGTCAATTTCTTGTCCGGCTGACGGGAGACAGCCATTCAGTAACAGCGCTAGGAATGGATCATCTGATTCATTTTTGAATGGTTTTTCTCTAATCTGAAAATTTGGCAGAATGAATGATTTTTCTGTAATCTGAAAATAAAAATGGTTCCAATCAATTAAAGGAGTTCAATCCAGAGAAGGATCTCTCAATTGTGCATTCTTTCTGTTTTAATAGCTAGAGGTATCATTATATGATGTCTACACCATTATCTTGTTCTCGGAATATAAAAAATTGCTTTAAAAAAAGTATTAAAAAAACGCATTAAAAAAAATTGCATTAAAGCAATTGCATTAAAAAAAAATAGTATTTAAAAAAAAAAATTGCATAAAAATTATCGACGTAAATTTTTATTTTTTTTTTAAATATTTTTTTTTTTTTAAATTTCATAAAAAAATCACTGCCAAAAAATTTTCATAAAAAAATCATTGCCAAATATATTTTTAAAAAATATATATTTAAAGAAAAAAAAAATGTTGGAAATGGCTAAAAGTCGTCTCCAATAATAGGAGGTCATTTATTGGAAATAGCTAGATGATTTATTAGAGACGTCTCTAACATATCTTTGGAGACGGTCATATGCAGTCTCCACTAACCTTGACTATTAGGGACGGCTTCCATTTGGTCTCCAAAGAAAATAGAGACGGGACTATTTGAGACTACATGGAAGCCGTTTCTAATACTATTGGAGACGACTTAGACACCTTTAGAGATGGCTAAAAGCCGTCTTCAATAAACACATTTTTTGTAGTGGCCATCCCCTGCTCTTAGAAATAAGAGAATCTTGACTTTCTTGATTTTCACTTTTTACAGCATGACGTGCAATTAAGATTCTCTTATTTTCAAAGATAGCAAATGGAGAAAGACTGAAAATCTAATTCTACCTAATAGGACCATACCATTGCCGCCTCAATTCCATCCTCGCTCTAAGGGATATTTATATTATGTTTTAATAGGCAAACCATTTAATAATTCTATTTGGCAAGAAATATAATTTTTCAATTCCACAAGTTATTTTCCAAAGCGACTAATGAAATAGTAAAAGTGTAATTTTAAGGAAGTCATTTCCAAGACAACATAATCAAAGAAATAATCATTGTGTATGGCATAGCTCTTTGCCAGCCTCTGCCACAACAACAACCTCCTGCTCTCCACTAGCTCCCTATTAAAGCAAATAAAATTTGTTTTGACAATGAGTGAGTAGAGAGGAGGGTAAAATTGCTGAACAGATAAATATTGCATAAAATCTTGTTAAGCAAGGAGTGATCAAAGAGAAGGGGTACCTACTAAAACAAGTAGCAGGATGTTAGTAAAGAGGATGGGAACTTGCTAAAGCAGGTGAACTCTGTTATGACAGGGGCTACCAGAAAGCTATGCCATACGCGGCCAATGAAACTGGAATTTCATTTCTCATATTTTACTTTTAGGTTATAGAAGGTGAGTCCTTTTAGAATTTTGGTTAGGCACCGTTTGACAATCCTCTTCCAATAACTACCTTTAGTTGAAAATAGTGTTGTATATTGAGAAGCTGCCCAATGTTATTTCTCACACAATACTATTTTCGACATATGGTAAGACTTTTTTGAGAAACTGCATTTAAGGAGGATGTAAATCACCTCTTCACAACACCTGAAAAGCACTTTTTGGAGAAGGTTTGCCAAACATGGACTTATTAAATGGAACGCCAATCCTAAAATGACCATTGCGATTTCTCGTTTACGTATGATTAGATTTATGTGAACGGCAGTTCCTTCTCCGATTCTGGGCCGAAGCATTCGCTCAGACAAAGAAATCGGTTGGCTCGATAGCAGTCCCTGAAGACAAGCTTTATGAGGGTGATTTTGATCTGACTCAATCAGATCCAATCGGTTGATCTTGATTTCTATCCAACCGTTCTTACAACCTTTAAAAAAAAGGGATTCCTGACTGTACATCATCTTATGAAAATAAAACTCTCGGAAGTCAAGATCCTCATCAAATATGGATGAGGGCTATCTTAACTACGCAAATCATACAAGATACATATCCAAGGATATATAGACCGATACACATTAGGCGGGTTCCAGGCCGAAACATATCTGGCATATCCGCAAATCATAACTATGCAAATCATACAGGATACATATCCAAGGGTATATAGGCCGATGCACGTTAGGCGGGTTCCAGGCCAAACTAGGCCAGTTCACACCCGATATATATATAATGTCGTATGACCTGATATGAACTGATAATTGATGTACATTGCCTCCATATTTAATCCCTTACCAAATTGGGCGTGTATGTCTAGGGCTCTCAATGGGCCGGGCCAACCCAGATTTTAGCCAGCACCCGACTCAAAAAATGTAGTATTTTTATTAAGCAAATCAGGCCCGGTATCCGGAATTGAGCTAAGCATGTTACAACTCGAATAAATGCGGGACGGGCTTGAGTTGAGTGTTGCAACATCCGGCCCGCCCCCGGCCTGAATATTATATATATATATATATATATATATATATATATATTATACTTATCTTTTTTAAATTATAATTTTTTATTTATATAAGTAAATATGATTTACTTAAATGCTCTGAGATTAAACTGGTTAAAACTTAGGGCATTTAAATCAAAAGCACAATAACTTTGTGCATATATTTTTCGATTGGAAAAATTGAATTACTTAATTTATTTTCAAGCAACCATTATGTAACAAATTAAAATAAAATATTTAAATAAAATCATGTACTTGAGCCTCTTATTAATATAATTATTTAATTAAAATTTTAATATTTTTTAAACATTTATTAGAAAAAAAAAAAGACCCAATCTAATTTTATTAGAAAAACTAGTCCCAAATAATAATCTAATCAAATTTTATTAAAAAAAACATAATAATAATATAAAAACTTGAAAAAATATTCAAGCACAGCTTGGCTCGATAAGGGCCCGGCTTGAACTGAGTACATAGTAATCCGGATTAAGACCGGGCTGAAAAAATTGGAAACCCGACAGGGATAGGTTAAGGTGGGATTGTATCCCAATGTATATCACATAGGATGGGCAATAAATATAAGCCACGATGGCTAATATTTAAAAGCATGGCTTTGTACAAAATTAAATCTATAAAGGGATCCCACAACTAGAACATCCATCAATGGCAAATGTAGGCCACGTGATCAGTAACATGATTAGTCCCACTAAAGACATGACTTCACTCCACTAATCCACCGGACAACTTGGTTCCCGTGAATCGACTTATATATAATGAAATGATCTGGACCCTACAATCAAATCAAAGGCCCTCGCCAGAGCAGAAAAGTTGGACTAATTAAAATCAACTTTTAGTTGATCATATTCGCAGCACAAGTTTCGTTGACCATTTAAATGAGAGAGGCAGAGAATCTGAATTCATTTACCAAACGAGATTTGCTGGTCATAATTTTTCTTGTTCCTTTTTTTTTTCATGCCAAATGTCAAACTACTATTGGACAGTGCTTATAAAAGTCAAACAGAATGCTAATTACGGATTCAACCCTGGATTTAAAAACATTTATATGTGAGAATCGAAAGGAGATATGGGTCATTTATTTCTTGGGTTTGGTGTAGAGAGATCTCTTCCTCGGGATGCACTTTCCCCTCAAACCCTTCTCCTGTCCCTTCCCCAATTCTTCACCTCCTCCTGCTGCTTCTTCTTCCATTCTGGATTTCGAGCCCCTGCCAACAGTCACAAAAGCTCACAAGTCAATAAGGAAGTAATTAGGGCTGTCAACGGGGCCGGGTTAGCCCCGGTGGCCAACGCTTGGCCCTAACTTAAGCGGGTTGACTCCATCACCAACCTCATGAGACCCATGCCTAGTACAAAAGAAGCTGCCTCCACAGCCCAGCAGGGCCCATCCTCAGCAACTTCCAACGCTCCATACTTACCGTACAAAAGCACACTAATCGGATGGTTAGTGGGGAGTTGCTTGCGACTGATCCACGTGGAACTTTGTACCATCGAAGTTCCAAAATCTAAATCGTTGATCATATGGGCCAAAAGACATGGATACCATCTAGGCCGTCCGATTTGAATGCGACTACCTAAACATATTTGATGCAAACGATTGGCACAAAAATACTATCAGTCAACAATTGATTCAGACGGCTTAAATGCTGTTTCCAGGTGGCAAAATCTCAAAAGTTTTGTTTTTTTTTCTTATAAAGAAGGTGCGAACAACGCAAATTTTAGTTGCAACTTGTAATTAGTCGGTCCCATAAGATCACACGAACTGAGTCAACCCGTAATTTTAACTGAGTCGACTCGCCAAGAGAATTGTAAACTTACCTTTCTTCCTTATATGACGACGATTTCTGCAACGAAGGATCAACCGCCGAAACTCTATTCTCCGTCAGCGTCTCCACGATACTCCCACTGAAATACTCTTTCTCTTCAGATTGTGGGTTCCCGAAACGCGGGTTCTCCGACATGTAACTGATTTCGTCTTCTTCTAGCAATTTCGTAACGGTTTTAGAAACCACCCCTTTGTAGAGACTCTTGCTCTTCTTCGGATCCCCACCACACCCCTTCAGAAACGCCGCATTTCTCCCCTTCATGGCGACAGACCCGCATGCAATGAGTTGTAACAAGACCGAGTTCCGAGTCGCGACCGGCTCGATGGCCGAGTCGCCGTCTTCGAACCTTTGAGAATCGCCGTTTTGGGCTTTCTCAGAAATCGTGGAGGAAGAGGACGGTGGAGATCCGTCGTCGTCTAGAGTCAACTCAGTTGCATTGATATGGTTTTTGGGGTTGCTGTTTTCTTCTTTCTCGTCTGTCGAAACGCCTCGTGAACACCTAGGGTTCTGTGTATAAGAGGAGCTACTGTTACTTATCTTCTCTTCTTCCTCCTCAACATATTCTTCGTCTTCTTCTTCTGGTTGCAGTCTCCGTTTACCTTCCGAGTTCTGTTGCACATGGCTTATTTGGAGATGCTGAAAACGGTCTGATTTGAAAACAAAGAAGGTATTTAATGAAAGTTATAAAAAAAATTAATGGGTCAATAGCTAAATTGTGCAGGGTGTTTTGCTGGTAACCTGCGCATCCTTCTATGATCTCTGACCCTTTGAGTACGTACTCGGCTCCTTCAGCTGGATATATTACATCGTTCTGAGATAAGTCATTCCACACATAGCCATTTTTATAGCTCCTAAACAACAACAAATTAATTTTTTCAAAAAAATTTACAAAAAATGGAAATAATATAAAACTAAATTTAATAATAAATAATTCAATATGGAATACCTTTTACAAGACCAGGAGAAGAGCGAGGGCATGCCTTTACCTCTCAGAACAGTAAGCCGATCCAATACATCTTAACAGGAAAAAGAACAAAACAAATTAAGTGTTACTTTTAAGAAGAAGAAGAAAAAAACTAATTTTTTTTGTTTTATACCTTTTAAACGCAGCTGTTGGTTTAGTAGATGAGAAACCTCCATGAAATGTGGGTGTTCAAGATGCCCATTTCTGCAAAGATAGTACAAAATCTGAACTTTTCTAAAGGGCTTCATCTTAGGCTGAACATAAACTTTCGCTCTATCAGGGCTCGTTTCTCTGCTCCTCCTAGCTCTAATATCCATCTCCTGCTTCTTGCTTCCTGCTTCACAAGTAAACAACTATCACTACCATCTTAACCTTTATAATACCAGTAGAGAGAGAGAAAGAGGCCTCGAAAGGCGTAAAGCAGTGTAGCTTTTGGACTCGTGAAAGCCAACTTACTGTGAAGAGAAAAAGCCTAGCTAGGAGAAAGGCATACAGAATATCAGAGGACTACCCTTTTTATTCTCTTTTCTTTTTTATATATAAATATATTTTATAGTATCACATGTTAAACGCATAGCATTTTATAAGTCAGGCTATATTGGGTTACAATTCCATAAGCTAGTAAAGAACATAAAAGATGGCGAAGTTAAAGAAAGCTTAGCTCCGATCAGAAATAAAGCCGACTCGAAACAAATGAAATAAGAGTATAATGATGAAGATGATGATAATAATAGAGAGACGATTTGATTTGTTACTGAAGTATGATCCAATCTTTGAAATGTAATGAGACCCATTAAGCGAAATAGTTTAAAAGAACGATTTGGTATTTTGGATACTTGTATCATGTGAAAATATTTTCTTATAGGTTTAAGGTCATTGTCATTAAAAGACAATGTAAAAAGAAGACAAATTTTAGGTAAAAAAGTGCACGTGACAGATGCTGTATGACGCAATTGTCTATATAAGTGAGGTAAATTTAATTAATGTAGGTGGGTATAATCAATCATATCACCTATAGTCCATCGCCTATACTTTATCCCCGATAAATCTATCGTACGTTAATGATTTTCCTTCTCTAAAGATTTAGAGTGCAAAATATTGCCCAAAAAAACGAATTTTATTATATAACTCAAGAGTACCTTTAAATCTTTCTATCAAATCTTTCAATTCATTCACATTGAAAAATATTGTTTGTATTGAATCAGATGATTGAGATTGTTTATGCTCCTGATCTTTAACACAATAGATCTTGAGATTATCACTACAAAAAATAAAATTATTAATAGTATTTTTTTGCAGTAAAAAATTATCGCTATTAACAAAAGAACTATTGAATATTATTAAGACTACAAAAATTGCCGCTAATAATCTTATTTTTAGTAGTGCATGGGTGTCCCATCAAACGATCAATGTTTTATTTCACATGGCACAAATCTCAAAAAAGTGACCTTAACGCCACATGTAAGCTCAAAATTGATTTTAAGGTTATTTTTTTGTATGCACATGCAATGAAAAATCAATCGTCTGATGGTAAGCCCATGATTTAAAGATCCATCCTGTGAAAATATTGGGATGATAAATAATCTCCATCGTTTGATTCAATGCAGTCAATGTGTTTTTGCGCGGGTGAACTCAAAGATTCGGTTGTTTGATTTAAAGGTACTCATAAAGTCAACTGCTGAATCGGATGCTAGCATTTGACACCATTGAATCATATGATAAAGATAATGTTTGGTGCCAATCTTTTTCAATTAAGATCTTTAAATCATGGCCGATAAATCAGACTACTTAAATGGTGTTTTCACATATACAATTTGAAAAAGGAAGCTAATACTTGCACACAAGTTTTGTATCGTGACATATGGTTAAAAAGAAAAACCATTCTTTTTGGGATTTGTGTCACGTAGAACACAATCTAAGCCGCTTGATTCAAAGAATATGATTTAAATATTTTCAACACCAAAAGTTGGCACGAAACACGATCTCTATCATCTGATTCCATATAGTCAAAGGTTGATATCAGATTCAATGCTTGACTCAAAAAACTTAGATTCTAGAGATCGTGTTTATACCATTTTTTTGTTTCAAAAATCTTTACATCGTAATCATAAAATTAGAGACTTATGATAGTGTTTTACATTACTCAAATTTCAAAAATAATAGCATCATTGTTTTTTTTTCAAGTGCCACAGTACAAATATGGTGTAAAGTATTAGCTTTCATTGAAAACATATCACGTCTTTATATTTTTATTTTTATTTTAATTTTTATATGGCCGTAAATAAGGAGCAAGCATGCCATACATATATGGCAATTAGGGAGCAGGTGAGCGTTAACGTGTCCTATATATTATTGTGAATGTATTTGCTACACAAGTGATATTTTGAACTACAAATATTAAAATTTTGTCCTTTTTCCTATAGGACGCGAGGGTTTTGAGGGGGACAGAAAAGAGGATATGAGATAAGGGGCAGCGACCAATTAACCTGAGATTTGTAGCCGCCCAGTGCATCATCCGACGTTAACGATTCGAATCGCAAAGTCGCAACCTCATAAATAGGAGCCTCCGCTACAGGGTGGCGCACGTTAGCCAACTAGCTATTATACCAGAAAAAAGCTGCTGCACCACTTTAATGCAATTCTGCAAACACTGTTAGCTAATTACGACCTAAAGAATCACTGTCGTTAGTTAATAACTTGGACTAATTAATATGCAGGCACTCCCCTTGAGTCCCCTAATCCTTCAAAATGATTGATTGCTTAATGATGAAATTTTATTTAGCTACAACATTCAACACAATTTATCTTTAGATCATGTCGCACCTATGAGACTATGAGTTTTTAATTACATATATCACAGATCTCGAAAAATAGTCATGAGATTACTTTTGAGCAAAAGTATGTCATATGATTCATTGACCAAATTTTAGAATCTATGACACATGAAATAAAAATTTTATCCGTCAAATATGTGTGCCATGATCTCAAGATTCTCTGTGTGGAAAAAGATCAGAGTGAAAAATGATCTCCATCATCTGATCTCCATCATTTGATCTGAAGTAATCATTGGTGTTCAGAGGGTCTCGGACGTGGAACACGTGGGCACGCAAACAAGTGTGTACCCCTAAATTGTGTGTTAACTATGGGACGGAATTACAATGTTAAGCATTTCACAAGAAGTAACGTCTTGTATCAAAATCGAAAAAAAATGGTCGATGGAACTGATAGAAAACTAGTACAAAACTGATCAAAAAACAATTTAACAAAAATCAATTCCGTATTAGTTTTTGGTTTTGGGTGGCCAAAATTGGAAACTAGTCAGGTAGGATGAGGAAATCGACCCAAAACTAACTCGAATTGCCTGTTCTAAAATTGCTTTGATCGAACTCGAATCGACCAAACATAATTGACCAAATCATCCGAAAACCGACCCGAACCAACTAAAAGACGACCAAAAACCAAAATAGTTGACCTAACTCGACCAGATGGATTCAACGGCAAAGCCTTGAGGTTTTTTGCACCTTTATTATTATTGTTTTTTTTTAGGAAGATGAGGAGATACTTTTCATCGGTTAATGTCAAGAGAAACCAGCTTTAGGATATTTGGTGGGACATTCCCCCTCCAATGAACAATATGATCTATATTTAATGTCAACTTTCCCAATGAATCACTAAGCAGTTGTTCATATATGAATAACGCTGCTTTGTTGGAAAAACCTCTGAAGAATACATGTTATGTCTTTTATGATTAGTCCCTTCTCTAAGAGGTCCTCATCAAATCCGTTGATTGAGCTCACCACGGCTAGACAATCACTTTTCACGATAACAAAGCTAACGCCCTCGTCTTCTACCACTTGCAGCCCGACTAGAATAGTTGCAATTTCACTGGGTTCCAGGGAAGAGCCACCCGGTCTAGGCTTTGCATTCGCACAAATCTCTTCCCCTCTTTGGTTTCTAAGAATCATGTCAATACCACTTCTTCTTGGGTCAACTTTACACACTCCATCTGCATTAATTTTGCTCACCGTTGGGGGAGGTGGAGACCACATTTCATCTTCACCTTCTTGATTAGGAGCTCCAAGTTTTGCATTCGCCTCCATAAAAGTTTTTAAATGGTCCAAGGAAAAAGTAGATGTAGCCATTGAGTCCAGCTTTTTACCTTTGAAAGTGAAAATTTTTCTCCCCGTCCAGACGGCCATGTAGTGGATGGAGCCAATCCTAGCTGATCTTCTCCGATGTGGTTGATAATGAATTCAATCCAGTCGTGATAATGGCGAAAGGGCAGAGGAACCAAACCTTAGCAACCCATTCACACCAGAAAAGAGCATGGGTAATATCTTCTGTATCTTCTCCACAAATCTCGCAAAGTGACTCGATTTCAAGAATCTTGTTGTGAAGCTTGGTTCGAGTTGGTAAAATATTTATGCACGTTTTCGAACTGTTGTTCTGACTTGGATAGACTGATAGCAAGATTATAAGTACTCTGTACTGAGAATTTGCCATTACGAGTATACGCTCGAGCTCTCATATCTGCATATGGAAACACCAGCAGTGGGATATTTAAGATTTCAGCAGTGTCTTCCACTTTGAAAAAAAGACCTAATCAACGGTTCATTCCAAGTTCGATTACATGGGTTGATAAGGCTAGCAACCTTGGTTGGTGCATTTGTTGGGACCTGAGAAATAACCTTGAATGTAAACAAGCGGGGGATCCATCTATCTTTCCATATATTGACCTTTCCTCATCATCGATTCTCCAACTTGTTCCTTTTTCAACAACCTCCTTTGAGGATATGATGTTTTGCCATGTATAAGAAGCCCCCGGTTTAACTTTAGCTTAATGAAAGTTACAGTTGAAAAAATATTTTGCTTTAAGGGCTTTTGTGACAAGAGGTTCATGACAGCTGCTTAATTTCCAACCTTGTTTAGCCAAAAGAGCCAAATTAAAATCTTCAAGACTCTTGAAACACCCAGTCCACCTGCTTTCTTCTTCTCACAAATTTTACTCTATGTCAACCAATGGACACTATTCTCCTTTTTATTTTTTCCCCACCAAAATTTTGTTATAAGGGATGTAATTTTGCCCAAAAACTTCTTTGGTAACCGAAATTACGTCATAGTGTAAGTCGGGATGGCTTGGGCCACCAACCGTAGCAACACATCTTTTTACCCTTGCGATAATAATTTCTCTTTCCACCCCTGTATCTTTTTCCAAACGTTCTCCTTGATTGAATTAAAAATGATGGATTTAACTCTGCTGAGGATGGATGGGAGACCAAGATACTTTTCATGGATAGAAGGACCCCTTATGTTGAAAATTTGGAGGATTCCCTACTTAATATCTTGCTTAACATTTCGGTTAAAAGAGACCGCAAATTTGGTGAAATTAATTTGCTGCCCAGAAGTCAATTCATAGAACTGCAGAATTCTAATTATCTCCTTGATTTCACCTATAGTAGCTTTTGAGTAAATTAAGCTATTATCGGCAAAAAAAAGTGAGAAATAGTAGGAGCTCTTCTACATATTTAACTATCCGAGACCCGACCATTCTTTTCCACTTGCTTGAGAAGGGAAGAAAGAATATCCACACATATGATGAAAAGATACGACGATAAAGGATCACCCTGTGTAAATCACCGACTAGGTTTGAGGTTACTACAAACTCTACCATTGATAAAGAAGGAGAAAGAAATTATAGTAACATGATGAGTAGTGAAATATGATGATATTTCACTCCTAAAAGCCTATATTTAGTCGTCTGATGAAAGCTATCTAATGAGATTTGTGAAGTTTAATGAGTTTCAGATAAATTTGGTCATTGGATGCACTGAGGAGCATATAAGAACACAAAGTCAACAAACACCGGAACACTAAAGAAGAGAAGATGTTGGAGCTAAACTATTGAGGAAAGTCGATCAATTGACCTCTTAGGTCGATGCATCAACATAACAAAAATAAGATTCAAATTTAAATTCGAATTTGAATCTACCGATTGATCGACCACTTAAGTCGATCACTTGACCAAGTTCAAATTTCAAAAACTCCGAGAGATATTTAAGGAAAAATCCGAGGAATTAGTGGGGGATCTTCTCGCGTCGCATTTTATTTTTTATGCTTTAGTTTCAAGGGCATTTTGGCCCCGACTCTTCCAGTTTTATTTTTATTCATTTCTTTCTCTAGCTTAAATATTTAGACTAGTTTAATTTCTACACTTTTGAAAACGGATTGTACTAGATTGGATTAAAGCATTTTGTGAATTTTGTTAAAGCTCTGCACGGTGTTTTAATGTTTGTGTCAATTTATTTTTTAACCATGTTGTTCAGTTATGTGATGTATAGCTAATTTCATTAAGGATGGGAGCCTAATAAACCCCATCTGAGGTATTCATTCATAATAATATAAATGTGTGATGAAGATGTTAGATCATTTCATGGCCTCTACTATTATTATTTGTATGGATATAATCTCCTTGCCATCTGAGATATGGGAGTTAATCATACCCCGTGATCTCAGATTTGCACTAGTGATCTTATTCTAATCTTTGTCATCTCAGGGTAACTTCTACCACTATCTAATATATGAGTGTTAATCATATACTCATGGGATGTTAATCATATATCTCTGTGATTTCATATTGATAGTGTAGAATTTACCCAGAGATTTGATTCTGAGTGCTATCTGAGGTGTGAGTGTTAATCATACACTCATGAGATGTTAATTATACATCTCCTTGATCTCATATCTGCACTTTAGAACTCATGCGTGTTCGGGCCTGTGCTTGCATATAGACATCTTTTATGAACCTCATATCTGAATCATAGATTTGTATTGCATGAATGATAAACTTACGATGGGATAATTTAGTATACCCCAATCCTTATCTTTCACTATTTGTTTAAATTCTAATTTATTATTAGTGTTTATCTCATCCATCAAACTCTCAAACTCTTTAAATTAGTAAATACTGTGATAAATTTATGGTGATTCTTTTGGTTAGTTGTTATTTCCGTTTCTAATTTTCTGACCAATCCTCTTGGGAACGATTTTGTACTCTGCACCTACTATCTGCAAACTGATTCGTACACTTGCGAGTACAACTTAATTTTTTATAATATAACACACTCTATAATTAAGGATTTCCAATTTAAATTAAAGCCCATTTTTTCAAGAGTTTTTTTTCCAAGTCCCCCCCCCCCCTTCTCTCTTTTTTCCTTTCAAAATTGTGCAATTTCAAATCCAATAAGGACACTGTCAGAAATTAATCTACCACTTTGATTTTTGGGAAATAAGATTCGAAAGGACAAATTTCAACCTATTTGCAAGACATTTTGAGATGACTTTATATATGGTAATATGAAGTGTTACAAAGGTTATTTATTCGTGGGATCAACACAATAAAAATTTTATTAACCTCTGCTAGACTACTATTCTCATTAAGATAATTAAGGGCTATAGAACTTACAATAGAATTCACAATTTTTCAAAAATTTTGAAAGAAGAAAGGGGGCATACCATCAAGGCTCGGGGCCGTGAGGAGTTTCATTTGAAATACAGCTTTCCGCACTTAACATACCGTAAAGGAAGACAACAGGTACTCATGGACAAAAGAGTAGTAGTAGCCAACAAAGGCGTCCTCAATGTCTTTCGCGAAGGTGCACCATTGTCCACTGCTATTGTTGATTTCCAAAATTTTATTCTTCTTGTGCCATTGAGAAGCCTTCGTGTGAAAGAAAGTCGAGTACCGATCGCCCTTTTTGAGCTACAATTCTTTAGAACGTTGTGGCGACATCGTTTCCTCCCATTACATTAGTTCATTAATCTCGCGTTTGATATTTCTTTTGCACTTTGATTGCTCATCCTAGTAGTCGATTTGCAACTTTTGAGAGCTTCCATCTTCGCCATTAATAGTTTACGAACGTTTCCAAAGGTTCTAAAATCCCACAAAGTAAGTACACGTGACAGGTTGCCTATATTCCAATTCAGATTTCGTAGGTGATATGTGGTAGATTGCTGCACCCAGTTGGATTTCATAATTTCTGAGAACTCGTGTGATCTTGCTCCCATCCTTAAAACGGAATGGACGGAATAAAACTATTAGCCGGTGTCAAAACTGCCCTTATTAACAAAAAGAAATTATTGTTTCAGTAATGACAAGGTTAGCTGATGCAGCAAATTTTTTTGTTAATAGCAACAACTTTGATTGCCGCTGAAACACTTTTTTTTTGTAGTGTAGACAAGGAGCCTTGTGTGTGTGTGTGTCAAGAGAAATAGGAAGGTGACCTAATAATGTTGCTATGAGGTGAACCGCTTTAAAGTTTGGGAAGCGGTTGGTCCATTCCAGATTACCAAAGATCCGATCCAGCCGTTCTTATACAAGCACATCATCTTTTTTTTCTAATAGGTTCATTTCATAGCTTGTGTCAGGCCATTAAAAGCGGCCCAAAACCGAACGCGACCCAGACCAATGACCCCTTACAGAGAAGTAGCCAAACCAGCTTCAAAGTTTACCATTTGCCGATTTGCAGTAACATGTCTTAAGCAAAAACGCTAAATTTGCAGTACCATTTGCCGATTTGGAGAAAAGCTAAATAGGATCAATGGTGAAAAGCTCTTGAAGCTTCATAGAATTGCCATGCTGGTGACGCTCGATTAATCTCGGGTGAAATAAGTTGGAATCAGGTGCATGAACCGTGCACAACCTTTTGTACGTGTATCTAGGGCTGTCAACGGGCCGGGACTCCATAAAATCTAGCCCGGACCTAGGGGCCAAGGATAGACTTTAGCCTGGCCCTAACTTAAGCGGGCTTTGATATGCCCAATATATCGCTAACTTAGGCAGGCTGAGACAGGTTCAGGTCAGGCAGGCTCTAGGCTTCATTGATTATTAGTATTTGATCTAAATTTCTTATAATTTTTTTATATTTTTAATTAAGTTAGAGAAATATATTTCCAATAAAGACAAAGAAAATTTTAATACCTCTTTATAGATGTTTAAATTTTTAGAGTATCCTTACAACTACTCATTGATAAATCTAATGATAATATTAAGTGCTATTTTGTTAATTTGATTTTAAATAATATAATAGATTTTATATAATTATATTAATATATTTAATAAATAACTAAAAGCGATGTGTTGGCCGAGGCTACAGGTTTAAACTTTTTAAACCCGCCAAACGGATAGCTGGCGCTTTTAGTTTTAGTTTAAGGCCCTAGCCCTATCCTCTTACCTCCTTTTTAAGCCTTAGTCCAAAGATTTTATGGCCGGGTACAGACCAAACTGGCCTTGTTGATAGCCTTACGCCCGAAATTAAGTAATATGATGTTATTATCTTTTCTTTTTAAAATCTAATTATAACAATAATTTTATTAAAAATTCAACAATCTCAAATCAGGAGGGCTTACAAATGAGGAAGAAGTACCATGGGAACTTTGCTCGCAAGAAAAATATATAACAAAAAAAAAAAAAGAAGATAAAAAAAACATGCCAAAAAAAATCGAAACCAAAAAAAAGCAAAATATATAACAATGAAACACTATTTGGGCCAAAAGTGGAAACACAGAGCCGAAGGCGGTGTGATCTGCTCCCACTCCTCAAAGACTTTGAATAACCAACTCAACCAAGCACAAAATTGAGACTGACTACTACTGAATGATACTCCCACATCGCGTTGATCAATGGCCTTGAACTCATGAATCAAAATATCGTCCGATACCGATACATATCGGACGATACGTATCAGTATCGGACATAAACAATACGGTACATTAAATGTATCGTATCGTTAAAATATATGTATGTATCAAACGATACATTTAATGTATCGTTCGATACGGACCGGTACCGATACATACCGATTTTTTGAAGGGACGATACGTATCGATTTTCCAGCATTTTGATCCATGCTAGGGCTATGTAAAAGCATGGGCAAACCTCACCTTATAAGCTGATTTTGTGAGATTGAATTAGGCTCATAGAGTTTACATGATATTGGAGCACGTAACAGTACGGGTGTAGAGAGATAGGTTATACGTGAGGGGGCATGAACGATAGTCCCCCGGTCAATAGCATTGGGCTATATATAAGAATGGGCAAACCTCACCTTACATGTTGGTTTTGTGAGGTTGAGTTGGGCCTGTGAAATTTTAGAACTACCAATGACATTAGTTCTCTGTAACGAAGTCAACTGTGGGTTCACTGGGCTGGTTCGAGAATCCGGAAGAGCTAGGAATCTTAGTGTCCTAGGAAAGTAGTGTTTTAGAGCTTTTTCGAGTTTTTCTTTGTTTAAGTATCTTTCTTCTAAGTGAACAACAAAACACTCATAAGCGCTCAGATTCTGATCTTAGAAAGTCAAAGACAAAATAGCCCTCTAAATCAGGAAACACTACAAAAAATAAGATTATTAGCGATAATTTTTTATTATAAAAAACTGCCGCTATTAACAAAAATACTATTAAAACTATTAGTAGCAAGGGTATTTAATGGCAATTTTTTGTTAATAGCAGCGATTTTTGTCGCTAATAGTCTTATTTTCTATAGTGAAAGTAAACACTCAAGGCCACAAGTATTTAAATTTTTCTAAGAGAAGCTAACAAAAGCTAGATATTTGACCAAACTCAATACCACATATGAGAAAGCTAGGAATCTAAGAAGGGTTAGATTCAACAAAATTCTGAGTTTTTTCTGAAAAAACTCAAAATCAGCTGAACAAGCCCTAAGAATTTATAAATGTTTATCAAATATTTTTTAGTTTCTTTCCTTCCAGATTCCCCGAAAAATAACCAACGACAGCATCTTCCATTTGGTACCAAAGTTCTCATGAAAAACTCAAAATCAGCCGAACAAAGCCCCAAGAATTTATAAATGCTTATCAAATATTCGTTAGTTTCCTTCCTTCCAAATTCCCCAAAAAATAACCAACGATAGCATCTTCCATTTGGTACCAAGGTTCTCATAAACAAAGTCCACTACTCATCAAGGTGTCAAATCGGGTATCAATTTGTTCGAGATTGGTGTGGATCGGCCAATGCGTATCGGCTGAAATCGATATATATCGGCCAATTTAAATTTAAAAGAAAAAAAGAAAAAAAAACAAACCAAAATTCTGATTGAAACCAAGACATATCGACCAAAATACATATCGGTGATACTGATATAGGATACTGATACGTATCGGTTTGGCCAAAAACTAATACATATCGGTATTGGCCGATTTTTTATACCTTTCTGCTCACAATGCCAAAACTATGGTATAGGTCTCTCTCATACAACCAGTCACCCCGAACCAACCCAAACTAAAACTGAGACTCATAAGTTATCTTACAAAATAACACCATGAGCCATAGTTTTTTCTTTCTCCTCAAAATACTTGTACTCAATAGGCACATCCGTAGGGACCAAATTCTGTCAGTTTTTGAAGAAGTCATTGAATTATTCAAGAATTTTAGAAAAAAAATATAATTATAATTCTTCGCCATTTTTTCAAAAAATTATAAATTTTGAAAATTATTTGTGAATTTAATAAATTATTTGTGAATTTCTTTAATTTTCTAAAATTTTCAATTTCTTCAATTTTTTTTAATTTTTTATAGTTTTTAATTAACATTTTTTTTATAATTTTTTTTTTGTTTTCCAATTTTTTTATTATTTTCCCCAGAATTTGACAAATTTTTTCGGATTTTTTCGAAGCCGATTTATTCCCGGACTCGACATAAACACCCTACTTTTGGACATCATGATCGAAGCTTGATTCACCAACAATCTTATTTTTCTAGATATCGTTGCAGTGATTTGATCGTCGATTTAGCCATCTCTTACATGTTATTATAGGTTTACCTCAACACAGGTCGCTCGAGCGATTTTCAATCAATTTTTCACGGGTAGAAGTGGCTCGAGCGATTTTGGTTATCGCTCAAGCGACCAAGGCACGATTCAAAGGTAAAAGTTTTTTGTGTAAGTCACTCGAGTGACTTTGGTTCTCGCTCGAGCGACCCGTGACATCTAAGTTACGTACAGATTTCGGTTTTGAGCAGTTTCTATTCGGTTAGAAGTAGGACTCGGGATTTCTATATAAGGGAAAGCTCATGGATGAATTAGAGAGCTTTAGTGAGAGTTTTTTAAAAGAGAAAAACTTGAGTGAATACTTTGGGGAGGCAAGGTATTGAAGAATTGTTTAGAGATTTAAGATCCGATTGAAGTCGTACTTATGCCAAGATCGTTATTATATTCCGACAGATCCCTTCTCTGTTACTTGAAGGACATCGTCCTTGGTTTAACATTAGTTTTACTGTTGAAAATCGTGTTTGATCTTGATTGAGTTTGCACTGGAGAGAAGAGAGAGTGTGCGCTATAAATGTTTATAAATAGTGCATATACTCCCGTGGACGTAGCTCTCGATTGGGTGAACCACGTAAATCTTTGTATTGTGTGCGATTGTTATCTTGCATCTTCTTATTTTCAACATTCATCTCAATAAGGGAGTTCGTTAGAGTGGGCCTAACAAGTGGTATCAGAGCCAAGTTTCAGGTTTACGTTATAATGGCGATGAAGGTTATAAGCTAAATTTATGTGAAGATTGCATCTTCGGAAAGCAGAAGCAAATGAATTTTTCCACAGGAAAGCATACTTCGAAGGGGCTGATTGATTATATACATTATGATGTATGGGGATCGGCTAAAGTCACTTCGGTGGGTGGAGCCAACTACTTTGTGTCATTCATAGATGACTACTCCATAAAAGTTTGGTTGTATCCGATTAAAAATAAGTCGGATGCGTTTCAAAAATTCAAGTAGTGGGTCAGTGACAGAGTATGGTTGAAAAGCAGACAGACTGAAAGGTGAAAATTCTCATATCAGATAATGGTGGGGAATACATGTCATCAGAGTTCAAGGCTAATTGTGAAAATCAATGGATTGTTAGTCACTTAACAGTTCTTAAAAATCCTCAGTAAAACGGCTTAGTAGAGAGGATGAACAGAACACTATTAGAAAAAGCGCAGTGTATATTAAATCATTTCCGCTTGAGTCATGGGTTCTGGACAGAGGTACTGAACACATCATGTTACTTGGTCAATCGGTCACCTTCAATGGCACTAAACTCAAAAACTGCGGATAAAGTTTGGTATGGAAGACACGAGAATTACTCTCACTTGAGGGTGTTTCAATGTGCGGCATATGCATTACTTCAAGATAGTGAACGATCCAAGTTGGATCTAAAATTCAAAAAGTGTTTCTTGATTGGATATGGTGAAGGAGTCAAAAGTTATCGTTTGTGGGATACACAATCTCACAAAGTGATAGTTGAAAGGGATGCTATTTTCAACGAAGATGAGTTTCCGATGAAAAATGCGAAAGATAAACCTTTGTTTTCTGGTAAACCTTAAGTGCAAGTTGATGTTGAAAGGCATGAGCAAAATGAGAAGGATAATGAAGACTCCGATGGCATAATTTCTCAAGACTTACAGCCCCAGATATCGGTTTCGGTTCAGACTACGTTGAGAAGGTCAGTAAAGGATGAAGAAACGTCATGAAAAGTTTAAAGATATGGTTCCTTTAACACTTACACTTATTACAGAGAATGGAGAACCAAACACAGTTCAAGAAGCTCAGATGGATACAGATGCAGAAAAATGGCAGTTAGTTATAGAAGAAGAATGATAGTCACTTTTAAAGAATGAAACTTGGGATCTCATGGAACTTCCTAAAGGGAAGAGGGTCATCGATTGTAAATGGGTCTTTCGAAAGAAAAAAAGTGATAAGAGTGAAACCCCAAAGTTTAAAGCAATGATAGTTGCAAAAGGATTTTCTCATAAATAAGGCATCGATTACAATGAGATATTCTCTCTGATTGCGAAACACACATCGATTCGCACGTTATTGGTAGTTGTTGCTCAGAAAGATCTTGAACTAGAAGAGATGGATGTGAAAATAATTTTTCTTCGTAGATATCTTCAGTAAGAGATTTATATGCAACAGACTAATGGATTTGAAGCAGAAGGGTGAGAAACGCTAGTTTGCAGACTAAAGAAATCCTTATATGGTCTAATGCAGGCACTTAGGCAATGGTACAGGAAGTTTAATTCATACATGCTGAGCATAAGGTATCAGAGGGGGCAGTATAATTATTGTGTCTATTGGAAAGAGTATTGTAAAGGAGTGAAAATATTCTAAATTCTCTATGTAGATGGCATGTTGATGGCAGCAAGAAGTAAAATTAAAATCAACAAGCTGAAGCAATCATTGAGCCAGAAGTTTGAGATAAAGGATCTTGGTCCCACAAATAAGATTCTAGGTATAGAAATCACGAGGGATTGTGAGAAAAGAAGGCTTTGGCTAACTCAAAGAACTTTTATCCAAAAGATCATTGAGAAGTACAATATAAGTGATGTCAAACCTGTATCAACTTCTCTTGCAGAGCATTTTAAACTCACAAAGAAGATGAGTTCGTCCACATAGGCAGAAAGGAAATACATGAAGACGATTGTGTATGTAAATACTGTTGGGAGTTTGATGTATGTCATGGTGAGTACACGTCAGATTTAGCCCAGTGTCATGGGGTCACTTTTTTCGCAGTGAAACAACATGCTGCACTTAGCGTCCCACACTAAGTTAGCCTATCCCACTTTTGTGTGTGGCCCTCGTTACCAACACACATTATATTTTGACCCTTTTTTGCCAACGTGCTCAACCGATTCCAACGTAGCTTTCATGCCAACGTGCTCTACCGAGTCCCACGTAGCTTTCTCATTCTGACATGCTCCACAGAGTCCCACGTCGCGTCCTCATGCATCATGTCGACGTACTCCACAATGTCTCACGTCGCATCCTCATACCTCATGCCGATGTGCTCCACAGAGTCCCACGTCACCTCTTCATGCCTCATGCCGACGTGCTCCACAAAGTCCCACGTCGCATCCTTATTCCTCATGCCGACGTGGGACTCTGCGAAGAACGTCGGCATGAGGAATAAGGATGTGACGTGGGACTCTGTGGAGCACGTCAACATAAGGAAGCGACGTAGCTTTACCTCGCCCCCTGCATTAAGACTTCACCTGCAAAGCAATGCAGCAGATTAGAGACGACGGATAGTGCGATAGAAAGGCTGATTTAGTGTGAGAAGCTAAGTGCTGCATGCGGTTCCACTACGAAAAAAGTGACCCCGTGACAACAGGCCTTGAGTATGGTTTACAAGTATATGTCTAATCCGGATAAGAAACATTGGCTTACAGTGAAATAGATATTGAAATATCTAAAAGGTATTACTGAACATGGTTTGATGTTTGAAGGTGGAGATACATGCGAGTTGGATCTCTACGTTTATATCGATTCTGACTATGCTGGTGACCTTGACAGAAGAAGGTCAACCACGGGGTACATATTTATCTTGGTAGGTGGAGTAATCAGTTAGAAATCTATGCTCTAAGAGATAGCTGCATTGTCAACTACAAAAGCAGAGTATATAGCGGCTACAGAAGCAACTAAGGAAGTCTTATGTTTTTAAATTTTGGTCAGTGAATTTGGTGAGGTTAATGAGAGCACCGATATCTTTTGGGACAATTAGAGTATCATTCTCCTAGCAAATAATCAGGTATTTTATGCTAGAACAAAGCATATAGATGTCTGACACCACTTTATCAAAGATATGATAGAATATGGAAAAATATCAGTTGAGAAGATCGATACAAAAGAGAACGCAACAAACATGTTGACCAAGTCGGTTACACAAAATAAGTTTAGGCATTGCCTAAATTTGATTAACACTTGTCGAAGATGTTGATGCTCGTTGGGACGGTGAAGTGGTTGGGGATGAAACTTAGGTGGAGATTATTATTATAGGTTTTTCACAATGCAGGTCGCTCAGGCGGAAACCAAATCCGCTCGAGCGAGGTGAGCACCCAATAATCAATTTTTCATAGGTAGAAGTGGCTCGAGCGATTTTGGTTCTCGCTCGAGCGACCGGGGCACAGTTCAAAGGTAAAAGTTTCTTGTGTAAGTCGCTCGAGCAACTTTGGTTCTCGCTTGAGCTACCCACGACGACCCGTGACGTCTAAGTTACGTGTAGATTCCGATTTTGAGTAGTTCTCTTGATTTAGAAGTAGGACTCGGGACTTCTATATAAGAGAAAGCTTATGGACGAATTAAAGAGCTTTTGTGATTGTTTTTCAAGAGATAAACTTGGGTGAATACTTTAGAGAGGCAAGATATTGAAGAATTGCTTGGGGATTGAAGATCCGATTGAAGCCATTTTTGTGTCGGGATCGTTATTATATTACGGCAGATCTCTTCTCTGTTCTTTGAAGGGCATCGTCCTTGATTTAACAGTGATTTTACTATTGAAGATCGTGTTTGATCTTGATTGACTTTGCGCTAGAGAGAAAAGAGAGTGTGCGTTGTAAATGTTCATAAATAGTGCATATACTCCCGTGGACGTAGCTTTTGATTGGGTGAATCACGTAAATCTTTGTGTTGTGTGTGATTGTTATCTTGCATCTTCTTATTTTTCCATATTCATCGCGATAAAGGAATTCGTTAGAGTGGGTTGAATTCCTAACATTACAGGCTAATTATGATTGTTTTCTGATTGTTTTCTATGCTACTCACTTCTTCTAGCAAGTAGCAACCTCATGAATTCCTCAACTTCCTCTTCTTGATTTTCTATGAGACTGAATGTTAAAAAGAAATATTTCATATTTTTGGTACTTGTGCCCAATTTGAAGGTCGTGATGTAAAGATCTTTGTGCCAAATTAAAAATTGACGTGAAATACTCTGCTAGATCATCTGATTTCACACAATCAATTGCTAAAACAAGTCAGTGCACATCTTTGACCAATCAAAACTGTCCAAGTGGCAATCCATCATTGAAGCATATCTCAGCCCAATAAAACATGCCTAATATGGGGATGTGAACCATCTGATTGATGAACTTTAATATTAGCCGTTAAAACTAAAAACAGCGGTTGATATGATTGTCAAGAGATCAGATGTTTTAAATCTTCCCAAAATACCATTTTGGGGCCTCTTGTACTTCAACCTATAATCTATAACTTTTGAAGTATAAATCACCAACATCTTAAACCATTGATGATATAAAATCATTTAAACAACATTTTGATATTTAAATGATGATGAGAAGAGTCTATCCTTTATAAATATATTTGATACTTTTATTTGGACCTAAGGAATGTTTGTGGGAACCAATGCCTAAAACTATTGACAGCTACAAATGGTAATCATATTTTGCCGCAATCTTTGGCACAGTGGATCTTCGACATTATGTGCATACCATCAGCTGGTCATTTATTGGTTTTATGTGGCACACTTCTCAAAAAGTGACTTGAAAATCAGGTTTTAGCATGAGTGTATCACGTGATTTTCAGTCATTTTTTGGGATGTGTGCATCATTGGTTATAGTCACATAGGGATGCAAGTTTCCATCTAAAAATCGAATTTCTATAATCTCAAGATCCTTTCTATGAAAGCTTGGGGCGAAAACAATCTCCATCTCCTGATTTAAAGTAGTCAATGATTTTTCAGCAAAGGTGCCCTCAAAAATTGAGTGGGTTTAAATAAAGGTTCCCAAATATATCTAGATCGTTCTGTTCACATAGGGATGCAAGTTTCCAACTGAAAATCGAATCCGACCAAGATATCGGTGACCCAAACCAGAAAGAAACCGATTCAAAATCGGAAAAAAATGTGGAAGTAGGTTCTGTTTCGGTTTCTAGTGGTGGAAAGAAAAAACCAATTACGTAGAAGTAGAAAACTGAAATAAAAAAAAAACGAATACAGAATTAAAAATAATTAAAATGAAACCGAACTGAAACCAAACTGAATCAAACTGATTTTTTCTGATTTTGGTTCGATTTCAGTTTCGGGATTTGAATAAAAACTGAACAGAAACCAAAGTTATTCGTTTCGGCCGCAATTCGGGTAACTGAATCTGTTACCCACTCCAATGGTAAAAGCTGCTCCTTGTGTTTTCACTCCTCCTATAAAAACCAAAACTATCTGACTTCTATCCAGCCCAACCCAAATCACTTAGCTTCTAACGCCAAATTGGCTCCTAGTGAGCAACAAGCCCTACCTGGTTGTTTTAGATAAAGAAACAAAATGCACGACACTGACAAAGATTGTGGGCCAATTGCTCTTCTCAAAGAGGGATGAGGAGAGCACATTAGCTTTGGCCTAAGCTTAAGCTCTTATCATGTCAGATTATTTGTACTTTTGTACAAACTGTTTTGCACACTTGTACCTATCGACTCAATGAGTTTCAAAATATAGTTTACAATTTCAGGTAGGTAGCTCTATTTGCACATCCTAAATCTCTATGGGCACCAAAGTGGAAAATCATTGATTGCGTTGCATCGGACAATGGAGATCATTTACGTCCCAATCTCTCACACAAAGGATCTTGAGACCATTTGCGCTATATTAGACGACCAAATATTGATTCAATGTGACACACATCCCAAAATTGATACAAAAAACTATAAGTGTGAAATTTGCATGATTGTAGAGAATTTTAGGTGTTGCTATGAATCACATGATAAGATGGTTTCTTATCTCAATCTTCAGCACTATAAATTTTTTTTATAATGACCTTCAAATCAGATGGCACACATAATGTAATAGTCCAACATTAGATAGGGAAAAGTCCCGACTCTGGGTTATATGTGATGGCGGACGTACATGTCATGGTGTGTTTTGAGTAGGGACTTAAGCTCATACCAAAAATAAAATCGAGGCGGGGATCTAAGCCCAGAATCGGACAATATTGTGGCATGTGGGTCTGAGTCTTCACAGAATGGTATCAAAGCCAAGGACGGCTCTTCTATAAGGTAGGGGGATAGTAATAGTCTCACATCGGATAGGGACAAGTCCTGATCCTGAGCTATATGTGATTGCGGACGCTACATGTCATGATGCGTTTTGGGTGGGAACTTAAGCCCATGCCAAAAACAAAATCGAGGCGGGGACCTAAGCCCAGAATCAGATAATATTGTGGCATGTGGGTCTAGGTCTTCACAGAATAGTATCAGAGTCGAGGACGGCTTTGCTATAAGGTGGGAGGATTGTAATAGTCTCACATTGGATAGGGAAAAGTCTTGATCCTGGGCTATATGTGACTAGGGACGTTACATGTCGTGATGCATTTTGGGTGTATATTTAAGCTCATGCCAAAAGCAACACCGAGCCGGGGACCTAAGCCCAGAACCGGACAAAATTGTGGCATGTGAGTCTAGGTCTTCACAGAATGATATCAGAGCTGATGACGGCTCTTCTATAAAGTGGGGGGATTGTCATAGTCCCACATCGAATAAGAAAAAGTCCTGACCCTGAGCTATATGTGATTGCGGACGCTATATTTCATGACGCGTTTTGGATGGAGACTTAAGTCCATGCTAAAATCAAAACCGGGGTGGGGACCTAAGCCCAGAACCGGACAATATTATGGTATGTCGGTCTAAGTCATCACACTTAATATTTTTAGATGCCATGAGTCTGAAGAAATGACCATTAAAGGATTAGAACTAGTTGGTCAGATCGGTTAAGACTCAAGTGAAAGGCCCATGTTGATGGTCGTGATTTTTTCTCTGAGTTTGATTAAAATGATGACCAATCTTCTTTTTTTTTCGTGATAACCTGAGTGTCCGAGCCTCTTAAAGCACCGGCCTAATCTCAGGGGCACATGCGCACCCCAAATTCAACACATGCCAGATCAGCACGGGATATAAATTACTAGGGTGGCTTCGGGGGGAGGGAATTCGAACTCAGGTCTCCTGCTTTTGAAAGCAGATATCTGGCCATCTCGCCGAACCCCTTGAGGTTATATGATGACCAATCTTCACACACAACTATGACTTGTAAACTGTTCATTGCATATCCTAAAAGGCGGGATGGTGTGAGTTTTATTCTAAGCCCAATTATGATCTCTCATTAATCCTTCAATCTATTGGAAGCGGAGTAAGGCTCTAACAGTTCACATTCTATTAATAGCGATGAAATTTTTTTTGACACCTTCTGTAACACACATAAATATAAATTTATGGGTCTTTTGCGAAAACCCTTTTGTCAAAGCGGCTAAATACCTTTGAAATATTAAGGGTGTGTTTTACCCTGTGCGAGAGTAGGTTTTGTCTGCACTGGCGGAGAGAAGGCAAAGAGCCTTTTGTGACGGCGCCAATACTCGAGCTTCCAGGAGGGCATGCGACATGGGGTCAAGAGGGTCTGGCGACGTGGTCGCGCTGCGAGGACGCGACACGGTCGCATGTGGGTAAGACGCGGGAGCGACACCGTCGCGACACGGACGCGACACAGCCAAGATAGGCTAGCGATGTAGAGGCGTTGCGGTATGTCAAACCAATAGGTTTGAGGTTCTCCTGCCATTCTGGCTGAATGATTATTTTACCCTTCTATGTGGGAGAGGAGCTGAAGAATTGCCTTCTACCCACACGGGGCCTTGCGTTGCCAGAGGGAGCGCAAATGTCTCCTAGGCCTGAAAGGGTGGGCCTAGGACGTCGACACAGCGATGTCATGTGGCACCTAAGGGAGGTTGATGTATGGCCCCGGACTACATGTCGCGGTGCATACGGCTGGGCAACCTCGCGAGAAGAACACGTGAGCATTGCGTGAGACTCAGTTGAGCACGACAACATGGGGGCCAAGGATGAACAGGTGCTAGTAATTCAGAACGCACACGAAGGCAGGCTGCATGGAACTCAGTTGAGCACGCGAGCATGACGCATAAGATTGTGGGCTTGGTTCGATATGTGAGGAAGACATGGTGGCATGGGGAGCTGCATGTCAAGACTGTTGCAAAGCGAGGTATTAGTGCAGTACACAGGGTGAAGCTTGAGCAGGCCAAGTTTAGCACAGTGGTGCGAATGAGCGTGTCGTAAGGGACACGATAAGTTTGGGTGGTAGGCCGCGAAATAGAGGTAATCACGTTGGGGGAGTTCCCGTCGTCTTGGCGAGTGGTATCAGAGTTGATGTGTAAATGGGTTGGCTTCGTTGCATGCGGTAGCGAAGCATCGCGCGAGTTGGTAGGGCGTCGAAGGACGCCCCGCGACTGTTGGTATCAGAAGTAGGCTGACTTAGCACAGTGTGCGTTAGGTGCCGCACGGGACTAAGGTTGCAAAAGTGCGACCCCGTGACATTTGGTATCAGAGCCAAGTTCGATCCAGAAGCGATGATGCTATTGAGCAAATTGGTGTCAGCAGTGACACGCGGTGTGGTGCCAAGAGGGTACGCGACATCCCTGAGCTAGTTAACAGATGAGGACCTTGTGACAGCAGAACCAAGTTGACCCGACAAGGGTGACGGCAGAGAGCTAGTGTGAAGGTGCGGACCTAAGAACTAAATATGCAATGCTAACAGGCTGGGAGGAGTTGGCGGGGTCAGTTCACTGTGATAATGTGTCAATGAGGATGTTGACATTATAGAGTGGTGGAGGATGTGACGGGGCCAATACTCGAGCTTGCAGCATGGTGCTTGGGGCACGACGTATGATGCTAGGAGGGCACGCGACATGGGGCCAAGAGGGCCTGGCGACGTGGTCGCGCTGCGAGGACGCAACACGGTCGCATGTGGGTAAGACGCGGGAGCGACACGGTTGTGACACGGACGCGACACAGCCAAGATAGGCTAGTAATGCAGAGACATTACGGTATGTCAAACCAATAGGTTTAAGGTTCTCCTGCCATTCTTACTGAATGACTGTTTTACCCTTCTATGTGAGAGAGGAGCTGGAGAGTTGCCTTCCACCCACACGGGGCCTTGCGTTGCCAGAGGGGGCACAAGTGTCTCCTAGGCCTGAAAGGGTGAGACTAGGATATCGACGCAGCAATGTCGTGTGGCACCCAAGGGAGGTTAATGTATGGCCCCGGACTACACGTCACGGTGCATACAACTGGGCAACCTCGCGAGAAGAACACGTGAGCGTTGCGTGAGACTCAGTTGAGCACGACAGCATGGGGGCCAAGGATGAACATGTGCTAGTAATTCAGAACACACACGAAGGTAGGCTGCGTGAGACTTAGTTGAGCACGCGAGCATGAGGCACAAGGCTGTGGGCTTAGTTCGGTATGTGAGCAAGACATAGTGGAATGGGGAGCTACATGCCAAGACTGTTGCGAAGCGAGGTACTAATGCAGTGCACAGGGTGAAGCTTGAGCAGGCCAAGTTTAGCACAATGGTGTAAATGAGCGTGTCGTAAGGGACATGATAAGATTGGGTGGTAGGCCGCGAAATAGAGGTAACCATATTGGGAGAGTTTCCGTCCTCTAGGCGGGTGGTATCAGAGCTGATGTGTAGATGGGTTGGCTTCGTTGCATGCGGTAGCGAAGCACCACGCGGGTTGGTAGTGCGTCGAAGGACGCCCGACGACTGTTGGCATCAGAAGTAGGTTGACTTAGCGCAACGTGCGTTAGGTTCCGCACGGGACTGAGGTTGCAGAAGTGCGACCTCGTGACACTTTGATCATTTAGAATAACTTCCGGCCAAAGCAAATGAGGCAGGGAGTTATGATACCAAACGGGATACTAACTCCTTCTCATAGCCAAAGAGTCGTTATAGGGCCTGAGAGAGCTAACACTAAAGATCAAAATATCGGTTTCGTTTTCGAGCATGACCAAAACTGAAAAGTTGACAAAAATTTCGGCCAAAAATTTCACTGCCATACATAATGTGACCGAAATTTCGGATCTAGTTTTTGTTTCGGTGTGGACCAAAATCGATAAATTTTGACCGTCAATTTGAATTATCGGCTGAAATTTTGAACCATAGGTAACACAAATGCAGCCTAAGAGTATTTTTAGTTTCGCCCGTGGTCTCTTAAAGACCGTGCGACAGTCTCATTTTATACATGTGGGTGCTACATACTCATGGCGAGAGGTACACATGCACTCTCTCACTCCATGTGATTTTTCAGATACCGCGGTGGCTTATCAGAGGTTGTACGATCTCTCGTAGGAGTTTGGATAGGTGATACATCCTGCCACATGTATCGCTTGTAATATGTGTCGCCCATTGTTTTTGAGATATCAGTTTCGCAACCGTTGATGACTTTGTTATGCTCCCAAGGTGGTGAGTTCGAAGTGACCCATCTTTTGTTATAAACGGGTGCAACCAAAGGTGCATAAATGTAAATCGTAATTTGCAACTAAAGGTGCTTAAATCGTAAATCGTGGTTTGCGGCAGTGGCACAACGGCACAAGGTAGGGATTAATCAAAGCGAAAAATAAAATAAATAAAGAATAAAAAATACGAACTCGAGTTTGAATTTAATCATCGAGTCCTCGATTTCAAAGGGTACTTTAGGGTCTAAGATTTGCACTTAGGTCGAGAGAACCTTGCTTCCCTTATATTTTGAATCCTTTATTCTTTGTCTCCTTCCAGATGAGATTGAAACTATAAATCCTACTCCTTCCATCTCTCACCCATGGATTAAAATATCGTTCGATATATATCGGTTTTGGATTTGGACAATATGATAAATTGAATTTTTCTTACCCCTCTTAAAAAATAGTTAAATTATCGTTCGTATTGTCTGTATCGTCCAATATATCATCCCTATCGGACGATAATTTAAAATTTTATCATTTTTTTTTTATAAAGTACTGGAATGTATCGTCTGGAACTGAAACGTATCGTCCAGTGCATATCGATTTTGAGGCTAAACGATCTGTATCGAAAATCTGAGATTTTGATTCATGCTCTCACCTATTAGCCTATACACCTTGCTTACGTGATTTGATTTCTATCACCCGCATTATAAAGTTATGGATCTGATGAAGCACTTTTTTGGCCATTGAATCATTTGAAAGATGACTTTTATAGATTATAAGACCCCCACAAATCCGTGTAGGAAGCTGTTGATAGGCTCTTTAGCTAAATCTTCCGAGGAAGATGAATTCTACTATTTCGAGCGTGATCGACGATCTGAGAATAGGTCCACCATGCATGCCCAAAACCAAAAAATTCTGCAATTTGACCCATCATGACGTCATGGTTGGCGAGACAGAAGGAGCAAAGTTACTATACCTAGAACAAACAACACATATGCTGTATAGAAAACTTATAGGTAGGGAGTGTAAACGGACCGGGTCAAGGGATCTGACCCGCCAGGGCTCAAGTTTAGGTTCATATCTTTGACTAAGTAGATCGGTTTGTATTAAAGATCTTTGACCAAGTTTACGTTATGAACCGTAAATTCTAAGTAGTCCACAATCCACATGTGTGACTGATGATATGTACGGACTACTTATGTACGGATATAAGTAGTCCACGTTTTGACTGTCGTGTCCACTCATGAGAGGTGGACACCCATTGTGGATTAACTCTATTTTTTAACCTAATTTGTACAATCCGACTCTATTTTTCAACCTAGTTTGTGCAACCCGGCTCGGGTTGATTATCTTCTAAACAGGTCATGTCGGGTTTGGGTTGAGTGTCAAGAATGGAAGGTCGAGTTGGGATTGATCATGACTTGGACCCAAACCTTATGCGTCCGCTCTTATAGATACCTTAAATTTAGCTTTAGAAAAACTTTACTATTGGACAGATCGTGTTTAAATTGTATTATTTTCAGGGCCGGCCCTAAGATTTTACGGGCCCAAGGCAAGTTCCTAAAATGGGGCCCCTCTTTGATATTACTTTGAAAAAAGAAATCCGCAACAACTATTTTTTGACAAATAAAACAATACTCGTATTCGTAATTAAATTAGATATATCTTCATATTTCATTCAACTACGTATAATTTTAAAATGCAACTAACAATATAATGAAGGTATATATTAAAAGAAAATGTAATACAAAAAGAGTAAAGTTAAATAGTAGAACATACCCGATGGATCGAGTAACCAAAACAATAACTTTTTGGCATCTCCAAACTTGTTCATCTGCACTCGAAAAGAAAAAAACATAAGGCCTTACGTTTTAGAAAAATATAAACATAAATGTAAAAATACTATTTATATTATACAATTACCTAAAAGAATTCATTTATCATCCGCATTCGAAAAGAAAAAAAAAATAAGGTCTTATGTTTTAGAAAAATATAAACATAAATGTAAAAATACTATTTATATTATATAATTACCTAAAATAATTCATTTAAATGACCTATCATCTACTGGTTGAACTTAATTTCGTGTTCAACCAGATTTCTAGCAATTGGATGAAAGAGAATCCTCATGACTTAAGTCAAGATTCTCTTCTATGAACTAGTTGGACCGGACCATTACCCTATATGGGTCACAGTATCTTTGGGTCACTTTTTTTTTGCATGTGTGTCACCTGATTGTTCGATGATATGCCCATAAAACTATCTTCGTCATTCGGTTTAATGTCGTCAACGATTAATGAGGGTTATCTATTAAAGGGTACCTTTAAATACGCCCACCGAATCTTGAAATGTGCCCACCCAAAAATTACTGATTGCTTTAAATCATACGATGGAGATCGTGTTTCACTCCAATTGTCCACACAAGGGATCTTGAGGCCATGAATATGTCATCAGACAATTAGTTTTTCATCTCACATCTCACATGTCATGGATCCTATGCACACATCACACTCAAATATGACTTTAGGGACACATTTTTTACATCTATGACTTGCGGAATAAAAAGCTACCCGTCTAATGATAAGTTCATTGCCTGAAGATTCCTTGTGTTGAAGATTGGAGTGAAATACAATCTCCATTGCAGGATTTAAAGCAATCAATAGCGTGAACACATTTTAAGATTCGGTAGGTGTATTTAAAGGTATCCTTTATTAAATTGGTAGGAGTTAGTAGTAGGCAAGTTTTAGGGCTTGTATTACTCCCACAAATGTATTATAGCCACCTCACTTAAATAAAGGGAAAATCTGTTGATTTTTTTAAATTAGCCGATGAAGATTGTTTTACACCCCAACTTTCCACAAAACAGTCAGATGTCAAACATCTCAAAAGTGAACGTGAACCACTTACCGTTAAACGCAGTTCACATTCACTTAATGTGTACAACGTGGAATCAAAATTTGACGGTTTGATAGTAGGTCCATGATCTCAAGATCTACTGTGTGGAGGATGAAAATCGATCTCCATCGTCAGATTTGAAGCAATCAACGATTTTTTCCTTCGTTAAAGTGAGGTGGCTGTGACATGAAGTTGTGTGGTAGTAGCATCAGCCTTTTTAATTGTTTATGAATTAAATAAGTACCCAACTCCCCCTCTGATGCAAAATGCAAATATGCAGTTTGGGTTTCAAATCGCCATGTATATAAGGGGCTTCCACTGCCACACCCCCTTAACTTAAAAAATCCTAATTACTAAATAAGATAAAAATTAAATTAATATTTAATTAAATACATTCAATCATCAAGATTTAAAAGAGAGAAAGAAATAAAATTAAAGAAACTAAGAGAGGAAAAAAAAAAAAAATCTCAAAATCATAAAAACCTTAATTTAGGATTGGCCGATAAAAGAGCCGAAGAGGATGCCAGGGTGGGGCCCAGGGATGTCAGATGCGATGTTCACTCCGGTGTTGGGGCCGACCGATGGTGGGTGGGGCCGCGGTCGTGGTGTAGAGCCGAGAGAGAGAGAGAGAGAGAGAGAGAGAGAGAGAGAGAGAGAGAGACCAAACCAAACTACATTCGGTTCGGTTTCGGCTTGGGGAGGCTTAGAACCAAAACCAAATCAAACTTTTTGGTTTTCCAAATCGAACGAAACCCGGCAGTTCGGTTTGGTCGGTTCGATCCAAAAAATGCACAGCCCTAGGGGTGGGTGTTTATTTTTTTCGTTTAAAGGCTTAAAGTTTAAGTGGGCCCACCCGATTCCGTCAAGCCCAACAGCCCAACCTTAATTTGCATTGTGAGGGGCCCATATCAACTGGGCATGGGGCCCCTCTAAAAAAGATTTCAAATGGAAAAATCACTTAAAAAAATCGTTATTCCAGGTTTGGGGCCCCTAAATTTTGGGGGCCCGAGGCAACCGCCTCTATGGCCTTGGTCTAAGGCCGGTAGTGATTATTTCAATGGGTCTAAAAATTACTTGTAGGGGTTTGGTCGGCAATTATTTTTTATTAAAACAATTAGGCCGGAACTTGGCCCGATAGAATATTGGGTGGAGATTCAAGCTGCGTATGGCATAGCTCTCTGCAGCCCCGCCATAGCGGAGTTCATCTACATTAGTTGGTTCCCATTCTCTTTTCTAACTTTTTGCAAAAGGAGGATTTACCTGCTCTAGCAACAACCTCTATGTTCTCTACTAACTCCCTACTAGAGTAGAGCAGATAAAATCTGCTCTGACAAGGAGTGAGTAGAGAGGAAGGTAGAATTGTTGAATAGGTAAATCTTGCAAATCTTACTATGTAAGGAGTTATCAAGGAGAAAGGGCATCTCCTAAAGCAGGTAGCCGTAGTAGGATGTTAGCAAAGAGGATGGGAACCTGTTATAGCAGGTGAACTCTACTATGACAAGGGCTACCATGGAGCTATGCCATTTGCAGCCTCAGTTTACCAAGTCGAACAAACGGAAATTTTTTATTTTTGGTATGTTTCATCCTGAGCCGAAACCGAACGAAAACAAAGTTGTTTGTTTTTTTTATACAATTACCCAAACAAAAACCGAACTCAAACATGAACAAACCTAATCGGTCTGTTGCGGTTCTATTCGGTTTCAGCTTTTTATTTTAAACCATTTTTTCGGTTTCTTCCAATTGTTTTAGGCTTTCTAACCCAACCTAATCTGTTTCGGTCTCTGCCCACGAAAACTGAAACCGACTCAAACTAGAATCAGTTCAGTTCGGCTCTGTTTCGAATAGGTTTTGCTCCAGTTCGGATCCATTTGGTTTGGCCGGTTAGTGGGTGGAGTCATCCAATTGTCAATCTGACACTAACTAAATCTCATTCATCATCATCATCTTTATCTTCATCCTCCTAAAACCTAATTCTAAACCTTCTTTCTCTTTCTAGCTTGTTATTAATCAGTAAGAATCAGATCAGTAAAAGAGCATGGTGAAGCATGTGCCCGGTTATGGGACTCAAATGGACTCCACTAGCTTAAAGGCTGAACCGGAATAGATAAATGGCAGAAGCAATAGGAGGACCCTACCATGCAAACAGGGAATTCTCTTCTTTCTATGCTCTGCTTCCGTCTTCTGTCTTTTGTTCTATATCATTCATTATTCATTAGAGAAGAAAGCGTTTCTTTAAATGTGCAAAGCCATGGTTGTTGGCCTCCACCTTGGACTCTAGTCTCTACTCTCTAGTACTACCTACCGTAACGTCTCTTTCTTGAACAGCACTACCCACTAGTCTGCCTAATTTGCCTCCTCTGAGTACTGGGATCTAACAGCTCATACTCCTTGATCATCCTGCAAATCTAACGGTGCAGATTTGCCACTTGTTGCACTTAATTAGTGAGGTGGACTAGACATTAAAGACAGTAATTCTATTGATTAATAGAATTACATCAGTAACCCGAATAACGACGCAAGTTCGTGTACCGGACCCGACCCAAAACCGATTTTGTCAGTTTTCTGGTTGGTTCACCCAGAACCGTTTCCCGCTCAAACCAAATCGATTTCCGGTTTGGGTACCCGAACTTGACCCAGCTTAGAACCGAAACCCAGAAAATTCGGTTTTTTTGGTTTCATGTTTTTTTTATTATTTTCCGTAATTTTTTTGCTACTTTTTTGGGCTTTTCATGCTTTTTGGGGGTTTCTAAGAAAGTGACTTGTGCATAGAATCAAGAATTGGATATATTAAATCAGTTTGCAATTATATTTAGTCTGATTCAGCATGACAATTGTATTGAGGATTTGAATGTAAAAACTTTGATTTTTCAAATCTTTTAACTAACTAGGCATTTGCATTTCTTTTATTAAATAAATTAAAATTTACATTACACAATTCATAAATACATTTAAAATTCATCCTAATCCTAAGGAATCGAGTTTGCTTTCAAATTCATCCTACTCCTAAAGAATCGAGTTTGCTTGCTTTATTATAATTTATTGTGAACCTCATTACATACTAAACTAAGGCTATGTTTGGGGTAGCTTTTAGGGAAATTTGTACTTTCTGTCCTATAATTTTGCTTATTTACAAAAATAATCCTATAATTTCACTCTTTACGCAAAAGGCCAATTACAAGCCAAGCCGTTTCCACGTCAATACACATATATCCTGTTATATATATATATATATATATATATATATATATATATGAGAATTTTTCTTTATATGAGAATTCTCCTATATTTTTTATTTTCCTCTAGTCTATTTTTTTTGTACCAGTACAGACCACATTGTATAGCTACAATACAACGAGCTACCTTATGGTAATATCCGCTACCTTATGGTAGCGCGCCGTTGATATAAGGTAGCGTATCGCTACCTTAAGTTAGCGTCGCTATCTTAAAGTAGCGTATCGCTATCTTAAGATAGCGGCACTATCTTAAGGTAGCGACTGCTAACTTAAGATAGCGATATACTACTTTAAGATAGCGGCGCTAATCTAATGTCAGCTGCATACTGCATAACTGAATAATATGAAAAAGTTAGTTTGACGATTTAATACTCATTATTTTTTATATTTTAGGATGAAATAGATGTTCTCGTACTTTGTCATTTTAATGTGTCCGATTCGACGATAATACTTACAACGGTGGACATCGGAAGATTGTTGTTGTTAGAGAGAAGATATCATTTGATCAATTTAAGCTGAAAATGTACAATGTCAGTAGGACTCGATCGGAAGAACATTCAATTACACTATCGATTTCTTTGCGCATAGGAAAGGAGTTAGTTTTTGCCGAATTGTTCGACTTCGATGATCTTGCGAGCTTATTTAAAGCATATCGTATTAGTGATAGTATGATAAATGTTTATATCAAAAAATCAGTAGCAACTCCTATGACAGAAATTTTATCGTCTATTGAAGCATTTCAACCGTTCCAACAGAAAATAAATGAAGATGATAAAGAAATTAAGGAAAATGTCAGATTAGGAGATGATGATAGTGTAGAACCAGAACATTCGATAGAAAATCAAAGAATACGGTTTGAAGAGGAGAAATTCGCTGCACCGATGATAGTCAACGATGATAGAAATATAAATATAGGATTTCGCCCCTACTGTAGGCCTCTGAAGCAACCTCCTTCAGACATTCAAATACGAGACGACAACGAAGATCAAAGATATTGTCCTCAAATAAATCCGATGCATAATACATCTTATCTCAACTTCGAATCAATAAACAATACATTTGATTGGAATCAGTGGGAAACATTTTTAGGAGGCTTAGTCTATATCAATGGCCTTCCGAACTAATAGCTTCCGAGCAAACGATAATCGATCCTTCAACAGAACAACCTCTCGCACCTCAAACATACCCATCTCGGCCAAACTCAATCCAAACAACTATACTTCAACCAAATGTACCTCGACGGACTCAATCTCAATCACGTAATAATCATTCAGTCGATGACAGTAATAGTGATCCTAAAAATAATGAAGCATTGCCGTCGCCCACTTCGCGTGTTGATACTAATAAGGGAATTGATCAACCTCTGGTGGACTAAGCTTATGATCTTAACAACTCAAAGAGCGAGTATATGGATTCGGATAATGAAGAACTGTATGAAGAGGGGCTTTTAATTATTGGTCAGACATTCAGAAATAAAAAATCATTCCAAAAAGCTCTTAAAGAGTTTACAACGGTAAATAATTTTTAAATTAAACCAATAAAAATCAGTCTTCTTCGAGTTACGACGAGGTGTGTTGAAGTAGGGTGTGTTTGGCGAATACATGCATCAAAATTGGTCGGTGTGAACACGTTTGTTGTAAAGACTTTCCTCCCGGAATGTACTTGTGGATTGCCAGCTTTCGGAAGAGGACATCGCCAGTGTACGACATCGTGGATAGCGTCCTTCGTGAGGGATAAGTTGTTAAAAGGCTTTGACGAGAGTCATGCTTCAATAATTTTTTATATTAAAAAAAAATACGGTGCAACAGTAAGCTACTAGAAAGTATGGAGATGAAAAAAATGGCATTGAATGATATCCGAGGTAGCTGGAATGAACAACTTAAGATGTTACCATCGTATGTCGCTGAATTATAGAGGGTTAATCCAGACGTACAGACCGAATTGTTTCGCGAGCCTGATAATGTCTTTCAGAGATTCTTCGTAGCATTTGGACCTTGCATTAGGAGCTCCCGTAATACTTTGCGAAAAATAATTACGGTAGATGGGACACATTTGCGCAGACGATACAAAGAGTGTTGTTAATAGCTACGAGGATAGACGGGAATAGACATTATTCCCTATAGTGTTCGGCGTTATATCCAAAGAAAATGAAGATCATTTTACATGGTTCCTTGATCTATTAGGGAGACGCGTAATCGGAGACTTTCAAGAGCAGTTTGTATTGATATCAAACCGACAGAAGGGGCTGATGGAAGCTGTGCATAATATTTTTTCTAACGCCTTTCACAACTATTATATGTGATACCTAGCTTTGAATCTTTTTTATACATATAAGGATACAATCTCCTGATCGTTGTTCTGGGTAGCTGCCCATGTATTTTTGGAGGTAAAATTTAAAAGAATTTTACGAAAAATAGAAGACGAGGCCCCCCCGGAATGTATAACATGGATTAAAGAAGTTGGTGACCATTTCTCAGCGCGCGCATATTTTTCAAGAAAACGTTATGATATGCTGACAACAAATATAACAGAAAGTATTAATAGCGTGTTGAAGATAATTAGAGAGGAACCAATCGTAATAATGTTAGAAATCATTCGCACGAAGGTAGTCGAATTCTACCTTCGGCGTCAGGAGGAAGGAAATAAAATGACACACGTGTTGACACCGATGGCGGAAGAGCGCCTAACATGAAATTCAGGGTAGGCCCGTCAAAAGAACGTTGTTCCCTATGGTTGCGATACATTTCAAGTTAAACAGGGGCAAAACACTCACAGTGTCGATCTAGATAAACAAACGTGCATATGCAGACGTTAGGCTATCATTGGATTACCATGTCCACATGCGATCGCTGCATTATTCTACAGGAATAGAGACAAAGAGATTCCTCAGTTTTGTGAGCATTGGTTTACCAATGCCTTATTTATGAAAACTTACAAAGAACACTTTGTTCCGATCATTGATAAGCGCCAATGGACCGCTATAAGGGAAGATATCAAAGTTTTGCCTCCGCACAAGATACGTCAAGTCGGTCGCCCGAAGAAAAAGAGGATAAGATTTAAAGGCAAAGTTCGACCTCTATGGTATAAATATTGTAATGAATATGAACATAACCGCCGCTCATGTAAATTTGTTAGAATATGAAACCTATTTCATAGTGTTATTTGTAAAAATGATATTAGATCGAATATTTCCTGAACTGTGTAAGCATTTCAATTTTTCAATCCTAGGTTTGAAAAGAGAGTAATTACCTGACACACAAAGTAGGCCCTTTCACACTACTCAAGGGTTAAGGGATAATGGCTCCTCACCGATGGTTAAATACCAAATTGTATTTAAATGATCTTACACCATTAAAATTAAAGTTTTCATCTCACACATCTATGATCAAGCTAAATTGCCCAACTTGAAATCTATCATTAAACTTGCCTCAGCCCAATGAAACATGCCGATAATTAGAGGTGAATCATCCAATTGTTGACGGTTTGGATCACCCACATCTTAAATCCTGAATAGTGTAAGATCATTTAAACGGTTAGGAGAGTCCGATTCCCAATTTAAATTAGGATGATGCTCAAAATGGTGTTTAAATGATCTTTCACCATTGAAATTACAAATTTTATCTCACACCATTAAAGTGTGATTTATTATTATGCGTTGTGGCATACATCTATGACCAATCTAAATTGTCCAAGTGGCAATCCATCATTGGGAATACATATAAGTGAATTTGAGCCATTTGATTGATGAATTTTAACATCAGCTATTAAAATAGATAGGGGTAAAAAATGATTTGCATCATATGATTCCAAGCTGGTAATAGAGGTATCCTTGTTTGAAATTTTTGAGTAAATGCACCTTAAAGTTAGGCCAAGCAGTTAGAGAATCCAGAACCTAGAGATCCCAACTCAAGATGAGTTGGCATCAGGTGCAAGGGTAAAAAAATTCAAAATTTTTTTTATTGTGTTTACAGAGTTAGATCGATATAGCGGTGTGTGTGAGTGGTCAAATCGTTAAAATAGACAAAAATATATGGACGGATAACTTATCACCTTTAAAAAAAAAATCACAGAAATATATATTCATTATCACAAACTTGTTATAAGATATACAAAAATATATAAGTGAAAGAAAAATAACTACTCAGTTATTTTTTCAAACGTGCACAAGGAATGTCTGATTTCGGCTCAAAATTGCGGCATATTTTTCTTGTCGAAATCTATACTCCGCCTTTCAGAAAAGTACTCAATATATTTCAATACAAAAACACCATAGTCTCAACCGTTGTGTTGGCGGGGAAGATCTACACTGTCCATCACCGTTAGCTGCCACGATTGATCAAGAACAGAACTCAATCCGACAGTGTGAAGAAGTCGCAGCTGGTGATACAACAAACTTTCTTTGTGCGTTTCGAACTTCCTTGAACACTCTGGGTTGGTGTTCATAGCCAATTGTCGCTCGCACTTCCGCAACCTCGGTCCGTGCGGCACCTAGCATGCGCTTCACGCTAATTGGTCACGCCGATAACAATCGTCGCGAGGGCGTCCTTCGACGCGCTTTCAACCCGCGTGGTGCCGCCGCACAGCAGCGAAGTCAACTCATCGCACGACATCACGATACCACCCGCCTAGAGGACGAACTCCTCCCAACATGGTTGCCTCTGTTCACGGCCTACCATTGACTCATCGTGTCCCTTATGCATCGCGCGCTAACTTAACCGCTCAAGCTTCACCATGCCTTTGCACTAGTACCTCGCTCGCCTGCCGAACCAATCCCACAGCCTTGTGCCTCGCGCTCGCGTGCCCCACTGAGTCCCACGCAACTTGCCTTCGTGTGTGTTCCGAATTACTAGCACACGTACGTCCTTAGCCCACATGTTGTCGTGCTCAACTGAGTCCCACGTAGCACCTTGGTGTTGTCTCGCGAGGTTGCCCAGCCGTATGCACCGCGACGCGTAGTCCGGGGCCATACATCAACCTCCCTCGGGTTCTACACGGCATCGCTGCGTCGACGTCCTAGGCCCACCCTTTCAGGCCTAAGAGACACTTGCGCCCCCTCTGGCAACGCAAGGCCCCGTGTGCGGGGGAATAGCTCTCAAGCTCCCTTCCCCTAGGGTAAAACAGTCATTCAGCCAGAATGGCAGGAGAACCTCAAACCTATTGGTTTGACATACCGCAACGCCTCATGCATAGCGGCATGCGCACGCGTCACTGCTCGCAGCCGCACCACGTCGCAAGGCCAACATGGCCCCATGTCGCGTGCCCTCCTGGCACCACATGTCGTGCCACACGCACCACACCGTAAGCTCGAGTATTGGCCCCGTCACATCCTCCACCACTCCATAAAATGTCAACGTCCTCGTTGACGCATGAACATAGTGAACTGACCCCGCCAACTCCTCCCAGCTTGTTAGCAACACAATTCTAGTTCTTAGACCCGCACCTTCCCACAAGCTCCCCACTGTCACCCCGGTCGGGTCAACTTGGTTCTGCTATCACAAGGCCCTCACCTGTTAACTAGCTCAGGGATGTCGCGTGCCATCTTGACACCACATCGCGTGCCTCCGCACCAATTGTTCAAGGATGTCGTGTGCCCTCTTGACACCACATCACGTGCCTCCGCACCAGTTTGCTCATAGCATCATCACTTCTGGATCGAACTTGGCTCTGATACCAAAATGTCACGGGGTCGCACTTCCGCAACCTCAGTCCCGTGCGACACCTAACTCACGCTTCGCTAGGTCAGCCTACTTCTGATAACAATCGTCGCGAGGGCGTCCTTCGACGCGCTTTCAACCCGCGTGGTGCTTCGCTACCGCGTGCAACGAAGTCGACTCATCTGCACATCAGCTCTGATACCACCCGCCTAGAGGACGGGAACTCCTCCCAACATGGTTGCCTCTGTTTCACGGCCTACCATTCAGCTCATCGTGTCCCTTATGACACGAACCAAGCCCACGACCTTGTAGCCTCGCGCTCGCGTGCCCACTAAGTCCCGCGGCTTGCCTTCGCAGCGCTCAATTACTAGCACACGTACGTCCTTAGCCCACATGTTGTCTTGCTCAACTGAGTCCCACGCAGCGCCTTGGTGTTGTCTCGCGAGGTTGCCCAGCCGTATGCACCGCGACGCGTAATCCGGGGCCATACATCAACCTCCCTCGGGTTCCACACGGCATCGCTGCATCGACGTCCTAGGCCCACCCTTTCAGGCCTAGGAGACACTTGCGCCCCCTCTGGCAACGTAAGGCCCCGTGTGCGGGGGAATAGCTCTCAAGCTCCCTTCCCCTAGGGTAAAACAGTCATTCAGCCAGAATGGCAGGAGAACCTCAAACCTATTGGTTTGACATACCGCAACACCTCATGCATCGCTAGCCCACCTTGGCTATGTCGCGTTCGTGTCGCGACCGTGACGCTCCGCGTCATACCCTCATGCGACCGTGTCGCGTCCTCGCAGCGCGACCACTTCGCAAGGCCAACATGGCCCCATGTCGCGTGCCCTCCTGGCACCACATGTCGTGCCACATGCACCACACCGCAAGCTCGAGTATTGGCCCCGTCACACAATGCTTAATGTTGATGTCTCTGGCTATGCATTGGAAAATAAATCTGTGTGTAACCGGAGATCTAATTAATATTGTGTTTATTAAAAAATATCAAAAATATTAATATAATCTAAAAAAGAACTTACCGTTCCACAATCGATAGCATTAATACCGCTTGTCGTACTCTTAAATAGGACCTCAAGCGGTTTGCACTGGTGACGAACATTTCACCTGTCACGGTATGCCTCCCATTTATCTAAGTTGTTGAGTGGTTCTAGATTTTTATCAGTCACAAATTTATTAAATTTTGAATGGTCCGTTATATTCAAGGTCTGTAATTGATCATTAGAATAATTCATTAAGTAAAAGGCACGAATGACGTAAATAAATAAAGACAGATAAATAAATAAAATAATAAAGAAAAAAAATGATCCAGGGTCGAGGCCGATGCAAACTAGCTTTTGTCCTCCTTTTTCGTAAATATAGAGTCGTTTTTACTCTCTAAGACTTTGAAGTATGCGTCCATCACTTCATTGTCAGGTCACCCCCCTTCCCTTGAAGACTCTTAAATTCTCTACGGTGACGTCGACACCAGAGATAGTATTCACGAGCACAGGGTCGTCATCCGCAGACCGGTTCCACATACTGAGCATAAATTTATGTTCCATGGACTGTGGCTCATTCTCTTCTTTTTCAATGACGACCATTTTTTGTCGTTTTACACATTCTTTCTTAGTTTGCATCTTCCTTTTCTTCCATGCTCGCAACGCATATCTCGTGTCCTTCTTTTCTAAGCCGACCTTACTCTTTGATGCAGAAAGCTTTACTAGTAGTGATTTAAGTGATGTCGGCTACGACTCGTGAGTAGGCTGGGTTACTGGAGCTTTAACCACTTTGTTGATCGGCGGTTGGAGTGTAGTGGGATTAGAGGAGGAAGGCCTGGGTAGAGAGGATTGAGGGTAAATGGGTTCAGAGGAAGAAGGTTGTGGTGCAGAGGGTTGAATGGTAGAAGGCTTAGGTAAGGAGGACTCAGAAGGTTAGGGTGCAGAGGGTTGAGTGGTAGAAGGCTTACGTAAAGAGGGCTCACGAGGTTGGGAAGAAGGTGATCCTGATATAGAGGGCTCAGGAACAATGTGATGAGAGGGAGGGGACTTGGGATGACAAAAGTATCAAAGAGCACTGAAGATAGTATTTCATCCTATATAATTATAAAAAAAGAAGTTAAATTAATTTATTCACCATATCCGCTATCATACTGCTATCTTAAGATAGCGGAACGCTATTTTAAGTTAGCGGATGGCTATCTTTGATAGCTTTACCCTTATTAGTGTTAATGATCTAAAACTAACGATATAAAAAATTTAAAAAAAATTTATATTTTAAGTTAGTATATACCTTTGATAAATGAGATTTTACTGTCCCAAGATCGTTCCTCATGGCAGCATTTTCGCTCTTCAAGTAAGCTACTTAATCTTCTAGAGACCCTACTTTCGCTTGTAAGGTTTTCTTTTCTCTTACGAGCTGCTCAATTGTTATCAGCTATCCTTTTAAAATACAGAAGGCAGAATTGGAATCACCTTTCATTTCTCTAACTGTCATCCGGAGAGACGAACACTCTTTCCGAAGTTCCGTTACTTCGTTTATAAGTTGGGGATGCCTAGCCGGTTGTTCTTTTGTTGGCTGCTACATACTTTTCAGTTATTTCCCTTTTGATTTCGCTTAGTGATGTAAAACGACCTCGTAATCGTCATTATCGTCACTGTTATCATTGTCATCATCCTCATCGTAATCATCGTGTAACTCTTTTACCTTTTTTGGGTTGGGTGTTCCTATTCTCTTTTCCATTCTTTTTCTATATCTCTTTGCCTAAAAAATAGTCGAATTGATCGATATTGTAATTCGTATTTCTCAACATCGAGATTGACAATGACCGGAGAGTTAAGAATTTTTTCTCGATAATAATTTAGATTACGGCTGAATTTTATTGCTTCCCATTTCAATAGTCTCGGAAAGGGACTCCTTTTCATGAGTAACGAAGGGTGGACTTTTTCAATGAACAAGTGCTCCAACGCCTAAATCAGTAAGGCGATAGTGCACCAGAGATGTTATATTGCCCTTTTGGCTTATTAATTTATCGTTTCTCTTCTGACTATCGCTTTACATATGCAGTCAACTAAATTTTTGTAAACCACCAACCCCTACGGATATTAGTTGAATTCTTCGCGGTTATTGACTAAGTCCAAGTATTTACTATCCACTTCCTGATATGTGTCCGAAAGTAAGAATAAACATATGAGAAACAACAATGATAATTTCAAAAATTCATCGTTGAAAAAATTGGCACTATTAACAATTTCTTCAATACGAGACCTTTTAGCCAGCTGTCCCCGAAAGAATTTATATCGAATGGTTTCTCCCTCTATTATAGCCACATGCTTAGTCTCAGAACCTGTTAACATATTGAGGCCTAAAATCAATGATATATCGGCCCCATCCAGAAACAGTTTGGTATTCTTCACTTTAAAAATGTTATCTTTGACCCAAAAGTTCAATATCACATCAACGAAGTCTCCAATAAATACTAAATTCTCATAAATAGTAAATAAATGACGAAAAATTGATTCATTTAGTATCCCCTTCCTCTCGTCGTTACAATGCTTGTAAAATTTTTTAATACTAATCCTTGTACATTTCCCGTAAGTCTTTATTTGCTTAGACATATTAAAATCAGAGAGTGGCAACTGCATAGATCATAAAAATAACTATATAATTAAAAAAATAATTTTAAATCAAACCACTATCTTAGACTAGTGTTCCGCTATTTTTCCGCTATCTTAGCGTAGCAAAACGCTACCCTAAGATAGCGGTAAGGTAGCGTTCCGCTATCTTAGGGTAGCGTTCTGTTACGCTAAGATAACGGTAATATAGCGGACTGTGATAAAATGATAGTAGAGAATAAAATTTAAATAAAAAGTAAAAAACAATACCTGAAAAAAAAATACCTTTGTGTCGTCGCTTCGTTGCCGCTCTCTTAATTATTACAGTAGTAATTATGAAAAGTGAAAAGTAAAAAGTTTTTAACAGTTTAAAATATAAAGTATTTTAAAATCAAAGGATATTTGAGACATTTGATATATATGTGCTGACGTGAAAACGGCTTGGCTTGTAGCTGGCCTTTTGCGCAAAGAGTAAAATTACAGGACCGTTTTTGCAAATAAGCAAAATTATAGGGCCGAAAGTGTAAATTTTCCTAGTTCTTATAAGAGGAGAAGCAACTCTTTATGTGTTCTCTATTAGAGTAGATAAAGTTAATATGTTCTTATAGGTTGCGTTTGGGTTAGCTCTTTCAAGGCAAAGAGCAGCTCTTTTGCTTTTTGGCTCCAACAAAAAACTGCTTTCATGTTTGATAACACAGCTCATTGCCTCATATGCTATGGCGGAGAGCTGTTTTAAATAATAAAACTACTCTCTGTTTGCGTTCTTCCAGAGCAAATTTTATCTGCTCAGATAGAGAACAGACAAAGAACTGCTTTTGCTTTTATAAGAGCTAACCCAAACACAACCATTGAGAGCAGACAAAGAGCTGTTTTATCACTTAAAATAGCTCTATGTCAGAGTAAATAGATCAAGAAGCTGTGTTACCAAACACTAAAGAAAGAGCAACAGAGCAAAAGAGCTAATCCAAAGTGACAGTTAAACCCTAGACCCGAATTTGGAAACGCAGTAACTTTGCTTTACCCTATTCGGTAAACAAGTGAACTACTTGTCGTTTTCATCAACTCCATCATATATGATCGTGAGTGAGTTAGGAATGGTCACTATCCAACAGCGAAGGGGCATTAAATATATCGAATTTGTTTATATAGAGGAAGGTACAAAGTACCTTACACACTTACAGTGCTACACTTCCTATAGCTGTAAGAGGTACACGGATACCTAATTGAGACCACAGACCAAGGCATTCTTAATTTGTTACACTCTATAGTTTATGCCACAACCAACCGTAAAGCAATCAACTACTCATTTTCAAAGTATCCGTTTGTTAGATGTAATAATATCTATGTAGGGATGCAAGTTTTGATCCGAAACCATTTTTTTTGTTTTTTTTTTTTTTTAATATGAGTAATGTCAAAATTTATAAAAGAAAGAATTTACAAAAGTAGATGAAAGAATCAACCCAACAAAACAATCAGCAAAGGAATTGAATCAGCTACACCACAGGCCCTAGGATAGCACTATCTTTAGCTAATTTATCAGTAAAACTATTGGCACTCCTTGATACATAATGGAAGGCTGCAGATTTATTAGCCGGAAGACTACCTTCAATTAAATAATTGTTAGCGTCCATTGCCATCAGATTAGGGATGTCATATGCCGCTGCCACTAATTCAATCTTATTGTTGGTGCAGATACCAGAGAACAAATTGAAGGTTTCCAAAACAGCTCTCTTAAGATTCGAGATGAAACCACCAGCACCAGCTCTACCAGGTCCCAATTCCCTCTGAATTTGAGACGAAACCCAAAAATTGAAGGTTTCCAAAACAACTCCCTCTGAATTCGAGGTGAAACCCAAAAACCGCAAGAACCAAACTGGTCCCAATTCCCAACCCACTCGAAACCTGATTCAAACCGGTTCAGTTCGATTTTTATTTTAGGTAACGTAAATTAAAAATTGATTAGGTAGGATGAGAAAACAAAATAAAAAATCAGGAATTAAACTAGCTAAAAAATAATATAAAATCTAAAATCGACAGGTTCGGTTCTAAGCTGAGCTAAGTTCGGGTACTCAAACCCGACACCTATTTGGTTCGGTTCAGAATCTTGGGTAAAGTGACCTGAAAACCAAAAAAATCAGTTTCTAGTTGGGTACCCAAACTTGCAGCCCTATCTCTATAGCCTCAATTGGCAGGGACAGGACGGGTTCAGGCCAACCTAAACAGACTGATTATAATCGGGCCTCTTATAGCTAGGTCATACCCAAACCGACTAGTAATCAGGTTGGCCCGGGCCAGCCATTGGTGAAACGAGTCTACTTACCTTAGCCAATAACTGGGCTACTATTGGTTGGGTCGAGGTGGAGCGCAAATCAGCCCAACAATTTCTATATAAAAGAACTCTTTTAATTGATTCGGAGTGGGTTTGGGCCAAGCACTTCTCATCGATTTTCAATTGATCTCTTGGAACTAGCCCATACCCGACACTCCTTACCAATCGGTCCAGGCTGGGCCAGCACATTTTCATATCAGGCTTATCTCCCTTAGCCCATACCCAGCCCATTGTCAGCCTAGTCGGACTCAAGCCCGACCTGTTCAGACCCCAATGATAGAATGATGAGCTCTTACAAGCTGGATATCCAACTCATTCCCCGTTAGATTAAAAACAGTTTAACATTTTTTTACTCCTGACACTAGTTTTCATCAAGTCAGGGATGGTCAGGTCCTACCAAGTAGAATCGGATTTCCAATCCTACTCCATCCGGTGCCCTTGAAAATCAGAGAATCTTGACTCTCTTGATTTCACTTTTTATACCAAAACGTGCAGTCAAGATTCTCCTATTTCCAAGGAGAGCGTATAGGGTAGGACTGAAAATTCGATTCTACTTATTAGGACCTAACCATTCCCCTTCATCAAGTATGTCATGTGATGCAAAGGCCACGATCCAAAGTATCCGGTAAATCTTCATAATCAAATTTAGCCGTTCAATTTAAAGGTATTTTACTTCTTTGTATCATACAATATGTTTTTATAGCTGCAATCACTGGATTCAGTAAACATTGTGGAATTGCTCGTTTTTCAACCGTTGAGATTCTTTTGACTTGCGAGTTAATTAAATAATATTCAAATTTCAAATCATCACTTGCTTCAACTACTTATGCGATAGATAGAGAGCATCGAATACTTCCTTTTCGGCTAAGGTTGCAGGCTAAATTAATATGAGCAGATCTGCCTCTTTGGCTCATGTCAAGAAAACGTAGTAGTATAGTAACCACTCACTAGCTTCTCCCTATTTCATTCATCTTACATCATTTCAGCTTCAGAAGTCTTTAAAATTACCAAGAGGTTACATATTAAAGTCGAAATATTAAAATTCACATTTTCTTTATTTTGACCAAATCATCTTTCAAGCTCTTGTGTTCGCTTAATTTTTAATATATAACTAAAGAGCATTAGCCCAGTTGGCCTGCTCCCTCCAATGTGAGGGAGTAGGTCGTGGGTTCGATACTCGTCTTTCATGCTGTGTTTCTATCCTTGTCTTTACAAGGTGTGGGTTGAGTTTGGTTAGTTAACCTTTACCAATATAATTGGTGCTCCCTCACGCTGATCCGCAATTGTTATATGTGTATGTGTGTTTGTTCCTCGGTTCTTGAGACTGTCTCGACTGAAAGGTCATATTAAAAAAAAATAAAAAAATTAATCCATGCTTTGTTACTTAATTTTTCAATCCTTAACGTTTCTTTAAAGTATTTCTTTTTTATACGGTCATTCTGCTAAGACAATCTCGAGAATCGCAGAGGAAGCACACATACACATGTGATAATTGTGGAGCAGCGTGAGAGAGCATCAACTACGTGAGAGAGCATCAACTTTACTGATAACGGTTAACTAACAAAATCAAACTCAAACCTTAGTAAAAATAAGAATGGAAAACATTGCCCTACTCCCTCTCCCATATGGGCTAGTGCCTCGTTTTGGTTTCAAAGTACTTTTGCTTTCCATCAATGGGAACAAATAAGGAATGACAGCAGCCTTAAATGGGAGGGCCACTATAGCATGCCAACTCTTACAACTTGCTCACCATGTACTAAAAAAAAATTCTCATGTTGCTAACAGAGTTCCAGAACATAAAGTTTTCGTATCAGTTTCTTGGCGAAATAAATTTTTAGGCGCACACCGACTTTTCCGATCTTTAAAAAACTCCAGTTTTCTTTACTCTCTTTATTTGCGGGAGGAAAAGTTGTGAGCGCATAGCAGCCCTTATAAATAAAAGCTGGTGTTACTAATATATTACTTTATGTTATGGCCTTTTCACTCAAATAAAGTAAAATCCATTGACTGCTTTAAAACATATGATGGAGATCGCTTGTCTTTTTCATCTTCCACACAATAGATGTTAAGATCATGGTCCTACTATTAGACAGTCAGATGTTAATTTCACCTTACACAAATCCCAAAAAGTTAAGGGGAGCTATGTTTGATGGTACACTAATCAAGTTCAGTTTTTGAGATGTGTGTTACGTCGAATCAATATCTCACCTTCTCGGAGTAGGCCAATGAGCTCAAAGAATCTTATGTGAAAGATTGGAACAAAAACGATATCTAATTCAAGGCAAAGTCTCCGATTTACAATAATTTTTCTTTTTTTTTTGATACGTAACTTCGAGAACTGAAGAACAAGCACACATACATATATGACAGTTGCATAGCAATGTGAAGGAACAACAACTACAATGATAAGGGTTAATTAACAGAACTCAACCCACACCTTATAAACATAATAGTGGGAAACATCAGGGTAGGCTACGAGTATCGAACCCACCCACCATCTACTCCCTCCCAATGGACGTCCAATAAATCTCCCTTCATTTTTTGAATCTACCACCGCCTCCGTACGCTGAGAAGATATCTTCTAAAGAAGATACTATAGCCCAACGGCTGGAATAATGCTGTAAATATAAAATCCTAGGGTTGGAGAGTGAAAATAAGGTAAGAGGGCAAGGGCAAGGGCTAGGGCCTTAAATCAAAAGTCCTAAATCCATCAGATCGGGTAAGGGTTTAACAAGTGAAAGCCCGTAAGCTCGGCCCAACCCACAATTCACTTTTAGTTATACACGTTAGAATAGTCCCACATTGCTAGAGGTCTTGGCCTATATATATTTTGGGCCTTCTCCACCTTACAAGTAAGTTTTGTGAGATTGAATTAGGCCCGTTAGCTTTCTTATAACGATATCAAAGTAAATATGTCTCCACTCTACGTCACTCATTAGAAGGCCTCGTTCGGTAACCCAAAATACTCAGAATCTGGGCAGATTCTGAGTTTTTTTGCAAGATCTGAGCAAAGCCCACGTTCGAGAGCCAATTTTGGGAAGCGGGAATCTGAGTGTTTTCTGAGTGAAAACGACGTTTGGTCGTCCGACCAAACCTCTCGGATTAGCTCAGATTCTGAGCTCAGAATCTGGGTTGGTGAAGTATACTCCTCATCCATCTATGCAGCTGATCAAAACTATGTGTCCTCCCCAGCTACGCAGTAGCTTCTTTGAAGCTACTGCATCGTCTTCCCCAACCATCCATGGCGATAGGTAGGGGCCAGCCTCGATTCAAAAACACCTGCCTCCATCTCTGCTCCGATTCCCTTTGCAGTGCATTCACATGGCCTCAGAATCGATGATTTGATTCAAGATCGAGTCGATCCCGATTCTGTACTGAGTCGTCATCGATTACATAAAAAAAAAAAAAAAAAAAAAAAATTTTTTTTTAAAAATTTTTTTTTTTTTTTTTTTTTTTTTTTTTATGTAATCGATAACGACTCAGTACAGAATCGGCATCGACTCGGTACAGAATCGTTATCGATTACATAAAAAAAAAAAATTTTTTTTTTTTAAAAAAAATTTTTTTTTTTTTTTTTAAAAAAAAATTTTTTTTTTTTTTTTTTTTTATGTAATCGATGACGACTCAGTACAGAATCGGGATCGACTCGGTACAGAATCGTTATCGATTACATAAAAATAAAAATAAAAAATTAATTAATTAATTTTTTTTTTTTTTTTTTTTTATGTAATCGATAACGACTCAGTACAGAATCGGCATCGACTCGGTACAGAATCGTTATCGATTACATAAAAAAAAAAAATTTAATTTTTTATTTTTATTTTTATTTTTTTTATGTAATCGATAATTTCTCAAAGATGTAATCGGCATCGATTTAATTATCGATTACATAATTTTATTTTTTTTTAATATAATCGATGGCGACTCTGTATAAAGCCAATGACGACTTTGTACAGAATCGATGACGACTCTTAAAATGATCGGTACCGACTGTGTACAGAGTCGATATCCCCTTTTTCTCATATCTATCTTTAGAATTATCGATTTTATATTGTAGTCTTCAATTCAAATCTGACGGCATAGATCTCGTTTCTTAAATGAGTGTTTGGCTTTTTTATGTTTATTGTTCTCCTATCCACTTTGGTTATTTATGTATGGCGATACAGTGATTTCTTTATAATTCTCAATACTTGTCTCTTTTCATATTTTATTATTTCTCGTAAGCAAATCATATGGGTTGTGTATCGTGATCCCAAATGACTCTTCTCGAGGTGAGGGTCACCGTCAGCAGGTTGTCATACTCACTCATCATTTCTTATGGTGACGACTTAGGGACCCATTTTAAAAATAATAGTAATTAAATCAAATTAAAAAGACTCACAAATATGTTCAAATTTCATCTTGATTGGTTGCCCGTAAATTTTGAGAGAAATTCGAGTACGGCACATAAACCGATGATTAAGATCACGTTTCTACGGTCGTAGTATAACCACTGATTGAAGCTATTCTGAGGATTTTCTGAGAGGAATCTGAGTGATTTAAGAACAAAGGATTTTGAGTTTTGTAAGAATCTGTCAGGAATCTGAGTGGTTAAAGAACGCATATGGTGAAAATCAGGAATCTGAGTTTGCTAAGAATCTGTCAGGAATCTGAGTGTCCAAAATCTGAGCAAAATCTGAGCTTTTCTGGGAAAAACTAGGAAACACCCGAACGAGGCCGAAGAGTCTCACATTGCCTGTCGGCTTGGAGGTCTTGGGCTATATATTATTTGGGCACTCCTTATTTTACAAGCCGATTTTGTGAGATTGAATTCAGCCTATAGAAATCTACAATAGATTAACTAAATTAATACAATTACATAAAATATATCATACCATTTAAAATCAAATTACCAAAATAACATTTAACATTATCATTAGATTTATCAAACAATTAATTATAAGAATATTTTAATAATTTAAATATTCATGAAGAGAGGTTTTAAGACTTACTTTTTTGTTTTTCAAAATTTTTTCTTTTTTAATTTTAATAAAATAATTTATAAAAAAATTAAATAAAATATCAATAATCAATGAAGCCTCAAAGTCTAACCTAAGCTCGCCCCAACCCGCCTAAGTTAGAATTAAAGCTGAGCCCGCGCTAGAACCTAGCCTTGGCCCCATAGGGCCAAGCTAGATTTTAGGGAGCATTTTTTAGCCTAAGTGAGATATTTAAATCTTATCAATTTAACGGCTAAAAAACATCTGCACGCACAGTTGATCACAGTAGCCTTAAAAAGGTAACTTGTGGCATCAACCAAGCCTGTTTGTTCACTGCACATCCTACGGCGTCACGTGTCAAAAGCTGATCATATGGGTACCCACAAAACTACGTCAAATCGGAGATGTAATTTTTTTCCAATAAAATAAAAAATTTATGATTATTACTTAATATAGCGGTTTATTTTGTTACTGGATTAAGGAAAAGTGAAGCTTTTTGATGTGGTGAAAATATCTCTGCTGTTCTCGGGATACGTGATTATTAATGAAAGTCAACTTAAGGACTTCTTTTTCGTGTGCCATTTACGAGAATCGATTTAATATACGCACAGTGCGCAGTACGCTTCTTGTTGGCCTGTTTCCACGTAACTTTTATGGACCGTTGTGACTGACGTGATGTACTCGACGTCAAATCGAACGGCGGATGTACTCTTAAGCCAGACGAGCAGAAGTCGTCCGACGAATAAAGCTGTGGAAAGGGGAACCTGAGTCTTTATTAGAAATTACAACTTACTATTTACGTGGGTGGTGTTTTTTTACTTTTTTACTGTTTACCAATGCAAGTAAATAGCTCTAATCTAGTGAGTCAGAGTTATTGGCAGGGCTGTCAAATTGTCGGGTCGGGTCGGGGTGGTTGGGCTTAATTTTGGCTGCCCAACTGAAAATGGCATGCCTGAACGGATCTGACCAAATGGGACACTTGACCCAACTCAATGCCTAACCTGAAAACTTTACCTGACCTGGGTCTACAGATTCAGTTAACCAAAACAAAATCTAACCGATATGTTTTTATTCAATTCAACATCGAAAGGGATAATGACTCTTCCCTGACATTTAAATATCAAATGGTGGTTAAATGACTCCTCCCTGACATTTAAATATCAAATGGTGGTTAAATCATCTTACACCACTAAAATGTGATTTGTTATCTCACCGTATTGAAGTAAAAATTTTCATAGTGAGATTTCCCAATTAGCAATCCATCGTTAGAACATGTCCCAATAAAAGGATAATGTTTATAAATGGATGTACACCATCCAATCAGTGAACTTTAATACCGGCCATTAAATTAACACAGATTGGATAGTTTGAATCTCTTCAAAAGTGTGACTTTTTGTTACGACCCGAAATTCTATCCCATCCTTAGAGCCTAGAGTTTCGTGTTATGACCCGCACACATCCCAGATACGATAAGCGGATATATACATATATAAGAGTTCTCACACGAACATGATTCCACAAAATTCACGAATCAAATAATAAAAGAATGAAATAATTACTAATCAATGAGAAAATAAATGTCAATAATAAATCAAATATACGAGACTAATAATAGATACCCACTGATAGACCATAACAGTACGAAATGAAAGAATAAACTATCTAATCTGTAAATCTTAATCCCACTACTAAAATTATACTATCAATAATGGGCATAAAGATCATAGTCAGCACCAAGATCCTCCCAAGGTGTGGGTACCGGTCTCGGGTATTGATTTGCTCGAGACCGATACGAATCGGCCGATACTTATCTGCCATTTAAAAAAAAAAAAACAAACAAAAACTCGGTTGAAATCGAGACATATCGGCCGATACTCAATACATATCGGTTTGGCCGAAAACCGATACGTACCAGTATCGATAGATATTTGATACATTGGATCCTCGTGATGTCCTGTAGTGTCGCCCTCTCAAGGGTCCTAGTACTCAACGTCCAAAGAATCAACAAAATCAGCGCCCACGGGATTGGGATAACCAGCGTTCACTCAGTCAATAGAATCACCTTAAAAGAATAAATATCACGAAGGCTGAGATACTAAACAATCCATCTGACACTACTTAAGTGTATTGTGGGTGCATCTTGTGAGTAATAATAATAATATGACAGTATATAAGAAATAAAGAAATGTCAGAATCATTCGTAACATCAAACTCATATCTTAATCTAAATGTAAGACCATGTTTTAGACACTCCAATCCTAATGTACATCATTATATCTTATAAACAAAACTTATCATATTACAACGTCACATGCGTCTGTACAGCACATGGGAGTACATTATTACTTCTATTCCTAATATGACCTGTGTCAGAGTCGTTGTTCGAGGCTACAATGTGAGGGTCACTATAGTAATATACCACCATAACATGTCGTCATCCACAACAACATAACATAACATAATCATATTATACACCCATTTAGTCTCGGGGGCAGCCAGCAAGTGTACGCATATCTAAAGCTAAGAACAACGTAGCTCATAACATAACTCATACTGTCTTCTGAGAGTCCTGTCTCGACTGTAGACGTTGGAATCCTTATGGTGACTACGTAAAGAATTAAATTTTTAATCTGATGTTGACTTACGCAGCGATGTCTTATTATATCCGTATTTTATCTTCTCTTATCTCACTTATAATTTCTTATCAATTTCATACAACTTGAATCTAGAGAGGCCAACAGTAAGATAAGCTTCACTAGTAACCTGAATGTACTTCGTGTGATAGCCTATACACTCACAAAGAAAATACATCCGTACATAGATGACTATATTTCGAATTTCAAGTGACCGTGAAAGGAACACCACCATGACAAAGGTTTAAAAGTCAAGTGTCATATCTTATTCTTTGACTTATTATCTAACTAAATCCTCAACTTAATCTATCATATTTAAAGCTCATGGGTGATAAGATCGCCCTCTATGTCATAATATACGAGGTTACACTAAATTTGCACTCACTCCACTCGTCATGATGTCTCATACCACCACTACAAAAAAACAGATTATTAGCGGTAGTTTTTTAGAGCAAAAAACTGCCGCTATTAACAAAAAACTATTAAAGACTATTAGCGACAATTTTTTGTTAATAGCGGCAGTTTTTGGCTGCCGCTAATATTCTTGTTTTTTGTAGTGCACCATATATTGTAAGGCATGTAAATACAGTATGATCCTCGTTTCAATACCATCTCAGCGAATCACCACGCTCAATCGTAGACTTGTTCTCACACACTCACGTACATGATCTATCATATCCATAAGACATACGACATAATAATGTTGGAGACATAGTCTTATCTTACAAGTAAATTGATTTGAATTCAAAGATACGCTATATACATATATATATATATATATATATATATATATATATATATATATATATATATATATATATATATATATACAACACACATCAATACGATTAAAATATGAGCGCAGTTTTTAGTGTATGTAATTGAGAGCATGAAAGGTTTAAGTTTAAGTTCACAGATAAAGTCAAAATCCTAAAGTTTCTATGCTATCGTGAAGATCGTGTCGAAGGGATATATATATATATATATATATATATATATATATATATATAAATAATATACTATGATCGGATATATACGTAAAACGATATTGCGCTTTAAAATTTAGATCTATCAGGACCATCGATCGAAAACCTAATTTTAAGATTAACATGCAATAAAAATTTTGGTCATAATATATCAGGGGTAAAACACTATATACTCCGGCAAAAGATAGCGACGTTTCGGGATATCGGACTGTGAATCGGGTATCCCAACAACTGACGTCCGTCCTGAATGCCTACAAACGTCCGTCTTGAATGCACACGGGCGTCCGTCGAACAAAATAGTGACGTACCCAAACTACGAATGTCCGTTTTAATGCTTGTGGATGTCCATTTTGCATGGATCCGAATCAATTAAAGTCATATCTAACCGATTTGAAGAGAGATGTTTAGAGAGGTAGGGTTTCTTAGAAGAAGGTGAGAGAGGCTGGGGCTTCTTAAAAAATAAAAGAGTGAAAAAGGTGAGTTACTGAATAGAGATTTCTAAAATAAGGTGAGTTTTAGTGTGGGGCGCTAATGCCGTGTATACTGCAGTACATCATCTAACACCATTAAAATAGTCAAACTGGGTTAGGTTGTTACATTTTTGGACCCATGGGCCTTCTATCGATGATATATCACTTTGTCAGTATGGATTTAATTAACGATCACAAGTAAATAAATGGTATAAGATCGTTGAAATAACATTTGTGTTTCAATGGCAGCCATGAGAGTCGGTTCAATATAAAAAACACAAAACTGAATGTAAAATATCGGTTCAGTTCAATTTCAGTTTTGGTTTTGGAATTTTTTTTATATTTCATGTTTTCAGTCTTTTTTGTTATTTTGGTCGATTTTCTAAACCTATCCAATCAGTTTCTGGCTTCTCGGTCACCCAAAACCAAAACCAGAAACGATTTCGGATTTTCGATTTTGGGTCGGTTTTGGTCTAATTTTTTGGTTAGTTTCATTTTTCAGTTCAAAACTAACATCCCTGCGACGTGGTAAAAACTCCTACTCATGATTTATATAAATATACTATCGGGTCGGGTCTGATCCAATCCAACCCAATGGTTGGGTTGGATGTCTCATGCCCGACCCAATGGGTAAAGTTTATACCCGATAAAAAATCAAGATCAGGTGGGTCGGTATCGAGTCGACCCGACCCGTTGACAGCTCCAGGTATACAAGTTGATTCCATGTGGCACGTCCTAAAAGGTAACCCGAGTACTTGCCTCTTAGGGCTTGTTTGGATATGTGGAAAAGGGAGGAATACTTAGATTCATATTATATTTTTCATAGTTTTCTGTTGTTTGGAATGACTGAAGAGTCGGAATACAAAATACAATTTTTACGCTCATTTCCGACTTAAGAGTTCGAGGGTACTCCTCGACATTCAATTTGCCGAGACATCGGATAAGAAGTGGAGTGGAGAGGAAAAAGATAAGGGTACGGCTCTTCTCACCGATTTATTAGTAATACCACCCAACTTTTTCACGGACAAAAGCCGTTAACTGATTTGAATCAGGCTATGAAGATTTTTTTTTATCCAATCTTCCTCACGATAGATCTTAAGATCATTGCGCCCCTATCAGACGATTAGATGTTGATTCTATATAACACACTTCCCCAAAAATCATAAGCGGAGCCACATTACAACTTGGGTGATCAATTGACCACTCAAACTTTCTAAAAATTTGTTATTAAGCATTAAAGGTATTAATTTATATTAGTGGATTCTCATCCATCCAAGATTATATTGACCACCCAAAGTTATCAAAAATCTTCAAACAAGCTTTTTTATGGTATTTGTTTTCATAACAAATATTTCTTCTTTGATTTTTTTAACTAAATCCCATAATTTTGACATATTTTAGGCTCCCCTCCATCTATTTAGGTGGTGTACGGAATTACATATTCACATATATGGTGTATATGCTCTAGTATAATTAATTTTTTTAAAAAAAGAAATTTATTGCACATAAAAGGGTTTGAACCTAGAACCTAATCTTCACAAAGCACTAAGTCAACCACTAGAGCAATTCACTAAGGCTGTGTTTGGGTTAGCTCTTATAAGAGCAGAAGCAGCTTTTTGCCTGCTCTCTGTCAGAGCAGATAAAATCTGCTCTGAGATACAAGCATAGAGCAGTTTTATCACTTAAAATAGTTCCCCACCAGAGCAAATGAGGCAGGGAGTTGTGCTACCAAACGTAAAAGTAATTCTCTGCCGAAACCAAAAAGTGAAAGAGTTGCTCTTTGCCCCAAAAGAGCTAACCCAAGCGCAGCCTAAGACATATATGTTAGATTTTGTGGGATCTAGGCTCGAATCACACGATCAAAATATATTTTTTTCAAGAACACACGTACCTTGTATTTATTATCGGATCCCCGCGTGAGTGATCTCCTTAATAAAGCTGATGATCTCCGCCAAAGAATCTGAAATCACGTTACCTCTCGTCTTCTCTAAGTTTAGCCTCTAGATGGGAATGAGCTAGGGTTAGAGAAAGAGGGGACGGTGGTCTCCTTATATATCCATCTCTCTTTCCTAACCCATCAAGGAAAGAGAGTAGAGACATATTAGGAAACTACTTCTTATTGCCTCGAGATACGTGTGATCAAAAGTCCAACCCAATTTTTAATAGAAAAATAAAGATGGGTTAAGGTATTGACCACAAAAAATCTAACATTCTCCCACTTGGTCTACACCTTAACTCATCTAAACATAATTTTTGAAAATGACTCTCTCGGCTGACAAACTCTAAAAAGCGGATGGCCATCCATTTTATATTTTGAAAAATCATTGACCCCCACTACCTCGATGTTTCGTAACAACCACTCAAATTCAATAATAATACTAGTAAAGGATCATAGCGCACAGAGTATCCATCTTACGAATTGACACTAGGCAATCCATGATCACAAAACTAGCATCATTAATGGAATTAAGTCTTTACTTAGTGATATCAGGCAACTTACATATCTGTACAATTCCTACATTTGTTCAACTTCATACCCCAGGGGTATGTCTTTCTGATATCTTACTGGCTCCCCGTCTGTGACTCACTTCACCAATCTAGCAGAAAAAAGGTTTACCGATGTGCCTAATCACATCTAGCCTAAGTAAAATTCAGGCGTAACGAGGTACAACCTCACCATCATGCCATGTGATAAAATCCCCATGCATATGGAGAAAGTATAATCACATATACTCTCAAGAGTACTTGTACAAAATTAAAATATATGATGCATCAACAAAATAAACTAACTAATATCAGAGAGACAACTCCCACTAAAATTATGCAGTTAAAAACTAATTCGATATGAGCATCACAATTCTAAGATTCGTAATAACTGTCAACAACTACAAGCTCCCACTGATTTGGCCATTCATAATAACAATCAATAAACAACAAGATTAACTTAACATCAACTATTTATAATCATTTAATTAAACTTATGCAAACCAAGTCTATCAAAATAAATGTCAAAGTACTAATTAATGTCTTACAAAAATAAATAAATAGCGGAAGCATGATTTCAGTTATGGGGCTTCTCGGGCTGAGCTGACTTCTCTGGTTGAGATGTTCCTCCTTTGACCTGTTTTAACAGATTTTTAAATATAGCAATCCCTCCGAAAATGTCCCTTTTTCTTGCAGTGGCAACATTCTAAATATTCAGCTTTGACTTTCTTATTTGAATTCTCTGCTCCAGCTTGCTTTCGATTGAAATTCTGATTATGATCCTTTTTAAAAATCTTCCGACTTGACCCACTCACCGCCAGATGTGCAAACTCAACTTTAGCCGCTTTCAAACGCTCCTCCTCGGTCACACATAGGAAAATTAATTGGTTAAGATCCAATTTTATCTCTTGAGCATTATAGTTCACCTTAAAAGTATCAAATGAAGACGGAAGCGAATAAATAACTAAGTGAATAAGTAGATCATCACCAAAAGCAGTTCCTTATTCCCTGAGCCCTATGGCACACTTTGACATCTTTAAAATGTGCTCACGCACACTTTCATTTCCATCATATCTCATGTTAACTAATTGTGTAAGATAAGAGTACTCTAGAGGCTTTCGCGTACCCACAAACTGATCTTTAATATTTTTCAAGAGTTCTTTTGCCGTAGCTGTAGGATTCAACCCACCTCTAAGAGTCTGATTAATTGATGAACGGATCATCATCATAGCCATACGATTAGCTTTTTCCCATTTGACAAAATAATTCTTCTCTAATTCCGTAGAACTCATAGTGGGTGTGGGAGGTTCATCCTCAGTAAGGACAAAATCATAGTCCATATATCCTAATGATATATCAATGGTCATACGCTATGATGAATAGTTGGAGCCATCCAGAGGCTCAACACTTGCTAGTTGCTTATGAATAATAGATCCGTCCATGGCTCTATATAGAAGCAAAATATTACATATCACTAGCAAAATAAAAAAATATGCCAATTATGCATCTAAATTTTTATCAATCGCTTTAACCATATATCACTAACGATTTAATTAGAATACGTCATGATCATATGTCCTCGAAGATTACGTTATGACCATATGTCACTAAATATTCACCGTGAACTATGACCATATGTCACTAACTATTCTTCGAAGATTTAAATTCTGATTTAGGGTCAAATCCGAATTAATTTGGTGTCAGCTATGAACAACTTTCACTCTTTGGGACAACCAGTTGCCATGTCTCAACATCACTTTTGGACAAAAACTTTAACATGCAGTTTGTTTTCCAAGATTGTGTTTGATAAAATAGCATAGACCTAATCACTTGTGTCGTATGATTGATCCAGACTCTCTATCAGCTTTGGCCAGAAAGATTATCCTTCTCTCCCCTACGCACTTATGACTGTTCTATTCACCCTTCTTATATGAAGTTCCTAAATCAGTTTTGGCCAGAAGTTAGAAACCTCATAGAAGCATGTGCCAACCCGATCTTAATAAGACACAAGTATAAAGATTCAAAAGTCACACAACCTACATAGGTGGTCACCTTTGGGCGCACTCTACTATTTCATTTACGCATTTCTAATCGATCGCTTTAGATCCTTAAGGTACGACCTAAATTTCATTCAACCATATCAAGTCTGATTCAAGATTTCAAAAATTCATTTCCATGTATATACACATTTTGCTAACTAATCTTCTTTTGAAAGATATAGCAATGCCACACATTATATTTGATGAATAAATTAATCAAAATCAAATAATTATAAGATACATATGCATTAAGTGAAGAAATTATCTATAATCATCAAACTATGATTATATGGGCATGCATGTCACATCTAGTCAACATCGTCAATAGAACATTGAAAAGCATACATGATATTTACCTTGAATCAGATATCAATAATAGAATATGAAATCACATATGATATTAACCTTCAATTAACTGTGATAACTTAGGAATTATCAAGCCAAATAACATACAAATAATATCCATGACAACTCTTTTCTAGATCATTAGAGAATTCGTGTAAAATAACATCTTACGACACCTAAATAGAGTTGAAACGAGTTTATTATCAACAAAAACAAGTTCACAATCTCTAGTCTCAAAGTATTTTCTAAAAGTTTCATATGATCCCAATAACTAGCCCGATGTTGAAACTCATCGAATAGTTAAAATTTCGATACTTATTTGTCGAAATCAGACTCATCAAATAAGTTATGACCAAAATAAAACTAGGATAAAACCAAGTCAAATATACATTTGAAACCTCTTTAAAATTCAATTTGGATTATTGAAATCTTTGGAAAAGTTCAATCCAACATTTACGATCACGATTCCTTAAGGCCACAAAAGAATAACTTTACACTCTTGTGAGAGTACCATATATTGTACTCCACACAACACTAAAACTTACCTCAAAAGGGCCAAAACAGGTGGAGTTACCAAGATAAAAATTTCTCACTATTATGTAAACTAGTTAACGTTCACATCTATCGTGACCATAGAGAAAAAACCCTCCCTTATTTTATAGGCAAGCACCTTATATGGTGCTCCTTGAGACACTGTAATATCTCTCTTGTAAAAAGAAGCTCAACCGAGACAAAAGCAAGATTAAGCAAGATTAAATAAAGCATGTAACATTATTCTAATAAGACAAATAGGCTAAGAAATAAAACTTACTTTTATTTATTTATCGTTAGATAAAGAATGAAAGAGAATAAAATTAATACAAAAATCCTCATTATCTCATGAAATAAGCCAAAATAAAACAAAAAGTCACAAAATTAGAACTTTTTGTGTTTTGAGCTTAGTCGTTTTTAGAGAAAGTGCCAAACCACGGTGCATCTTCGACTACATGGGATAGGCGCTCTTCAGCGTCTAAAATCTCAATGATTTCAGATTCCAAGAAAGTGGACACAACAATGTGGTGCACAACCATCTAGTGTTAGATTGCAGGCAAGGATCATTGAACCTTCGGCGATGACCGGCCAACCTGTCTGACTACCTTCCTGGCCAATCCCGCGTGAAAAGAGAGTATATGAGAAACAGAGAGTCGGATGACCCTGTTTTAGGGTTTTGACGTTGGGGTTTCTTTTATTTCTTTCTTTATTATCACAATTCATATCGATAAGTGGTGGGCGATCCAAAAGTAAAACACTCTTTCAAATATGATAGATAAGAACAAAAGAAACTCAAATAATAATTCCGAGAGCATAAACTATTTAGATCTAATCTTCACATACACCTACACATACATAAGTATCATAGAATTTGATCGAGTTCTCGAGCCACCTTGCTCTGATACCATGTGACAGCCCGGATTTTGACACCCCGAAACCCGTGCCATCAGCACGATCCTCCAGACCATGCCCCAAAACTATGTACGGAATATTAGTATAACAAGCAAAGATAATTAAATAAAGCAAATGATTGCATAAAGCGAAAAAATAACATGTCCATCTGGCACCAACAAAAGATAGTTCTACTTTCATGCCACTGCATGAACAGAGAACTTATCCGAACCATCGGTGATAAACTGATCACCCCAGATGGTTAGCCCAAAAGAATTATCCATCTAATTACATTGTTTGTCAAAAATAAAGGCTTGACATACCAAGCCGTATAATCCGCTTACAAAACTCTCTCAAAGTACTCAGCGGAGTCTCCTAGAAGAAGTCCTCGGGAGGAGGCTCCAACTCGTCCCCAGGCACGTAATCCGAATCACCCGGATCTACGTCTCCCGAAGCCTCAGCTGCTGCTAACAAAAGACCTGCGACAAATAGTCTAAAGGGTGAGCTACATCCTAGCTCAATAGGAAACAACATAATGAACATATAAATCAAAACTCACATATATTCTATGATATTCTAAGCATGATGTGTCTATGCATTTGCTAGAAAAACAGTTTAAAAGCTGATGATTTACATTCAAGTTTACTGGTAATTAGCATGTCTTACTTTACTATTGATTTATCATGAATGACACTGAACAGACCTAAAGCAAAACTTAAAATCTTCAACTTAAGTAATCCCCGAGTAATATAGCATCGAGCCCCGATGAGATACCCTTCATCGCCATCTAAATAGACAGTTGTTAAAATGTATTCCCTGGGAATACGACCCAAGCCCCTTTCTCACTAGGCGGCGTGGTTAAAACTCATCTCAACATCCCTGGGATGTGCTTCGTAATGGATAGACCTCCGTGGTGTCTTGATTGGCGTCAGTCGTCACGGATATCCTACCGCGTCAGTTGTGGGTATCCCATCACGTCGGTGGGGTATCCTAAACAAACCTCAAATAACAAAAATAATATGTGCTTTACATATAGTTGTTCACCGTGTAAAGTGCTATCTTATATTTGTTAGGCCTCAACAGTAATTATTCAATCATATCTACATCTCTGGGATGTCTAACTTACTCGCATCCACTGATGCCTTTATTACTTTCTCATCCCCTGGGGATGTCTCATTCTCATTAGATTACTTGATCTTAGTTGCTCGCATCACACAGATGCCTTTATCACATTCTTGGTGTCACACACACACCCATTTTCATAAAGCTTTTCTTAGTTAAAATATTTTTAATTCTGATAAATATATCACTACATACATGCTCTTGCAATTAAAGTACATGTTCAAGGTGTTCCCTACCTCAATTTTCTAGAGATCCAAGCATCAAGGTCCCACGCGGCTCCTTGTGCTCACTTTCACACGTACCACCTATGGTACATCACAACACATGCAATACATCACTAAAGATGTAATAAAGAAGGTCCTAGACCCTCTCTCAATCTCAAAGTAAAATTCAAAAGTCAACTGAATCTGCCAAAATCGATTAATCGATTCCCAAAATTGATTAATCGAAACCCAAATCGATTAATCGAAATCCCTTAACTGAATTTAATGATCTAAATCTATGCATTAACTTCAATTAAAAACTTACCTTCAATCAATCTCAAATTGATTAAGATCTAGATTGGAATGGCTAGGGTTCCAGCTTTTGCTTCAACGGCTCTAAGCACGTTGAATCCGACAATTAATGCTCCATTTTTCCTCAATCCAACCACAATAACTCCTTGGCAATTAGTTACCTTCTGTCTCTCTTTCTCTCTCTTCTTAACTCTTCAACAACAAAACAAAAAGATTCTAGGGTTATTAAACCCTTATATCCTTCTTTGGTTTCGGTGTTAAGCGCACACACCAGAGATAGGTGTATGTGACTGTAACTTAACACTATACTCTACACTTAGGTCACATTTGCACCACTTCAGTTCATCACTCCATGAGTGCACTGTTTGACCATCACTTAGTCAACCCTATGACTAATCTGGCACAGATCCCGAGGTCAAAGTTAAACATTATATTTTTGGGGATATAACATTCTCCCCACCCTGAGAATTTTTGTCCTCGAAAATAACCCAAGGGTGCTCTGGTGTGGTACCCCACACACAGCGATGTCACGTACCTACTTACGAAATTAAATTACGCATCACACAGTACAAGAAATAAAACTAATGCAAGGACATCCAAAACTGATCTGTATTTCATTAAATTCTCAAAATTTACAAGTATCTTTAACTGTTGTCGATAATTACAATTTAATTACGACAATACAAAATGTTCAAAAACTGACCACAAGATAAAACCGCTGTCAGCGCCACGCCATCCTCTCTGGCCGGGTCTGGCGATGCAGCTGCTGCCCACCGAATCGGCCGCTCAGTGGTGGCTAGCGCTCCGTGAGGGTCGCTCAAGCGGGGTGCATCGGCAGCAGATGTGCTCGCATGAAAAACTGGACCCGTATGGAAGGCAGTCCGACCCGCAGTCCATGCCTCCTCCTGCGTGAGGCGCTGTTGGTAGTCCAACGGATAGATGTACCGCAGAGTGTGGTATATCAAAAATTCCATCCGTCGGTTCATCCGCTCGTTGTTGGCCTCTACCCGGGACAACACATCCTCTATCATGAGCGCCGGGCGAACCGCTCACCGGCGATATGAAGAAGTCGGTGTAGCTACCGCAGACTGCGCTGGCGGCGTAGGCGAGGCAGTGGTATGGGAGGGTGCCCCCTCCGCTGGTGGATTACCTGGGTGTGCCCCCCCCACGGGTGGGTCCTGATGTGGTGGTGGGGGTGGTGATAGTGCTACTGGTGATGCTGCTGGTGCTGGAGCTGGACCCTGAGCCGGTAGGGTCCGCTTAAGTAAATTGTAACTACGGCTCCATGAAGAGTTTGAGAACGTCTTCACTCGGTCCGTAGCCCTCTCCTCATGGGGCGATATAGCGTATTCTGGAGCGTTTGAGTAACACTCCAGCATGCTCGAGATGAGCCGAGTATAGGGCATTTTTTCTTTGGGCCTTAGATTGCCCTTCATCAACTTACCCTTGATGTTTCTCATTCCCTCGAGGATGACCATAGTGGCATCAAACTAACGGCCACAGAAGGCCGCGTAGAGTGCCTGTTGCAACTTTTCCACCCGCTCGGTGTCGTATCGCAACGGGTATAAGTTGCACTTGATTATGGAATCAAGCATCCACATATTGTGGGAAAGGATGACCCTCCTAATGGAGACTCCTGACCCCTTTTTCCCATTTGTCATCCGAGTCATTATTTCTTCAAATCTCACCTCTTCCTCAAACGGTGGGAAGAGGGTGGTCTCGAGTACGAAGTCCAAATGGCACTCTAGGACCTCATGGATGTGGCGACGAGTGAAAGTGTAGTCACGACCCTCTATCTTGGTCGTGACTATGTCATCGGTAGGTCCCTCCGTGAGCCCTTGGTAAAATAGTTTGACCAATCTAGGGTAGTAGGACCCGTGGATTGGTTTCAAGATGTTGCCGAGACCGGCCTTTACAAGGTAATTACGAGCCCATTGGGTCTCGCCCGATACATCGGGGTTTGTAAATAGGGTTTCATCTATAATGTACTCAATTTCAAAAGTTTTAGCCGCCCACCATTCGTTGGGTTGGAGTACATTGGTGGGTGGTGGTGGCATTGGCGAAGACGCGCTCGTCGAACCAGATGTGGTATCCAATGCCGACGGTGATGGAGTCCTCACCAGTGATGGGTAGGTGGTGGCAGTGCGGCGTTCTTACGCCGGACCGGGAGTTTGGACGTTGCCTTCTTCGAAGACAAGCACGTTTTAGGCGGCATTTTAGGTGAAAATTCATAAAAACTAGGGTTTATGTGGTTTGAAATGGAAAAGAATCGAAAACTAGGGTTTTACCTTAGGTATTCGTCCCAATGTCACGCGATTTCGATTCGAAATCGATCTGAAATGCCCAAAAACCATAGGTTGCTCGGTCGGTTGGAGAAGGAGAAGAGGCGCGCAATGAGAAAAAAAAAACAATTTGATTTCGAATGGAGACAAATCCCCCTCGTTATATATATATAGACTCCGGTTCGATTAATCGATTTCCAAAATCGATTAATCGAGTTTCAAAACTAGGTTCTGTCGCGCGATATTGATTAATTGATTTCCAAAATCGATTAATCGAAACTCAAAATCGATTAGTCGAAATAATTTCGATTAATCGAAATCGTAGTCATTTAAATTTTTAAGTTTTCGAGCTCACTTGTGTGAGCCAGTCGATTAATCAAAATTTACTTCGATTAATCGAAATTCTAAAATTGATTAATCGAATTTTACTTCGATTAGTCGAAATCGTGAGGCTTCTTCAATTTTTTTCCAATTCCTCAAGTGACTCGATTAATCGATCTTCCAGATCGATTAGTCGAAATCCCAAATCGATTAATCGAATTCTTCTTTGATTAATCGAAATCGTATAAAATTCTTCAATTTTTTCCAAAATTCTTAAGTTACTCGATTAATCGAATCCCCAGATTGATTAATCGAAAGCATAAATCGATTAATCGAAACCCAAATCGATTAATCAAAATTTCACTTCTCTCGTTTCCTAAATCTTCATTAAGTTTCCACTCACTGGCGCATACCATTCGACTAGTCAACCAAAATCGATTAATCGAATTCCCAAATCGATTAATCAATTTGAAAATCGATCAATCAGTTTTGATCAGATTCTTCATATTTTTTAAAGTTTTCTGTTTCTCTTGGTTCCTTGGTAAAACATGACCAGTTGGTCATTGGTTCTACAAAATACATCATTACGGCATTTAACATTGCATTAGGAACACTATGTGGATAAAATTGTTTCTCTTGAATGAACTGATCAAAAGATCGGCATTGAATTACAACATATAATTTAAATCCACAAACATGCTTGCGGTGATATAATTTTGACTCTCAAGTTGTCGCAAACAAGCTCGGATATTGTTCTTTCATGTCAGCCTCTCGTTCCCATGTAGCTTCCTCGGCCGGATGATGCTTCCATCGAATAAGTACTAATGGAATCACTTTTGTTCGCAACACTTGTTCCTTTCGATCCAAAATCTCCACCGGCTCTTCAATCATAGTCATGTCCTCATGCATCTCAAATGATTGACCGCTTAACATGTGATCAGGGCTATTGAGATATTTCCTGAGCATCGATACGTGGAATACATTGTGTACTTGGTCAAATAGCGGTGACAATCCAATGCGGTAAGCAACTTCCCCTACTCGACCCAAAACTTCAAACGATCCAAGATAGCGGGGACTTAGCTTTCCTCTCTTTCCAAACCTCATCACGCCCTTCATAGGCGATACTTTTACGAATACGTATTCACCCACCTTGAAGTCTACCCTCGTCTACTTGATATCGGCGTAGCTTTTCTGTCCGCTCTGAGCCGCTTTGAGTTTGACCCTTATCATCCAAACATAGGTGGCATTATCTTCAAGTACCTCGAGTCCTAAAACAAAAATTTTCTCGGTTTCTTCCCAATTGATGGGCGATCTACATCGCCGTCCGTACAGAGCTTCATATGGTGCCATCCTAATGCTTGTCTGGAAATTGTTGTTATACGCAAACTCAATCAAGGGTAGGTGCTGATCCTACGATCCTTGTAATTCTAGCATACACGCCCTAAGCATGTCCTCAATGATCTAATTGACCCTCTCAGTCTGTCCGTCGGTTTGCGGATGGAATGCCGTACTGAAATCTAGTCACGTTCCCATTCCTTCTTAAAATTTCTTTCAAAACTTTGATGTATATAATGGGTCATGGTCTGAAACAATGCTACTCGGAATCCCATGCAAACGGACAATCTCTTTCATATACAGCTCTGCCAGTCTTCCCGCCGTGTACATCGTATTGTAAGGCAAGAATTACGCTGACTTGGTCAATCGATCGACCACTACCCAAATACCATTATACTTCTTTGCAATACGTGGTAGCCCAACGATGAAGTCCATAAAGATCGATTCTCATTTCCATTCTGGTATAGGTAGAGGCTACAATAGGCCTGCGGGGTGTCTATGATCGATCTTGACTTGCTAACATGTCAAACACTGCGACACGTACTCTGCCACATCTTGTTTCAAGCCTCTCCACCAGTAATTCTTTTTCAAATCTTGATACATCTTTGTGCTTCTCGGGTAGATAGCATAGCTTGATTTGTGTGATTCATCCAGAATTTTTCGTCGTAGATCGACATTGTCCGAAATACAAAGACGACCCTTGAACAATAAGGAACCATCCTCTTTGATCGAAAACTCAGATCCAATGCCTTCAGTTATATCTTGACGAATCTTAGTTAGCGCCGGGTCTTTCATTTGTAGTTCATGGATATGCTCAAATATTATCGGTCTCACTGAGATATTAGCTAAGAAGGCTCCTGTAGCTTGTGACTCAATGTTTGCATCATATAGTGCCAGATCTTCAAACAATTTCCATCTGTGCATACCCAAGATTAAACTAGCCAATTGAGCTGAACTCTTCCGACTCAAGGCATCGGCCACTACATTAGCCTTGCCTGGATGATACTGTATAGAACAGTCATAGTCCTTGAGAAACTCCATCCATCTGCACTGCCTCATATTTAGTTCCTTCTATGTAAACAGATATCTGAGGCTCTTGTGGTCGGTGAAAATCTCAAGCGTCTCACCGTACAAGTAATGTCTCCAAATCTTGAGCGCGAAAATGATCGCTGCTAATTCCAGGTCATGTGTCGGGTAATTCTTTTCATTCTCTTTCAACTATCTCGATCAGTACGCTATCACCTTTTTGTGTTGATTAAGCACACGGCCCAAACCAGTATACGAAGCATTGCTATACACTGCAAACCCTCCACTGCCTGAAGGAATAGCTAACACTGGAGCTGAAGTGAGTCACTTCTTGAGTTCTTGAAAACTCTTCTCGCACGTGTCACTCCATTCAAACCTTGCATCTTTCCGTGTAAGTCTCGTGAGTGGTCCTGATATCTTTGAAAAACCCTCAATGAAACATCGATAGTAACCCACCAATCCAAGGAAACTGTGGACGTTGGTCACGGTCTTTGGTTGCTCCCAATTCACTACTGCTTCGATCTTTGCTGGATCTACAGTGACACCAAGCTTTGAGACAATATGTCCCAAAAAGCTAACTTCTTCTAACCAAAACTCATACTTGCTGAGCTTGGCATATAACTGGTGTTCACGTAGAGTCTGTAGGGCTATTCTCAAGTGCTTCTTGTGCTCTTCCTCTGATTTCGAATAGATCAGGATGTCGTCAACAAATACTACGACACAAGAGTCTAGGTGTGGTTTAAACACCCTATTCATCATATCCATGAATGACGTCGGGGCATTTGTCAACCCAAACGGCATCACTAGGAACTCATAGTGTCCGTATCGAGTCCTGAATGCAGTTTTCTGAATATCCTCTGCTTTGACCCTCAACTGATGATATCCAGATCTCAGATTGATCTTAGAGAAATACTTCACTCCTTGCAGTTGATCAAACAAGTCATCTATCCTAGGCAAAGGGTATCGATTCTTGATGGTAAGTTTGTTCAGTTGTCGATAGTCAATGCACAGACGCATTGACCCATCTTTCTTCTTTACAAACAAGACCGGTGCTTCCCATGGAGACACGCTCGGTCTAACAAACCCCTTGTCCATTAATTCTTGTAACTGCTCCTTCAACTCTTTCAACTCAGCTAGAGCCATTCTATATGGTGCTTTAGAAACAGGCTCCGTTCCTGGTGCTATGTCGATGGCGAATTCTACTTCTCTCTCTGGAGGTAATCCGGGTAACTCCTCCAAAAATACATTGGTGAAGTCTCGCATCACGGCCATTTCGGAGATAACATTCTTCTTCTCCTTATCCTCCTTCAAGAACGCCAAGTATCCACTGCACCCCTTTCTGATCAAGCGTTCGACCCTAATTGCCGAAATAAGTGGCATGTGTGTCGACTTCTCTCGAAATTTAAATGATCTCCTCGTGTTTGGTCTGAAGATGACGACCTTGTTCTACCGTCGCACAGTGAGTCGACAACCAATCCATGCCAAGGATCACGTCGAATCCTTGCATGTCTAACAGAATTAGATTCGCCGGTAGCTCAAAGACGTCTCCATCCATGACCCTCACGATCACGGAGTTGCACTACAAAAAAAGTGGGTTTCAGCGACGCTAATTTAACGGCGTTTGAGTAAAAGCGCCACTAAAAATACCTTTCCACGACGCTTGTGATAAAAATGCCACTAATTCTTAATGATTTCATTTCGCGTCACACTGATTGCGGCATCTACTGTGAAAACGACGTGCTAATACGATATTTGCGGCGCGTTATTTTGCAAACGCCACTATACAAGAAATTAAGTGCGGCATTTTTTATTGGACGCCGTGATTTAAAAAATTATGCGAGGCATTTTTTATTGGACGTCACGATTTAAAATAATTTGTGACACTTAATTTTGCAAACGCCACTGTTTAGGAAATTAAGCGCGGCATTTTTTATTGAACGCCGCAATTTAAAATAATATGCGCGGCATTTTTTATTGGACGCCACGATTTAAAATAATTTATGGTGTTTTATTTTACGAACGCCACTATTCAGGAAATTAAGCGCAACGTTTTTTATTGGACATCGCGATTTAAAATATTATGCGCGGCATGTTTTATTGGACGACGACATTTAAAATAATTTGCGGCACTTTATTTTTCAAACGCTACTGTTTAGGAAATTAAGCGCGACATTTGTTATTGAACGCCGCAATTTAAAATAATATGCGCGACATTTTTTTATATTAAATGCCACCATAGCCATAGTTATTTAAAGGGCGGGAACGAAATATTGGCACTCAACTTAATTAGAATGGGGTATTGGGGTATTAGACCGGATTGGAGAATGCAGATCTACGGGGATATTGGAGAATGCACATCAATTAGAAAAGGGGGTTTCCCTATTTATCATTTAGAAAAGGGGGTTTCCCTATTGTCCTCTTTGTCCATCGTCTCTCCGAAGAATGCATCTCCAAGGTGAAGAGCGCATCTCCAAGGTGAGTTGGGTGCTAATCTGCCTAGATCGGTTTTTTGAGATATTTTTTATGTTTTTTCTGTTAGATTTTTGAGGTTCTGTTTGATTTAGAAGATGGGGGGGTTTTTGCCTGAGTTTCAAGCTCACTGTAGAGACTATAGAATCAAATGCAATTATATTCTACACGATATCAGACTTGTTTATATTCTGTTTGACTGGAATTCGTTCAACGAATTTGATTTATTTATTTTTCTTTTTTTTATAGGTAAGTTAGTCTCAAACCTGCGACCCCAACAGAAAATGAGTTTGATTTATTTTTCTGTTTGAGTGGAATTGTTGTACTTGAATCAATGTGTCTTTTTGCAGCAATTGAACAAGCTAGAAACTTGATTTCAAAGCTCTTCTGGTACTCCTGCACATGGTATTTTACATATCGGTCCATAGTTGTCACTTGCATTAGCTTGCTAATATCAACCTTTCCAAGTCTTTCAATGTACACAGGTCTTCCTTGCTTATCCGCACCATGATGACCATGAGGATAGTATTTCAGAACTTCATTCAACTGTTTAAACTCAAATTCCTAATGAAAATATTGATAAGGACTTAAGTTAGACCCAAATACAGTATCCCTAAAGCTAAAAATTTGCAGGTAAATCATCAAATCGAATTACCTCCAAAATAGTGTCAGCCCCAAAATCCTCCTCCACTGAAGCATTTCAGACAACATGCGCTTTGCTTTCTCAATATAAAATTTCCTTGCTTTTAAAAATCTGCATTTGAGAAAATTGTTGAGCATGTAATAAATTTTTTTAACATACATTAAAAGTATATATACAATTTCTAAGGGCAGAGAACTTCTTATCTTGTTTACCACCATCTCATGAGAAATCTCTAATGATCTTTTCTATTCTTTAATGGATGCCCACCGGGATTTTAAATATCAATATATAGATTACAGGCAATGAAGAGAAAGTAGATTTCATAAGAGTCAGCCTACCTCCTTTACAAAGGATTTTACTCTTCCGGTCTACTACATGTTAGTGTTTTAAGTGTTCCATCATGGTGATTGAGAAACTAGAGCAAATTGAGCAGACCTTCCTAGGAGGAGGTAGAGGAGACAATAACTGTCCCATCTTGTGAAGTGGGATTAGAGCCACCTCTCTTCAAAGAAGGCAAGAACAGTATCAGGCGTTTGAAAAATATTTCATTGCTAGGAAAATGGCTGCATAGAATAGGCAAAAAAGGGTGATGCTCATTAGGTAAAGGCTATGGCAGAGTTTCTCTTAATGACTGGGTGATTTCACTTGGTTAAATGGCAGGAAGTTAGCTTGGCTGGCTGGTGTTTGTTTCGCCAAAGCTTTATTTGATTAGCATGTCAGATTTGATTGAGGACTAGGTGAATGATATAGTATAGGGAATATGTTTGGTGAATGATATAGTATAGGGAATATGTTTGCGAGCAATAGTATCACTAGATGGGATGCTGCACATAAGGGATTTGCAGTGGCAAACAGTAGTGAGTGTATGGATTTTTGAGACTATATGGTGGAACACTTTGGTTAGATGCTTTGTGGGTCACCCCTTGTCACCCTGTTGAATAGTTTATGTGGTTGATGTTAGCAAAAAATGAAAAGAGGAAGACAAAATTACCTGGTTCGGTTATTTTAACCTACGTCCACGGTGGTGAACAAAATAAATCCACTATGTATCAATTGGGTACACAGTAATAATGGGTAGTATAGAGTTTAAAAAGTAATCAAAAAAGGATTATTTAACAGATACAGCTGCAAATTTCCTTGGGGTGTCAAAAATAAATGCTTAAAAATAGGGACTACTCTATTATATTATTATTATTATAGTAAACATATAGACACGGGGTATCACATCAACTAGTATGGATGAGATGTCAATATTAATTTTATCTAGACATTATTGCAACTTAACTGTTTATCACATGTGTCATGTGCTGAAACACCATTGTACTTTTTTTTATTATAAAACAAGTTTCAATTAATCAAGTACATTGATGTTCTCTTTTCTCAATTAACAAACTAAGTGCTCTAATTGATATACTTGAAGGGAAAGTACCATTTTTTAATGTTATTTGTGTTATGTTTTTTGGAAAATGTCCACCTTTTGTAAGTATATATATGTACTGGATGGATAAATAATATATCTCTAAGGACTCAGTTTGGTAAGGAGTTTTTTAATTTTTTTTTTGAAACCGTAAGAAATTTACATAGCCTATTCCTAATCTTGAATCCTGTAAAAATTGATTTACTTCTGCATCACTCACTTTCATACTCCTGCTCCAGGCTTCTGGGGTATTGATAAATTCATCATTAGGATTGCAAGCTTGTCTCAGAAAATTTATATTCATTCATTCCATTGATATATTGGTGTTCTCTTTAGCCTCAATCACCTAATCATGGATTGGTTTTGAGAGTCACATATAAGTTTGTAGTTGGTAGAATCGATGCTAATCCTCAATGAAATTGATGCAAATATTTAAGAAATTGGACAATTGATATTATTGATGCATCTTAGTAATTTTAGAGGTCTTGTAATAGTTATTGTAACAAAAAATTACTCGTATAAATACATATTATTCTAGATTGTTGTTTCATAGAGAAGTAATCAAAATTGCATTAAGTTGAGAACATCAACTTGATAGGTTTTTGTTGTATTATGGTCCCTGTTTTCACTTTGGGCTGTATTGATTGAGGGAAATTTTGGGTCTCAGAATAATTCATTTTATACTTTGATGGTTGTTACCCAACCACGCTTGCTACTTCTTCCTGCCACTTTGGTAACCATAGTTACAGTTGTAAATTTTTGAGCACATGGATTATATTCTCTAGATATTAAATCCGGGAGCAACTACTTGCACATAAAAACTCTTCCTTCGCACCCATTTTTAAATATTTAAATAATCCTTTTTTGATTACTTTTTTAATGCCCATCATATCCTTAGGCAATTTAGAAAATAAAGGGTAGTATAGAGTTATCTATTTTTTTTTCACTAATGGCATTCTCCTTATATTGGTCGCTCATGTTATTGATATAATGAGGAGAGCCTAAGAGAACAAGTAACAACATACACCTATACACATATCTCAAGGCCTCTCGATCTCTCCCTCAACTTCTTATTTTTTTCTCTTCACATTCATTCTTTCTTCTTGATACCTCTTACTACTAATCTTACATTACCAATATATAACCCTATTCTTCACTTGGTATCAAAGCGAACTGCTTGCTCATCAGTGCTAGGGCTGACATTAAAAGGGTTGTATATAGGGTTGTAACCTCAGGAAACCTACACATTCTCAGGGAGGGCGAGTTTACATGTATTATCAACATTTTCAAGACTATAAGTCATTTTTTTAGGATTTCTGAAGTATACAAAAATCAAAAGAAAAGTGTCAATTTTCAGTTTACTGGAACCTGTGCATCAGCGAGCATCTTTAGTCGATCTTCTTGTAGGCTTCATATGTTACTGGCTTCAATTGATTCTAAGATGTTTTGGGTGTTTTGTGCTATAAATGCTTGTTTTTTGTGAAAGTGTGTTGATACATAAGTTTATGTTGATTTTTGTTGCATCACGCACAATTGATTGATGGATTTGACAATTGTTTGTTGCTAGTAATGGGGTTGTGACTGTTAGACCGCTGTCAAGGGTGCAGATCAACATTAGTTTAGGTCTGCAAATTGAAAGAGGCTACTTTTTATGTCTGCATGCTACGAGCTGACAATGTCTTTCTGCTGAAATTTTTTGGCATGTTAGTGCCCTTTTTTCGATATTGATTGTCCACTAACCAGTGCTGGTTGGTGTTCTTTGGAAAAGCCAAAGTGTTGGTTGTTGATGGTAAAAGTGACCAACTTTATACCCTAAGTAAGATAATATGGCGCCTCCAATTGGCACAATCCAATCCCGTCCACTAATAGGTCCCCTGTACCTATTCAAGAACCCCATTCCGGGAGAGGCGAAGCAAGGTACCGATCTGTAAGGTAAGATAAGAAGAATGGTTTAAGTTAGGGAGAGGAAAAGGTTTAGGGACTGATAATATTGAGGTCCGTAGTGCATCAGGAATATTGGTAAATCACAGGTCAGGTTAGCAGGGTTTTTTTGGCCATGGTGATACTTGGGTTAGTCTCAGACAAAGGGTCTCTTGTCTAGGAAAGGATAATCTAAGACATGCCTAGACTTCCTCTATTAAGTTTGACTTTCAGCTTATATTACGTTTAGTTAGAAATTCTTTTAGAAAAGTTTTAATTGAATAAGACCCCAGGAATTGGATATATATATACACACACACACACGTGTGTGTGTGTAGAAAGAGACAGATGTAGGCACACACACATGTTGCTGCTATCGTACAAGATTCAGACTTTATGGAATTTAGAGTGTTGTGTTGCTGAAATCAAATATATGTGACATCTTCAACTAGGGGCGGACGCACGTAGAGATTTGGGGGGGTCCTCAGACCCCCCAAATTTTTTTTTTTCCTCAAAAAAATTAGATTTTATTTTACTTAAAGTTTGGGTGTTTATAAATACCCCCAATATTGTTGCAAGCTTTTAAGCTTTTACTTTGGGCTTTAAAGCTTTGAAGCTTTTGTAACCACACACTCTCTCTCTGAAAAAAGCCTTTAAATCTATAATCCCTAAATTATAAGGGGGGCACATCAAGTCCCTTCTCAATTAAGTTTCTTTAGGAAAAAAATCGAGAGATATATTCTTCTAGACATTTATAAATTCATATATGTGTAAAATCATATATTCTTCTTAGAGTTGAGAATTAAGTATATTGTTGCTATCATCATATTTATTTTGTTTAAGCCATTTAACATAATCTTATTTATTTTGTACAGTTATTTCTTTTCTATTTATTTCATTAATGTCTTTCTCTACTCTTCATTTTCATTATTATATTTTTTTTTAGGATTTTCAATATACAAAGAAGGTAGTAGTTAGAATCATCCAATCTTTTACATTATGGATAAAAGTTGGATTCAAAAGCATAGGGCTTCCGAAGAGTACATTCAAGGGGTGAAAAGATTTATCAACTTTGCAATATCCCATGGAGTACCTGTTCATGGAAGGTTCTTGTGTCCCTGCACGAAATGTTGTAATGCACACTATCAGGATGAGGGTGCATTATATGAGCATTTGATATGCAATGGGTTCATCCAAAATTATACTATATGGAGTTTTCATTGAGAGGATGTTATTTCTACAAATTATAGGCAAGATGATGTGATAGACAATGGATCTGATGACGATGACGTCAATGGCGACATGAGGACTATGGTGCATGATGCATTTGGAATTCCAGTTCCAACAGAAGTTCATGATGGTTTAGTAGACGGAACAGATGATTTACTCAATAAAAGTGCCACAAAATTCTATAGATTAGCACATGATACCGAAAAAGATTTATATCCGGGGTGTAAATCACATACGACATTATCTTTCATTATTAGGTTATGGCATATCAAATATTTAGGTGGATGGAACAATAAGTCCTTTAGTATGTTACTTGATTTGTTACGAGAAGCTTTTCCTGAGGGGTCTACATTGCCAAAATCTTTTTCACAGAGCAAGAATATTATTACAGACTTGGGCTTAAATTATAAGAAAATTGATGCCTGTCCAAATGATTGTATATTGTATTGGAAGGAGTATGCCGATAAACAATCATGCAACGTCTGTGGCATGTCATGATGGAAATCCCAAGAGGATCATGTAGGAGGCTATAAAAAAAAGAGTCCCACAAAAATTCTACGTCATTTCCCTTTAAAATTTAGACTTCAAAGGTTGTACATGTCATTAAAAACTGCATGTGATATGAGATGGCATGAAGAGGGTCGCACTAAAGATGGTATATTAAGGCATCCTGCAGATTCTCAAGCATGGAAAAACTTTGATCTCATCAACCCTACGTTTTCTGAAGACTCTCGCAATGTTAGACTTGGGTTGGCAAGTGATGGCTTCAACCCTTTTGGAACAATGAGTATTACGCATAGTACTTGGCCTGTGATATTTATTCCGTATAATTTGCCTCTGTGGTTGTACATGAAACAACCCAATAAGATCCTGTCATTGCTTATACCTGGTCCATCTGGCCCTGAAAATAACATTGATGTATACTTGAGGCCTTTGATTGATGAGCTACAAGAATTATGGGAATTTTGAGCCAATACTTATGACGCTTCAAAGAAAGAAGCATTTCAACTGCGTGCGTCCTTGCTTTGGACCATTAGTGGTTTCCCAGGATATGCTATATTGTCAGGTTGGAGCACGAAAGAAAAATTGGCATGTCCTTCATGCCATAAAGATACATGTAGTCGCTACTTGCCAAACGGTAGGAAGCATTGTTATATGGGCCATCAGCGATTCCTACCATCAAATCATAAGTTTCAAAAATAGAAACAATCCTTCGATGGCACCAGAGAGGTCAGAGAAGTTCCAGTTCATTTGTCAGGGACTGATGTATTAAACCAATTAGAGAATAGTACAAATATTTTCGGAAAGGGGCAAGTGAGGAAAAGATCAATAAACAAAGAGACTACAGAATTGCCTTATAACTGGAAGAAGAAGAGTATATTCTTTAAGTTACCATATTGGGAGCATAATTTACTAAGACACAATTTAGATGTGATGCACATTGAGAAAAATGTATGTGATAATATTCTTGGAACTTTATTGAATATTGAAGGAAAGACGAAGGATAATTTAAAAGCACGTCAAGACTTAGAAGCAATGAGGCTAAGACAAGAGCTTCATCCGGAATGAAAGGAAAATAATCGAGCTTATCTACCACCTGCATGCTATTCTATGACTAAAAATGAGAAAGAGAAGTTTTGCAGTGTGTTAAAAAATTTGAAGGTTCCTGATGGTTACTCCTCTAATATAGCAAGGTGCGTCAATGTTAAAGACCGTAAAATCTTTGGCCTAAAAAGCCATGATGGGCATGTCATTATGCAACAATTTCTTTCACTGGCGATTCGAAAATTGCTGCCCAAGAACGTAACGTCTACATTGATAGAATTGAGCGCATTCTTTTAGGAATTATGCTCAAAAGTTTGTGTGGTCGATGATTTGAAGAGACTCGAGGAATGCATTGTGTTGGTTCTTTGATACTTAGAGAAAATTTTCCCTCCTGCATTCTTCGATATTATGGTTCACTTACCCATTCATTTGGCATCAGAGGCACTGTTAGGTGGTCCAGTCCAGTATCGGTGGTTGTATCCAATTGAAAGGTATTTTCTTATAATATTTTAAATAAATTTTAATTGATTGATGTTTCACTTGCCGATGCTAATTTTTTTTACCTATAGATCTCTCAACATTGAAATCATATGTGCGCAATCGAGCTCAACCTGAAGGATCCATTGCAGAAGGATATATCACAAATGAATGTCTCACATTTTGCTCAAGGTATTTACAGAATATTGAAACAAGGTTAAACCGACTCCCACGAAATCATGATGAAAGTGCTCTCAAGGGTGCCTCACCATTCATTCTGAAAGAGGTAGAATGGACGCAAGCACATAGATATATCCTCTTCAATCATGAGATGGTCGGAAGTTATCTAGAGTAAGAACTTGAGACTTTATGATATTACTTTTCAATATTATTTAATGTCTAGTACTCCTTAAAAAATTATGATGATACAGGCAACACAACAAGCTATTGCTTTTGACGAATTCGAATGCATCTCCCCGTGATATCCAAAAAATGCACAACGAACAATTTGTTAGTTGGTTTAAAGAACATGTAAGGGTAATCCACTTATGAGAATAAATTTTTTAGAAGAATTTAAGATATTATTTAACCTTCGTCTCCGCTTTATATAGGTTCCGAAGTTGCGAAAAGCTAATAGACCATTGCCAGAAGGACTTCATCTACTTTCCCAATGTCCACAATTTTCAGCTACACAGTTAGTGGATATAAATTTCGAATAATCGGTAAAGAGAAGAGTGCTAGGACTCAAAATAGTGGTGTTTCCATCACAGCAGCGACTACGAGTTATGCAAGTAAAAAGGACAGAAAACCCATTGCATGAGAGATAACTTACTATGGTCAATTAACTGACATAATTGAGTTGACATATTCTGAGGAGCTGAAGTTTGTACTATTCAAATGTGACTGGTTCGATGTAATGTCACAAGGAAGGGGAATTAAGCCCGATGAATTAGGATTTACACTTGTGAATTTTTAAAAAAAATTGGTCTCTGGTCTACAAGCAACCAATGAACCATACATATTGGCATCTCAAGCTAAGCAGGTTTTTTATGTTGAGGATCTAACTGAGCCTAATTGGCATATGGTTGTCAAGATTAAGCCTAGAGACCTATTTGATATGAGTGGTGAAGATGTTGAGTTATTAGACAAAGGACCATATGAAAACCAACAACTAAATGAAACAATAGAATGCTATACCGATGCTGTCAGTTGGGTGAGGGAAGATGTTATTGGTTCAACTGTTGTTGTACCTATTCATAAGCATTCTACTGAACAAACTCCTTCAATTGATAGTATTAGCGATGAAGATGAATCAAATTTCGATGTAGAAATTGATGAGATTGAAAATGAGTGATTTTGTAAATTTTTTTGTGCTCACAAATTTTATGATGACCCTTTCTTGTTAGTTGTATTTTTTTTGTATAGATGTACTTTTTTTCTTCATTATGTGTGGATTGGATGATTTTTATGCACATACTGGATAACTTTTTCATCTTATGAGGAGAAATACGATTTCTTAATGCAAAACAAGAATCTTTTTAGCTCAAAAATAAATATCATCTTTGAGTACCATGTCAAGTTATACTTTTTTTATATATGCTAGCAAAGTTCAAAATCTCTTGTTTCCAGTATGTATCAGCCAACTCCAATGTCTTCCAATATTTGTAATCAAGTGTTTGAAGTTGTGCTGCCATCTAGGAGAGCACATATATGATCGACTTTTCATATTTATTTACAAAATATGAACAATGTTAGACTAATTTTTTAGTGTTCTATTGTGAATTTAAGCAGATGGACCCTCCAGAGTCATCATCCTTAGATGTTACTTTTCAATCCTCAACAAAGAGACGAGGTAAAACAAAGTGTGCTTATGTTAATTCCTTACCAAAATGTAAGAAGGTGAAAATTTTAGGCGATGGAGGGCAACCAATAGGGGATGACGCTAAATATTTAGCTAGCTATTGTGGCAAGTTAACAAAAGATCCTGCTATGTTGCCCCTTGATAAGAAGGATTGGCATAAGGTGAAAGGCAATTCGAAGGACCGTGTATGGAATCAAATTTTGGTAAATATATGTTTTTTTTTTGTAGTATGCATATTTTTCTTAATCTTTGCCTAATTTAAGCTTGAAGCAGAGTAAACAATAATTATATCATCATTTTTACACTATCTTGGTAGACAAAGTTTGATATTGAAGAAGGGCTGCGGAAAAATATAATGAGATCCATTGGCAAACAATTGAGGGATCACAAGAGCCGTTCGAAAATTAAATTCTTTGATATTTTTAGCGAAGATGATGATTTCATTGCAAATTGCCCTGGCAATATACTTCAAAAACAATGGGAAAATCTTGTCTACTTCTGGTCTACTAAGGAGGGGAAGGTATGTTTTAAATACACAAGGTTTCTAACATATAATTTATATAATAAATGCCTCATTATCTAATAATTTGTGCACTATAGCGAAAAAGTGTAAAAAATAAACTAATCCGGACTCAACAAAAATTACCTCATACATCTGGATCTAAAAGCTTTGCAAGGGTATTCCACGAACAAGTAAGTATTTTATTTCATGATATTTTTTTAATGAATTATACGTCGTCAACTATTTTTATAATTAATTAAAATGAGTGGTTGTCCTTTGATACAGAGTATAACGAGCGAGACACAAGAAGCGCCGAGCCGAGCAGATGTTTTTATCTTAACGCATCGTCGTAAAGATGGAACGCCGATCAACACTTTTGCTGGAGAAAAGATCGTAAGATTATAATTCTAACTATCAATATTATATAATTTCACTTATACTCTTTTTTACCACTTGAAATTAGACAATTAATTGAAATTCAAATTATTCTAGAAAGAGATGCAAGATTACAGTTCAGCCCTAGCGGAGGGATCACAAGATTCGATCTCTCGCACTGACGTGTATGCTCGGGCCATGAGAAAAGAGAGACATGGTCGTGTCCGAGGCATTGGCTTAGGCCCAAAAGGTCAACCTCTAGCTATCGTGCATCCGCTAGTGAACTCTCTGCAATGAGAGCTGAGCTAGAAGAATTGAAGACCCAAAAGGTGGAGAACAATATCATAATAGAGACCCAAGTGTCGGAACAAGTTGCCACAATGGAGGCACATATGGTAGAAAAAAGTGTCAGGATGGAAGCACAAATGGCAGAAAAAATTGAGAAGATGGAGGCACAAATGGCAGAAAAAACTGCAATAATGAAGAAGATTGCAGAAATAGAGAACTTTATGAGAATGATGATTTCTAAAACAGGTATATATCACTGCTTTTCTTTTTTAACTATAATATTAGATTTGCTAGAAATTTAAAATGAAATGCTTAGTTTCATTTGAATTTATTTTATTTTGATGTTATTAACTAAATGAAATGCTTAGTTTCAATTCTGTAGGCTAAGAGCAGTGGTGTACCTTCCACCGGAATCTAATCAGGTGCCTATCTAAGTAAGCTACTAAAATTTTGAGTCTATTGAAGCTATTGAAATTTCAGTCTTTAAAATTACTTTCTTCGAATCCATTGATTATTTTAAATATCCATTTATGTTTCCCTATCTGATGTTGATTCTTGATTGGTTTGTGCAGTTTTTTAGTTTACCACAATGCAACACAACATGCCAAAGGAACAACAATGGTGCCATTGAATCAACTCACCTCAAAAGGCCAACATTACATCACAGAGATAGAAATAATGGAGATTTTTGTTATTTACCTATATTTTTTGTTACTTAGCCTATGGGCTATGAATTTGGGGATTTTGTGATTTGACCTTAGAAAGAAACTCCTTACTTTTGTTGATTTGTGTTCTTTATGCTATTACTTTTGATGATTTAGCCTTTTTGGGGAGGCTTATTATATTGTGTTAAATTCTATTAAGCCATATATTTTTTTTTTTGTGAATGGTCAATGTGTGATTGTAGATGAATAATTATTTTGTTCGTCAGGATGAGGGCTTTTTAAAAACATATATGATATAGGTAACTTTTTAAAATATTTATAAAATTAAATTTTTTTTAGCGGCGTTTTCGGAAACACGCCGCTATAGGTCACTTACAACGGCACTTCATCCACAAGTGCCGCTATATCCTTTCAGGTACACTATTAGCGGTGTTTAGAGAAAATGTCGCAAATAGGTCTATTAGTGACACTTTTCAATTGTGTTTTGTAGCGTTTATAAGCGTCGCCGAAACAATTTAGATGTCATTTCTGAATGCTTACCACGACATGTTTGAGATCGTTTAGTGGCGTTCCCTAAACACCGCTAATAATAAAGATATAACGGCGCTTTATCTGAAATGCCGCCATGAACGTCGCAAATAGCTACTATGACACACGTATTGCCGACGTTTGAATAAAACGCCGCTAATTGTATTTGCGGCGTTTATCTAACTTTTTGTAGCATTTATTGAACGCCACAAAAAGCTAATTTTTTTGTAGTGTTGTAACCCTTCTCGGTATCAACCGCTTTCCCAGTAGGAACGGTCACGGTTAAAATGAAGTCTAACTCATCTGGGTCGACTCTCATCCTCTTGGTGAAGCGAGGTGTAACAAATGAGTGGGTAGACCCCGGGTCTATCAACACTCGAGCTTCGTATGTCACGTTGCTTCCTTTCTTATAAATTTGTAATGTACCTAATCATACATATACATATATATTGTGTTTATCATCATACTAGAATTTATCACATGCAAGTTTTTCTTATATTTTCTATATGGATGCACCTTCTCTATCTAAAAATTTTAAGAATTGAAATTATTTATTTAAAAGGAAGCTCGCCTTGAATGACATCGTTTGTATTTTGAGCCTCTTGAGCTGTGACTGTGTAGGCTCTTCCTTGGACGATCGGCTTCCTCGCTTGTATAGGTCGTGGAATAGGTGTTGAAGCCGTCTTCCCTTTGTTCATCTCAGGGCACTCCTTAATCAAGTGGCCCACTTTGCCACATCTAAAACAACCCCGAGTTCCCTGCCTACAGTCAGCTGTTCTATGAGACTTGCCACACTTGGCACAAGTCTCACGAGGTGTGGAAGAAGCTGCTCGCTAGAACCCCTGTGTAACTGTCGCTCCGGTAGTGATAGCAGGGCTCTCGTAGTGTATCGGTCTCCCCGACACGTGCAATGGAAATCTCTGTTGGCTGCTCTGCTGCGCCGGTCTCCCATAACCTCCTTGAAATGGTAGTTTTTGATTGTTTGGTATGAACCTCGGCTTTTTGTTCACCGGTTCATAATTTCTCGTTCTGCTCTGGTCTGTATTCCACCTTCCTTGTTGCTCTCTCTGGCGGTATTTATTATTATTCTCTTCCTCCACAATGAGCGCTTTGCTCATGACCTCACCATAGGTCCTCAGTTGGAATGGTGCTACTCCTCCCCTCACGTCTGACTTCAAACCTCGCTAAAACCTCTTTCCTTTCATCATCTCAGTGTTGACGTCGTCTGGCGCAAAGCGAGCGAGTCGCATGAACTCCACTCCGTATTCTCTCACGGTCATCTCCCTTGAACCAATTGCAAAAATTTAACCTCCATCTGGTTCCTCACCACTTCAGGGAAGTACTGTTTATTAAATTCCTCGACAAACTCATCCCATGTCTAGGGCATATCTGAAGTCTCCTGAGCCCTAGTCCGTGAAACGGACTTCCACCAAGGCCCAGCCTCCCCGTCCAACATGTAGGCTGCCCAACGGATGCTCTCGTCCTCTGTACAAGTGAGCACACTGAATACTTTCTCAATCTCACTTAACCAGTTTTCAGCTGCCACAGTGTCTGCCTGTCCTGAAAAGCTAGGAGGTCTCATCCTCCTAAACTCGGTAAAAGCTGAAGACACTGGCGGTGTCGGAGCCACTGGAGGTGTCGGTGGCTGATGCTGCTCATGAGCTGTATGAGCTGCCAAAGATGCTGCCTGTTGAGCCATAGCAGCTGCCATGGTCTCCATGGTGTGCATCATCCTCTGACGCTCCTCTCTATCCTTATTTCTTTCTCTAACTCTTTCCTGCTCTCTCTGATCTTGATTCTAACAATCTCGATCTCGGTTCTCTCCTTGATCTTGGCTTCCTTGGCCACCACTGCCAGAAGCCCCTCCATGTCTCATAGGCTCTCTATTCATGTCGGAGATAAAATCATCTCGACTACGCAAGCATCTACTATGGCTGCCCCTGGGTCGGCCCCTTCCGCTAGAAGACATAACGGTCTGCACGTGAAAACAAAGTTTTCATTAGCAGAAGTCCCTATGTTCTAACAAAAGAATGATTGTCAAAATTTCTAAAAGAAAATGCTCTGATACTAGCTGTGACAGCCCGGATTTTGGCACCCCGAAACCCATGCCATGAGCACGATCCTCCAGACCATGCCCCAAAACTATGCACGGAACATTGGTATAACAAGCAAAGATAATTAAATAAAGCAAATGATTGCATAAAGCGAGAAAGTAGCATGTCCATCTGGCACCAACAAAAGACAGTTCTACTTTCATGCCACTGCATGAACAGAGAACCGATCCGAACCATCGATGACAAACTGATCACCCCAGATGGTTCGCCCAAAAGAATTATCCATCTAATTACATTATTTATCAAAAATAAAGGCTTGACATACCAAGCCGTCCAATCCGCTCACAAACTCTCTCAAAGTACTCAGCGGAGTCTCCTAGAAGAAGTCCTCGGGAGGAGGCTCCAACTCGTCCCCAGGCACGTAATCCGAATCACCCGGATCTACATCTCCCGAAGCCTCAGCTGCTGCTAACAAAGGACTTGCAACATATAGTCTAAAGGGTGAGCTACATCCTAGCTCAATAGGGAACAACACAATGAACATATAAATCAAAACTCACATATATTCCATGATATTCTAAGCATGATGTGTCTATGCATTTGCTAGAAAAATAGTTTAAAAGCTGATGATTTACATTCAAGTTTACTAGTAATTAGCATGTCTTACTTTACTGTTGATTTAACATGAATGACACTGAATAGGCCTAAAGCAAAACTTAAATCTTCAACTTAAGTAATCCCCGAGCAATATAGCATCGAGTCCCGATGAGATATCCTTTATCGTCGTCTAAATAGACAGTTGTTAAAATATATTCCCTAGGAATACTACCCAAGCCCCTTTCTCCCTAGGCGGCGGGGTTAAAACTCATCTCAACATCTCTGGGATGTGCTTACTGTATACGGATAGACCTCCGCATTGGTGTACGGATTGGCCGCCGTATCGGTCACGGATATCCTGTCGCGTCAGTCATGGGTATCCCGCCACGTCGGTGGGGTATCCTAAACAAACCTCAAATAACAAAAATAACATGTGCTTTACATATAGTTGTTCACCGTGTAAAGTGCTATCTTATATTCGTTAGGCCTCAACAGTAATTATTCAATCATATATACATCACTGGGATGTATAACTTACTCGCATTCACTGATGTCTTTATTACTTTCTCATCCCCTGGGGATGTCTCATTCTCATTAGATTACTTGATCTTAGTTGCTCGTATCACACAAATGTCTTTATCACATTCTTGGTGTCACACACACACCCATTTTCATAAAGCTTTTCATAATTAAAATATTTTTAATTCTGATAAATATATCACTACATACATGCTCTTGCAATTAAAGTACATGTTCAAGGTGTTCCCTACCTCAATTCTCTGGAGGTCCAAGCATCAAGGTCCCACGCGGCTCCTTGTGCTCGCTTTCACACGTACCACCTATGGTACACCACAACACATTCAATACATCACTAAAGATGTAATAAAGAAGGTCCTAGACCCTCCCTCAATCTCAAAGTAAAATTTAAAAGTCAACTGACTCTGCCAAAATCGATTAATCGAAATCCCTGACATAGCAAAGTCGATTCTCAAATTGAGTAGTCGAGGTCCAAAATCGATTAGTCGATTTTCCCAGGTCATGTTCTCCAGCTACTGGAGGTACCTAGTCGATTAGTCGATTCCCAAATCGATTAATCGAACATCCAAATCGATTAATTGAAATCCAATTCGATTAATCGAAATCGGGCATCCTTGACTTTTCAACTTATGGGCCTAAATCGATTAATCGAACATCTATTTCGATTAATCGATTTGGCCAGATTCAGCCCCCTTCCGGGTTGTTCTTCCAAATCTTTTCCCCTTTCTTTTCTAAGCTTTTAATCTATCCTTTTAACCCTACTTGACTGAATTTAATGATCTAAATCTATGCATTAACTTCAATTTAAAACTCACCTTCAATCAATCTCAAATTGATTAAGATCTAGATTGGAATGGCTAGGGTTCCAGCTTTTGCTTCAACGGCTTCAAACGCGTTGAATCCGGCAATCAATGCTCCATTTTTCCTCAATCCAACCACAATAACTCCTTGGCAATTAGTTACCTTCTCTCTCTCCCTCTCTCTTTCTCTTCTTAACTCTTCAACAACCAAACAAAAGGATTCTAGGGTTATTAAACCCTTATATCCTTCTTTGGTTTCGGTATTAAACACACACACCAGAGATAGGTGTATATTACTGTAACTTAACACTATACTCTACACTTAGGTCACATTCGCACCACTTCAGTTCATCACTCCATGAGTGCACTGTTTGACCATCACTTGGTCAACCTTATGACCAATAGGGCAGGGATCCCGAGGTCAAAGTTAAATGTTAAAATTTTCAGGATATTACATACCAATTGTTAGATTTTGTGGGATCTAGGCTCGAATCACACGATCAAAATATACTTTTTTTAAGAACACACGTACCTTGTATTTATTATCGGATCGCCGCGTGAGGGATCTCTTTAATGAAGCTGATGATCTATGCCAAAGAATTCGAAACCATGTTACCTCTCGTCTTCTCTAAGTTTAGCCTATAGATGGGAATGAGCTAGGGTTAGAGGAAGAGAGGACGGTAGTCTCTTTATATAGCCACCTCTCTTTCCTAACCCATCAAAGAAAGAGAGTGGAGGCATATAACTTATATTAGGAAACTACTTCCTATTGCCTCGAGATACGTGTGGTCAAAAGTCCAAACAACTTTGAATACATATGTAATTTTTTGGCCATTTTTATGAATCATTTTTATGATATTGCAATTGTTTTTAGTTTGGATGATCTTTTGTAGTATTATGCTATTTTTTTATTAGGATTTGTTATTTTTTTACAATTTTCTGCATATGTATCCAAACACAGAATTTGGTTAATCCTTCGTTTCTTAGTTAGCAATGTGGTTATCCAAATAGTGAAAAATAAAAAAGAAATAAAGAAATCTCATGATTTCCTACAACTTAGTTATCCATAGGAAAATATAGGAATATTATTTTACTTTCCTATATTTCCCGCATTTTTATCTAAACAGACCCTTAATAATAACTTATAAGAGATTTAAAGACCAATACAAATCAACATGTCTGCTAGGTTTTAAGCCAATACATATCAGATATATCGGATGTGAATCCGCCAAACAACCGATCCTAAACGACCGTTTCTTTTAAAGAAAAAATATTTAAAAATATTATAAATAATTAAAAATATAAAAAAAAACTGTCATGATAAGACCCGATATTGATCAAATTTGACTTGATATTTGTCCCCATGTAAAATTGGTATCAGATGGGCCAAACCCAATGCATATAGATATGTATGGGACATGACCCACCTTTAAAATCATGAGTATGCCTCCTTCTAAGTTCTAACTCATTCCTATCTAGAAGAAAATCTTGGCTCTAACTAGGCACTATTCGTAAAATTCGTGCTCCTCAGTGTCCACACGATGAACAAGTCAGTTCTTGTGCCACTGGTCATCTGTCTTAAAGTCTAAAGTTGACCTTCAATGTGATACATTTCTATTTTTATTTTTTTGAAGTTCGATAACTACTTATATATTGGATGAAAGATTAGATAATATCATTAAAAATAATCCGAAACAATTATATCATAGATCATAAAAGGAACATCCTCCATTCAAATCTCATCACAATCAAATCCTAAACCTAATTTACCTAAAGCATTTGCAGCCCTATTAGCTTCTCTTTTAACATGAAATTTTGAAGTTCAAGAACCGATGCTTTTTGGCTGAAATCTTGTAATTTCAGCTGAAATTTTGATCCATGCCATCACAGGCCGATCAAACAAAAGAGACCAAGTACGAATCTCCTTCCTAGGGATGCAAATTCGGGTTACCGAAAAGAAACCAATTTTTTCGACTTTCGGTTCGGTACCCCCCACACCGAAACCCATTCAGTTCAGTTCGTTAAGTTTTTTTTTCTGAAATCGATCTGGTTTGGTTTGGTTCGGTGTGGGTATTTTACCTACTTTTAATGTATTTTTTTGGTTTTTTCAATATTTTTATTTTTTTTCGGTTTACTCATCCTACCCCATGGTTTTCAGTTTTTGTCACCCTAAACCAAACCGAACCGAACAAAATTGGGGTTCGGTTCGATTCAGTTTCAATCGGTTTTCGGTGTGGTTCGGTCTAGTTCAGGACCCTCGATTTTCAGTTTTGTTTCGATGTTCGGTTCAAAGCTTGTATCCCTACTCCCATAAAAACTAACAGCCTAATCGAGGCTCCGACCTCTGAAATGGGAACCCTCTTTTAAAACTTAATCCCTTACTACTTTAGGTTAATCACATCAATCGGAGGTCAGAGAAGACAAAATAGAGATGGAAACTGTAGGGCTGTCAATGGGTCGGGCTAAGACCGAGCCCGGCCCGGCCCACTTCGGGTCAAATTCGGGCTCAAGTTTTCAGCCCATATATTATTCGGGTCGGGCCTTGAAGGCCCGAGTAGCTTACCGGGTTCAAGTTCAGGCCTGCCAATCATAACTAAACGGGCCGTAATTATCCTCCCCAATTTTAAAAGTATGTTGATAATAGGGGTATTTTTGTAAAAATGCATCCAAAAAGTAACTATATATATTCTTTTTAAATTAGGGTTCCTCCATATGCGTAGCCCTAAAGCCATCAAACTCTCAACTCTCCCCCCCCCTCTCTCTCTCTCTCTCTCTCTCTCTCTCTCTCTCTCTCTCTTTATCCAATCAACGTTTTTCCAAGACTCCTCATCTTCTCCTGTACATTTGATTTGGAAAATCCTAAATCTGAATGCCTGTTTGCATATGCTCATTAGCAATAAAACTTAGAAAATGCATTCCAAAACTCTCTCTCTCTCTCTCTCGACAAGCAAATATCAGTTGCTCTACTGTATGCTAATCCATGCTGGTGCGTGCAATGACCATCGATTGGCCACTGTGATTTGCAATCGACGAAATCTTCATCATGTGAGCGATCGAACAAGATATGATCTAGACTGTACAAATGAAGATGACATCTTCCTTGTTTTTGGACAAAATCCTAACACAAATTGCAAAGAAATATCATTTTTTATAATACATTGGACTCACTTTTAGTTGTATTAAGCCTAAACCCGATTTGCCTAAACAATTTTGTTGATAAAGCCTGACCCGACTCGGTTCTGGCTCGATCACAATCCGGGTCGGGTTTATCACAGGTTCGGGCTTGCATATTTTTAAGTCACTCGGGCAAGGCCGGGCTCGGGTAGTAACTCAGGTCGGGTTCGGGCTTAATTTTAAAGGGTAAAAATAATCGGGCCTTATAAAAATCCAGCCCAAATCCGACCCATTGACAGCCCAGGAAACTCCAATACAAAGCCAGAGGAGGGAGTGAGGTGTGGGTAGTTGCCCCTCCTCAAATTTCTCAAAAAGTGTAATCTGCCCTTTAAGCCCAATCAGGCGTAGCCTACACAAGGATCAAAATTTCGGCTGAAATGACTGAAATTTCGGTCCAAATTATCAGTTTCGGGCCTCACCGAAACGATAATTTGGACCAAAATTTTGGTCATATTTGTATATGGGATTGAAATTATCGGTCAAAATTTAAATTTTCAGTCAAAATATCGGTTTCGCTCCCCTCCGAAACCATAATGAAACCCGAAATTTTGATCCTTGGGCGTAGCGTATGAAATGTAGTCGGCTTATTAGGCCCAATCAGGGTTATGGTATGGGCTACACGTTAAAAGGAGTTGCCCCACCCCTGGTTTGTAGTTCAATTTTGTTTGACTGCACGAACGGTTGCACACCATGTGTAACTTTTTGACATGTGTTAGGTATGATTTAATTCAGTCAAATGCTATCTAATATTAAGGAAAGGGCACTGGACCAAACTGGGAACCCATATATAAAATAATAATTATTTTATGTTATTTTAAAAGGAATAATCATATAGAGTTTTATAAAAAAAAAATTACTAAAAAAATATCTCAAAAACATTCCTTCTATTATAAAACTACATATTTACTCATAAATTATATTTTATTAAGCCTTTAATATAGGGGTAGTCTAATAATTTGTTACATAAGATGGATAATCATTTAGTTAAATATTTTATGAGACTTCCGCTTCGATAGAGTCTTTGAAATCGGTATAAAATTGACACTATTTTTAAAAAGAGAGTTATTATGATAAATTTACCTTACCGGCTTAATGGTAACCATCAAATTTACTTGGCTTACGGCTCTTTTTATTAGAGATGATTTTTTATCTTATTTTTTACATCAAATATCTTTAGATCATGACAAACTCATTAAAAGGTAGAGATGTTGATTCCATATGACACATATGTCATAAGACCTCTCTACTCCCGGACCTCGGTCTGCTTGCCCCTTAATCTTAACCAAATAACCTCTCTCCTCCTTCATGGTAACTCGAGCGTCATGAAAGCTAGCTCCACGAAAGAAAAGTTCTTTGCATCACGGACGAAAAAAAAAAGTTAGTTATATTGCGAGCCCCTTATATTTTTTTATTGGTAAGCTGGACTCGAACCTGCAACTTCAATGTTATAATATTGTCAACCTTCCATTCTGCTACAAGCAAGGATCAAAATTTCGGTCATATTTTACCCGATATTTTGATCCTTGGCTACAGGCCCCTGGATCCTAGGATTGCCCACCGCTCTTAATCTAATGCACTGATTAGAACATTTTCATACCAGCCAAAATATCCTTAACATGATGCCCTCCTACTGCCTATAAAAGCTCAATGCCTCCTCTCCAGCCGATGCTTAGGCTGTGATTGGCAATGCTCCCCACCCGTTCCTAGTTGCGCTCAAGTGCAGGCATGGCCTGGAGAGTGTTTGGTTAGGGCTGTACAAAAAATCGATCGAATCGGTCAAACCTATCGTAACCGACCGAAATTTTGGTTCGAAACCGATAAGAAACCGATAGTAGTGTATATATGGATTATAGTATGTCTATGTTTGAGTTTGATGGTGTGTGAGGCTTATTGTAGAAAACCAACTGCTACTGCTTTAGTTTGTTAATCACCAAAAGTCTTAAAATCAATTGAATCATAGGAGTTTGCAAAAACAGTTTGTATAAATCGATTATGTTTGTATAAACTTTGAAAACTCTAAGTCAAAATCGAAAAATCGATTCGATTCAATTAAATGCTACAAATAAAAAAAAGTTCAAAAAATGAAGTTTAGACCGAAAACTATTGGTTCGGTTTCGGTTTCATAAAATAGAAACTGATAGTAGTTATCAATTCGGTTTCAATTTTGCACGAAAATCGACTCGATCCGATAACACTCCTATGTTTGGTAATCACGTCGGCAGCGGGCAAGATGTCATGAGGTCACTCTTCTAGCAATGTCAGCCCGTGCGACACTTAACGCCCGCTGCGCTAAGTCAGCCTATTTCTCTCAAATGAGACACGCAATGCGGATTCCCAGATGCTACGAAGGGTGGAAGGTTTGTCCTACTCAAACTTCACTTCAACCTCTACGTTCGGACTTCGCCCTGCGAAGCAACGCAGCAGGTTAGAGCCGGCAACGACGATTGTCAAAGCAACAGGCAACAATGAACGTAAGGCAACATGCAACGACGATAGATATAGCGATAGGCAGCGACGAGCATACATCAAGCCCCCTTTGGGCTAGAACCCGCACCTCGAAGGTAGTTGAAAACCACCAACGCGATGGCCCTAGTACACGACGTAGCTAGGACGATCACGCCCTAAGCGTGGCCCGGATGCACGCACATAAGCCCACGAGGCTAGTGCACGTGTAGGGTCGGGGGACCCCAACTCATGTCCCCCTATATAAGGGTAAAACAGTAATTCAGACGAAATGGCGGGAGGACCTCAAACCCCTTGGTTTGCCATACTTTATTATTCACCCCGTAACGCCAGCCCAACTGACCATGTCGCGTCCATGTCACTACCGTGTCACGACCAAGTCTTCACCCTCCACCCCAACATGTCGCGACGCAATCGTGGCTCAGCCCAGTACATACGGTGCCGCCCTCATGGCCTTGACGCACCAGTCATACTCAACACTTGGAGAGAAAAAGTGGCCCTACGATTGACCAGGATGGCCACGCCGCGTGCCCCCGTCACATCCTCCTCTACTCAAAATCGTCAACGTCCTCGTTGACGCGAAAGCACACATTCTGAAGTTCAGTCCTAAGTGTCACCTGCCATGGTTCCTCGACAGCACCCTGCCTTCACTCTATGTAGCAAAATTGTACATGCCCAAAACTACACACTTCAAAATATGTACACAGTTGGTGTCTAAGTCTTCCCACGGCCCACACCAACAAGACCGCAGTGTGGTACTTTCTCAGCAGTCAATTAGTCTGAGCACCCCTACTCTCGCAACGGGCTCCTCATCATCAACTTTTTTCTTTTTTTTTTCCGCGACCATCGCGTTCAAGGCGGCCTTCTCTTGGCAATCTCTCACCAGATGTGGCCCATTACACGCAGCCCTTCTTGCTCGGCCTTTCGTCTCTCTTCCTTTCATACCTACTGCGTTTGTCCTGATCAAATTGCACATGTCCTGTATCATTCTGCTTCTTCCCCTGCTTGTCAGCATTGTCAGTAGATGCTTGGACTGTCTTCTCTTTCTCAAAGCGGTGTTCGATTAGCCGCTCCGCAGTAGCCAAATTCTCATCTAGGGTCTTCAACCCTCTATAAGTCAACTTCCGTTGCGCCCATGGCGCCAAGCCATCTATAAAGTAGAAGATCCGATCCTTCTCACTCATTTCGTCAATGTCTAACATCAGGCTCGTAAAAGTCTTAATGTACTCGTACAATGGTCCCGTATGCTTCAACGTCGATAATGCCTTTCGTGCTGACCATCCGACGTTGGTAGGTAGAAATTGAGCCCGCAGCTCTTTCTTCAGATCGGCCCAAGAATCGACTGCACCATTCTCTATGCGCACCTCTGACACTCGGTGCCTCCACCATAACTTGGCATTACCGACCAAGTATCTCGATGCAATTCTTAGCTTAACTTTAGCATCGAGGTCCCTCAGCATTTCGAGGTACTCCTCCACGTCCCATATGAAGTTCTCAAGGTCCTTCGCCTCGCAGGAGCCCTTGAACGTCTCTGGCTCGGGGAACTTAAATCGATGTGTCGGCGTCCCTGCTGGCACCCCAAGTGGCATAGCAAGGATGAGCTTTTTCAGCACGCTCATCTCGTTACGTACCTCCTCCAACGTGACCTTGATTTCTCGTACCTCTGCTGCCAATTGGTCTACGGTCTCAGCCACATCGGCATTGATCCTTTCATACCTATTCAGTCGTTCCCCATATAGTGTCATTACCGATACCACCGACTCGAGCTGGTCCGATTAAGCTTCCAAACTATCTAGTCGTTCCCTTGTTGATCGTTCTCTTGTCCGTCGTCTTGCATCCTTGTTGGTCCCTTCCATCTCAGCCATCACTGTGGCTCTGATACCAAATGTCACGGGGTCACTCTTCTAGCAGTGTCAGCCCATGCGGCACTTAACGCCCGCTGCGCTAAGTCAGCCTATTTCTCTCAAATGAGGCACGTGATGCGGATTCCCAGATGTTACGAAGGGTGGAAGGCTTGTCCTACTCAAGCTTCACCTCAACCTCTACGTTCGGACTTCGCCCTGCGAAGCAACGTAGCAGGTTAGAGCCGGCAACGACGATTGTCAAGGCAACAGGCAACAATGAACGTAAGGCAACATGCAACGACGATAGATATAGCGATAGGCAGCGACGAGCATACATCAAGCCCCCTTTGGGCTAGAACCCGCACCTCGAAGGTGGTTGGAAACCACCAACGTGATGGCCCTAGTACACGACGTAGCTAGGACGACTATGCCCTAAGCGTGGCTCGGATGCACGCACATAAGCCCACGAGGCTAGTGCACGTATAGGGTCGGGGGACCCCAACTCATGTCTCCCTATATAAGGGTAAAACAATAATTCAGGCGAAATGGCGGGAGAACTTCAAACCCCTTGGTTTGTCATACTTTACTATTCACCCCGCAACGCCAGCCCAACTGACCATGTCGCGTCCATGTCGCGACCAAGTCTTCACCCTCCACCCCAACATGTCGCGACGCCATCGTGGCTCAGCCCAGTACATACGGTGCCGCCCTCATGGCCTTAACACACCAGTCATACTCAACACTTGGAGAGGAAAAATGGTCCTATGACTGACCCGAATGGCCACGCCGCGTCCCCCGTCACAAGGAGCTCCGACAAACTGAAAAGGGCCTCAAAACTCCTGCTTCGCCATAGCTAGTTTTGGCAAAGAGCGGACGGGGCGCTAGCATGTTCCCGAGAACACAACCTTTGCTGCACATTGGTTTGCTATTTACCATGGTAGATAAAATATCTTTAGGAAGAAAAAAAAAAAAAAAAGTACTCACCGCATTTAAAAGTAGAGCTTGGTGTAGGAACCTCAAGTTGGTCCATGGGCCACTCTTTAGAACGTGCCACGTGATTTCATCATGAGTTGGTCCATGGGCCAGGGCAATGAAAAAGCCCAACCCGGCCATTGACAGCCCTACTTGCTGCATACCTACTCTTAAAAGTTGCAAATATAAATGCACATCATGGATTGAAACTCAGACAGATTGGTTGATCCATCTTCTCTTAGACCCTGAATGGCTCCAACAAGGGAAAAGTAAATTTTTTTTTTTTAAACAGAGAAAAGGTCACAAGTCCGAGTGACTCCCTCCCATATTTATTAACCAAAAAAAAAAAAAACTCACTTATGGCCGAGGAATACCGAGAAACAATAACACAATGCCTGTAGAAAAACATTCATATCGACCCTCCCAGACAACAAAATTGTCAAAGCAACTACCACTCAAATTAACTACACGAGATCACTATAACCCAAAGAAACAACCGCACCGACCCAAACCCGGAATAACAATGCAAATTACAGCCTCATACTTGGCAGCCTGACTTTATCCAACCGAATAAGACCCCTCATTCTACTAGTCTGCGTTTGGGTTAGCTATTTTAGGGCAAAGAGCAGCTCTTTTGCTCTTTGGCTCCAGCAGATAACTGTTTTCATGTTTGATAACACAACTCCTCACCCCATTTGTGTTGACAGGGAGCTATTGTAAGTGATAAAACTGCTCTCTGTCTGCTTTCTGTCACAGCAGATTTTTATCTGCTCTTATAGAGAACAGCCAGAGAGCTGCTTCTGCTCTTATAAGAGCTAAACCAAACACAACATTTCATCCCTAGCGATGTATCTCTTTGTCGTGCCCCCACTCCTTGACGAGCCAGAAAATCCGCCACCTGATTTCCCTCTTTAAATTGATGCTTTATAGAGACACGAAGACCATGAATATCCTCCATTAATCGTTCTCAAAAATTTCATAAATACCAAATAGTACACGCACCATAAATGAGCCAGCCCACCACCAATTCCAAATCACTTTCAATACAAATATTTTGATATCCCCATTCTTTACAAAGGCGAAGAGCTAAAAGCCGACACATTTGCTGATATTTGTAAATAGGACACTGATAAACAGAGGACAGATTTTATTAGGACAAAGTGCAAGCAGCTGATGTGGCACAACACAATTAGCTGCATGGGTAGTGGAGCTCAATTAATGCAGGTCGGAATAGCCAGTCACGTTATAACACATCAGCTACCTGCACTTTGTCTGCATCCAATATGTATTCCGTTTATAATTTTCCTTGTGAATATGGGCTGATCTGGCTGCACTGTTAGGAAAAGAAAATTTTAAAATCATTAAAAATGACCAAAAAAATTAAGAAAAGTAGAAAGCTTACACTAAAAGATAAGAATTCATGTTTGACTAATATTGGGAAGAGATTTGAGCTTTGGAAAGGGCCTAGGTTTTCCCGTATTTAGGGTTGGAGATTTGAAAATTTAGGCATTTGAGCTTGGAAGACATTAACGGTCCGTTTGGATAGAATATGGTAAAATGTGGTAAAGTTGTTGATTTTTACAATGTATTTCGAACTTACAGGAATATGTAGAAAAATGCAGGGATACTAACTTTTTCCCCTATTCTCGAGGGGGAGGTCATAATACGTTTCGGAGCTTTGTTGGTAAAGAGGGTAATATATTCACCACCCTTAAAAACACCCAAAGAGCCAAATCGATGATAAATAGTTTTACCATGTATTCCTTGTATCCAACGTCCTCTTAGAAGAAATCTGAAACATATTTGGGAAATAAGAATCCTATTTTTAAAGTTTGAATTCTTAGAAAAAGGTATTTATAAATGTAAAAATGATGATACAAATGAGCAAGAGAAATTGGAGTAGATGTGTCTAATCGCTATCTTTAAATTGTCATTCGCTCCCTACTTGAGTGATAACTCAAGTTTGCAAAAGGGTTCTACCAAGACGTTTATAGGACACAAGTGTAATTTCTTCAATGTAGCCCGTTACCTTGTAATTGTAGAAAATCACCTTGTAATTGTAGAGATTCACCCTAGAAAACTAGATCGTCTGAAGTACCAAAAATAAAAAGTAAAGTGAATCAATTTCAAGCTAGTTTGCTAAGAAATTCAGGTAAACTATGTGCTCGTTCAAAAGTTCAGATTCATGAGGAATCTGAGTTTGGGCTCAGACAGTAGACAAGTCTGGAGTTTTTCTGAGCGATTCTCGTGTTCAAGAATTGTTGTGGGACCCACATGCTCTATGCAATTTTCCGAGCGAAAGCGACATTTTCACTTCAAGCAAATCTCTCGTAATCGCCCAGATTCCGAGGAAGGACTGATAGAAGGAGAGAAAAGATGAAACTAAATAAATGAAGAAGCAAACTTTCTATTCAATTCACTTGCATAAAACACATACAAGATGATCCTTATATAGACTTAAACATAACTACCATACACTTAGCACTTACCCACTATTCTACCCACAATCTTAGTAACTACCCACATTTAGCACTTACTCACAATTATACCCACAATCTTAGTAACTACCCACATTTAACACTTACCCACTACTATACCCACAATCTTAATAACTACCCACATTTAGCACTTACTCACAATTATACCCACAATCTTTGTAACTACCCACATTTACCACTTATCCAACAATCCCTCCCTTAAACTGATGTTCCAGACATAACATCTAGTTTAATAAGAGTTAAACTTTGAAACTAAACATTTGAAGTACAAACACCGAGTAGCTTCCTGAGCTTCTGAAATGCAGGAAGCTTGAGAGGTTTGGTTAGAATATCAACGATCTGGTCTTCACTTCTGCAGTAAATAAGATTAATGACTCTATGATTCGTGAGATCCCTCAAGAAATGATACTTCACATCTATATGTTTGCTTCGACCATGTAAAACTGGGTTTTTTGAAAGCTTTATTGCTGAATTGTTGTCACAATAAATCTGAGTAGGTCGATCCTCCTTGAAATGCAGCTCTTTAAGGATTTTCTTTAGCCAAATAGCTTGACAAGCACAAGTCATTGCAAAGAACAAATTCAAATTTCAGTGGATGATAATGTGACAATAGATTGCTTCTTTGATGACCATGAAACAGCTCCTGTCCCCATCTTGAAAACATATCCAGATGTGCTTTTTCGATCATCTAGATCTCCTGCATAATCGCTATCTATGAAACCAAACAGATCTGATTGTTCTCTATTTTTGTAGAACAAGCCAAATTCCTTAGTACCTTGCAAGTATCGGAAAATTCGTTTTACAGCCAAGAGATGAATCTCTGTAGGACATTCCATGTACCTGCTAATCACACTTACAGTATACATTATATCAGGTCTTGTTGCCATCAAATACATTAAACTCTTCACTATTTGTTTGTAAAGAGTGTCGTCAACCTTCTTTCCTCCATTATCTTTGTTTAGCTTCATACCAAATTCAGATGGAGTATTTACAGGATTGTAATCCTTCATCTGAAACCTATCCAAGATTTCTTGTACATACTTCTTTTGAGAAATAAAAATTCCAGTAAAAGACTGCACCACTTCAATGCCGAGAAAGTAATGCATCATGCCAAGATCAGACATCTCAAATTCAGCCATCATGGATTTCTTAAAACTACAAAACATGGTCAGATTATTTCAGGTAGATTAAATCATCTACATATAAGCAGACAATAAGCATTTTTCCCTCATCTTCAATCTTTATAAAAAGTGTATGTTCGTAAGGACATTTTTGAAATCCTTCCTTCAAAAAATAGGTTTCTATACGATTATACCAAGTCCGTGGAGCTTGTTTTAATCCATATAGAGCTGTCTTTAACTTATACACTTTATGCTCATTGCCAACTTTTACATAACCAGGAGGTTGATCGATAAATACCTCTTCTTTCAAATCTCAGTGGAGGAATGCTGATTTCACGTCCAACTGGAAGATAGGCCATGAATTTTGAGCTGCCATAGCAATCACCACTCTGATTGTATCATGCCTTGCAACCGGAGCAAAGACTTCTTTATAATCAACACCAAACTTCTGCTTGTAGCCCTTAGCTACCAGGCGTGTCTTGTGCTTGTCAACTTCACCATTTTCTTTCAACTTTGTCTTGTAAACTCACTTTACACCAATTGTCTTCTACCCTTTTGGAAGATCACATAACTCTCATGTATCATTTCGTTCAATGGCTATAATTTCAGCATCCATAGCCTTTCTCCATTTTGGTTCTTTGACAGCCACTTCAAAAATGGTAGGATCACAATCTGAAAATAAAGTAAAATGTGTAAGTAAATCATCACCTTGGTCAACTCCGGTTACATCATAATTAGTCATCCATGCTGGTCTTCTTCGAACACGTTGAGGCCTTTGTGATTCAACTGCAAGTGGGCTTTGATCAGTTGGAACATTTTGAGTGATTTCCTCTTCTTGCTCATTCTCCATAGGCTGCTGCCATTTCTCATCATTATCGAAATTTTCTAGAATATTTTCTTTAACGTCATTTTGATTCCATGACCAGGTGCTTTTTTCATCAAATACAACATCACGACTGATGACAATTTTTATGGTGCTAGGATTGTATAGTTTATAAGCTTTTGATTTATCACTAACACCAAGAAAAATACATTTTTCTCCCTTATTATCTAGCTTCCTCCTCTTCTCATCTGGTATATGGGCATAGGCAAGACACCCAAATATCCGGAAATGATCTACAGCAGGTTTCCTTCCATTCCATGCTTCCTCCGGTGTCATATTTTGAACAGCAAGTGTGGGACTTCTGATGTGCAGTGAAATATGATAATATTTCACCCCTAAAGACCTACATTTAGCTACCCGATGAAAGTCATTTAACATGTTTTATATAGCTTTAGTGATTTACAGGCCTGGAGATCTGTTGAGCATGAAATAACCCAAAAGTTCAGAATACAACGTCAAATTCGTGCTACTTGGGATCATGCGAAACTTATCCCGAATTGGAGCTCAATTTGACACTTCAAAACATCAGATTCAGAAAGTTGTTAAAACACAAAAATTGTAGAGCTCGTCGTCAGCTTTCTAACGCCATAAGAATCGCCTCCATCCGACTTTGGGATAGAAAGTTATGGCCGAAATACCGAGGTAGTGTCTGAATGCAAAGTGTAGCGGGAGTTCACAAAAATCTGGGAGGTCAATTGATCGACCCTTTTTGGTCGATCGATCGACCTGATCCGGAAGATTTGGAATTTTAAAACAGAATCTGATATGGTCGATCGATCGACCAAATTTGAATTTGAGTTCGGATTTTGTTTGCCCGCGAGAATCTTGGTACTCTTTTCACAGAATAAAATCTTGGAGGAAAAAGCGGCTTCTGTTTTGGCAATTAAGGAAAAAGATATTCTTTGAGATATATTCATTCGGGGAGTCCTTGGGAGGATAATTCTGATTCTTTATTTTTTCTGCATTCTTCTTTTGAGAGAGTTCTATTTTTTAGAGAGTTTTCATTTTTCTGCATTTTTTTATTTTTTAGTTTTTCTGCCTTTCAAAGTGTAAGGGCATTGAGTCCCATTTTCTTGAACTACCTTTTTATTATTCATTTTGAGAAGGAAGATAAGTCTTAGTTTTCTGATTTGGATCCACTTTCAAGAAGGAGGTGTATGTACTTTGGATTAAAGCTTTTGTAGATTTTTGTGGATAATTCTTTACGGTATTTTAATGGCATTTTCAACTTCTGCATTTATTTTATTGCTTATTTCAGTTATGTGTGGCTAGTTTCATTAAGGATGGGGATCTAATGAACCCCATCCGAGGTATTCATTTATATTAATATAAATCTGTGATTGAGATGTCAGATGCTTTTTAAGACCCTAATATTCATTGAAAATGGTGAAATCATTATTTCAGTCTGAGATCTAGGAGCTAATCATGCCCTATGATTTCATATCTGCAATAATGATTTTATCCTAATTATCATCCATCTCGGGGTGAAGTTTTACCATCATCTGAGGTGTGAGTGTTAATCATACACTCATGGGGTTTTAATCATACATCTCCTTGATCTCGGATTAATAGTATGACTTTATCCCAGTGGTGAGTTCCAATCACGATCTGAGGTATGGGGTATTAATCATACATCTCCTTAATCTCAGATTGATAGTATGACTTTATCCCAGTGATGAGTTCCAATCACGATCTGAGGTGTGGGTGTTAATCATACACCCATGGGGTGTTAATCATACATCTTCGTGATCTCAGATCTATATTTTAAAACTCACGTGTGTATAGGGCAGTTCTTTTCATATATCTGTTAAAGATCTCACATCTCAATTCACAGATTGGTATTCTGTAAATGATAAACCTACGATGGGAGGATTTAGCATCTCAATCCTTATCTTTCATTAATTGTTTAAATCTCTTAGATTTCGTTAGTATTTATCTGTTTTATCAAAAGTTTCCAGAATTCTAGGTTGTTAGTTACTGTTTAAGATCTGTGGAAATTTTTTTAGGTAATTGATATTTCTGTTTTTATATTTTCTAACCAATCCTCATGGGAACGATCTCGTACTTTGCACCCACTGACTACATCACGATTCGTGCACTTGCGAGTACAAATTTTAGGACACATCAAGTTTTTGGTGCCGTTGCCAGGGATCGGGTGTAGAAAATTAAAAACTTTTGAAAAATAGAAAATTAATTTTAAGAATCTTTGTAGGTTTGAACTCAGTAACTTTAAAAAAAATAAAAAAATAAAAATTTCTTTTAGTGTCGATCGATCGACTAAAACAGTCGATTAATCGACTCTCCAGAATCTAAAAAAAGAACTTTGTCGTCGATCAATCGACCCTCCAAAATCTGTAAAAAATTTCGCTTAATCTTCGAATTACGGATTTTTTGAATTAAAAAAAATAATAATAATAAATTTTAAATTTTAAATCCTCGATAGATCGACCTAAACAGTCGATCAATCGACTCTTCTCTTGGTCGATCAATCGACACTTAAAAAAAAATAATAATAAATCTTTGCACTTTGTGTATGCACACGAGGTCTTCTAGAGATAAATCTTTAGAACCTCTGAATCCTGAGATTCAGCGAACGTGTCGTTCAAATCGAAAAGAAATTAGAACAGGTCGAGAAGTAAGAACCGAACCATCAATTCAATTCACAATGAATGCAAATGGTTGTGAAAATCAACATCATGAAAATGAGGAGGAACCAACCCTGAGGGAGTTGTTCGCTCCAATTACTACAAATACCCCTTCTTGCATCACGTATCCTGCCACACCTAGTGGCAGATTCGAAATCCGTACCAATGTGATACAAATCTTACCAATTTTTCACGGTATGGATAGAGAAGATCCATATCAACATATCAAAGACTTTGTTGAAGTGCATTCGCGATATCAAAATTTCAGTGAAGAATCTGTGAGATTACGTCTATTTCCTTTCTCTATAAAGGATAAGGCCAAAGCGTGGTTAAACTCGTTACCAGCTGGATCCATAACCACCTGGGATCAAATGGTTAAGAAATTTTTATCAAAATTCTTTCCCATGGCTAAGACTAATGCCTTAAGACGTGAAATCATCGATTGTACACAAGAAGATGAGAGATTCTATGAAGCCTGGGATAGATTCATGGATATCTTATTGAAATGTCCTCACCACGGATTCTCAAAATAGAGATTGGTCCAATGTTTTTACAACGGATTGGATCAAGCTAATCGACATTTGATTGAATCCATGAACAGTGGAGGATTCTTGGGATTGAGAGAAAATGAATCTTATCAATTCTTGGAAAAGTTAGCGGAAGACTCACAACAATGGGACTTCTCTAGCAGTCGAGATCAGCCAAAGAAGACTCAAGATCAAACAGGAAGCTCAGCAAAGAAAGGAGGATTGTATGTGGTGAAAGAAACACCCGACCTGGTGACAAAAATAGATTTCCTCACTCAACAAATTGAGGAATTGAAATTGAAGAAAAATGTAAGTGTTGTAAATGTACAACCAGACCCATGCTCATATTGTGCAAGCCCAATGCACACAGCTGACGGCTGCCCGTCACTGTAAACGTACTCAGAAGATCCTAGTGAACAATTGAATGCATTGAACACCTATGGGCGGAATCAGGGAAATGTTTTTAATGAAAACAATCCAAATAGTTGGAAATATCATCAGAATTTCTCATGGAAACAGGGAAATCAAAGACCTCAAGGCCGAGGTCAAGGGATGAATTTATACCCAAATCAAAATTTCAATCAGGGACCACAACAACAGTTTGGTCAAGGACAATTCCAACATCACTATGGAGGAGGAAACCAATTTTACCCAAATCAAAATCAAAATGAATAAACCTAGGCAATCGAATCAATTATCGGTTCTCACAATCAACAAGTCAACCGGGGTTTGCACAAAAATTTTCCTCCACCAGGTTTAATAATCAACAAAAATCGCTGCGGGTCTCAAAGTCAATATCCTCAGAGTGAGGATATGTGGAAGTTCATTCAATCCAATACCTCTTCAATATCAAGGATAGAGACGCAATTAGGGCAATTGGCAATGCTCCTTTGTGAAAGGGAGAAGGGATCATTCCCAAGCCAACCAGTCCCAAATCCACGAGGACAGATGGCTATTGAGCATGCCTAGACCTCATCTCAGGAGGAGAGCCAACAACAGATCAAGGCTATCACTACATTGCGATCTGGGAAGGAAATCGACAACAAAGTGGAAATGCCAGAAGAAGAGGAGAAGCACAAACCTGAAGTCGAAATTGAGAAGAACAAGGAAGCAGGAGAAGAAGAGAAACAAGGAAAGCAAGAGAAGAAGATGGAAGATAAGAGCGAGAGAGAGAAGAGTTTCATACCCAAGGCCCCATATCCTCAAAAGCTAGTGGGACCGAAGAAGAATCGCGATCAGGAAGGAATCATTGAAATGTTTAGGCAACTGAAAATAAATATCCCCTTCCTAGACGCCATTCAGCAAGTGCCAGCATATGCTAGGTTTCTAAAGGATTTAGTCACGATAAAGCAAAAGACTAATGTCTCAAAGAAAGCCTTCTTAGCAGAACAGGTAAGCTCGTTTCTACAAGCAAGACTGCCAATCAAATATAAGGACCCCGGATGTCCTACGATTTCAATCATCATAGGAGAGAATCGCATCGATCAAGCACTCCTAGGCATTGGAGCAAGTGTCAATTTGTTGCCATACACGGTGTACAAGGAACTTGAGGTGGGGAAACTAAAACTCACAGCTATGACCCTTCAACTTGCTGATAGGTCAATTAAGATTCCTAGGGGAATAGTCGAAGATGTTCTGATCAAAGTAGACACCTTCTACTTTCCAGTTGACTTTGTTGTATTGGATACGGAACCCACTCCTCAACACAGAAATAATGTTCCCGTAATTTTAGGAAGACCATTTCTGGCAATATCGAACGCTCTAATCAATTGCCGAAATGGGATAATGAATTTATCATTTGGGACCATGACTGTCGAACTGAATATTTTTCATATTTCGAAATAGCCTACTGAAGATGAGGAACACGCACAAGTTTGCATGATTGATGACATTGTGGAAAATGAATTTTTTTCTTCAGAATATGAGGACCCTTTAGAGGCCTGTTTAGCACATTTTGGCAAAGACTTCGATGTGGATAAGGTGATACATGAGGTCAATGAGATGCTAGACTCAACGCCTCTATTGGGAGAAGAAGAATGTCAACTGAAAGATGAGAAGAAGGAAGAAGATTGCGAAGACGAATCGCATCGATCAAATGAAGAAGAAAAATCAAAGCTGGAACTAAAACCACTCCCTGCGGATTTGAAATATGCGTACCTGGAGATTGATGAAACTGAGCCAGTAATTATTTCAGCGAATTTAAATGAGGACCAAGAAGAAAATCTCATTGAAGTACTTCAAGACCACAAGAGTGCGATCGGATGGTCTATCAAAGATATCAAAGGAATCAGCCCAACGGTGTGTATGCACCGAATTCATCTGGAAGAAAGCGCTAAACCCTCAAGAGAACCACAACGTAGATTGAATCCCAAAATATAAGAAGTGGTGAGAAATGAGGTCATTAAGCTGCTAGATATTGGGATCATATATCCAATCTCCGATAGCACATGGGTGAGCCCAACACAAGTGGTACCCAAAAAGTCTGGAGTTACAGTGGTGAGAAATGAGGAGAATGAGCTAGTACCAACGAAAGTTCAAACTGGCTGGAGAGTGTGTATTGACTACAGGAAGTTAAATTCAATGACTAGAAAGGATCACTTTCCTCTCCCATTCATTGACCAAATGCTAGAAAGACTGGCTGGACACCAATACTATTATTTTCTTGACGACTATTCTGGGTATAATCAAATAGTCATTGCACCAGAAGATCAGGAAAAGACAACGTTCACATGTCCCTTATGAACGTTTTCTTATCGTCGAATGCCGTTCGGACTTTGCAATGCTCCAGCTACATTCCAAAGGTGTATGCTGAGTATATTTTCTGATATGGTGGAAAGATTTCTGGAAGTCTTCATGGACGATTTTTCTATTTATGGAGACAACTTCAGTGATTGTTTGTATAATCTATCTCTTGTTCTTGCGAGATGTGAAGAGAAAAATCTTGTTCTAAATTGGGAAAAATGTCATTTCATGGTGAAAAGTGGTATCGTCTTCGGACATATCATATCATCCCGAGGTATTGAGGTGGACAAAGCTAAGGTAGAATTAATTTCAAACCTTCCGCCACTAAGAACAGTTAAAGAAATAAGGTCATTCCTTGGACATGCCGGTTTTTATCGACGTTTCATAAAGGATTTTAGCAAGGTTGTAAAACCGTTGTGCAACCTACTAGCTAAAGATGCCCCATTCATCTTTTATGAAAAGTGTACAAATGCCTTTGAAAGTATTAAGGTAGAATTGGTCAAAGCCCCTATCATCCAATCACCAGATTGGAAGCTCCCATTCGAGATCATGTGTGACGCATCGGATTATGCAATCGGTGATGTTTTGGGACAACGGGTAGAGAAAGTTCCGCATGTCATTTACTATGCAAGTCACACCCTCAATGATGCGCAACTAAATTATTCTACCACCGAAAAAGAACTCCTAGCAGTAGTCTTTGCTTTGGACAAGTTCCGATCCTACTTGTTGGGATCAAAAGTGGTAGTGTTTACTGACCATGCCGCTCTTCGTTACCTCTTTTCAAAGAAAGATGTAAAAGCTCGATTAATCCGATGGATTCTACTCTTACAAGAATTTGATCTGGAAATCAAAGACAAAAAGGGATCAGAAAATGTAGTTGCTGATCATTTGTCTCGAATCATTGTTGAAAAATCTGAGGATCTGATTCCAATTTTTGAAAGTTTTCCTGATGAACAATTGCTCGTTATTGGATATCTACCATGGCATGCTGATCTAGTTAACTATTTAGTGACAGATCAGATACCTGAGCATTGGAACAAAAATGAAAAAGCTATTTTTCTAGCACGAGCCAAGCATTATTTCTTTGAGGACCCATACCTGTTCAAATATTGTGCTGATCAGATCATCCGAAGGTGCATTCTAGAACAGGAGCAATCAAAAATCATCTCATTTAGTCATGAGTTGTCCTGTGGAGGACATTTTAGCTCAAAGAAGACTGCAACGAAGATTCTCCAATGTGGATTTTATTGGCCAACAATCTTTAAAGATTGTTATCAGCACTGCATTTCATGCAGTAATTGTCAAATGCTGGGCAGAATTTCAAAAAGAAATATGATGCATTTAAATCCAATCCTGGAAGTTGAACTGTTTGACGTTTGGGGAATAGACTTCATGGGCCCATTCCCCAATTCTTTTAGAAATTTATACGTCTTGGTTGCGGTGGATTATGTCTCAAAGTGGGTGGAAGCACTGGCCTGTAAAACCAATGACCACAGAGTGGTGGTAAAGTTTCTTAAAATGAGTTATTTCCAAGATTTGGTACTCCACGTGCGATTATTAGTGACGGTGGAAAGCACTTTTGTAATAATGCTTTCGCTCAGCTAATGAAGAAATATGGGATCACTCACAGGGTGGCTACACCATACCACCCTCAAACTAGTGGACAAGTCGAAGTTTCAAATCGAGAAATTAAACGTAATCTAGAGAAAACAATAAGGCCCAATCAGAAGGATTGGTCGTTGAAATTAAACGACGCACTCTGGGCCTATCGGACAGCATTCAAGGCTCCTATAGGAATGTCTCCCTATCGAATGGTTTTTGGCAAAGGTTGTCATCTACCTGTTGAATTGGAACATCGGGCCTATTGGGCTATTAAGTCTTTAAACTTCGATTTGCAGAGAGCTGGGGATAAGCGAAAATTGAAAATTACAGAATTAGAGGAAGTGAGAGCTGATGCATATGAGTGTGCCAGATCCTACAAGGACCGCATGAAGCGTGTTCATGATCCGTCTATTTTGATAAAATCATTCACTGCGGGACAAAAGGTGTTGTTGTATAACTCAAGACTACATCTGTTCCCTGGGAAACTCAAAACCCGTTGGAGCGGTCCTTTCTTGGTTAATCGATTATTTTCAAATGGAGTTGTTGAGCTACGCAATTTGCGAAATGAAAGTACGTTTCGAGTCAACGGGCAACGGGTAAAACCATTTTTGGAATATTACACTGAAAAGTTTGATGAACTTGAGTTGAGGAATCCCGATCAATCGGGATGAAATACAAATTTCTGAATGTCGGGCTAGCGACATTAAACTTAGCGCTTCTTGGGAGGCAACCCATGTTGTTTTTGGTAATTTAAACTTTTGAAAAAAAAAAAAAAAAAAAAATTTGTTGAATTCGGCCGATCGATCGACCCAATAAGTCAATCGATCACCTATAAGACAAATGTCGATCGATCGACCTAAACAGTCGATCGATCGCCAATTGAATATGGGCATTAATCTTTGCGCCAAAATAAAGTAAAAAAAAAAATATTTTGTCTTTATGGGTCGATCGATCACTCTTCATAGTCGATCGATCGACTCTTCGCATTGAAAATTGAATTCAATGCCGTGTCAGTCCGCCTTCTGCATGCGCCGACGTCGATCGATCGACCTGTAAGGTCGATCAATCAACCATTTCAAAAAAATTTAACTCGCGCTGTTCCAACGCCTGGGGAATTGTTTCATGTCAGGGTCGATCGGTCGACATTTATTTGGGATATCGCGCTTTGATTGCGCGCCTTTTCAACGCTTCTGTCGATCAATCGACATATACATGTCGATCGATCGACCTATACGTCGCGTCCGAACAGAGGGGTGCCTTTGTATCTATTTAAAGGACCGAGCGTCCTCCCTCCTCCACATCCCTTTCCACATTCGAAGATATCTGCAGAGATCTCTGGCATCCTTTCTGACATTCTTTGTGATGGAGTCATCCTCTTCCGCCCGACTTCCGCAACGCCCTGACGGCGTTTTTCGCGAGCGACCAAAAGGTCGTTTTGCAACTAAGGAGTTGTCCTCTGAATACACTTACGATCTGCCGGCATTCCAAGCAATGCCCGAATGCGCCATCTCTCTTGCGTACATCGCTGCGCTCCACCTTCATTTCTTGATGAATCCACCTGATATCAACGTCTCGGAGCGGGTCGTTCGCTTGTTTTATCAAAACATGGTTTGGGTGGCTGCCTCAACCATTACCAATGAGGCGGCCCATTTCACCGTTTCCATCGATGGTTGGAAGCGTAAAATCTATCCGAGCACGATCGCGGATGTATTTAGATTAATGGATGAGCGACCATTGGACCACCCACTCGGTGAAGAACTCGACCTTGAGCAAGGCCCAATGATTGATGATATGTGCAATGGTGTGTATGCTGGCCGAGGAATTGCAACTAAACGATCGGCTCCTCCACGCGACATCCTATTGTGGGACATTGTCGTGTCGTGTAGTCTTTGCCCACGGGGGCATACCTCTGAAAGAACTGGACCTCGGGTGAAGGCCCTATACGGTGGCAACAAGCGCTCGTGGTTGAACATCCCCTGGTTTTTGCATGATTCAATGTGGTGATGCCACGATGAAATTGTTAACCCTCCTGCTGGTGACGCTGCCCTCATCTACTTCCCTCATCTAGTGATGCAACTTCTGCATCACCTTGGTTTCCCTTTCTATCTTGATGATAGTATTGGGAACTTGGCATTCTATCGCTATGGGTCGTCACAGTGGAATAGGAGTATGCGTATGTTGGGCATCAGATGCACCCCGCAACGCCGTCGAGTGCGCCAGAAGACGTGAGCTGAGCCGGAGCGTAACGTAACCGGTCCGCAATGAGGGACCCTCCCTCGAATTAATGCAGGCTCAGATCAACTCCTTGATCGATGAGCAACAGCAGCAATATAATCGCAATCTTCGTCGTAGCCGATATGATCGATCATTTATGCATCAGTTGGGTCAACACCTGTGGCCCGATAGCTATGACGAGATGAGGGCTCGTGCTAGGCAGGCGGAGGAAGATGAAGATGATGATTAAGTTTAGGATTTCCTTTTTGCATTATTTTTATTATTGTTATTTTTTAGTTTTAGGTTTCGTAGTATTGTAGGACTAGATTTTCTTTTTAGTCTTTGAATTAGATAATTGTAAAAAAAAAAAAAAATGCAAAATCTATCGAATAAAAAATAAAAAGTTTTCTGTTTACTGTTGTGCACTGATAACAGTCGATCAATCGACCATGACTGGTCAATCGATCGACTTTGCAAAAAAAAAAAAAAAACAGAGCAGTCGATCAATCGACCATTTCTGGTCGATCGATCGACTCTGCCATTTTTTTTTTAAGTCAACTTCCGTTGACTGGATTAGTCGATCGATCGACTCTTCTTGGTCGATCGATCGACCGATCAGTTTTCGAAAATTTTAAGTTGTTTAGTACGATAGGATTCTTTGTTTTGCTTCGTAGACGTCTTTTAACATATCTCAAACACTCCTTTTCTATTTATTCCAAACTCCCTGATCCTTGCATCCATCCTTTCTCCATCACCCCCTCCTTCTCTTATTTCATCAATGGCCGACAGAACTTATTTTACAAGGTCCACCCTCAGGAAGATGGAAGAACCAGCAAGGAAACGAGAACGAATTTCAGGTACACACCCTCCGTTGGATGTCACCAACATTAATGTGGTCGATCTAGACCCCATCCCTATTCAATTGTGGGAAGAGCCAGCACGTAAAAGAATGAATCGTTCCGTCAAATGTACCCCATCCTTCTCCACCGATATTGAGATGATTGATTTGGATGCGTTTCCGTCACCGACCCTTATCCCAAATTCTCCATCACCCATTCCTTCCATTTCATCTCTACCACCACCTACTCCATTGGCTGCATTCATCCCTAAATCAATCCCCAAGGAGGTTATTGATCTCATTCCAACTGAGACTTGGGCGAAATTGTATCCGTCTCCACCACTTCAAGATCTACCCTCGAGTAGTACGCCCAATCCTTCATCCCCACAACCGCCGGATGTGATTCCTAATTCCTTCAATCCGCGGAGGATCACCACTGTAATGTGGGATTTCGCGTTTCCAAAGCCGAAGCCAAGTGAGGGGACCGATGCGGATGTTTGAGTGTCGCAATCAAAAAGTTTTTAGGATGTTCTACGAAGTTTAGGATATTTTAGGAAGTTTAGGATATTTTAGGAAGTTTAGGATTAAATTTTTAGCGGTTTATTTTCTGTTCCTAGGTAGCTTTAGGATTTCCCTTTTTCTGAATTGAATAAGTGTAATTTCTACTACTTTTCTTCTTTTAATTTTATTTCAATTTCACTTATGCGTCTCACTTCCTTTGCCTGTTTGGTCTTTGAGTATTTTCATTGCAGGTTTGGGGGGTGCCCCCGTTAATTTTGGTCCAATGAGGACATTGTACAGATTAGGTTTGGGGGTGTAGTCTCTCTTATAATTTTAAAAAAAAATTAAAAAAAATAAAAAACAAAAAAAACAAAAATAAATCGGATTTGGTCGATCGATCGACCCTTCTTGGTCAATCGATCGACCCTTCTTGGTCGATCAATCGACCCCTCATGGTCGATCGATCGACTGAGCACAGTGATGGTTTATGTAGAATTTACAAATTGATAATTTATGCGATCTAAAACGAATATTAAATGCAATTTTGTTTCATTGTTCTTAGGAGAGAATAGCTAAGGTGAAATTGAAATATAAATCTTAAACCTGCTCTTGAGGAGTTTTTGATGTTTGATTTAGTTCAAAGAGTTTAAATCATGAAAATTTATCAAAATTGTGAACTGTAAGGATTTTAGTGGAGATTAAAATCCGGTGAGCTTTAGCGCCAATTTTCCGTCCTTGATGAGTGCTTAAACAAACTCGAAGTTATCTTTAAATACAAATTACTCTTGCATGATCTCATACATTTTAGTTTGACTTGTGACTTTGCATGACATTAAATTCATATTATTGTGCTAGAACGTATCATATGTTTGCTCAAGACAAATAGGCAGAGTTACCATCTTTTGAGGACGTGATTGAAGGCTATCTTTGGCTCGTTTGTGCTTAAAATACCTCACCTCATATAAACTTATCCTTCTAGTACCCCTTTGAGCTTATTAAAAAAAAAAAAAAAAAAATTATATATATATATATATATATATATATATATATGTATATATTTGCCTTTATATATTCTTTGATAGGCCACGTTAACCTTTACCCCTTCACCATTTCTGAAAACTCAACCTTACCCTTCTTATTTCTGAGAAATTAGAAACGACGGATGAGAGTGAGCAAAAAGAGAGTAAGTGAGAGATACCGAGTTGTGGTATTTACTGAGAGTATATGACAAAAATATTAAAATAAAAAAAAAAAGAGAAAAAAAAAAAAAAAGTTGAAAAAGAATGAAAAATATGAGGTGCTGTAAGAAGATGAAATTCAAAAGAAGATAAATGAGTGAGAAAAAGAAAAAAAAAAAAAAAAAAAAGAGAAGAAAATAGTAAGAGATTACGAAAAAAATAAAAAAGGGGGAGAGAAGAGAAATAGATGAGTCAAAAGTCAGTTTTCTTTTCCAATTTCTCAGAAATTTTGAATCCCAACTTCCATTTCTTTCTTACCCTTACCTGAGCCGCATTATAACCTTATAAAAGACCTTCATGATCCGATCTTGCATTGCTAACTGCCTGATGGAGAGCAAATATGTGATACTTATGGAACTTGATATGACATGCTTAGAATATACAAGTATCTGTTCTTATGAGATTTATCTTTGTTCATTGATTGCATCGTGTTTCATTTTTCATGTGAGACCTTTTTGCTTGCTTTGTATTGATCTCTCACATGTGTGCGAAAACTTACCCATCATCAGAGTGATTTTAGTTTGAGAAGTACACCTATTGTGAGGTTTGAATCAAAGCATAAATCTATACAGTTCACAAATAAGATAAATTCTCAAATAAAAATTATTTGATCTATTGACCACATTGAAACATCTAAAGATGGACGAAAAATTTATCTGTAAATTGAAGTATTAGTTTAGCTTAACTAAGCATCAATGGAAATGACATGGCATGCATAGTACTTGTAGAAGAAATGCATAATGAGATCAATTAATAAATTCCACATAAATCAATGCCTTGAAGTTTGTGGGTAACTTCACTGAAAACCCTCAGGAGATAAAAATCCTCCACTAAGGATCACCTAGCGGTTTAAAGGCTTGTTGCATATACTAAATGCAATCGTGTTCCCTACGAAAGTGGCATTCTTTATTTTTCTTAGGTTGTTAGTTTATTTTTCAGTTTTGTTTATCTTCTCCTTTGCTCGAGGACTTGCAAAGTGTAGGTTTGGGGGTATGATGTGCAGTGAAATATGATGATATTTCACTCCTAAAAACCTACATTTAGCTACCTGATGAAAGCCATTTAACATGTTTTATATAGCTTTAGTGATTTATAGGCCTGGAGATGTGTTGAGCATGAAATAACCCAAAAGTTCATAATATAACGTCAAATTCGTGCTACTTTGGATCATGCGAAACTTATTCCTAATTGGAGCTCAATTTGACCCTTCAAGACATCATATTCAGAAAATTGTTAAAACACAAACATTGTAGAGGTCGTCGCCAGCTTTCCAACGCCATAAGAATCGCCTCAATTCGACTTCGAAATAGAAAGTTATGGCCGAACTACCGAGGCAGTGTCTGAATGCAAAGTGTAGCGGGAGTTCACGAAAATCTAGGAGGTCGATTGATCGACCCTTTTTGGTCGATCGATCGACCTGATCCGGAAGATTTGGAATTTTTTAACAGAATCTGATATGGTCGATCGATCGACCCTCTTTGGTCGATCGATCGACCAAATTTGAATTTGAGTTCGGATTTTGTTTGGCCACGAGAATCTTGGTACTCTTTTCACGGAATAAAATCTTGGAGGAAAAAGTGGCTTCTGTTTTGGCAATTAAGGAAAAAGATATTCTTAAAGATATATTCATTCGGGGAGTCCTTGGGAGGATAATTCTAATTCTTTATTTTTTCTGCATTCTTCTTTTGAGAAAGTTCTGTTTTTTAGAGAGTTTTCATTTTTCTGTATTTTTTTATTTTTTAGTTTTTCTACGTTTCAAAGTGTAAGGGCATTGAGTCCCATTTTCTTGAACTACCTTTTTATTATTCATTTTGAGAAGGAAGATAAGTCTTAATTTTCTGATTTTGATCCACTTTCAAAAAAGAGGTGTACGTACTTTGGATTAAAGCTTTTGTAAATTTTTGTGGATAATTTTTTACGGTATTTTAATGACATTTTCAACTTCTGCATTTATTTTATTGCTTATTTCAGTTATGTGTAGCTAGTTTCATTAAGGATGGGGATCTAATGAACCCCATTCGAGGTATTCATTTATATTAATATAAATCTGTGATTGAGAAGTCAGATGCTTTTTAAGACCCTAATATTCATTGAAAATGGTGAAATCATTATTTCAGTCTGAGATCTAGGAGCTAATCATGCCCTATGATTTCAGATCTGCAATAATGATTTTATCCTAATTATCACCCATCTCGGGGTGAAGTTTTACCATCATCTGAGGTGTGAGTGTTAATCATATACTCATGGGGTGTTAATCATACATCTTCTTGATCTCGGATTGATAGTATGACTTTATCCCAGTGGTGAGTTCCAATCACGATCTGAGGTATGGAGTGTTAATCATACATCTCCTTGATCTCGGATTGATAGTATGACTTTATCCTAGTAGTGAGTTCCAATCACGATCTGAGGTGTGGGTGTTAATCATACACCCATGGGGTATTAATCATACATCTCCGTGATCTCAGATCTATATTTTAGAACTCACGTGTGTATAGGACAGTTCTTCTTTTGAGATATCTGTTAAAGATCTCACATCTCAATCCACATATTGGTATTCTGTAAATGATAAACCTACGATGGGAGAATTTAGCATCTCAATCCTTATCTTTCATTAATTGTTTAAATCTCTTAGATTTCGTTAGTATTTATCTGTTTTATCAAAAGTTTCCAGAATTCTAGGTTGTTAGTTACTATTTAAGATCTGTGGAAATTCTTTTAGGTAATTGATATTTCTGTTTTTATATTTTCTAACCAATCCTTGTGGGAACGATCTCGTACTTTGCACCCACTGACTACATCACGATTCGTATACTTGCGAGTACAAATTTTAGAACACATCAACTTCTGTTCAATATATGAATGCTCCAATTAACTGCTTCAGGCCAGAAACTTTTTTGAATGCCACTTGTTGTTAAAAGACTTCGTACCATATTCATAATAATGCGATTTTTTCTCTCGCATACGCCATTCTGTTGGGGTGTATAAGCTGCTGTAAGATGCCTCTTGATTCCATGGTTCTCACAAAAAATTACAAATTCATGTGAGTTATATTCTCCATCACGATCAGTACGAAAAACTTTTATTTGGTTGCCAACTTCTTTTTTAACAAATGCTTTATATCTTTTAAAAGCTACAAAGGCTTCAGATTTTTCTTACAAAAAATAGGCCCATATCTTGCGACTATAATCATCAATGAAAGTAATTATATATCTTTTACCTCCATTAGAATGTGGCGTTATTAGCCCACAAATATCGGAATGAACGAGCTCCAATGCTTTCTTCGCTCTCCAAGATTGTCCTTGTGGGAATTGAGTACGGTGTTGTTTGCTAACAACACATTCTTCACAAACTTGCGAAGAAGCTGTAATTTGAGGAAGTCCCGTCACTATGTTCTTTTGTTGTAGTGTTTTTAGTCCGCCAAAATTCAGATGCCCATAGCGAAAATGCCATAGCCATGCCTCATCTTTTAATTTTGCAGAGAAACACGAATGAGCGATGTTGTGGAGATAAAGTGGGAACATACGATTCGCCGTCATGTGAACTTGAGCAATTAAGCCCAACTTTGCATCTTTAATCTGACATACTCCATTTTTTATAGAGATCTTCTATCCCTTTTCTTGTAACTGACCCACACTAAGCAAGTTGGTCTTTAAATCCGGCACAAAAAAAATATTAGCGATAGTGTGGGTGGAATTTTCTTTGGTTTGGATTGTTACCTTTCCTTTTCTCATAACTAAAATTGTAGAGTTGTCACCAAACTTAACAGAGCTGCGAAATGATTCATCCATGTCAGAAAATACATCCTTCTCTCCACACATGTGATTGCTACAACCAGTGTCTAAATACCATATGTTTTGTTGAGATTCTTCCTTCACGTGACACAGCATCAACAGAGACACATCTTCTTCCTTTTCTGCAAAGTTAGTTTGATCTCCACTATGTTTGTTCAAATCAGTTTGACATTCTGATTTATAATGGTCATACCTGTGACATCTGAAACATTCAACATTTGGCTTGTCTGCTGACTTTGATCTATAAGTTGTTGAGTAGTGGCCTCCACGTCCTCTGCCTCTTCCTTGAAATTGACTTTCTTGATGATGGTGATTTTATTGTTGGTTCCCACGATCATTGTTGTATCTGCCTCCTCTATCTCGACCTCTACCTCTTCCTCGTCCTCTATCAGCTCTACTAGGTGTAGAGTGATTTTCTGAAATGGCCTTCAATGCTTGTTCTTCTTTTTTCGTCTGATTAAGTTTTTGCTCATGAACCAACAAAGAACTTTGTAATTCATCAATTGATAGTAAACCAACATCATTAGCTTCTTCTATAGCACAGGCAGCAAAATTAAATTTTGGTGTCAAGGATCGAAGAATCTTCTCAACAATGAGAACATCCTCTGTCTTGTTGCCATGGATCCGCATCTTGTTAACGATTGTCATCGTTCTTGAAAAATAGTTTGTAACTAATTCTCCTGACTTCATTCGAAGTATTTCGAACTCCGAACGAAGTGCTTGAAGTTGTTGCCTTTTAGCCCTCGCCGTACCTTGGTACTTCTTCTTCATGGAGTCCCAAATATGCTTAGTCGTGTCTTTGCAAAGAATGGTTTCCAAGATTGAACGATCAATTGCATGGAAGAGATAATTCTTTGCTTTAAGATCTTTTAACTTCAGTCCTTCGAGCTCTGTCTTTTGCGCATCTGTCAGCACAACACCTTCTGCTGGTTCTGCTACTCCAGAAACAACAACCGTCCAATATTCTTTGGACCTCAAGAAGTTCTCCATGAGCATGCTCCAATGGTCATAGTGACCATCAAAGCGTGGAACGGCTGGCTGTACAAAACTTTCGGAAACCATCAATTTCACTTTTTCTCTCCTCGAAACTCAAACTTGGCTCTGATACCACTAATAGAAGGAGAGAAAAGATGAAACTAAATAAATGAAGAAGCAAACTTTCTATTCAATTCACTTGCATAAAACACATACAAGATGATCCTTATATAGACTTAAACATAACTACCATACACTTAGCACTTACCCACTATTCTACCCACAATCTTAGTAACTACCCACATTTAGCACTTACTCACAATTATACCCACAATCTTAGTAACTACCCACATTTAACACTTACCCACTACTATACCCACAATCTTAATAACTACCCACATTTAGTACTTTCTCACAATTATACCCACAATCTTAGTAACTACCCACATATCCAACAAGGACGAAGTATACTTCTCTCTCAAAACACCACCAAACCTTTTTATAGTACCTCTGTTGTCGCCCATATAATCTATGTTCGTGTCACCGTCCGAAAACCACCGAAATCCATTGACTTCTTGAGATCAAATAATGTAAGCTCGTTTTTTACCCCAATCTTCTGCATAATAGATCTCGAAATCATGAACTTATCATCTGGCAATCATATAGGTTGCGTATGGCATAACACTCTGCTATCCCCAGCTATAGCAGAGTTCACTTGCTTTAATAGGTTCCCATCTTCTTTGCTAAAATCATGCTACCTGCTTTAACAGGTACCCATTCTCCTTGATAACTTCTTGCATAGCAAGATTTTATACAAGATTTACCTGTTCAGTAGTTTTATCCTCCTCTCTACTCACTCCTTGACAGAGCCAGTTTTATTTGCTCTAGTAGGGAGTTAGTAAAGAGCAGGGAGGTTGCTGTTACAGCAGGTAAATCCTTCTTTGCAGGGAGTTAGAAAAGAAAATGAGAGCCAACTAAAGCAGGTGAACTCCGCTGTGGCGGGGGCTAACAAAGAGTTATGCCATACGCAACCATATTATTTCCCAAAAAGATGGCACGAAAATCACATTTGAGTGTGATGTATGCCATGTAATTTTATGGCCATACTTTTGGGATTTGTGCCATGTGAAATCCAAAGCTGTCTTTTTTATGGTACCCATATGCTCTCCAAATCCTTGGTGTGTAAGACGATGTGCATCATCTGATCTCAAGCAGTCAGTCATTGTTTTTCAGTGGGCTTCGAACATAAGCATGAACAAAGATCTCATAGGCGTGAACAAAAGTAGCATAGGCACGAAGAGAAATCATGTAGGCACGAACAAAGGTATCCTTTCTTTATATAAACAATTTATTATTATTATTTGCAATTATATTCAACTGCCAGTCAAAAAGAACGGTTTAAGAGGCCATTGGATAAGTGGTCATTAATCCATTAATTAGCATTTAAGTGAGGTTGTGTTTCACTCGAAGTATCAATTATCCGCCGATACCGATACGTATCAATTTTTCGGCAAATTGATACGTATCTAACTCATATCGGTATCGACTGATACGTCTCCAGATCGGCTGATACGTACATTTTTTTTTTTGAAATAGGCCGATACATATCGATCCTCCAAGGACCGATACCTGCTACTTATTTTGTTACCTTGGTTTCATTAACACTAACTTCAAATGTCCACCCAATTAGATAAGGGTCGGTAACTCCATTAATTTGTATATGATGCTACTTTTCATCAACATATTTAAAAAATGACAGACAAATATATTTAATCTCGCATGGATTGGCAGTCCATAAAATTTGAGTAATATCCTAATACGAAACACATACCGATGATTGAATAATATTTATACAATCGTAGTACAACCACCCGATAAACCGATTTTGACCTGTTCTGAGATCAACATAAAACATAGAAGTAAGAGTTTCTTTGAAAAAATTCAAGAATCTAAATAACTTAAAAACGCATCCCGAACAAGTCACAAATTTGAGTTAATCAGAAATTAATAGGGTTATGAGCTTTTCCGTTTCTTGAGGAAAAGCTAAGAAACACATTAACGAGGCCTAAGTGTGTCCAAATGTGTTCCAGGAGATCTCTTTTTATTGATTTCAAGTGATTTTTCTATGACTGATATTTTCAATAAAAATATTTTGGATGGTTCAGATCACTCAAAAGATCTCAATCAAACATTTATCCAAAGTTGCAATCTTTGTAAACGGCCATGAAGAGTTTAATTCAAGCTGTCACTAATATTTTCATGATGGTCAATAATCGATCAATTCTCAAATAGCCACTACAATGGCAATGATGATCAACAGTTGATCAATCCATTTGACTCATTAGAACCGATTCGACTTATTTCTTATTTAGGCCTTGTTTGATAACTTAGAAATGTAATTTCATAGTAAAAATGAAATTTAATTTCTAATTGTTGTTGTTTGATAGTTATTTAAAGAGATGGAAATGAAATTACGTCGTCCCGCATGGAAATTGAATTTCCATACACCAAATCATTTTAGGAGGAAATCATTTCAACCTTTTAAGTGGCTGAAATTGAGTTTCCTATTAACAAAATAATAACTTTTTGTCCTTGCAAATCTAAAGTTACTTGTAAAAAACTTAAAAACAAAAAAATTATTTTTTGTCTATTAAAAAGTAACTTCAATTTCTATGATCATCATACCAGCATGATCACTATGACCACCACATTATCTAGATCATGCTCTTTTCAGATAATATTTGACTTTGGTCAAAGGTTGAATTTTAATCAAACTTTAATTGGATTTATAAGCTATATAAAGTTTTGACTTTTGATCAAATTTTGACTACTGAAAGATGATAATAAGTTGTAAGTAAGTAATATATTATCAAATTTTTAGGGGTCAAAGGTTGACTTAAGGTCAAACTTTGACTTTTAATTAAAATTTATTTCTTATTAAACTTATACTCTAATAATTTGATGGCGAAAAAAGGATACTACCGTTTTGATGTATAATTTGATACTAGATTCTCAATTTTATTTGTCAATAGTTTAACTTTTAGTCAAACTTTGACTTTTAATCAAACTTTGACTTTTACACAAATTTTATTTTTAGTCAAACTCGAAACCTGCTTATAGATAGTCTACTACTATATAAATTTATATTGTATCAGTACAATTTTTTCTTGGTCAAAGTTCGATTTTCGATAAAATATTATAAATTTGTATTTGTGAAATATTATAATTAAAAATATCTATTATTATTTTAATTTATAATTTGAAAATACATTGCCTCATTTTTATTGGTCAAAGTTTGACTTTTAGTCTAAGTTTGACTTTTATTCAAATATTGACTTTAGTCAAAAGTTGATAAATGTATCTTGACAGTAGATAATGATTATTACTATTGTTATTTATATTTTGGTAATGTAAATTTTAATCAGTCAAAGTTTGATATTTTGTCAAACTTTGACTTTTTTAACACAATTTAATTTTTTTGAACTTCTATATACCTAATGAGATTATCATTTTTTTAATTTATTACTTTCTAGTACATTACCAAATTTTATTTAATTTTTTTTTACATTTGGTCAAAGTTTGACTTTTTAAAAAGTTGATATTTAGTCAAAGTTTTTACTATTGTAACCTAGCGATGGATATGAATACTGTTATGTTAATTTGTAGGTTGACGGTAGATTGTCAAATTTTTTATTGGTCAAAGTTTAAAAAATTAGTCAAAGTTTGACTTTTTTTAAAAATTGAATTTTCTTTTAAGTTTAAAATTTTAATTTTATTTCAATATATAATACATACTAGCATTTTCTATATAACTTTGTACTTTAGTCTTAAAAAATTTTATTAATCAAAGTTTTACATTTGGTCAACGTTTGACTTTTATTAAAAATGGATATTTAATCAAATTTTGACTAATGTAACCTAAAGATATATATATATATATATATATATATATATATATATATATATGAATATTGTTATATTAATTTACAGTTAGACTTTTATAATTTGGTACATTGCAAAATTTTCATTTGATCAAAGTTTGACTTTTATAAAAATTTAATTTCATTTCAACATATAAACTTACATTAGATACTAGTATTTATAAGTTTGTTATTTAGCTTTACATATTTTTTTTATCAAAATTTGACTTTTTATTTGAGTTTGACTTTTCAAACTCTGACTTATGTAACTTAGTAATAAATAGTGATTACGATGGTATTAATTTGTAACGTAATAGAATATCATTAAAATAATTATTGGTTAATATTTGACTTTAATTATGATTTTAATAATAAATGATCAAAACTTAAAAATTTATTTTCAAAGATACTAATCAAACAAGAGAAATCAATTTCCAATGAAATTCATTTCTCAAACACACTAATCAAACAATGGAAATTCATTTCTAGAGGAAATCATTTCCTAGGAAATCAACTAAGAAATTGATTTCATTTCCTCTTCGGAGTTTCATTGCTATCAAACAGGGCCTTAATGTTAGGACTGTGGTTCAACTCAGTCAAAAAGTAAAAGAAAATAAGATGGGCTCCTAAGAGCTTCTCACCACAACGCATCTAACTACATCTAACTACTATACACAACGTAATAAATTACTGTTAAGCACATTCTTCTCTTCTAATAGCTGATCAAAAGTAGAAGATAAAAGATTTTATATAGTACATAATAATATTTGCACTTTTCAATGTGAAACTATTTCTTTTGTTAGGAATTCAACTCACTTTAACGAACTCTTGATCGCAATAAATGCGAAAAAATAAGAAGATACAAAGGAACAAGCATATACAACACAGATTTACGTGATTTACTCAATCGAGGGCTACATCCACTGGAGTATATGCACTATTTATGAACGTTCATAACGCACACACTCTCTTCTCTCTAGTGCAAAATCAATTAAGATCAAGCACGATCTTCAATAATAAAATCATTGTTAAACCAAGAACGATGTCCTTCAAAAAATAGAGAAGAGATCTGCAGGAATATAATAATGATCCCGACACAAGAACGACTTTAATCAGATCTTCAATCCTCGAGCAATTCTTCAATACCTTGCCTCTCAAAGTATTCACCACAATTTTCTCTCTTGAAAACTCTCTCAAAACCCTTTAATTCGTCCATAAGCTTTCTTTTTATATAGGAGACCCGAATCCTACTTCTAACATAAGAGATACTATTGAAAAATTCAGACTCTACACGTAACTCGACGTCGCAGGTCGCTTGAGCTAAAACCAAACTCGCTCGAGTGAATTTTCCCCGAAAATTTGCTCTAGTTAAGTGCTCACCTCGATCAAATGGACTTGGTTCCTGCTCAAGCGAGCCAACGTTGGGGTTAAGCCTATAATAACAATCTCCACCTAGGTTTCATCCCCAACCACGTCACCGCCCCAACAGGCATCAACATCTTCGACAAGTGTTAATCATGTTTAGGCAATGCCCAAACTTATTTTGTGTAACTGGCTTGGTCAACATGTCAATTATATTTTCTTTTGTATCGATTTTCTTAACCGATATTTCTTCATCTTCTATCATATCTCTGATAAAATGATACTGGGCATATATATGCTTTGTTCTTGCATGAAAGACCTAGTTCTTTACTAGGTAAATGACACTCTGACTATCGCAGAAGATATTGTACTCTCATCAACCTTACCAAATTCACTAACCAACCCTTTAAATCATGAGGCTTCGTTAGTTTCTTTATAGCCGCTATATACTCAGCTTTTGTATCCATCCGAGCTTCTTGAACTGTGTTTGATTCTCCATTCTCTATAATAAGTGCAAGTGTTCAAGTAATCATATCCTTAAATTTTTCAGGACATTTCTTTGTCCTTTCTAACCTTTTCAAGATAATCTGAACCAGTACCTGAGGCTACAAGTCTTTAGAAATTGTGTCATTAGAGTCTTCATTATCTTTTTCATTTTGCTCATGCATTTCAACATCAACTTGTACCCAAGGTTCACCAGATAATTGAAGTTTGTCATCCGCCTTTTTTCCATCGAAAACTCATCTTCGTTGAAGGTAATGTCTCTTTCAACTATTACTTTGTAAGATTGTGTATCCCACAAATGATAACCCTTGACTCCTTCGTCATAGCCAATCAAGACCCACTTTTTAGATTTTGGATCCAACTTGGAACATTCACTTTCCTGAAGTAATGCATATGTCGCACATCCAAACACCCTCAAAGGAGAGTAACTACTGTGTCTTCCATACCAAACCCCATCTGCAGTTTTTAAGTTTAATGCTGTTGAAGGCGACTGATTGACCAAGTAACATGTTGTGTTCACTACCTTTACCCAGAACCCATGACTCAAGTCGGAATGATTTGGCGTACACCGCGCTTTTTCTAATAGTGTTCTGTTCATCCTCTCTGCTATGCCATTTTGTTGAGGATTTTCAAGAATTGTTAAATGTTTAACAATCTCTTTATTTTTACAGTAAGCCTTGAACTCTGATGACAAGTATTCCTCACCATCATCTAATATGAGAATCTTCAGCCTTCCGTCTGTCTATTTTTCAACCATATTCTGTCACTGTCTGAATTTTTGAAATACATTCGACTTATTTTTAATCGAATACAATCAAACTTTTCTGGAATAGTCATCTATAAATGACACAAAGTAGTTGGCTCCACCTAATGAAGTGACTTTTGTCTGTCCCCATATATCAGAATGTATGTAATCAATCAGACCTTTTGAAATATGCTTTTTTTGTGGAGAAAATGACTTTCTTCTGCTTCCGGAAGATGCAAGTTTGAATGTCAGAAATTGTCTTATTCTCTATGAGCTTTGTTAGCTCATGTTCACTTATGTGATCAAGCCTCTTGTATTATAAATCAGATAAATATTTGAAATCTTTCGTAGCTGCAATACTACTGTCACTGATTGTGTTGGATACAAAGGTATAAAGATTCCTCATCTTTTCACTTTTCATCAAGGTCATAGCACCACGTACGACATTTAATTTACTGGATTCTACGATGACGAGTCATCCTATTTCAATTAATATCAAACACAATCTTCAACAATAAAACTACTGTTAAACCAAGGGCGATGTCCTTCAAAGAACAGATAAGAGATTTACCAGAATATAATAACGATCCCAACACAAAAACGGTTTCAATTGGATCTTCAATTCCCAAGCAATTCTTCAATACATTACCTCTCAAAGTATTCACCATAGGTTTTTCTCTCTTGAAACTCTCTCAAAAGCCCTTAATTTGTCCATGAGCGTTTCCTTTATAAAGGAGACCCGAATCATACTTCTAACCCAAGAGAAATTGCTCAAAAAATCGGACTCTGCAGGTAACTCGACGTCGCAGGTCATTCAAGCGAAAACCAAACTCGCTCAAGCAACTAAAACATGAGAAAAATCCTTCCCAATAGTGCGCAGGTCACTCAAGCGTGAACCAAACTCGCTCGAGCGACTTTCCCCCGAAAGTTTGCTTTAGTTGCGTGCTCACCTAGCTCGAGCGGACTTGGATCTCGCTTGAGCGAGCCAACGTTGGGGTTTAACTTATAATAACATCTTTTATATATATAAGTAAATTTCCCTTATCTTAAAAAATAATATATACACTACAAAAAATAAACTATTAGCGGCAGTCATAAATTGTCGCTAATACTCTTATCGCTAATAGTCTTAATAATTTTTTAGTTAATAGCAGCGGTAATAGTCTTTATAGTTTTTTGGTTAATAACGCCATAAACTGTCGCTAATATTCTCAGCAAAAAACTGCCGGTAATAGTCTTATTTTTTATAGTGATAATATCATAAAATAAAAAAATAAGGTTTTATTCTCTTTTAACTTAATATGAATATTTATTATTAAAATAACAAATAAATAAAGCATGCATTAGGCTCAGCTGTACCGCAAAGATGAAGGGGAAAAACCTATAAAATACTGAGTCTTAAAATACAGAAAATTCCAAGACCTCAAAATATGGGAAAGTACTGAAAATTCCAAGATCTCAAAGTACTGAAAATTCCATACGGCACACCAATATTGTTCTCTGTTTAGTCCAAAGTTCAAACCGTGTCGCCCAATATATCGGCTGAGTTTCCAAAGTCCAAACCATAATTTTAAACTAGAAAACACTCTTGATAGGTTTCCATGAATTTTCAAAACCATTATATATATATATATATATATATATATATATATATATAATCCGTAAGCATTGACGTTGGTGGGACCTCACCCTTCGAAACACACTAGGAAATGGCGTTCTATCTCTGTCAACTTTAACAAACATCTCGGCCCAAAAATACAAAAATGTATACTATGCAATAGTTGACCGATCTAAAAATATATATGCTATGCATAGTTGGGACTATCTCAGGACCCTATAGGATCGATACAGTGTTGTGCTTTTCTTTACATGATGATACACTCAGAGCGATCTAACGATTAGAGTCTTCATTATATATTATTGAAGTTTAGTCCCACATCCAGTTTTCACAGGTTTATAGCCTTGTCTCTCACTTATAAGAACTATGACTTGTCACTCATGACTAATTGATTTTGAGTTTGATGCACAAATTTATCATGGTATCAGAGCAGGCTTTTCATCATTCCATGTCACCGAGTTCAATTGTCAACGCAATTTGAATCAATCCCGCAGACACGTGTTGGGGCGGGTTGACATTTAGTCCCAATACCGATACGCATCGGCCAATATCGGTATCAGCCAATACCTCTATTTTTTTTTAAATATTAAAATGTACCAATACTATTCGGTATCGGCTATCGGTCCTCTATGGACCGATACCTGATCGGGAGTTTGACACCTTGCTAATACCAGCCAACTCATACTCTGAATGAGTCCAAAAACCCAAAACAAGAAAATTGCTGTGCACATCCAAAACAAGGAGGAGACATAAAAAACGATATTAACAACCCATCTTTTTAATTAATAATCCTCAAGCACATGGTGCATTTTCCTTCATTGAGCATATCGTCGTAGCCTATATAACATGCTTTAGAAGTATCAACATGTGCTTCAGAGTTCTCAATTGTAACAATGAAGAGAGCTTTCGTAGCCTTGTTATTTCTCTCATGCATATGCCTCATGGTCTTCTCTGTTCATAGTAAGAAGGAGAGAGAATTTGAATTACTAAATAATCTCATTCGGGCTACAAAAGCTAAGGATCGAGTGATAGATGTGTCGAGATGGGAGATTGATGAATCATTTGTGAACAATGTGTATCCTTCTGGCTTTGATAAGGGTACTCAAGATGGCTCGATGGAAGACGATAAGATCGATGTGTTGCCTGGGCAGCCTGAAGGAGTCGACTTCGATCACTACGCCGGATACGTGACCGTGGATCCGAACCATGGAAGAGCGCTCTTCTATTACTTCGCGGAATCTCCCGAGGACCCTTCCACTAAGCCTCTAGTGTTATGGCTCAATGGAGGTAAAACGCTTTAGGTAGATTGTTTTCAATCATGTAATTGGAGTAAATATAAGTAGGGAAGTTGGTCCCATTACTCTATACTATTGGGCCATGTGGCACACAGGTTGGATTAATACAAGTAGGTCAACTACTAACCCATCTTGGACACATATAACAGCCAAAAAGTCACACCTATTAGAGGATTTTAACCATCTGATTGGTTCACTTTAATTTCAATGTCAGAAATATGAATAAGCATTGAGTTTAGAATGCATATATAGGTCATCAGATTGTTCATATTCATAAAAAAATTAATAAATAAATAAAGATCGGATGGTTCAAATCCTCCCATAAGTGTATTTTTTGGAGCACTTTAGTTCAATATATATGAACTACTGTCTTAATGACTTGACTTGCTCAATTTATATGAACCTCTTAGCCGAAATAAGATGGTGAACCTAACATAATGGAAAATTGCAAATGGCAGGCAGGTTTTGCACATTGATATGGCACAACGTGATTGACTGCCCCAACCTGCATTGCTTAGACCCCTAGCACTCGCAGCTTGCATTTTGCCGGCACAAAATCTGCCTGCCATAAAAAAAATTCTTAATAATTTTTTTTTTAAATTTAACGTGTTATAAAGGTTGTTAAAATGGAATTATATTATTTTTTTTATTATTATTAACATACCGTTACGAATAACAAGAAAGGTGTATACAAGTTTATAATAGCAGTTACATATCCCACTTTTATAGCCTGTCGTAACGTAACGGTTGGAACCAGTACTATCAAAAACCTTTAGGGCTTGTTGCCATTATAGAACTTTCTGACAACGGTTAAAAAAAGCATGGTTAAAACATCATCATCACCTTCAGATAAACTATGTGTTGCGGACAGGACCTGGTTGCTCTTCCTTAGGAGCTGGAGCAATGATGGAATTGGGGCCATTCAGAGTCAAAAGTGATGGCAAAACTCTCTACCTAAATCAGTTTGCATGGAACAAGGGTGAGTCTACCCACATGGCTTCTCTTTATTTTTTTATTATACCAAGCATCATAATATAACAAAGGAAGCCTTTATTTTTCTTTTTTCTAATACAATTTGCTTACTTAGCCAAAACAAAACAAAAAAAAAAAACCTTTATTTTCAACCTAAGATTCTTCCTTCTCAACCAGAGTTTCGCGTGCTTAAATCAATGTTCATAAACTAAGATTTGATTACCTTCCTCGCATATTATATATAAGACCAAATCAATTCGATAATAGTATAATTACTAACTTATTAGATTTATTTTTTCTTCACAGCTGCAAACGTCATCTTCCTCGAATCACCAGCCGGCGTCGGATTTTCGTACTCCAACACCACGTCCGACTATAATTTAAGTGGAGATAAAAGGACTGCTCAAGATTCATACACTTTTCTTGTAAACTGGTTAGAAAAATTTCCTCAATACAAGAACAGAGACTTCTTTATAACAGGGGAGAGCTACGCAGGGCATTACGTACCTCAGCTCGCCCAAACCATCCTTTACAAAAACAAGATCGCCAACAAAACAATCATCAACCTAAAAGGAATTGCAGTAAGTTGATCATCAACAAATAACTAATAATACAAAGCAGAAAAAACGGAGTCTAAAGTGCGTAAAATTATGATGTTGCAGATAGGTAATGCATACATTGACTATGAAACAAATGCGTATGGATCAATCGATTTTGATTGGAGTCATGCACTCACTTCCGATGAAATTTACCAAGGAATAATCTTAAACTGCAATTTTACGGCGGCAACATCACTATCGAGAGAATGTGAAACCTATCTCAACCAATGGGGTCCCTCTGTTGGTGATTTATATCCCTACAACATCTATGCTCCCTGGTGCAATTCCAACTTTAGCACCACCCAAGTGAGTACTCAGATTTTCTTGGACAACAAAAACTCAAAACTGCCCGAGTTTGTGAGTTCGAAACGCCTCCCCTTCTGCGATGAACGGGTGCCGCGTAGGCTCATAAATCATGAAATACCCGTGGTATGGTGGGGGTGATGGCACCCTGTTATTAGTTCAAGTTCAAGTTTGGGACACCCTATATTATCAAAAAATAAAAAGAACAGAAACTTAAAGTGGGTAGTCTTTTTTTTTTTGATAACCTGTGTGTCCGAGAATCTTAGAGCACCCGCCTAAAACCTAGGGGCATGTCCACACCCCAAGTTGGCACGTGCTGAGATAAAATCCCTAGGGTGGTCTCAAGGGTGAGATTCAAACTCAGGTCTCCTGCTTCCTGAGGCGGGCACCTAGCCATCACCCCAAACCACTGGAAACTTAAAATGGGTAGTCATTAACAAATTAATGTAGATAAGGACTAACGACTCTGAAATTGAAAGGGAAACTAAACAAGCTACCCCATTGTACAGGTGCAAGTGTTCGATCCCTGCTCCGGTGAATACATACATTCGTATCTGAACCTTCCTGAAGTACAGAGTGCACTTCATGCCAACATCACGGGCCTTCCATATACTTGGGAATCTTGCAGGCACCACATTATTTTAGCTCAGTGTTATTTTCTTAAAAAAAAAAAAATCTTTTTTAAAATAAATTTTTTCTAATTTCTTTTCTGTGGATGAAAACAGTGGACTTGGTTGGAATGATAGCCCATTATCGGTTTTGTCTATAGTTCAAGAGTTGATGGATAGCGGCATACTTGTATGGATATACAGGCAAGTCAACAGGAAAACTTGAAATCATCATCATCACCGTCATCGTCATATTGCGAGTCTTATTTCAAAACTCATTTATGTTCAGGGTTAAACTCCTCTTTACTCTACTTTTTTTCAAATCGACTTCAAATCACCCTTATTATTAGCAAAAAAAAAAAGACACATTACAAGGGATTAGCACTAGACATATCATCTCTCCAGAGAGAGGTTAGGGAAGGGGGTAAGTCATCTACACTAGACCATCTAACTACAGTGCTTGCGTCAAAGCCAAAAATTGAAAGGGAGTCAGCACACTTATTAATCTCTCTACTAATGTGGGAGAAGGAGACTTGATGAAGCATTTGAGAAGACCCTTTGATATCTTTTACTAGGCTGAGATGCCGCCATGATGTCCTGTGATCACTGGTAATATATTGGACGGCAAATGCTGAGCAAGTTTCACCTTTAAGAAACATGCAACCTATTTCAACAGCCAACTGAATTCTAAGTTTGATTTCCTTTAACTCACTAGTGATCTCATCAACCTGATCCGACCCACACAGGAATGAGGAAATGAACATGCAATCAAGTTATTTCCTTTGCACCTTTGAATAATATCCAGAGCTTCTTTGTGAGGTGTACCCATATCGACCTTTACCATTGAATTCTTTACCTGATCGATCTCCATATCCAGTTAGGGAAGGAACACTTGAAGGACAAATGATCATTGTCCTCCCATGATCAGTCTCTAAGACTTATATATATATATGAATAAATATTTATTTTTCAAGAATAATTCGGTTCAATCTGATTTGACTCAGCCCTACTGAACCAGGGTCTTCCTATTAGTGTTTCACGCTCTATCACGCTCTTTTTCAAATTGGCTTGGCCGTTTTGCTAGCACAATAATTTAGTAGTCTTTGATTTCCTTCTAGGACCTTCTATGATGTAATATAAAAATAGCTCCTGTGGCACTCATATATACCAAATAGAAAAAATGCTTTTCTTCTTCTCTGTTTTCTGTAAGCTAGGGTTCTTCCTTCTGTTTCTTAGCATGGTATCAGATATTCTCATCCAGTTCAATTAAAAAAATCATTAATTGCGACTCTTTTTTTATGCAGCCACCTAGTGGAGCATATGATTAAGGAGAGATAAATTTTCATATTGAATTATGCCCAAATTAGTTTGTATAAGTTTGGGTAATATTAAATACTTGGTTTCATTGTGCAGCGGCGACATAGATGATGTAATACCAGTGACTTCAACTAGATACTCCATAAAGAAGCTCAACACTTCAGTGCAGATTTCTTGGTACCCTTGGTACACGGAGGGGGAGGTAAGAGAATTATTTTACCATCCTACATATAGTTAATAATTAGTAATCTTAAAACCTTTTGTGTAATAATTTTATTGCGTATGAAGGTTGGTGGTTATGCTGTTGGATATGAATCATTGACATTTGTAACTGTAAGGGGAGCTGGACACTTTGTTCCAAGTTATCAACCAGCGAGAGCCCTCACCCTTTTCACATCCTTTTTGCAAGGGAGGCTTCCACCTAGAGATTGATTGAGCAGTAGAGAAAGGAGGAATAATATGTGTAATCGAGACTTCGTTTCGGAGCTGGTACTTAATAATTCATCTTTCAGAAGTGGTAAAAAATTCTTCTTTGTTGGACTTGTTCTAAGATGATAATAATAGTTTCTTATTATTAATGAGAAGTCTATATGAAAATCGACATCAAATCTTTTCGATGGTTTCAAGAAGTCCGATTTTTATTTTGTGTGTAATTGGCTTTCTTCTGTTACCTCTTGTATTATGTATAATTTATTGGATTTAATGAAAGGGTGAGGGGACCCTCCAACCTCGAAGTGCATTAGAAAAAGTAAGATATTAGATATTAATTAAGCAATAGATATCAGCGATTGAAACTTGGTGCAACGGCAAGTTCTATCTGCCCAAAGCGATGGAGTCTGAGAATTGGCCTCTCCAAAATGGGAGTAAGGATGCTTACCATTTACCTCTCCCAGACCTCGCTAAAAGCGGGGCCCTACTACCTTTAAGTTAAGATAAATTTTTTCATCAAATTTACTTAGATCTTCGGGTGCAAATTGCATTAGGGGATGTGAAGCTCTGGTCTTCAAGGGATTCTCCTTCACTAAACTTCTTCACAACTCACTTGCAAACTATGATTAGTACGTTTTCACAAAATAAAATTAGTATACGTAACATCTTCCTTTTATAAAAGAGTTAGGACTCTAAAGTAAGGTAGATAAGACTTGGAGGTGAGATATCCATGAAAATTATTTAAGATACATCAAACTCTTATATGCATTGAATTAGAACTTAAGCTTACAACACTATCATTTACAGTTTTTACTCCTAACCCTTAGCAAGTTTAAAATGACTACTCGGCATTAATATCAAACTCAGTTTGCTTTTTAATTCCAGCACCACCCTAATGCAGCATTTGATATAATTCATTCTAACATTAATTGGGGCCTGCATTGGATAGAGAAAAATCTTGACCCTGGGCTATATGGGATTGTAGACACTATATATCATGATACATTTTTGGTGGGGATTTAAGCCCATGCCCCATGCCAAAAACAAAATCGGGGCGAAGACCAAAACCCAGAACCGGACAATATTGTAGCATGTGGGTCTGGGTCGTTATTCCAAATAGAAGAAAAACAATCGGATATTGCTAAGCGAATAAATAAATAAATGGAAAGACAAAGGAGACAAGCCGAAACCAGCCCAATCCCATCACCTATAAGTTGGGAACCCAGTGAGGAAATCAGAGGCCTTATCCTGGATCTAACAATGTCGTCCAATCCCCAGTTTTATTGTTATTTTGTAACAGAATAGTGTACTTGAGTGAAAGCGTAGACACCTACTTGAAGTTGCACTTGTACTATGACTTTAAGGTTGTGTTTGGGCTAACTCTTTCTCCAAAGAGTAGCTCTTTCGCTCTTTTGCTCTAGCAGGAAACTGCCTCTATGTTTGGTAATACAGCTCCTCGGCCCATTTACTCTTGTGGGGAGCTGCTTTTAGTGATAAAACTGTTCTATGCCAAAGCAGATTTTATCAACTATCGCAGAGAGCAGGCAAAGAGTTGCATCAGCTCTTATAAGAGCTAACCCAAATGCAGCCTAAGCTTCTTTACCTCTACAAATTGGACGAGAAAGCTGAATGCACTTATTTTTGGACCAGAGCAGACTGAAAACCGACACCAAACCAAACCGATTCAACCGAGTTTGGTTTCGATTTTTTTTTTTATCGTCAAAAGTTGAGAATTTCATTAAAAATAAACAACTACAGATCGAGGCCGAGTGAGAAGCTCAGCAAAAAGGAAAAAAGCAAAAGAAAAATAAAGAAAAAGAGACCATCCAACCGACAGCTACATAACCAAAAACAACTCCGCCAAAATCTCTAGAGAAGCCCACAAAGTCAAGCTCTCATAGTGAGGCAATGGTCCCAAAAATTAATCATCTGACGAATCTCGAGAAAAGTAGCCCACGACGTCTGAAACTGCTCCTCGAAAATCTGCCTATTGCGTTCATTCCACAAAACCTATAATATGGCAATAGGGAGCGCCAAACTCACACTGGCAGCATAAGAACACCTAGGATCACAAAATTTAGCCAATAGATTGCAACAAGACTCGGGCAGACAACCGATTAAATTTCAGGCACTACGACACCTATCCCACACACTAGACGCAAAAGCGCAATGAATGAGGCAATGATGAGGAGACTCGGCCTCAAGGTAGTAGAGGATGCAACAATTTGGAAGGATAATACCTCTATGAATCAAAAGATCCACAGTTTTAGTTTTAATGCTATTCAAAGCTGAACACCAAGCAAAAATGATGGTTCTTGGGAGAGCTAGCTGTAACCTTCCAGATCCCGGTCCAAGGCTGGATAATCAAAAGCCTCCTCCAAAGGAGCCGATACGCTGATTTGATAGAGAAGCACCCATCATATCTGCCCAACCACCTTCTATCAACTTTGGAAGCCTCTAGCACAGGCTGAATAGGAATATCCTCCAATAACTTGTTATATTCTGAACTCTCAAAGGCATTGAGATCACGCTTGAGATCGACGTCCCAATGCAATGCATCATGCCTAGAGTGCGTCCAATCAGCAACAGTTCCCCCCTTTTTTCTGCTAAGAATATAAATAGACGAGACTTTAAGCGGACAGACAGTAGACCACGGATCGTCCCAAAAACTAACCGAATGCCCATCACGAATCACAAATGAAACACCTCTAGAGAAAGCCGGAAGTAAACTGACCACCCCTTTCCCCCACCCAGAAGCATGATTTAAACTCCTCAAAGAAATGCGCCATCCACGACGCCCAACCTTGTACTTGGTGCGGAGATAAAGCGCCCACTGAGATGCAGGATTTTCACCAAGCCTCCAAAGCCATTTGTAGATTAAAGAATGGTTCATGTGAGAAATGTCTCTAATCCCAAACCCTCCATCTTGTCTTGAGAAACAATCTCCCCCTACCCCGTTCGATTTCGGTTTTGGTAACTAAAAACCGAAAACAGCCTGGCAGGGGAAGAAAACCGACATATTTTGTGTGATAGAGTGCACTTTCAGATTTGATAGTTCAAGAGCGGCACCAACATATTTTGTATTGAGGAAGCACTAACAACCATCGATTGTGATGAGAAATACCACACAATCAAACCCACTAACCTATAAAACGTAGGGAGTGAATCATTATGACGATTACTACAAAAAATAAGACTATTAGTAGCACCAAAAACTCTCGCTATTAACAAAAAAATTGTCGCTACTAGTCTTGTCGCTATTGAAATAACAAGTTTCTTTGTTAATATATAATGACAGTTTTTTGTGTCGCTAATAGTCTTATTTTTTGTAGTAGATTGGAACCCTCGACCACCACCCCCACAACGGGGGGGAGTATACCAACTGAACGATTAAACGTCTAGTCTTCTAACTAAAAATATCTAATTAAAATAATTTCATAGTAAATTAGCATGACAAGGGTAGTAGAGTTGAGATGAGAGTTAGCTGTTAGGGTTTGAGCCGATAGATTTAAGTATTTATAGGTAGATTAAGATATTTATTTGTTAGTTTATTAAAATGCCCAAAACCATTTACCGTTAGAAGCTTTTAATGATTAATTTTTAGGATATTTTTATAATTTAAATTATATTTATAATCTCATATATATATATATATATATATATATATATATATATATATATATATTTCAAAGTAAATATTACATATCATGTGAAGTCGTGATGAGCCCAGCTACAGACTACTACGCTCGTGGTCGGCTCGTTTACAAATGATCTCTTAACTCGTAGCTCGGCTTAGGTCGCATGTCGAGCTCAAAATCACGTGATACATATCACACTCAAATCTGATTTTCAGATTACTTTAATTTTAAGATCTTTGCCATATAAAATCAAAAACTGACCAAAGATTAGAGCGAAAAATAATCTTTGGTGTCTGTTTGAATCAGTCAATGATTTTGAGAGTATGTCCTCTCCGTAGTTCAATAATTCTATAGGTGTGAATAGAGCTACCTTTAGCTAGTTGGTACTTGGGTTGTCCACCTCTGCAACAGCTTCATCTGGATTAAAGGGTTACTAATAAAGGACAGTGTTATCTGGAGGAGTGGTGGTCCACCTGCAACAGCATTGGGCGGTATGTGGATTATTGGGAACTAGGGATACTATAAAAGAGTGTTACACGGAGGACAAATTTTAGGCAAATAAAGTGTAAGTTGCTAATGTGCCGCGCTGCAATTGACTACGAGTGCGGTGGGGCTCAATTAATGAAGGTCGCTTGAGGTCGACACTCAGCCTGCATTTTGACTTCAATAAATTTGTCTTACATTTATAATTTTCCTATTATAAATTAGTGAGGAGTCATCTCCATCAATAAATAAGACGTATATTGGCAATGTTTCAAAATGGGGTAGTGGCTCCCGACCAGCATTTAAACTCCATATAATGGTAGTTAAACGATCTAGCACCATTAAATTTATAACTTTTATCTCATACCATTAGAATGTGATTTATCATTATATCATGTAGCACACATCTTGACCAATTTAAACTATTCAAGTGGCAATCCATTGTTGTATCATATCTTAGCCCAAAAAAGCATGCCTATAAGTCGATATAAACCATTCAATTGATGAACTTTGATATTAGCCATTCAAGCTAAAAACAATGGTTTGTATTATAGTCAATAGATTGGATGTTTCAAATCGCTCACAAAGCTTAATTTTTAGACCCATTGTCCTTTGATGTATGATCTATCACTTTGACGATGTAGATTACCCACATACTATGACGATGTAGACCCATTGTCCTTTGATGTATGATCTATCACTAAACCATTAATGTAATAGCCCGAAAAATTACGCGTTAAACAGTGACCTCGGGATCCGAGCCCGACTGGTCATAGGTTTGACCAAATGGGAGTTCAATAGTTGACATAGGGTGCAATGAACGAATGAGATGTGAAAATTTAAGTGAATGTGTAGAAAGTGAGGTAAATCAGGAGTCACATATACCTATTCTGGTGTATGTGCTCAACACACAAGCTAGAGGAGAGATAAAAGGATTTAATAACCCTAAAAATCAATGTTTGAGTTGTTGGAAAGAGTTAAGAAGAGAAAGAGAGGAGTAAAGAAGGGTGAGTGATCAAGGAGTTATTGCAACTGATTGGAAGGGGGATTTAAGCATCTAACGCTGGATTCAACGCGAAGGATCCGCTAGAAGCAAAGCTGGAAACCCTAGCCCTTCCAACCACTTGATTTAATCAATTTGAGATTGACTGAAGGTAAAATTCTTGTAGATTAAATGCATAGATTAAAAGGTTTAATTGTAATTAGAAATAGCTAAAATCATAGAATAATGGCTTAGAAGAGAAAGAAAAATTTGTTGGAAGAAGACTGGGAAGAACAGCCCAAGAGGGGGTTGAATCTGGCCAATTTGATTAATCGAAATTGAGATTCGATTAATCGATTTTCGCCAGGAAGTTGAAAGGTCAAAGAACTCGAATTCGATTAATCGAACTGAGTTTCGATTAATCGACTTTGATTTTCGATTAATCGATTTTGGTGTCGATTAATCGACTGAGAACCTCCAGTAGACTCCAGTGGATGGAGGAAAAGGACCTCGGGAAATCGACTAGTCGAAATGGAATTTCGATTAATCGATTTCGAATTTCGATTAATCGATTTGGGATCGATTAATCGATTTTAGAAATTCGATTACTCGAATTGAGAATCGAATGGATAGAGTAGAGAATTTCTATTAATCGAATGGGAATCTCGATTAATCGATTTTGGGAATCGATTAATCGATTTTGAATTTCGATTAATCGATTTTGGGAATCGATTAATCGAATCAGATTCGATTAATCGACTTTGGAGTTCGATTAATCATCGTGCTGCGATTTTGTTGACATTTTAATTTGACTTCAAGATTCTTGGGGGGGTCTTGGACCTTCCTTGTTACTTCTTTAATGATGTGTTGCATGTGTTATGTTGTACCATAGGTGGTACGTGTGAACTTGGGCACAAGGAGCCTCGTGAGACCTTGATGCGTAATTGATCAGAGACTTGAGGTAGGGAACACCTTGAACATGTACTTTAATTCGCAAGAGCATGTATGTAGTGATATAGAATCAAATTGAAAACTGTTGTATTGCTTAAAGTTTTGTGAAAAATGTGTGTGTGTGACATCAATAAGAGCATCTAATAATGAGCCATCCCCAGGGGATGAGGAAGTGAAGTAATAAGAGCATCAGGTGTGACGCAAGTGAATAGATACATCCCAGGGATGTATCTAAGATTGAATAATGTCTGATAGGGCCTAACTGATATAAGATACATCACTTACACAGTGAATAACTATATGTAAAGCACCTAATATTTTTATTATTTGAGGTTTGATAGGATACCCCACCGACGTGGCGAGATACCCACGACTGACGCTGCAGGATATCCGTGACCGATACGTGGCATAAACCGGTCAGGGCTTATCCGTACCTGGAGATAAGTTGAAACCGCGCCACCGATCCCCAGGGGAAAGGGGCTTGGGTACTATTTGAATTCCCAGGGAATACGTTTAAAAACTGTCTATATAGATGACGATGAAGGATATCTCATCGGGGCTCGATGCTATATTGCTCTGGGATTACTTAAGTTGAAAGGTTAAATTTTGCTTTAAGCCTACTCAATGTCATTCATGATAAATTAAAAGACATGTGTAAACTACCAATAAAATATAATTCCTTTTCAACTGTTTTTCTCAGCAACTGCATAGACACATCATGCATAAGCATATCATGGAATATATGTGAGGTTTTAATCTATATGTTCACTGTGTTTTGTTCCCTATTGAGCTAGGATGTAGCTCACCCCTTAGACTATACGTCGCAAGTCCACTATTAGCAGCTGCTGAGGCTTCAGGGGACGTTGACCCTGGTGAGTCGGACCTTACACCTGGTGACGAGTTGGAGCCACCTCCTGAGGACTTCTTCTAGAGGACTCCGTTGTGCATCTTTGAGAGTTTTTGTGAGCTTGTTTGGTACGGCTTGGTATGTCAAGCCTTGTTTTTGAAAAATAATGTAATTAAATTATGAAATTATTCTTTTGGGACGAACCATCTGTGATGATCGACGATCATCGATGGTTCGGATCGGTTCTCCATTCATGCAGGGGCATGAAGGTAGAACCGTCTTTTGATCAGTATTTAAAGAGTAAATTATTTCCGCAATCATTGTTATCATTTTCAGTCCATTTATATTGCTTGATATACCAGTGTTCCGTGCTTAGCCAAGGGGCATGGTCAAGATGATCATGCTGATGACACGGGTTTCGGGGTGCCAAAAATTCGGGTTGTCACAATTAATGTTGTGAGATCATTTAAACACCGAATTAGTATTGAAATGATGGTTAGGGGCAAGGATCAAAATTTCGGGTTTCATTTCGATTTCGGAGGGGACGAAAACTGATATTTTGGACCGAAATTTCAACCCCATACAAAAATGACCAATATTTCGGTCCCAAATTATCGTTTCGGTGGCGACCGAAACTGATAATTTCAACTGAAATTTTGATCCTTGGTTAGGGGAGTAGGTCCCTTTAGAAAAGTATCTGTAAACACCAAAATGGTATTTAAATAATCTTAAACCATCAATGATTTAAGGTGTGGGTGATTCGTACTTTCGAAGTGATAGATCCCTGAAATTCTAGTATCCTAGATTTGTCTAGCGATGATATAGAGAATAAATAATAAAAATAAAATAATCATCACTACACACGAAATTTTTACGTGAAAAATTCAAAGAGAAAAATCACGGGATCTATGCCAGATCCAAGGCAACAAATACACTATGTGTCACGACCCAGAATCCTTACCCGATATCGAGGGCCTAGAATTCTGTGTTATGACCCCGCATGCTGGTTAAGGCAATAAGCGGACATACACATAATCTATAAATTGACTTAGCATATGGATTGAGGCATGTAAGATATCATTAAAAATAATTGACTCATAAATTAATAACGAAAAAATATAACAATAATAATGAAGTATTTAATCCTAACCATGCATTTAGGATATCAAATCAAAATCAGTTTCAGATAGGGTAAAACGGTCTCAAATGTAAACTCACACAATATATCAAGGCTAAAACAAGTCTCTCAAGAAATAATGAAAACTAGAGTAAAAGGGTTCTCAATGCTGGTAAAAATCACGGATCTACGCCTCATCAAGGTGGTAGCCGACATCCTTGTTTATATGGGCCATCTCCGGATCAGCAGCTTTCAAATCATTAAGGACAGGATAAGCAGAATCTTCACCTGGAATTGTTAGATTTTGGGAGGGGGGTGAGTTTACTCAATCACAGAATCGGCCGGGTTGCACAATCGATCCACCATAACTTACTCGTGGGCGTGTGCAATCGCTGAATTATGCATTTTAAAATATAACCAACATCTTAAATAAATGAAATAAACTTATCCATAATTCATAGACTATCATAATCAAGACTGGAAAATATACTAATATAACATGAAGAGTGCATGATGCTTCTATTTTCTTATCTCTTTTCCTATTTGTCTCATCAACTTAACATACGTGACATATCGTAAGTCTTATTAATTACTCCATACGCCTACACAACGTACTTCGCATCTTATCTTATTTAAACGATCTGTGCCAGGATCGCTGCTCGAGCCTACCTAACCTCCATATCATAACATAAACCACCATCCAGCCAGATGAGGTTGCCGGCATAGTAACCACGATGTCCCCTTAGTTCGAGACAAGGCTATAATGTCCTTAAGACCCGTCTTGGCTGCAGACGTTAAGCCCTTACGGTGGCTAGTAAGGTATGACACGTGTAGAAACTTAATTTATTTTTAGCTGGCCTTCACAGCGTATCTTAGCATATCATAACATTATTCGGTTCTGGGCTTAGGTCCCCGCCCCGATTTTATATTTGCGTGGGCTTAAGTCCCCACTTTCTTAATATATATATGTGTCTTAACATATTCTTTTCTCATTTTTTTCTTAAAACTTAGTTAGAATAGGCCACGGTGCGATAGGCTTCACTAAACCACGTTTTCCAAGGGACGGGTTCCGTAGTAACCTAGATGTACTTCGTATGGTATCCCATACTACCATAGAGGGGTTGCATCCATACATGGATGCCTATATTTCAAGTTCCACATGACCGTGAAAGAAACCCCACCGTGACGAAGGCTTAAGTCATGTGTCATATTTTATTCTTAACTTATATGCGTATACCCTATCGTGATTTTCTATATGATGAATGTCATATGATAATGGTGAACATATATAAGAATGAATTATAACATAAACCTTAAACATTTCATATTTTTGAAGAAAATTAATAAAGAGCATAACATATGAAATATTAAAGTAAAACAGAAAATAAGAAATATTTAACTATATTTATTTTACAATAGTGTTGAAACTATACTTCATTAAAGTTAATTATATTCATGAAATTTAGTGATTGACTGGTATAGTGATCCAACATATTTTAAAATTCTAAAGGAGCGCATGTGTCAATTCAAGAATTGTATGAGGCTTAGAGGAGGTAATAGAATGGTAAGTATTGAAAAGCGTCCATATTTGACCCCTTAAACTTTAGATTGTTATTCGATACAAGCTATTTAATGTATTTTATTTAATCTTAGGGATTTATAAGTCTAGAGATAAGTTTAGCATAAAGTAGTCAAAGAGTTAAAAAAATAATGTCAAACCCGTGTAACCTTGGATCATCTAAAACGTATCCCGACTTGCAGCTCAATTTTGACTTTAAAAATATTAAATTCGTGAAATTACTATTTCAGACAAAGTTGTAGATCTCGTTGTCTTCTTTCCAATGCCGCAAGAATCATGTCAATCCGAGTTCGGGGTAAAAAGTTATGGCCAAAATACCGAGGCTGTGTCTGTTGAAGAGTTTGGCCGAATTTCACGAAAATCTGGGAAAAACGATCCTATCGATTTTGGGCCTAATTTCTATGTTTTTAAGACCCGAAATTTATCAAAATTTAAGGAAAAATTAGGGTTTTCTTTTTAAGAAATAACTAAATAATTTAAGATGGATTTAGAGGCACCCACCTGTTGAAGTGTGTTTCGAATCCTACGATGATTTGGGTTGATGGAGATCGGATTCGAAAGACGATATGCCCGAGTCTTTTCACGAGAATTCCTTTCTTACGATAAATTGGTCGCGGCGATGAGAAACTTTAATGGTGTAAGATTCTCTGATAAGATCGAAAATCGATGAAGATCCGACGAGGAATTATGAAAGATGGCACTGTCAGAGCTTTTGCAGAGAAGAGGGGATAAAGAAAGACAACTGAGAGAAGAAGTAAATATATATCTAATTCCTTGTATAGGTTACGTAAGTAGAATTCATACGTGACTTGAAAAGCTTGAGAAGAGGTTTTGCTCCAGCGCTTTGTGTAAGCACAAAGGTAAATGGTGATTCTCTCCCGAATTTACAGTTGTGCCCTTTAACCCGCTTCACTCTTCAAACAGGCATAACTTTTTATATTCTTATCGAAAATTGACAAATTATATATCATTGGAATCGTATCGACGAGTACTCCGCATTGAGTCTAATATTGATATATAAAAAAAATCAGACTATTTCTAAAGTGAGTATATTCCTGTGTGGAGCGTTAGCACCACGCACTGTGTGGTACATCATCTAATACCATTAAATAAAATTCAAAAATCTGAGTTATTACACTATGAGTTCAAAGGTTACAAAAAGTATCGAATGATTGCAGACACACTAGTCCTATCAAACATTCCCAAACCACAACGCTAGATTCCATTACGCGTCCTCATAGATTCCCAATTTGTCGCCTTCAACCACCGAATCACACGATAATCCACTCATGTTCAGACGAGCCACAACAGTACCTCAAATTCCACTAAGGCCACTCAATTCCACGAGCCAATACACACTTGAGATCTCAAGTGCAATATTTTTTCAAAAGGATAAAAATAGAATAAAAGTCTTTGAATCACAATGAAGATCTGATAAATAGTTTCAAAGGCAAGAGGATTCTCTTCTCTCTTAGAACGGCAGGGGAGTTTGGTATGTAGAGAGATAAGATAAACAAAGAATCCCCTAAGGAGTATTTATATTACTTTTTAAAACCCTAAAAGAAGTAAGAAAGATTCCTTTTTATAGAAATAATCTCAAGGGGTTAACCACCAAATCAAAGGTGATTAACCAAGTTTCTTTTCATGGTCAACTATCAAAGTTTTGGTGGTTAACCACGAAACGAAACGTGATCAATCGTTAAAAAGTAACTTTTATGGGATAGACTCTTTGTAAAACACAAACACATATGAATCAGTATTATTCATCATACATCACACGATTCACACATAATAGGTTAAATTTGGCAACACATAGGAGTGAACCACTAGATTATCATAGATCGTGACAATAGATCTAACAATCCCCAAAAATAGACTTTTAGGGGAGATTTAAACTATCTGATTTGTGGACTTTAATATCAGCCATTATTTTCATTTTTAATGGTTGGTATTAAATAACATCGGTCAAATGGTTGACATTCACTTATGGGAATGTTTTTTTGAACTGAGTTATGTTCCAATGATAGATTGTCACTTGGACAATTTAGATTGATCGCAAATGTTCATCACATGGCAAAATGATAATCACACTTCAATGGTGTGAGAAAGGTATCAAATTTTGGTTGATACTGATATGTACTGGTATCTCGTATCAGGTATCCGATATCATATCGGCCAATACGTATCGGGTATGAGCCGATACATCTTGATTTCGACCTAGACGTTTTCTTGTTCTTTTTTTTTAATGCAAGGCCGATACGTATCGGTATCGGCCGATACGTATCGGTATCGGCCGATACATATCGGCCGATTCGTATCGGTCTTGGCCAAATCAATACTTGAGACTGATACCGACTTTGATATTTTAGGTGTGAGATTAAAAGTCTAACTTTATTAGTATAAATTCTTTTAAATGTTGGTCAAGAGCTATTACCCCTTTTTTAAAAAAAACAAAGAAGATAAACTCAATTTGCGCTTGGACCAGTCCTTGTGGAGTATAGTGCCCCACTCGTGTCAGAAGTAATTTATCCACACGTGGGATGATATTGTACCCATTTAATTAAACGGAGCCATTTCGAACCCACGACCATGGGATCAGCAGATCTAAGTGGCGAAACCGTCGTTATAACCTGTCGTGATGGGGTAAATGCATTTGGTTTTGCCACATCAGCTACTAATTCACTTTGTCTAATTTCGTGAACTCCCGAATGAGCCCTTAGGATTATTTGGATAAAATATAAGAAAATGGAAGAAAAGTATTTATTTTATCCAACATTTACTCGTAGATTCTTAGCTAACAAGATTCCTTTGTTTTTCATTATTTTTCGTTCTTTGAATAACTATATGGACAGGCTGAAACTTGTTGGATTAATCAAAATTTAGTCTTAACTATGTTTAAGTTTTTCGAGGCCTCGGAATAAATAAAATCCAAAGGTATCCTTATTATGGTATAAAAAATGATCCGATACCAATACTTATCGATATTTCAACTCAGAAATCGATACTGTATCGGTCCATATAGGCTTATATCGGCCGATATATATTGGGTATTGGCCGATACCTCTATTTCCTTTTTCTTTTTTTATAAAATAGGCCGATATGTATCAATATTGGTTGAGTTGTATCGGTCCTCCAAGGACTGATACTCAATACCAAATCCGATTTGGACACCTTAATCCTCGTAAGAATTTTTTTTTAGGGTACACTTTGCATCCAACTGTGGAAAGGCTAATCATAAGCTTGATATTCTTCGATGCCATGTGGTAGTAGCATTTTGTATGGAAAATTCGATGCCCAATTATTCGAAAGGGTGCTGAAATGCCACCTTTAAGAGTCGGTATAGGGTGTTGATCACTTAACATTGTAACCGAAAGTTGGCAGATACGAGTATTCCAAATTTGTTTGTTATTTGTGACATTTTTAGATTGATGAATCGTAGGGTATACGTGAAGTGAGTACGATCTTCAATGCTCACATAGAGAGCCATCTGATATCAACTCTACTGCAATACCTAAAGTTGGATTCGATTCCAAAGGTGCACAAGCAGTGGCCAGTGGGTTAAAAAGCTGACGCAACTTCCACTAAAAAAAAAAGTTTTATTATAGGATATATGGTTATTCTACCGTCCGATACATATCCGATGGTTGGTAGTTAGAGCATGTGGCTGACGTCAAAAGGATTCACTCAACCTTATGGTATGTGGCACCTTTATTTACAAGCCAAGATTCTTGCTTATTCTTGCTTTTCAAGTTTCAACCTTGGTTAATTTCAGATGATGTGGTTGGTTGCTTTCTATCAGATTAGGGACGTAGTTTTTTCGTCCTAATCTGTTTTAATAGATTATTGGTGTGCTATCATATGGTCAAATTTTATATGTCACACATCTAAAAAAAAAAGAATTACAAACATACATTAAATGTGCTTATGCTGTTAAAGAAAGAGGTGGTTCTTGGATCATGATAGGCCATAATCTCATGACCTGTGGTAGTAAAAAGAGGGTACAAATTATGTTGTAGACGATTAAGTTGAGGACCTTGAGGTTAGGGTATCTATGTTCGCGCCCATGCAATCTCTAAGGACGCCTACCTTAAAAATCGGTCGAAACCAGTAGACTGCTTCAAAACAGACAATCTAGATCGTTAGGGCTACGCTTTTTGGATCTGTGCCATGTGGAATCGAAACTGATCGTCTGATGGTATGTTTATGGTCTCAAGATCTCATGTGTGGAAGACTGGAACGAAACATTATCTCTATCGTCTGATTTAAAGGAATCAATGATTTTTGGCATGGGTGCTTTTCAAGATTCTCTGAGCGTATGTAAAGATACCCAAAAGGTTAATAGGCATAGTTAAAACTACTGTCATAAGATTAAGACTTTGGAGACGATGAAGGGTTACAATCTTCCAGAAATCCTACTGTCATAAGATTGAAGTTTAGGGTCAAAAACGATTTTCATCATCTAAATAAAAAAGTCAAACAGTTTAAGCATGTAAAACTCTGATTTAAAAGGAAAAATCTCAGGTTGCAAATAAATGAAACCTAAACTGATAAAAGATAATAAGAATAATGGCTCCTGACCGACGTTTAAACACCACTTAGTGTTTGAATGATCCATCACAGTTAAAAATCAAATTTTTGATCTCACACTATGAAGTGTAATTTACTATTAAGCAATGTGGCTTAGATTTATGATCAATCTAAATTATTCAAGTGGTAATCAATCATTGAGAAATGTTTTAGCCAAAGAATGATGTCCACAAGTGGACGTGAACCATCCGATTGGTGAATTTGAATATCGGCCGTTAAAACTAAACACAATGGCTGGAATTAGGGTGCCAAGATTTGATGATTAAAATCTCTCAAAAAAACTGATTTTTTGATGCATGGCCTTTCAACTTATAATCTATCACTTTGATGGTGTGGATTACCCACATCTTAATCCTATCAATGATATTCGAATTATTACTTAAATGACTTTTAAAAGAGTGGTGCCCAAGAAAATATATGGTACTCGATAGCAAGGTATCAAAAGTCAGTCGATACCGATACGTGTCGGTTTTCGGCCAAACTTATTCTTATCAGTATTCCGTATCGGGTTTCGGCCGATACGTCTAGGTTTTAATCGAGATTTTAGTTTCTTTAAATAAAAAATAAAAATAAATAAATAAATAAATAAGTTATGATAAGAGTGATTGTCAGTTTTGTACACATGACCTCCATCTTTATCAACATGGTACAGGTGATATGCATAGCCGTTGGTATAGATGAGATTCAATTAAATTTAACACTTTGAATGATTTATACCATCTGATCAAGATCTTTCAAATGGAAGGTCAAAGCATGATTGGATGATACTCTATATTAAATGAACCATAATGCTTTGATCGGATGGATTGAATACTTTAAAGAGCATGATCTCTTGAACCGCTCCTGTCTGGATGACGGTATGCCACTTGTAACAAATCTGATGCCAAGCATCCAACATTGACGACGCGTGCACCCCGGATGGTGCACAGGCCATTGCCTAAGACAAATGAGGATTTTTTTCTAATGGTTAGATGCTCACCGTTAGTCACCAAAAAATTGTAGAAAAAATTGTGGCTGTGAATTTTTCCTCAAGCTAGATTAAGACTTATGAGTTATGAAGATTTAGCAGTCAACAGGTATCGTCATATGTATTGGTTTTGGAGGTCAACGGCTGGATACATTGAATGTAACGGCTAATAAATAAATTTAAATTTTAAAATTTAAAATTTAAAATTTGAGCTCTTATTCCTTATATGTCACATCAAAAATAAACCCAATTGATTCAACATCATATAAGTGAGCTTTGAAAAGTCAATTGATGTGATTTACAGCCAATTTCCCATAACTCATGTAAGAGGATCGCTACCATATATGGAGAGAACAAAATATTAGTATACATCATACTAATGTGCACCGGCTGATATATATATAGGAAAATATTGGTATGCATCGTATAATAGCTACGGGTGTATCCGGTTCGATTTGGTCGATTTTTTACCCAAATTACAAATTAAATCAGTCTTAAATGATTTTTAAATTTTCAAATCATCCAACTCCTAAACCAAACAAACTCGATTTGGTTCAGTTTGGTTTGGTCCAAAAAATGCATAGCCCTAACGATAGCATGCATACTAATGTATCACTTCATTCCTATCGGTTTAGGAGTTACCAATATATATTGAAAAATCGAGATTTTCAATAAGCTTGGAAGCATGGATCAAAATTTCATCCAATACCGATACATATCGGTATCAGACCCTACCAATACGGTACATTAAATGTACCGTATCGTTCTTACACATTCAAATACCGGACGATACATTCAATGTATCGTCAGATATGGTCCGATAGCCGATACGTATCGATTTTGGGCTTAGACGATACGTAGCGATTTTTCGGCATTTTGATCCATGCTTGGAAGCCTTGGATGGGAGGAGTTTACGATGATGTGACCCCTTCAACATCAAGGGGTTAGGCGAGCTGGTCAGATACTTGCTTCCAAAAGTAAGAGACTTGAGTTTGAATCCCCTCCCCCTCTTGAGGCCACTTTAGGGATTTATATCCTGTACTGACTCGGCATGTGCTGAATTTAGAGTGCGCATGTGCCTCTGAGATTAGGCGGGTGCTTCAAGAGGCTCGAGTACTCATATTATCAAAAAAAATTAAAAAATGATGTGACCCCTTCAAGTATCTAGCTTAATAGACATTAAAACTGTTGAAACAGGGGAAGGGAAAGTCCAAAAAGGGGAAGGTTTTTTCCTGTGCTAGGGTTTCCTTAGTGCTGTCCAAGGGGATGATTTTTTCCCGAAAGTCTGATTTTCTAGATGACAATGCTTGTGGCACGAGTATGAGTATTACTCAATCACTTCGAGGCTCTTGTCTAACTTTTTAATACAAAATAAAATAAAATAATTATTAATGAATTTATCACCGTCAATCTTAGATCAGATGGTTCTCAAACACGTGTTGGCACTGCTGACTATATGTAGGGATTTCAATGGATTGGGTTGACCCAATACCCGACCTGATATTTTAACGGGTGGGGAACATAAACTTTAAAGCCGGGCAAGAGACATCCAACCTGACCTTCGGTCGGGTGTTGCAAAAACCAGGTTGGTTCGGGCCGACCGTACAGGACCCGATATTTTATTTATTAAAAAGCATGAAAATGGGGTTGTTACTAGGTCGGGGCAGGTTGGGTTTTTTGGCCGGATTGGGTGAGGTCAGGCATATGTCATCTTCTATTGGGCAGTCAAAATTCTGGGCAGATCAAACCCGTTGACAGCTCAGTTTCAACATCTATTCTAATCGAAAATGATCTCCATCGTCTGATTTAAAGGTGGTCAATGAATGCGACTAGGAGATGAGTCGAAAAGGCAGTCTTTATCGGGTGAGAATAACGGTATCCTGTATCCTATATCCTTATATATGTCGTCCCAATATCAATTGAGAACCAGCAAGTAGGAATATATAAAAAATGGCCACCTTCTCTTTATTTATAAGGCTACTAGGCTTCTTCTACCTTTTCTCAGTTCTATCTCCTGTATTTTCTGCAAGAATGAACAGGGCTGTTAATCTTGGAGGTTGGCTTGTTACTGAAGGGTGGATTAAACCTTCTCTCTTTGATGGAATACCCAACAGAGATCTTTTGGTATACACTTATTTTCATACCTAAAATTACCACTACTAGAGATTTGATTTTTAATCTTTTTGTATAATATATAATTCTTACATTCTTGTATTTTTTTTTTTCTGTTTTTCAGGATGGAACCCAAGTTCAATTCAGATCAGTAAAGTATGGGATGTATCTATGCGCCGAGACTGGTGGCGGGGCGATCATCGTCGCAAACCGAACAAATCCGTCTGGATGGGAAACTTTCACGGTAAATTCTTATTTATTTCAGTTTGATTTTAATGAAGAATTATGGATTCTCTCTCTCTCTCTGATTATAACTTTTTGCCTAACTGTGCAGTTGTGGAGGATCACAGAGACAAGCTTTAATTTTAGGGTGTTTAATAGACAATTCATGGGTTTAGGTAAGCAAGGAGGAGAATTTGATGTAGTGGCGATATCGAACTCAACTGGTAGATTGGAAACTTTTGAGATTGTTAGAAAATCAGACGATTTAAATAGAGTTCGTATCAAATCACCCAATGGGCTGTTCTTACAGGTATTTTATTAAATAGTTTTTTAGTTATTTTTTCATATTAGTCTATTCTTTGGTCCTTAGAAGGATAAGTTCGGGTACCCGAACCAAAAGAAAGAAAATTTCGGTGTTTTTGTTCAGTTCGGTTTTTTTTATATATAATTTTTTTTCAGCTACTTTTTTGGCTTTTCAGGGTTTTTCAATGTTTTTGGATTTTTTTTATTTTCTATTCTATCTAATCAGTTTTCTTTTTTGACCGTTTTCGAGTCAGTTCGGACCAGTTTGGTTTGGTCCAAATCAGTTTTCAGGTTGGTTCGGACTGATTCAATTAGCACGGTTTTTGGGTCGGGTTCAGGTTTGGGGTCAATACTTGCACCAGTAGTTCTTACTTATTATATTTTTTTAATTTTTGTGGGGGATTATTTACTGACATTTGTAGTTTGTACACCACAATAGTATTTAAATGATCTTACATTATTAAATTAAACTTTCATCTTACACCATTCAAAGTTGGTTTAATATTATGGCAATTGACACTTAGTCTATTTAATATAAATTGTCTAAGTGACAACCCATTATTAGACCATATCTCCCCCAAAGAATCATGCTTATCAGTGAATTCAAACCAACCGATTGGTAAACTTTAATACGGGCCATTAAAATTTGAAAACAATGGTTCGTATTAAAGCTCACAGATCGGATCATTGAAATCAACTAAAAAGTGATATTTTTGGGCTCATTATCCTTCAATGTGTGATCTATCACTTTGACTCTACCGATGATAGATCATTCATACATACACCATAAAATTATCCTAGAGTGGACCACAATACAACCTGAACCGCTCCTTCTATTGTCCTATCCGTAAATAAATGGTCTAGTGTACGAACCCGAATCGAACCGTTCAATTGAACGATCTGCAGCAGAACCATATGAACCGTCTGATTTTAACCAACCCCGGCAGTTCTGATATTTCTTTCACCCTCTTTCATCTATAACATTTTTATTTTAAAATATAAAACCCTAAAATCCAACCATTGAGATTGAAACTGCCTTTAAATGGGGAGGTCCCTGGGCCAGTGACATATATAAATGAGAAGGAGACGTATAACAAACTGGAACTGAAAATCTAGGGCTTTGCAGTGCCCCGGCACTAGTCCCTAACCCTAGGGCTCGGCTAAAAGAAAGACTTTGTTATTTTTGAGTATGTGACACATATAATACCATCTAAGCCGGTTAATTACAAGACTAAATGTAAAGATCTTTGAGGCTAAAATTTGATACGAAATGTGATCCCTATTATATGATTCAATGCAGTCAAAGATCACCATCTAATTTAATTATTGACTTTAACAAATCAGATGATAGAGATCATATATGTGTCAATTTTTTGCCTTAGAGATCTTTACTTCATGATCTTGTAATCAGACGACTTAGATAGTGTTACACATGACACAAAGCCTAAAATAACAAAGCCTATTTCAAAATGTTTGACGACACTAGAATAATGAGAAACTAGCACTTATTAAATGTATATTATTTGGTTTGTAAACAGGCCAAAACAGAGGATTTGGTGACAACGGATTTCAGCGAAAACACGAGTTGGAGAGATGACGATCCGTCGGTCTTTGTGATGCAGTTCGCGAGGAGATTAGAAGGAGAGTTCCAAGTAACAAATGGTTATGGGCCTACAAAAGCCCCACAAGTTATGAGAGTGAGTAAATAGATCCATATGAGGGTCTTAACGGGCCGGGTTGAGCCGAGCTGGCCTGCCCCAGCCTGCAATGAGCTGATTCTTGGAGCCCGACCCAGCCTGATTAGTAATCGAGTCAGGTAGGAGCTAGTTCCAAGATGCCTGATTATAACTCGCCTGGTTAACACCCGGCCCGGCCCAGTTCAATTAGTAATCAGATCGGGTGAGGACGATTTTATTTAGCCCATTTCAGGTGAGGCTCGGCCCATTGATAACCCTACTCCATTGATAATGAAGCTATGAACTTTTCCATGATCAAAGTATCAAACATCTGTTGAATGGATTTTGTTGATCTCAGGACCACTGGAACACTTTCATCGTGGAAGAAGATTTCGACTTCATATCAAAGAATGGTTTGAATGCAGTGAGGATTCCGGTCGGCTGGTGGATCGCACACGATCCGACACCTCCGTGGCCTTTCGTAGGCGGGTCCTTACAAGCTTTAGATAAGGCATTCTCATGGGCCGAGTAAGTGAATGTTCTAAATCCCACAAAATTGAACTAGTATTAGGTGAACCACCAGGACCCTGACACGCAACATGCACCACATGTACCACATGTAGAATTTTATGGGCCTAACTCAAAGCTCACAAAACCAGCTTCCAAGGTGAGGATTGTCCACCTCTCACGTGTAACGTGTCTCTCTACATCCCTGTGATTACCTGCTTTGATACCATGTAAGAATTTTATAGGCCTAACTCAACCTCACAAAACTGGCTTGTAAGGTGAGGATTGCCCAGGTTTATATATAGCCCAAGGCCATTAACCCAAGCAATGTGGGACTATCGTTCACGCCCCCTCACGTGTATCATACACAGTAGGGCTCTCAATGGGCCGAGCCGGATTTCATCTGGCATCTGGAAAGAAAACTATAAGCTTTTTGGTTGTGTAAGCCCAGCCCAGGACCCGGACCGGACTAAGCATGGTTTGACCCGGGTTAACCTAGGCCAGGATAGAACTAGATACTCCAAGGTACCCATGCATTGAGAGCACCTACCGTGTAGACTTGACAACATGGAGATCAATACAAGTGACCAAGTTAAACAGGGCAATTTATTGGACAACCTAGAGCTAGCCAATATCTGGCCCATTATTAATTGGGCCAGGCCAGGCTAACACATTTATAAATCAGGCCTACTTATCTTAGCCCATACCACGCCCATTGCAGGCCAGGCTGGCCCCTTTGGGAACCCCTATCTATCACCCAATACCAACTAAAAAATCGAGAGAAAATGATGATTGGAAGAATGGCTCCTGACTGACATTTAGGCTATGTTTGGCATAGCTCCCTGCTTTAGCAAGTTCTCATTCTCTTTGCTAAATCCCTACTACTTATATTACCAAGTCTCCCTTTTCCTTGCTAACTTCTTGCGAAACAAGATTCACCTGCTCCAGCAGTTCTCCGCTACTCTCTGCTCACTCCTTGCTAGAGTAGATTTTATTTGCTCTGACAGAGAATTAGTAGAGAGCAAGGAGGTAGCTGCAAGAGCAGGTAAATTCTGCTTTGCATGGAGTTAGCAAGGAGAAGGAGGGTATGCTAAAACAAGTATATCTGCTCTTACAAGGAACTGAGAAAGAGCTATACCAAACACAGTCTTAAATATCAAAATGGTGTTTATATGATCTTACACCAATAAAATTATTATTTTTTATTGCACACCATTGAAGTATGATTTATCATTAAGCCAGGTAGAGCACATTAGTGACCAATCTAAATTGTCTAAGTGGCAATTCATCATTGAAGCATGCCTATAAGTGAGTGTAAACCATCATACTAATCAATTCTAATATCAGTCATTAAAATAAAAAATAACGGTTGATCTTGTAGTCAAATTTTGAAACAGCAGTTTGGTGTTTAAATGAGGATGAGAAGAGTTTTTGTTTTTTGTTTTTTTTTTTTGGTCTGTTGATGACGAGGATGAGGAGAGTTTTGTTAATTCCTTGTGGCATTGGTTTTGTTGATGCTTCAGGAAATATGGTGTGAACGTTATAATAGACCTCCACGCGGCACCGGGTTCGCAGAACGGATGGGAGCATAGTGCATCAAGAGATGGGTCTCAAGAATGGGGAAACACAGATGACAACATACAACACACCGTTCAAGTCATAGACTTTCTAACATCCAGGTTTGTTACCATTTAGTAAAGGATATCTTTGAAAATCATTGATTTCTTCAAATCAGAATATGGAGATCTTTTTTCACCATAATCTTCCACATAATAGATCTTGAGATTATGAAGCACCTATTAGATGGTCAATTTTTTATTTCGTGTGTCACAAATTCTCAAAAGATGGCCCTAAAATTACAAACTGGAGGAGTACCTTTTGCACGCAAAATAATTGTTACTCGTGAAGCGTTGTGCAAAGAAGAATAACTCTGAGGAGACGAATCCGTGAGATGAGATGCAGACTAGCTAGATCGCTCTTTTTAAAATGATTTGCGCCCCCGCTATCGATCAATCGGATCCTAATGGCCCGGCATGATGTGCCTTGTGTATGATATTGTGCATAGTCTTGCTCAAGGTGTAAAGGGCTCAACCGCAAAGCTGAATTCCCCTTCAAAGGCACCAAAACTTTTGCAATTAAGACACAAAACCCAAAAAAAAATTGCACGATGTGGGACTATTCCCACTTTGAAACACCAAAATACACCAATAGAATCATGCTTCTAAGTGGATGTAAATCATCTGATTGGTGAACTATAATATCAGCCATCAAAACTAAGAACAACCGTTGGTATCAGAGTGCACATATCGGATGGCTCGAATCCCTCAAATAATATGATTCTTGAACTCATAGCCCTTCAATTGATGATATATCATTTTACAGTAGAAATTTCCAAGATCATAAGCTAAATGGTGTAAGATCGATTAAACATCATTTTGCTATTTACATGACTGTCAGGAGAGTCAGTCCCAAATTAATTATATATATCAGATCTAGCCAATCTTTGCTCAATCCAATCTAAAGGTCAAGCAAGATGTTTTAGGCAAGATTTAAAACACCCTAATAAATGGTTGATTGATTGATAAGTGGAACATAAATGTAGTCCAATAAAATATAAACGCTTGAATTTAAACTACAACGTACATTAACATACTTGTTTGGCATAGCTCTATGTTAGCTCCCTGCAAGAGTAGGGTTTACCTGCTTTAGCCGTTTTCGTTTCTCTCTATTAAATCTCTGCTACTTACTTTAGCAAGTCTCCAATCTCCTTACTAACTTCCTATAGAATAAGATTTACCTGATACAGCAGTTCTCACATGCTCTTTACTCACTCACTATCAGAGCAGATTTTATTTACTCTAGCAAGGAGTTAGCAAGGAGATAGCTGCTAGAGTAAGTAAATTCTATTTTGCATGGAGTTAGCAAGGCAAAGGAGAGCCTACGAAAGTAAGTATATCCGATTCTGACATGGAGCTGACAAAGATCTATGCAAAATGCAGCCATTATGGCTGCATATGGCATAGCTCCCTGTTAGCCCCTGTCACTGGAGAGTTCACCTGCTCTATAGTTGGTTCTCATTTTCTTTTTTAACTCCCTGCAAAAGAGGATTTACCTGCTCTAGCAGCAACTTCCATGCTCTCTACTAACTCCCTACCAAAGCAAAAAAAAACTGTTCTAACAAGGAGTAAGTAGAGAGGAGGGTGGAACTGTTGAACAGGTAAATCCTATATAAAATTTTGCTATACAAAGAGTTATAAAGGATAAGGGATACCTACTAAAGCAGGTATCAGGATGTTAGTAAAGAGGATGAGAACCTATACCATCTAAGGAGAGCGTGGCCCATTTTTATAATTGGGCTTCATTTGGAGGTCAGGGCCCGCCTACTAAACTAATTATAACGTCATGCCCCGTTTTCACCCGTCTAATAGAGTAGAATTTACAAAATGGCTTGAGGAAACAATAGAATTTTCAGCCCGTTGTTGAACACTTGCACTGCAGGTATGCCAAAAGCCCAAGACTCGCTGCGGTCCAGCTGATCAACGAGCCTCGCGCACCGGGATCGTCCCTCGACGTCGTTAAGAAGTACTACAAAGCTGGATACGATGCCGTACGGAAGCATTCATCGAGCGCTTCTGTGATCTTCGCTAACCGGCTCGGTCCGGCGGACCATCAGGAGCTCTTCCCTCTTGCAAGTAGCCTCAGGGACTCAGTCATTGATGTGCATTACTACAATCTATTTAGCGATGTATTCGACAACATGTCCGTAGAACAGAACATCGATTTCATCAACACTAACAGATCAGCCCAGTTGACTAATCTAACGGCATCCAACGGTCCCCTAACGTTCATCGGTAAGTAATCCAAGGTAAAACTCTCATTTTGGGCAAACCAAAAACAGCCTCTTAAGGGTGGCCATGGGCTGGGCTGGGATGGCCCGTTTCAGATAGTAGGCCTATTAATCAGATCCGAACCTGGGCCAGCCCAATTTCGAATTGGCCAAGATTAGTGGATCCGGTAAAACATCCCGGCTTGTCAAACTCGGCCTTGCCAAACCTGATCAATTGACACTAAATAATCCGGACTGGCATGAACACGATTAGACCAAATTATTAGTCAGCCACAAATACATGTAATTTGTAGCATTCATGGTCTTGAAGGAGCAAGTAATTTTAAGTTTATGAACATATTTACATAGCAGTCACAGATCTCAACGCTGTCAGTCAACGGTTTGACTGGTCCAGTACACTATAAAAAGCTAAATATTCAGTAATGGCAACCACGGCTTTCCACTGTCAGAGTCATTGAGTCAATCAAGGGGGATCGTTTTCGTCCCAATCTTCCACAGTAGTTCATGACATTATGTCCCACCTATCAAGGCCATCAAATGTTGATTCTACGTGGCATACATCCCCATAGTGACGCCTAATAAATGGCCTATGATTTCAAAACCTATTGTGTGGTAGATTGGGATGAAAAACGATATCCGTCTTCTAGATTCAAAGCAGCCAGAGCTACATCATCTGATTCAATGCAGCCAACAGCTCTCACACTGGAAAACCCCTGGTTGACCTTATGGAATAGTTGGTTGCAAATACCGATACCTTATATAAACTTCAATTCAAACTATACTAAATATATTGTAGGATCCCTAATCACGAATATCATGTCTTGATCATTCATCAAACATGGAGATACTACTAAGCCACACCCAAAATTGGCCTAACTACTTTCATGTCCAAATTCGAAACCAGCTACACACTCCATTAATTCCTTACATAATTTGTGGATATGATGAAATGGCGCAGGAGAATGGGTTGCTGAGTGGAATGCGAGGGGAGCAACCAAGGAGGATTACCAGAGATTTGCAGAAGCCCAATTACAAGTGTTTGGGCGTGCCACTTTCGGATGGGCATATTGGACACTCAAGAACGTCAACAACCATTGGAGTCTCCAGTGGATGATTAATAATAATTATATTAACTTGTCAACTTCTACATGATTAATTATGTAGACTTAGCTTTGGTTTCATCTTTTATTTTAATAGAGAGAAGATTGTGTGGAGATGATTTAGTATTAAGATTAGAATTGATGATTTGATAAAAATAAGGTTGTTTAACTGATTTAGATAAGGGTTAAGGTAGCCCGATACCAAGCACTAGGTAAGTTTCCCTGGTCCTACATTAGTTTGTCATCATGTAGCACCCAATCACATTATCGGAGGCCACATTAAGATGATCATAATATTACTGTTAATATATATATATACTTATATATTTTATTATAATTATTTTTCACACTGTACTTATGATCATCAAGACAGTCCTTTATGCCAGAATTGATTGTGTGATTGGTTGCCACATGGCAGCAAACTTACCTAGTCCGTATTAAGAGACAACCTTTTCCCTTTAGATGTAATGGGTTATTTCTTCAACTTCATCATATCCAAATGTTTTGGTATATTTTATAAGAGGCTACTGTTATGGTGTTATGGTATATTTTATAAGAGGCTAGGGACTATACGCCTGAAGGACGTAGAGATTTCTCTACACCCACCATCAAGTAGCCATCATGTGGTGTCCATCGTGAGGATCGAGTGCCACGGCAACTTATGCAAGGTTGATTAGATCCCATTCAAAATATTATTATTTTTATGACTTTTCGACCATTAAAAATATGGATAAAGTTAGTGAAAATCAATGCACCAAAGTTTTGGGATGCTACCTTATCTTTTTGACCTCTCAAATGGAGAGCAAAAAAGCCAAAATATATATATATTTAATACATTAATTTAAACTTTTTTTTCTCCAATCAGTTCATCTTTCGATCGATCTGTTAAATTCAACAAGGACTAAAGGATTAAAAGAGATTACAGCTTTCATTTATTAAATATTATTAAAGCTTTCATCTATTAAAATATAAGATAAGATTTAAAGAGAGCATTAGTAAGAAAAAATTTGTAAGAAAACATATGTGGCTCGATGCCCGGCTCGAGCTCGATAGAGCCAAGCTAGAGCTTAGAATTTTCATGCTCAAAGGACCTAGAGTCAAGTTCCAACTCGGCTCATACAAGGTACAGCCGAGTTAGAGCTGACCCAAGCTTGGGCTGAACGCGGCTCGGTTGCAGCCCTAAATTGGCCCATTGAGAACCCATCTATAAGGGGGTATTTTTATCTTTCCAAACAAGATGAGAAAATGATAAAAATAATGCCACTTGCTCCTATTAGTTTCAAGGCTAGATTCAGTGTTGATTAATCTGTCTTGTCAGAGTATATCAAACGTTAAATGATGAACACTGTTAATACCAGAACCCTGGTGTTTGATGCATAATAAAATAAAGGTGGTAAAATGTGAGAAATCCAATCCTCATATATTGAACAAGTGGACCCAAAATACTACTGTAAACGATCTCTGGAAAAAAAAAAAAAAAAACACTCCAGAGGTTAGTAGAAGGAGATAGACCCATGCACCACACTTGATGCATGATCCGGTGCTTAACACTAAGTCTTCATGAAAAGAGTTAGTATCAGGTGCAAAAATCAATCTTCCACTAAGGCACATTCATTAGCTGTAATATGATAATATTCCGTGCAATCCTTCCACATTACATCAAAAAGTGTAATAGCACTTGTATTTGGATGCCTCAGGTGAATTCTCTTTCAAATGGGCTTGGCAAGAGTTAAGGGCAGGTCCATTAAGAAAGATTGGCATAAATGTATTTGGAGAAACCATCTCATAGCTTCATTATGTGGCTCGCAATCAATAGGAAACTCTTAACTATTGAAACTCAGTCAAGTCTCAAGAGAATATGGAGACTGATGACCACTTGATTCTACAAATGCTCCTTTTCTTCTTGGATATGGAGGTCTGCTTTGAGTAGAATCTTAATTCCAAGAAATGATCTGTTTGAGTATTGAGCTTAAATTGGAAGAGTTGAATAAACGGGGTGAAAAGGAAGAGTGGACTTAGTCATTAAGTGAGAACTATTTGGCATATCGGGACCGAGTGAAACTGAAGAATATTTTGGAATCAGTCGAAAGATATAAGAACTACTCTCGATTTGATTTTCGCGGATGTCATGTACGCCATGGATGGGTCAAAGTTTGACGAGTTTGATAACATTTCATTTCCAAAAAGAATTTAGCTGTTAGGGACCAAAGAATTGACGCTGGTGGTAGATTGATAAAAAAAAAATCAGGCAGCGTTACACAGTCGCTGATTGATAATAAGTGTGACCTGGACTGTTAAGATCATACTAGCTGTGTACCATCTGATACAAAAAAATATTGTTGGTGCTTTTTCTAATCAAATTAGTTTTAAAGGAATAGATGGTGTGCAACATTCAGTTTTTTTCGTTTAGGTGGTGCATAGGCAGTGGTATGTATTAGACGTACCCAATACAAGCTGGTATTGGTACCAGGCAATACAATTTTAAACCATGCTAATGACGCTAACTTCTTAAGTTTTCATATTGTTCTGTAACTTATAGTCCACCACCAGAGCCCCCAGTAGCAGCCCTAGCTACCCTTTATGACCCTTCTCAAAAGACCTAATTCATCCCCAATTCTTCAATGCCACTTACCAAATAATCCAACTTCACCTCCATTTAGCTTTCCAATCTCTCCCTTCTCTGCCCTCTCCAAAGAAGTCACTTTATGTTATCCACAGTAAAATTGTACCAAAAGACATGGATTGGCTCTTCAAACTTCCAAAGAGCATGTTTATTCTTGTAGTTCACCAACACTGGATCACAGAGAGCTCCCTTAGTCTTCTTTCCTATGGAGGAGATTGAAAAGAACCCAATTTGCAACTCAACCTTCTAGCGATGTTTTCTGGAGACAAGGCATGGCCCTCTACTTGAAACCCCAACACCTAGAACTTTTTTAGGGTTGACACAGTAAACTGACAAAGCCTCAAATCAAGGACGAAAAGTAAAAAAGCCTCTCCCTTGAGTATCAGAAGCAACAATGGTAACATTAATGAAATAAAGGTACGAAATTTGGACTGAATTGACCCCTTGTGCATAGCCATTCCAAAAGGGACTGAACATTTGCATCCAATACCAAGACTTCAAATAAACTTCCCAATGATATAAAATGCCCAAGTTCGATTTGGAAAATTACCTCCAATGCCGCTTCAGGCATAGTCCCTTACCTCATCATAATTAAGTTCTCCCATAATCGCCAGTAACGTTGCATGGATCTGCCACTTAGGAAAACATCCAACACCTCAGATTTAACAAACTTAAAATAGAAATTTGTTGGTTGCAATAATTTCAGTGGATGAATCAAAATTATTGACTGTTAAACTAAATTGGTAACAATTTCAATTCCTCTATCAGCTGCATTGTCAGACAGAAAGCTCATTGCTTCAGTAATAGCAGCATTGACTATAATGATGACAAACTTTTTGACTGAAATACTGGTCCGCCTAAACAGATCAAATTGTTTGAACAACCCATTACGGATTTTACACTCTTTTCATGAGGTTAAGGGGCAATCACTATCCGACCCACATGAGTATCAGCACCAGGTGGGTAGGCTGATCTATCTCACTCTCCCTCAGCCAACATTGCGTTTGCAGTTGTATCTGGATTAAAGCCATTTAGCCACAGTTCATCCATTCTCAAATTCATTAAAGCCACTCCTGGTCGGGAATTGTTTATCACTCTCATGATCACCTTCATGTATCTTGATATACTGATGCTGACTGGGCTGGCTCCATTACAGATCGTAGCTTTACGTCTGGATATTGTGCTTTTCTAGGAGGCAGCCTTGGTTTTGTGGAAAATTAAAAAGTAACTGGTTGTCTCTAAATCTTGTATTGAGGCTGAATATAGAGCGATTGCTCATGAGGATGTGAGTTTCTGTGACTACTATCTCTTATCTCTGAGCCTGGCCTTCCTATAGTGGTCATATGCCTATATACTGCGATAAGAAGCTGTAGAAAATATTGCATCTAGTTTTGTGCTACACGAAGCTACAAAGCAAATCAAGGTTTAGGACCACCGTGTGGAGCTTATAGATGTATCCTCATCCCAATAGTTGGTCGATATCTTCACTAAGGTCGTCATGGCCTCTGCTTCTTCAAGACATTAATATCAAGTTGGGCATGCATGTTCCAACTTAAGGGAGGGTGTCAGAGTGTGGGTTAGCTAATATGTATATGGGTATGGTGTGTGTTGAGTATAATATTGGTGTGTATGTAATGTTCTTCACTTAACTCATAATATTAATGCTTACGAGGGCATCTTTGCCTAAGCTAAGCCTTCTCTCTCTCCCTCACCCAAACCAATTACCATCTATCAAACCCTAATACCACCTCCTAACCCTAATATTACTAACCCATACCACCTATCATCAACCCTAGAAGTCTTCTTTTTAACATCTTTAGGAAATCTCATCCTACCCCTATGAAATGATTGAAGAGTTGTGAACTGCGAACAATGAACCCGAATCCAAACTACAAGAACCAGGTAACATTGGTTCTACATACTCATTCCATTTTACAAAAATAGTCGACGGGTTGCATAGCTACACCATATCATCATCCAGATAATCCTCTCAGAAAACAACTAATAGTCCTCAAGTATCATGTGTACAATCTCTGACAAAAAACATTATTGTAAAATAAATCTGTAATTATGAGTGAAGTTCTTTGTAAGTGGCACGCTACGATGGAGCCTGAAAAGTAGGCCAGAGTTGGTTAGGATGATTCTCTCCAAGCGGTGAGAAACAACGATAGATTGTTGCGAATAGTAGGCTAGAAATCCAACATTAACGTAAGCGTGTGCAAGCAAAGAAGGTCCAGAAGCTACGTATAACTTATTGGAAGGTAGGTACATTAACTGGGGGAGCGAGGAGTTGATAGACGCTATAAGGAGAAGGAAGATAAATATAGCTTACTTGCAACAAAAAAGTGGAAAGGTGAGAAAGCTAAGGACTTGGGACATGGGGTCAAGATTTTCTAACCAGAGAAGAGTAATTCTTATAATGGGGGTTGGCATTGTAGTTGAGAAAGATTTAAGGGGTAAGATTGTGGACTTTAAGAGATAAAATGATCGAATTATGATGGTTAAATTATTTTAGACAAGAAAATATTAAATACCAATAGTCTCTATACACCCCAAGTTGGGTAATGTGAAACTGTGAAACAGGAATTTTGGCAATCGAAAGGATTAATTAGTACAAGGCATACCTAATAGTGACAGCATAGTGATTGGAGGGGACTGCAATGACAATGTGGGAAAGATAGGAAGTGGGTTTGAAAGGAGACATGGAGGATATGGTTTTGATGAAAGGAAAAAAACTAATAGTCTAGAGAAGTGTGGCGAACCGCTTCCAAACTGAGTGAATCATGTAACATTCGTTCTAAGTACTCATTTCGCTCAGCAAAAATAGTCATTGGGTTGCATAGCTACACCCATGGGTTAAAATATCGGGTTACCGATACGTATCGTCCGAGCTCCAAAACGATACGTATCGGTACCGGTCTGTATTGGACGATACATTCAATGTATCGTTTGAGTCCAATACCGATACGTATCGTCCGATACGTATCGGTATCGGACGATATTTTAACCCATGGCTACACCACAATGTCACCAAGATAATCTTACCAGAAAACTATAGTCCCAAATTAGCTTGTGTTCAATGTTGTCAAACCGCACATGCGATGGCACGGCTCGCATATGCGATTGCACGATGGCATAACTTTTATTTTTTTCAAAAAAACCCCCAAATTCCCAAAAAATTTCCAAAAGTGTATAACATATGTTTTGTGTTAATTTTTTGTGTTCTATTAATTTTGTAGTGTCTAGAATACGAAATAAAAGTATATAAGATAAGTAGATAACCCATAAGTTAAACGGGAAAATATAAATTTCATTGATGTTAAACAAAATAGTACAAAAATGAACATAGAACATACAAAAAAGAAGAAAGAGACTAAAGAAGAAAATTATTATTTAAGTAAAAGGGAAAATATAAATTTCCACAACGTGCTCTTTTAGAGGGTGGTGGTCTTGCCCCATTACGAGCCGTGGAGAGAGTAGTTCTATCATGTTCTTGTTAGATCCTGTTTGTCACGTTCTACTCCAAAATCCGTGTAGATCTCCCTTACGACTTGTGTGTACCAAGATGAATGAGTTCTACCTTGGTCAATCAAGATTATCAATCACACATCCTAATGTATTTAAAAAATTTAACCTGAAGTTATGTCCATAGCGCATTGTGGTGGTCTCCACAACGTGTTGTTGCTGCGGAATTCTTTCGTGTTCACAGCATGTTGTGATGTTGCTCACAGCGTGCTGTGATGTTTCACAACGCGTTATTGAGGATATCACAGTGTGCTGTGAGTTCCTCGAGACAGAACTTTACTTTTGAAGAAAATGGACTTTTTAGACCATTTTGGTTTTTTGGTCTTTTGGAGGTTTTAGGGTTTTGTAACTTTTGTTAAAAACGTTTTTTTGGAGATTGTAGAGGAGGTTAAGCAAGCTAAGAGAGCTTCTTCCTCCTAGTGAGAAAACCCTATCTTCTTCTTCTACCTTTTGAATCTTTTGTTTTTGCATAAACTGATTTGTTCAAAAAGGTTCGTTTCTTCATCAACATTTTATTCCTATTAGCTCAAGTGAGTTGAGTGTTTTGCTCAAGTGAGTTGAGTGTATTGAGCCCTCGAGATTAGGGTGTGATTTATAGCCTTGTGGATATCAAGGTGGATCGTTGTGCGTTCATCAATGATAGAGGAGGGCATCCAAATCGGAAAGTTATGGAGGCGATTCGCGATAGGGAGTTGGGTTGCACAGGGGTTTGATAAGGCATGTGCATTTGACGGTATATCATTCGAAACTCTTTGTAATCATTTATTTCATAGTGGATTTGGTTTGTAGACTTCGGTCCCGTGGTTTTTCCCAGTGATTGAGTTTCCACATATATCTCGTATTGTGGTGATTGTTGGCGTTCTTGTGTAATCACTAGATTAATTAGAATTGATCAAATACCCGATAAATTCCGTAGATAAACGGAATTTCAATTGGTATCAAAGCAAGGTTCGCTCGTTTTGATTCATTTTGAATTGAGCGTCTATGGCGTATTCGGAAAGTTCTGATTTACCTAGAGAGGGCATTTCCACAACACGACCTCCGTTGTTTGATGGTCATAATTATCCATATTGGAAGGCTAGGATGAGGGCCTTTCTCAGATTTATGGATATCATGGTTTGGTCTACGGTTGAGACTGGTTGGTCACCACCTCAAGAAATGGTCCATTTAAATGGGATTGAGAAAAATCACTATTAAACCCGCTAATCGTTACAGTAATGAAGAAAAACAGGCTGCAAATGATAACTCTAGAGCTTTGTATGTCATTTTTGGAGTTGTAACGGCTTCTGAGTTTAAAAGGATTTGTAATTGTGAGGTGGCTAGAGAAGCCTGGTTGATCTTAGAGACCACTTTTGAGGAGACTCCACAAGTAAACATTAACAAATTGCAAATGTTAACAACGCAATTTGAAAATCTTCGGATGGATGATGATGAGAAGTTTACGGACTTCTATACAAAAGTTGAATGATATTGTCAATGGGTCTTTCTACCTTGGTGAGGAGATACCATCTTATAAAATTGTCAAGAAGGTTCTAAGATCCTTGCCTGAAAGGTTTAGACCAAAAGTGACAGCTATCTCTGAAAGTAAGAACATTGACAAGATCAACATAGATGAACTTGTGGGATCTCTTCAAACTTATGAATCGGAGAATCAAGTCAGCCAAAAGCAAAAAAATGTTGCTTTCCGATCCTCTAAGAAAAAGATTGAAGAAAAGGATTGTGAAAGTGGTGATGATGAGGACCTTGCCTTGTTTGCTAAAAAATTTAAGAATTTTTTCAAAAATAAACAGAGTGGTGGCAAGTCCTACGAGAAACTAAAGATTCCCGTCAAAAATTCTCATAAAGAGCCATCTGAGGAAACGCAATGCTTCAAATGCCGTGGCTATGGGCATTTTGCTTATGATTGTCCCAACAAGAAGAAAAATGTTGGGAAATCTAAAGTCATGGCCACGGTAAAAGACGATGACACTAGTGATGGGAGTTTCTCTAATGAGTCAAATGTAATCTCAACCTGGGTTTCGGGCTTTTGTAGCCTCCATTCATGAGGAGACTCACTTTTTCCTCCTACTAGTCCTATTGTTTCGGATGAAGAGGAGGATGATGTGGACATATTTGAGGTCTACGATGAAGTTTATCTTGTAAGCATTCAATTGAATAAAGAGAAGATGAAGTTGATCAATAATGTGTCTTCTCTCACATCCTCATGTGTACTTAAAAATATTGAGTGCAATTTGTTGTTTGAAAATGTTGGAACCTTGGAAAATGATGTAAAAAATTTGAGAGATAAAGTTAAATTTTTGGAATTTGTAGGAGCTAAGCTGAGTATTTCTCCAAATACAACAGTATCTGCATCGAAAATGAAAGGCTCAAAAATGAGCTTTCATATGAAAAGGTCACCCTAGAAAAATTACAAAATGCTAGGGTTGACACTCAAAAAGATTGGGATGTCTGTAAAAGTTGGAACGATAAAACCGGTTTGGGATTTAAGGAGGTTAATAACTCTGCCTTTGGGAACAAAGGAAAATTGAAATTTATTTCCAAACTCTCAGGAAATAAAAAAGGTGAGTCTTCATCCATCTTGCCTCCTCTCTTGCCTACCCCCCCTCACGCTAAAATGGCTAGTGGCAAAAAGGGTCTAATTTGTTTCTACTGCGGTAGAAAAGGACACTTAAATCTCTCGTGTCCTGTAAGAAAAATGGACATTTTTCGCCAAAAGTATGACATGATAGTTTTCAATCGATTGAGGGCTCTTGAAAATTTGGAGTGGAAATGGGCGAAGAAAAATCCTGAAAATGTTCTAGTTGCACACACTACACTGCATGCTTTTGAGCCATCTAAGTGGTTTCTTGACAGTGGGTGCTCAAAGCATATGACTGGAAACAAGTCATATTTTTCATCTCTTGAAAAATGTGACTCTGGTTCTGTGACTTTTGGAAATGAGGACAATTCCAAAATTGTTGAGAAAGGAGTGTCGATGCTCCTGGATGTCCTAAGCTCTCGAAAGTTTTGTATGTTGATGGTTTGAAGGCTAATCTGATTAGCATCAATCAACTGTGTGACGAAGGGATGAATATCACTTTTACTAAGTCTGGGTGTTCTGTTGTAGATAAATCTGGAAATGTTTTTCTGAGTGGAATCAGATCTTCTGATAATTGTTACACATTTCATGTACAATCTAATCCCACTTGCGTGTTGGCTTCTAGTGATGAACATGAACTGTGGCATTGACGTCTTGGTCACATGAATACAAAGGACCTTGTGAAAATTGCAAATGACGAAATTGTCAAAGGCCTCTACCTAAACTAAGAAAATGTTCGGACTCGGTTTGTGGTGCTTGTTAATTGGGCAAGCAAACTCGAGCTCCTCATAAGAAACTCTCTGGTACTGCTACCTCTCGGGTCCTCGATCTTATTCATTTTGATCTTGTTGGACCAATGAAAGTTAGTAGTATTTGAGGAAATAAATATATCTTAGTTATGGTGGATGATTTCTCTCGATATTCTTGGATTGTTTTTTTGAGAGAGAAATCGAGTGTCTTTGATGAATTTGGCGTCATTGTTAGACGGTGTCAGGTGAAGAAGGGCTTTAATGTCAAACGTATTAGGAGTGATAAAGGTTATAAGTTTAGTAATTCCAAGTTTGATGAGTTTTGCAATTCCTTGGGAGTCATGCAAGAGTTTTCCTCACCTCACACTCCTTAGTAAAATGGAGTGGTTGAAAGAAAAAATTGTGTTTCGAGAGATGGCACGTGTCATGTTAATGTCAAAGATTTGGCTCAACATTTTTGGGCTAAAGTTGTCTCTACGGTGTGCCACATATCTAACAGAGTATTTGTGCGTCCCAGTACTACCCAAATACCCTATGAGATTTAAAATGTCAAGAAGCCGAAAGTGAGTCATTTTAGGACTTTTGGGAGTCAATGCTATATTTTGAATGATCGAGATAACTTGGGAAATTTTGATCCCAAAAGTGACCTCGGAATCTTCCTTGGGTATGCTCAAAATAGTCGAGCTTTTCGAGTTTTTAACTTGAGAACTCAGTCCTTGATGGAGTCTTACAATGTGGTCATTGATGACCTTGGTGGTTGTTATCGTGTTGTCAATGATGGTGATGACAACTTGGTTCCTCATGTTGCCTCTGATGTTGGTTCTCTGCCCTCTAGTTCTCTTGATGAGGGTCAACCAACTAATGAGAATAATGACTCTTCTACTCCCGTTGTTGAGGAACCAACTAGCGTCAGAAAGAAGCATCCTTCATATGCTAGGGACATGAAAAGTCACTCTTCGAGTGATATCTTGGGTGATCCAAGTGCCAGTTTACAAACCCGGCAGCTTAAAGCATGTAGCTAACGTCATTTGCAATGTGTGTTACACATCATCATTTGATCCAAAAAATGTGACAGAAGCTCTCCTTGATGAAAAGTGGATTCTTGCCATGCAAGATAAGCTACTTCAATTCTCTATAAATGATGTTTGGGATCTTGTTCCTCATCCGTCTAGTGTCTGTGTCATTGAAACTAAGTGGATTTTCAAGAATAAGACGGATGAGAAAAGAAATGTCATTAAGAATAAGGTGCGGTTAGTTGCCCAAGGGTATACTCAAGTTGAGGGGATCGATTTTCATGAGACTTTTGCCCCTATTGCTAGATTGGAATCCATTAGAACCATGTTTTCTATTGCTTGTAACCTCAGTTTTAAATTGTTTCAAATGGATGTCAAGGGTGCTTTCTTAAATGGTTTGTTGAAAGAGCAAGTGTTTGTCGAACAACCGAAAGGTTTCGAAGACCCTCACTACCCTCTTCATGTGTATAAATTGAAGAAGGCTCTTTATGGTCTAAAGCAAGCCCCTCATGCTTGGTATGAACGTTTGACAAAGTTCCTAGTGTCAAACGGTTTAGATAGGAGAGGAGTCGATAAAACTCTTCATTTTAAGGAAGGATGGTGCATTAACTGTAGCACAAATCTATGTGGATGATATTGTTTTTGGATCCACACATGAGCCCAAAACTGAATGGTTTTCTAATCTAATGAAATATGAATTCGAAATGAGTCTTCTTGGTGAGCTCACATGTTTTCTTGGGCTGCAAATTAAGCAATGCACTACTAGCATTTTCAAGTATGCACGTGAGCTTGTTAAGAAATTTGGGCTTGAGCACACTAAGCATGCTCGGACTCCCATGAGCACTATATCTAAACTTTCAAAAGATGTCACTAGAGTGGAGGTAAATGACACTCTGTATCGTAGTATGATAGTAAGTCTTCTCTATCTAACTGTCACTCGTCCTGATATTGCTTTTAGCGTCGATTTGTGTGCTCATTATCAGGTATCACCTCGTGAATCTCATTAAAATGTGTTCAGCGCGTCATCCGTTATGTGAATGGATCTTCTGAGTTTGGTCTTTGGTACCTTTTGATACCTCGTCCTCTATTGCTTGTTTTTCCGATGCCGATTGGGCTGGAAATGCTGATGATAGGAAAAGTACTAGTGGAGGTTGTTTTTATATTGGAAACTGTCTCGTTTCTTGATTCAGCAAGAAACAATCCTCCATCTCCCTATCCACTGCTGAGGCCGAGTACATTGCAGCTGAGAGTTGTACTCAAATCTTGTGGATGAAACAAATGCTTTAGGATTATGGAATTGATTAAGATGTGATCACTCTTCACTGTGATAACACTAGCGCAATTTGAATTTCTGAGAATCATGCTCAACACTCTCGCACTAAGCACATAGACATTCGGTTTCATTTCATTCGTGAGCTAGTTGAAGACAAAGTGATCACTTTGACTCATATCAACACTGAACATCAGCTAGCTGATATTCTTACAAAACCTCTAGGCGTTGCCCGATTCGAGTATCTTCACAAGTCTATTGGTATGTGCATTATTGAGTAGTGTCTTTGTTTTTTTTTTGTGTTTTGGTAGATCTTTCTCTTGTGTTTATTTCCATGTTTTTATAAATTTTGTTATGTTGCTCTTACAAGTGTGTTTTTTTTTATGCTTGAACTTTATGGGTGATATAGTTGATTGGCTTGATGCATTTCCGCCTCATCTATCATGAATTGCGTATATTCTCCCACTGTCTTCTGGTGACTATTCACGTGCTTGATTACCTTATTATTCATGCTGTTCGGCTTTATTCTCCAATTATCTCCTAAAAAGTTGGCTTTCCTCCTAAAATTGTATGTTGTTCATTTTTTTAGGTGTCTTAAGAGTGACTACTTAATCATATAGCATCTCATGTGGTTATGTGAAGCTCTCCTTACTACGTCATGGTCATAATACGCACCTAATTAGTGTAAATTGGTGTATCATTCCGTAGGTGAAGTGAGATAGCTTCCATTGGTTTGAACAACTTAAAAATTATGGAGAGTGTGTCTTCTGTGTCATAAAATATGTCCTTAGTGTGTATTCTTCATATCTGCTTAAAAATTTGATAGTTTCGGGAAAAAGAAAGTCATGTGGAATAGACAAAAAGAGGGGTAAAGTCTTTGAGTGTTTGGTCATCACATTGTGAGAGCTACCCACTGCAAGCCGCTTGAACGGCCTTACCGAGCGTCTTACCCACGTACGCACTGCGCCTACAAGCGTGTTCAATCCGTAGGAGAGGCAATGACAGCATGTATGACTTGATTGAAATGTGTCCTTAAACCACCTCTGAGCAATGCTCTGGATCGAGATGTCACTCCTTAGTGTCTATGTATACTGTTGAACTTGCAATGTTAAGAGGAGAGTCCATTTTTTGTGAAATCTTTGTTGCCGAAATCCCGATTAACTCATCCGGCCAATCGCTAAAATAGCCCTGTTCTAAAGGTTGAGTTGGATGTACTTTGCTCATGATGGGCGTTTCGCTTTTTCAATAGATATCACCACTGATTTTCTATCACTCTGTCTTGGAGAGCTCTTCTGTTTTTCTTACAAAAATAGATATATATATATATATATATATATATATATATATATATATATATATATATATTTTTTTTTTTTTTTTTTTTTTTTTTTCACAACGTGTTGTTGGTCCCAACAGCGTGTTGTAGCTAGGAAGGGGTTGGTTCTACCTTGTTCTGGCATGCCTCATTTGCCTCTGTTGGCAGCACGCTATTATTTATTCAACAGTGCGTTGTGTGCACCGACAGCGTACCGTTATCCCCTCCACAACACACTGGTGCTGGAGGCCTGCGTGTTTGTACAAATTTTTTATCTCCCTGGTTGTGAGGGTGATAGCGCGTCGGGTACTTTCAACAGTGCGCCACTCTTTCTGATCAGCGCGATGTGTGGTTTTTTGTAATTTTTTGGCCTTCTTGTTTGTGAGGCAACAGCATGTCGTGAAAGTGAACCAGCACGTTGTCGTTATTTTGGGTAACTGCTATTCTGTTTCGCTTCCCAAGGTGGCATACTGTTGTCAGCCTGACAACGCGCTATGGTCTCTCTGACAGCGCATTGCTATCTTTTTTTCCTAAATTCAAAGGGTTTTAGAAAGGTCTTTTCGCAGGAGTAGTTGTTGCCCTTTTATGATAGCATGTTGTGGGGTCTCTCACAGCGCGCTGTGGTAACTGTTTTCTCTTAAACTTAGGGCAACGGCCTTTTTTTTTTTTCTTTTTTTCTCTTTTTTCTTCTTCCTTCTTCCTCATTCCATTCTCCTCCCTCCTCTCGTTCTAACTTCTCTCTTTCGCTGGTTCCCAAAAAGAAGACCAAGATGGCCCCATCTTCGGCCGACCTGACTGCTCCTCACATGTTTATTTCGGAGACAGCTAAGCAAAACTTCCGTTTTCTTCAATCTCGGCCGTTTGCGATGGAGCGGCACTTTAATCTTGAGTACCTGTCGGAATACTCTTTCCACGGTAAAATCTTCTCACGCGGTTGGGTACCTATATTTTCTTTACATGGTTCGGCCTTTTCGGATTTAGTTCGATTCTTCTATGCTAACTACGAGTCGTCGTTGAGTGTGTCTTCTCTTGAAGAGAAGAAGCTTGTGCCGTATATCAATGACATACAAATCTCTCTCACCCTTGCAATGATCTATGCGATTCTAGGGATTCCTCTTAATCCTGATGGTGTTCTTTATCCACGCGACTCGAGTTCCCCCTCCGATGATTTGAACCCACAATCTGCCATTCCTGCCAAGTCCCTCAAACTTCGCTTTTACATCTTGCATATTTTGATTTTCGGCACCCTCTGGCCAAAGGTTGGAAACCTTAATGAGGTTGGGCTTCCTGAAATGTTCATTATGTGGTTGATCGACACGGATCAACCCGTGTGTCTTTCCACCGCCATTTGGCAGATCATTCGTGTGAGGTATATTAAACCTAGGGACCATGCGTCAATTCCATTTCCCATTATTTTGTCGAAAATTATTGCTTCCTTCTTCGATGTCCCTGCCTATTCGGTCAAAACGTCTCAAGGTACTGATTTTCTTCCTTCCTATCTGACTACGCTTGAGAGTATGTGGAAAAGTCATAATGATCCGTCTAAACCTCCCGTGCCCACCCCGGCTGCGTCCTCTTCCACCCTGGCCCGAGATCGGCCCCTCTTGAACCTTGATGTTCAAAATCTTGTTTTAACCCAATTCGACTCTTTTTCAAGCTGCTTTGACTCTCTTGAGGGTTCTATCAATAACCTTCAAGAGGATGTGGCTGTTGTGGATTCTCGCATGATTAGCTTGGCAGACGCTTTTGATCAGTATTGTGCAACTGAAGACTCGAAAGATGCTCATGGGGCATCGGGCAGTGGAGCGAAAGGGTGATCAGGGAAGTATTTTTGTTTACTTTTGGCATTCTAAACACTTTTCTAATTTGGATAATTGTTGTTGATGTGGGATTTAATGATACGTTGTTTAAAGTGTATAGTAGTAAACTTGGGTTGGTTATTTCTGTTGAATTTTTAATTTAATTCCACTGATGGGTTTGGTGCTACAATTTTAATTTGGATTATGGATGTGGTATCGTTGTATGGAACTTGTTTTTAACTGTGGATGATTGATTGTTCCTATTCCCATGATTGGTGAGATTCAGTTGCATGTTTGATAATTCCTTTTTTGTGGACATAGTTAAAATCGTGTGGTGGTTGTTTGTGTCTCCATTTGTCCTTTCTAACCATAAGGGGAAGATATATTTATAGCTTGGTTATTGGATGTATTTGCTTGGTTTATCTGTTTTGCAGGTGATGGGTCAAGACTCATCTTAGCTTAGGATAGGCTTAGATTTAAGGAGAGATCTCGGGTCCTTGTAACTTTATCCTTATTGTTTTCTCATATAGATCAATGTATAGGATTAGTGGGGCCACTTTGATGTAATATGTTTAAATTGCTGTAAGCATGGTTTTTGTCGTAAAATGTGACAAAGGAGGAGATTGTTAGATCATGTTTGTCACGTTCTACTCCAAAATCCGTGTAGATCTCCCTTACGACTTGTGTGTGCCAAGATGGATGAGTTCTACCTTGATCAATCAAGATTATTAGTCACACATCCTATGACCATGTTGTTTATAACCCAAAAGATCTTTTAAATGTATTTAAAAAATTTACCCTGAAGTTATGTCCACAGCGTGCTGTGGTGGTCTCCACAACGTGCTATTGTCAGAATCCTTCGCGTGCTCACAGGTCGTGATGTTGTCATTGATATTTCACTACCGTTGAAGACATCACGGCGGTCATGGAGTTCCTCAGACAGAACTTCACTTTTGAAGAAAATGAACTTTTTGGACCTTTTTGGTTTTTTGGTCTTTTGGGGGGTTTAGGATTTTGTTAAAAAGGTTTTTTTTTTAGATTGTAGAGGAGGTTAAGTAAGCTAAGAGAGTTTCTTCCTCCTAGTGAGAAAACCCTATCTTCTTCTTCGTCTACCTTTTGAATCTTTTGTTTTTGCATAAACTAGTTTGTTCAAAAGGGTTTTGTTCTTCATCAACATTTTATTCCTATTAGCTGAAGTGAGTTGAGTGTGTTAAGCCCTAGAGATTAGGGTGTGATTGATAGTTTTGTGAATCTCAAGGTGGATCGTTGTGCTTTCATCAACGATAGAGGAGAGCATCCAAATTGGAAAGCTATGGAGGCGACCCGCGATGGGGAGTTGGGTTGCACGGGGATTTGATAGGGCATGCGCATTTGTCGGTATATCATTCAAAACTCTTTGTAATCATTTATTTCATAGTGGATTTGGTTTGTGAACTTCGGTCCCGTGATTTTTCCCAGCGATTGGGCTTCCGCGTATATCTCGTGTTGTGGTGATTGTTGGTGTTCTTGTGTAATCACTAGATTAATTAGAATTGATCAAATACCCGATAAATTCCATAGATAGACGGAATTTCAGTTCTTCCTCATCTTCATCAACATCATAGTATTGTAGTAAAATCACTTCGTCGTTATGTTTCGACCTCGAAGTCTTATCCATCCATTTCATAATCTCTTTTTGAATCTCCGGCGATACATTTGGACATGCCTTCGCATTCGATCCAAGTTGCCAAGAAAGATGTTGCTTGTGTCTCCCTATTCCCCCCATGCTTACATAGGGGCATAGGGTACAATGGACTTTTTTTTTTGTTACACTCTTGTAACGTCCATATTTCCAACCTGAATCGGTCGAATTTGCCGGCCTAAGAGCGACGTTCGAGGACGTATACATAATGACAACGTAATTTAAAGAAGTAGGTAGAGATCACACTAAAATAAGGAAAAAAATAAAAGAAATGAAGTATAATGAGGAAAAACAATCAAACAAAATTTAATAGGAATTATAAATTAATTTCCAACTCTTGAATCATTGATTCTTGAAGTGATTTCTTCCCTCTTTTCTTGAAGAATGATGGAATGTCAATGAATATTGAAGCTCCTTGCTTAGTTAACTACAAAATAGAGCAAAAGGAATTATCAACAAAGCCTTGAGAAAGAGAGAGAAAGAGAGAAAGAGAGCACTAAAAACTAAAAAAAGACCAAAGAGACACAAATCATACCTTGGATGGATGTGGCATGGATTAAGAAGAGGAATCCCCTATTTATAAGCTTTGGGAGGCTTAAAAAACAAAAAAACAAAAAATCAAATAAGCTCCAACGGTCATATTTCTGACCGTTGGAGGGGTATGCGATCGCATACCCTCAAAATCACATATGCCATCATAGCATATGCGATTTCTAGTTTGAGGACCGCATATGCGATAGCATATGCGGTCGCGCTTGACAATAATGCTTGTGTTACAGTCTATGCCAAAAAACATTATCGCAAAAAATCAATCATATTATGACGTGGATGTTCCTTGTAAGCAGCGTGCTACGGCATCATCACTAATGCACCCCAAACTTGGTAATGGCACCAAAATCAAGCACGTGTAGGAGTCCTCCCATAAACAATTTCAAATGATGACTTTCATGTTGACCAATTTATAGTGCTATTGTATGCAAATTATGCTTGAGGTGACATAAGTCCCATTTTATCACTCTATCCCTCACTAGGCATTGTTGTAAATTTCCAAGGTTTGTATTCACCACTTCAGTTTGCCCATCCATTCAGATTGATAGGCACTACTAAAATTCAGATTGGTAGCAATTTATGCCATAAAATTTTCCAAAAGTGACCTCCATGAAGGCGAACCACTTCCTTGGGGAGTAAATCGGCAATATGTGATGCATCATGTGTCTTCTTACACGGGATAAAGTGAGCAATCTTTGAGGTCTTTGGGACGCCAAGTAAACGCCCATACATCCACCCATGGGACACTAAGGTAAAAGTGTACAAAGTCTGCTACTTTGCGATTGCTCCTTTGCCAGTTGAGAAGTCTCACACTGTTCCACAAATCTCTTCACACCACGCTGCAATTTGGGCCAATAGTATTTTTCCTCCACCAATGTGATACTTTTAGCTTGCCCAAAATGTCCTCCCAAACCTCCCCCAAGCAACTCCATAATCAAGTTTTCCCTTAAAGACCCTTCGAGAATACAAAGAATAAGAATGTGCACCGAATACTTAGAGCTAGGATCACTTGCTTGTGTACATGCTGCCCATACAGTTTTGAGGCTTGAATCGTCTTGATGACATCAAACCCCACAACTTTATTGGAAAGAGTATTAGCATGAGAGTACGGTGACTCATGGAATTCACTACGCACGTGCATCATTCAATTTCTCACTATAAAACGCAACAGGTCAACTCATCTCGGCTTCTTCACTTCATTGGAATGACCCTTTCTTTATGCAATTAGTGACGAGAGCGACAATAGAGCTGAAATTTCTAATAAATCAGCAATAAAAAATGCAAACACATGAAAACTTCGCACTTCCCCAATAGTTTTTGGAACGGGCCAATTTATGATAGCTTCCACCTTACTAGGATCAACTCTCACTCCTTTGGCGGATACCACAAAGCCCAAAAACACAAGGCTGCCCTTCATGAAAGTGCACTTCTTAAAGATGACAGAGTGGTCACTTCATTAAAGTCACGCCTTAAGACTTGCATAACTTGATGAACACACATGATATGATGGCGTGTTATAAATAAGTATGTCATCAAAATAAACCCCAAAATAACTTACCAATGAAGGGCTTTAAGACTTGATTCATCGTTTGCATATAAATGTGTTTGGCGCTTTGGATAAAACGAATGGCATAAATAGCCATCATATAATTTGCCTCCAGCTTTGAAGGTTGTCTTCCATTTGTCCCGCTGACGAATGCAGATTTGATGATGCCCACTCCTTAAATCAATCTTGGAGCAAACACACGACGCCCCATGGAGCATGTCTAACTTATCATCAAGCTTGGGTATTGGAAACCTGGAAACCTATACTTGATTGTTAGCTTATTGATGGTGTGACTATGTGATGTGTATTTTAGATTTGCCTGTTTGAATCGTGGTCGGATAAAGAGGAGACGTCAAAAGAGAAAGTGAACCCACGAATGGGTTTTTTAAAAAAAACGCCCGTTAAAGACCCGTTTAATCAGAAAAAAGAAAATCCAAAATTTATTAGGGTCTTCAACTTTCAATCCCGTCACTTTTATGTTTGGCCTATTTTGAAGTGTCAAACGAAGTCAGATTGATGTAAAATTGGTCATATTTGAAAGCTTATAGAAGTAGCTTTCCAACGAGCCAAAATTTGAGCAATTCCGACAAGTATTGAAGAAGTTATGGTCAGTTTTCAGAGGCTGCAGATAAAGTGACGAATTTCAAGAATCCTAATTGAATTAGGATTAGTCTCTTTTATCATTTTATTTTAGAAAGTAAGAGTTGTTTCTTTTATTAGAAATAGGATTAGTTTCCTCATTGTTTAGAACTTTATTGTTTTAGATGAATTAGGATATTTCTTTTATTTGAGTTAGTAATTAGAGTTCTAGTAGGATTTTTAATTGTATGCATTGGTTAGCCTATTTAAAAGCTTGTAAACACTTTTATTATTAGTTTTTTTGGTTAATGAAAACTGTTTATGCAAAATTGAGAGTTCTAAACTTTCGTGAGGGCGTAATTCTCTCAAAACGGAGAGCGATTCTTCGATTTCCGTTTGCGGTTTGGTGCGAGGCCAACTCTTCTTCCATCTCTATCTTCTTTAGATCTATAGTTTGCGTAAGTAGCGCGGTCCTAGTTATTTTATTTATTTCATAAAAACCCTAAATCAACCATTTGTTCATCATTAACTTTATTAGCCTTTTATTTTTATTTTTATTTGATATCAAGAGAACCCGCTTGCGAATTCGTTCGACGCCCTAAAACTATCGGAGATCTAACCGTTCATAAGAACCCTAGTCTTCTAGATCTACGAGAGGGAACGTACAAGAAAGTAACGCTATTTTGGGCCGAAATTAAATCACCTAATTGAATTTCTAGAATTTTCCGAGGTAATTTGTTATGAACAATTATTATTTTTAATTGATTAAATTAATTTTAATCCTAATCTCAGCCCTAACATTGCATTTAGTAAGTTCCCGCATCACTATGGATGCACATTCTCCATGTACTATCCTTCGTAGGTGTCAACAAAATCGAAACCGCACCTAGACTTAAACTTTCCCCAATCAGCCCTTTGTTTAGTAACTCCATCACTTGCCTTTGTAGCTCCTCATGTTACCTTGGATTCATCTGATGGTGGGCTAAATTTGGAAGACTAGCACCCTGCACGAGATCTATGCAATGTTGGATATCCCTCATGCGGGAGACCATCAGACAGCTCATTAGGTAGAATATCCTGAAATTCCAGCAATAGTGGTTCTACATATTTCAGTATTGGTGGGGCAAATCCTCTTCTAGCTACCAACGCGTGTACGATACCTAATTCCTTACCTTTGGTAAGAAATTAAGTCTTTGACAATAAAGTGGTAGGATTGTCCACTCTTTTTACCGGCCGCAACTCTTTCTTTTGAGGGAGCAGAGTCAATCTTACTTTGGCTTCGATAAAAGAGAGTGTATTTTTGGTTCCTCTATGAGTAGCATCTCCGTCAAATTGTCATGGTCGGCCTAGTAGTATGTGACAAACATCCATTGAAATTACATCACACCAAACCGACTCATTATAATCTTTTCCAAAAGAAAATTTAATTTGACACCGCATAATAATAGGTAGCTCATCTCCTTTTCTGATCCATGGCACCTTCTAGGAGTACACTAGTTTTTCGGTTTTCAATTGTACGTTGTCGACTAATTCCTTGGACACCATATTTACTGTACTCCCTCCCATCTACAATAAGAGTGCATAGCTTTCCTTCGGAAGTTTAAGTGGTATGAAAAATCTTAGAATGCAACAATTGGTCTTCATTCTTCTTCTTCTCCGGTGCTGCCATAACCCTACGAACAACAAGTGTCTGTTCATGAGTGTCTCCCGAAATTCCGGCCTCTTGAAGGTTCTCATTAACATCATCTCCACCGCTGGCAGGTCCTCAAATTTGGCGGGCTATGATGGCTCATAACCATATTCTTCATCATTCTCACCCTCTAAGGACTAAGGGAGTCTTTGCTTCATGCAACCTTCATGGACAATCCGATGACATATGTCCTATTTCGTTGCACTTGAAACATCAAAATGACGTTCCAGAGGTGATGAGGATCGCAACCCTCAAATAAGGGATTCAAAAGGGCTCTACAAATCTGAGTATCATCAGTATTCGAAAATGATAAAATTCAGCAACAGCACTTCAAGACTATAACTATGACAGTGTCTAGGGTCTCAATAGACCTCAAGATTAGCAGTTTTAATCAATCTGAGAAGATTGTTATCTTCCGACAACGACAGGGTTCAAAAACCCTCAATATTGATGATCGGCAGTGGCTGAGAAGCCAGAAAAAATATTAGAGTCAAAACTCGAAAGTTTTCTTAAAAGAAACACAACAAAAATTTCTCATTCCACGCAAAAACATAATTAAAAAGTAAATAAAGTAAATATTATTTCTCTAACTCTATTTCCTAAACCTTAGTACTCTAAATCACCACAAGTAAAAAATAAAAACTAAATTGCACAGGCCTGAGATTACTGAGAATCCTAATAAGATTGGACTCAAAATCTTACATATGAGATTACCGAACCTCAGTAATCTGTAGCACCATGTGATCACTTAAGTGATTACGTGACTCTCTTACTTTAAATCTCGCTAGAAGAGTCTCGCGTGATCACTTAAAGTGTGATCACGTGGGGCTCTAATAGAGTCTTTTAATCCCATTTTATCTCCTCTTTCAAGGCCCATTGGGTCTTTAATATATAAATACACACACACACATATGTGTGTGTGTTGTTTTATCTCAAGTCTGCCCCGTTTAGTAACACAGATTCCTTAGTTATTTTGATCCGGCAATGCCATGCATCACAAGGTCTGCCCTACTGCTATCCTGCGCCCGGAGTGCCCCCACCCGATTATTTGGAGACCGATTTGATGAAAAGGCACCCCAATTGGTGCTAGGAAATTGATGCCCTGACCCCACTTGATTTCGGATTGAGTCGGAGCTATTTTGATTGTCGAAAGTGAGCTTTTGTGACCTTCCACCTTGAGAGCCAATTGGTAAGTATCATCAACTTTCCACACGGATTGTAAATCTACCACATCTTGGAGAGATGTATGCAACCCACCAATATATCTTGCTAATGTTTGCTCCCCAGTTTCACTCAAGCTATTACGAAGAGTTAAATGATGGAACTCTTCCGCGTATTCATTGACAGTCTTGGTCCCGTGTTGAAGCCGTTGAAAGAGAGTTTGATTGTAATCAGATGATAGATACCATTGACTTAACCTGCGTTTCATCTTCTCCCAAGTGTTTATCGGAGTTTTTCCATTTCTACAGCACGACTCCTTCAATCGCTTCCACCATAGTTAAGTGTGTCCCTTCAACTTTAAGCTAAAAAATTTAATTTTGTGATCATCCATCATCACCTTCCATTCAAAGAATTTTTCTATGCTCTCCAACCAATTGAGAAGGCCGCCGGGTTGCAATCCCCCGAAGAGATTTGAGATTTCTATCCAAATTCCATGATCATAACTTTGCCACTGTAAAGCTTTAAGTAGACGGTCTTCGATACGATTGTGGCGATGAGTCGCATGTCCACTTTCTTCTGAACCATCCAAATTGTGATCGTTCAATGATAGGTGATAAGCTTCTTGTTCCAAAATATGAGGATTAAACTCTTCCTTGGGAGGAGGTAAGTGGCATCTCAACGCAACATGTGTTGTGTGAGTCGACTATTTGACGTTGAAGATGCTGAAAGGCATCTCTCTCTCTCTCTCTCTCTCTCTCTCTCTCTCTATATATATATATATATATATATATATATATAACTAAAGAGAGTCCTACACTAAAAAAAGAACCTAATACTTAGTTGTTCTTGAAAATAAAGAGGTAATATAAGAAAGAAAATTGAAAATCAGGTGTAATCACAATCTTTCTCAGAATTCTAGGCAGTTGTTCAGAATTTTTTACCTCCAAGTCAGATTTGTGTCGCAGCTTTTTTACGAGTTTATTTTCTCAAGATCTGATAATATTCTAGAGTACACTAGCTGTATTAAATAATTAGTAGAGCCAACTCTCGGAACTATTTAAATCTGAAAGATTTATCATGCAGCTTCAACAGGAATCCAGACGTACCACCTTCCCCTCGCCCCACAAACCCCCTCCCTCTTATGACATGGACTTTACCGTAAAGCCCACTCATGTTAAGTGGGGCCCAGTTTAATATAATTGTCAAAGCAATATACACAGCCCTCTCGATGAAGAAATAACAGAGACGTAGCAGGCTGTACCAGTGCCAAAATGGCACATCATCCTTCAAGAGCTGTTACTTAGCACAATGAGCTGACATGTCGTCTTACAACATAATTCCACAAAGCAGAAAATTTTTCATGCGAAAAAATAAGGCATTAGAGGCTTGTCAAATTAAAAGCTTAACGTTTTAATTGTTTGTGCTAATTAAAATGCATTTGGCACTTACTTCAATAGAGGTTCATTAATTTTTCCCAAATAAATCAAGGTTGATTAAAATATTATTCTTTAACAAATATTTACAGATAGCCATTTTATGACCTATTTTTTTAGATAAAAAGCTTAAAATTCATTTACTTCTTCCTATTATCTAAACACTCTGTTTTGTACCATTTTACTTGCCTATGGCCTGACCAAACTAAACCCATGCTACGGAAGCATAACCTACACAATTAGTGCCACGAAGCACTTTATTTAATGACCTATTTAACGCTTACCATTGTTGGATGCACGAAAAAGAGCTCAATTATAGTTTTTCTTTCATACAGAGGAGCTGCTTTATAGGCGTCAATGCCTCAACCATATAGATGACTAAGGAGATGCATTTAAACGCAAGATCTCATCCTACTCACACGACAATGCAATGTTCTTAAAATCGCCGGGTAGGTTCAAGCAGTCGGGGGGGATGTTCGGGAGGAAATCGTTGGGCGGCACACAGGCGGGGACCCAACCATATATATTATTTGCACCTTTTTTTCTTGTAAAGTTATTTGCACCCTACAACTTAGGGTGAGTTATTTGCGTTATTTGCACCCAATTTATAACTTAGGGTTGTTTTAATTGCACCTAAGAAGGGTTCTTTGCTTATTTGCGCCCAATTTCTAACTTAGGGTGGCATTAATTGCACCCAAGAACACCTACAAGATCTATTATTGTGTGGAATATCGGGGTGAAACACGACCTCCATCATCTGATCTGACGCCATCAATGGTCTTCACATGTCACATGTCCCTAAATTACCAAGTCTTTCTTTAAAGTCGAAGCAAGGTCCAACTTTCTGAGTGCAAGGGCCCTTTCAAAATCTGTCAAGTAGTGACTCCCAAGAAAAAAAAAAATGGGGACTGGGATGATCAGTATTTGAATTCATCCTAATCACACCCCATTGCTTGACTAGGATGATCAATATGTGAATCCCAACTTGATGATTTGACACTCTGGTTAGTCTAAGTTTGCAAGTAGCAAATTGGCCTTCTATATATGTATGTGTGTGTGTGTGTGTATTTGCCAGATGCATAAATTATTAGCAAAAATATGATATTGAAAGTCAAAATCTTCAATAAACATGAGATTTTACGACAGCATCTATGTACGAAGATGAAAATCCACCAAATCTAACATATTTTAACATACAAACATAAAATGAGAAACTATAAATTCAACAGAACACCAGTATATCCACAAAAAAAAAAAAAAAAGACTAAGTCTCATATCCACACTGAATACATATACATACAAGAAATCAAAGCCAAATCATGAGCTAATAATGACACTTCCAACCAGAAAACTACAAGAATTCTTCAACTATATGAACTAATCAAAGCACAGAACTTTATAAACACGAGATTGTACATGTAACTATAATTCAGACTAAAGATACAAATTCAACCACTCAGTAAGAAAAATCCAGAAAGAGCTTACATTTCGCATTGACATTCTCGTTGATGAGCACAATGCTTATGAAGCACTGCAAACAGACTATACAACAAAGACGGCCCACACCAATCATTTTGAAACCAAAAGAATCTCTGGTTTCTTCGGTTTGGTCGGCGTGTTAGCATTTGAAGCTGCATTGGCGGCGGCTGCAGCCTTTTCAGCCACACGTGCCCTCTTATCGAGTTGAATCAAGCTCCGTGTGGCGAGAATAGCCTGCGGAACAAGATCATGCGATGCCCGTGCATATAAACACCGGACAGAAACTGACGCTGAATCCCTGACGTTTGGTAAATTCAGCGGTGCCAAAAGGCAATGCCCTAGAATTCTCAACATCGGTTGCAATAGTTCCCAAGGGAGTGGAATTCTCACCCCTCTAGAAACCCTAGCTTCCGAACACCACCCATTCGAGGTTTCTCCGACCCCTAAATTACCCATCTCATCAGAGACACCACTGATTTCGTCCTCGACTGCCGAAAACCTAACAATCTCAAGTTCCTCCCTGTCGCCATCAAATTCGTTCTTGCAAGAGCAGTTCTGCCCTGCCCAAGCAGCTGCAAACTCGCAAAAATCAAGCTTCGAGTAACTCGGCATAAGTGAAATAGACTTAAAGTACTGATCAAGCGCGACCGCCACTATACAAGCGCGTTTTGTAGATTTCACCGCGATCTGCGGCTCGAGAGGAGCAGAGAGGACACCGACGGAGGTCTGAGATTGAGAGCCAGTGGCCTTGGTACGAGGCGAATGGTAAAGCGATGGTTGTGATAGATCGGGAACGGAGATCAGGAGCGGTTTACCGGCACGAGATCTCGTTTCGGCAGCAAAGAGAGATAGAAGAACGGCTTCGAAGCCTGCGAGAGAGGGGTTAGGGTTTTGGGAGGAGATGATGCGAGAGAGATAGAGTCCGGCGAGTAGGGGGATGAATGAGATGACGACGAGGCGGAGATCTTGATCAGAAGACTGGTATGTTTCGTAGAGCCATTGGCAGAGGGGGTCTTCACCAGAACCGGAGTGGGGGAGCGAAAGAGCGGCTGAGATTGCGAGATAGGCATCTTGAGATTCGAGAAGAGAGCGAGCTGGACGGTCGGACTCGGCGAGGGAGGAGATTGAGGAGGAGGATGAAGAAGGAGAAGAGAGGATTGAGGAGAGAGATTGGATACGGGATCTGGCTTTGGAGATGGCTTCCCACCAGGTGTGGATTGGATTTGAATTAGGGTTAGGGTTTGGGTTGGGATTTGGGGAAGAAGATGATGAAGATGGAGATTTGATGCCATGGGTGAGATGGATCTCCATGGCAGCCGTTGATTTGAATTTTGCTTTGGGTTAAACGTTCTCTGTAGTTCAAAAGGTTTTGGAGAAAGACAGAGGGGAGAAAAGGTTTTGACTTCTCCTGAAGCGCCCCTTCTGAGACAACGGAGAACTTCTAGCGGACTTTTCCGGATGTCGAGGCACTGACGTTTGAAAGTCAACTTCCGCGGAGATTTTGCTGTAGAATGGGCCTTTTGATGTTGGGTTAATTGCACTGCAGTCCCTAAATTTTCTGATATTGTGTGCAGGTCCCCTCACTCTTTAATATTTGAGATTCATCCCAAACGTTTGGATCTTTTGGGCAAAGAGGCTCTCAGGTTCATCTCCGGCACCTGTGTGGTTGTGTTAAGAACTAAATTACCCTTTTCCCATGGTGTTTATAGTTGCTATTTTCCCTTGATTTTTTAGTTAAACTGAAAATGGTGTCATCGTATAGGATATTGTCATCAAAATCAAACTCAGATTTTTCCATATGGCTGCGAATGGAAGAAGGAGAAGGAATTATATCTCTACAATTTCTATCAATCAGGACAGATTTGAGGATCCTCGTATCATCCCCGACATAATTATCGATTTCTTCAAGCGGCAGTTCAATCATATCGACACCATGATGCCACGAATGGATGGCATTCCTTTCAACTGCATTACGGAAGAAGAGGCTAAGGCTTTAGAGAGAGCCTTTGATGATGATGAGGTGAGAGCTGTCATAAACAGTTTGGGGTTCAATAAGTCACCGGGCCCGGATGGTTTCACAATGGAGTTTTTCAAAAGCTGCTGGTCCACCATAAGAGGGGATTTCATGGCAATGATGTATGAATTTCATGACACCGGACAGATGAGTAAATGTATGAATTCTACATTCGTTACTTTGATCCCAAAGCAGGAGGGGGCGACCGACATTGTTGATTTCTGCCCTATTAGCCTTATCGGTAGCGCGTATAAGATTATCTCTAAAGTCCTCGCCAACCAGTTAAAATTTGTGATCGATCTCCTTATCTCTAATGTTCAAGGAGCTTTTTTACCGAGTAGGCAACTTATGGAAATTGTCGTCACCGCCTCGAAGACCTTGCACTCGGCTAAGACAAGGAAAGATAAAGGTTGGGTCTTCAAAATCGATATGGAAAAGGCTTATGACAGGGTACACTGGGATTTTCTAGACTATGTTCTACAAAGGATGGGATTTACGGAAGATGGAGAAAGTGGATGAGAGGTTGTTATGCGATGGCACGTTTCTCGATTCTCATCAATGGCACTCCACACGGCTACTTCAGATGCAAGCAAGGTTTGAGACAAGGGGATCCCATCTCCCCTCTTCTTTTCAACTGTATTGGGGAGGCTTTGCACAGATTATTCAAAAGGGCGGAGGATAGAAACTTGATAAAGGGGTTCTCCACGGCGAATACGAGGCCTAACATCTCTCATCTCCAATACGCTGACGACACAATTGTCTTCTGTAATGGGAATAATGGTGATAACGAAATTAGGGCGACTAAGGATGTGCTCACGCTCTTTGAGGCGATTTCTGGGCAGCGGATCAACATCCATAAATCTACCATATCTGGTATAAATATACCTATGGAGGAAACGGATCAACTGGCAATGGAAATTGGGTGCACTACGGCTCGGTTACCCATTTCTTATCTAGGAATCCCATTGGGTTTCCGGAGAAGGAGGACTTGCCTATGGGACAAGGTAGTGCACAGATTTCAAGTTAAACTCACGACCTGGAAAAGAAAATTACTAACTTACGGTGGAAGGCTGACCCTAATTAAATCGACTCTTGCGTCAATCCCTGTTTTTATGATGTCTTTTTTGTGGCCGCCGACAAAGATCATCACCAGACTTGAAAAGTTTGTTAGAGATTTCCTCTGGGAATGAGCTGGAAAGCAGAAAAAGATACACCTCGTTAGATGGGACGAGTGTTGTTTACCGAAAGACCAAGGCGGGCTTGGAATCAGAAATCTCAGGATGATTAATAGGGCATTGCTGGCAAAGTGGGCTTGGAGGATGGGAGAGGACGGTGAAAGAAAGAAACTTTGGTGTCAGATTGCGACTGCGAAGTATGGAGGGCCTGAGGATGATACTTCCAATCCCAACCACAGATCAGGATGGTGGAAGGCAGTGAAAAGCTATGCCCAAGATGTCCAGGAGGGAACTAAATTTGCGTTGGGTCACGGCAGTAGAATCAGGTTTTGGAAATATGTGTGGGCTGAGGACCAACCTTTATATAGAAGATTCCCTTCTATTTTCGGTATTGCGATTGATAAGAATGCCACGGTTAGCAGTGTAGTTCAAATGGCGGGAACTCCGGCGATTGGAATATTCAGTTGAGGCGCAGATTATGGGACTGGGAGATGGATGAATACTCAAATCTGATGACACTTATTAGGGGGATGAGTCTACAACCTGGTTGTGAAGATACAAGGGAGTGGAAATACTCAGTCAAAGGCATATTTACGGTTAAGTCGTTTTACAACAGTTTTAATGCTAGAAACAGAGAAAGTCAGGAGGGAGGGGTGTGGGCTGGGTTTTGGAAGATTAAAATGCCTCCTAAAATTAAGTTTTTTGCATAATTAGTCGCTAAAAGAAAAATTCTTACGAGGGACCAACTTATTAGAAGAAATATTCCAGTGACCAATAAATATTTACTCTGCATGAGGGGGGTGGAGACGGTTGATCATATTTTGATGCACTGTTCTTTTGCGAGATCTATATGGAGTAAGATCTTTCAAAATTTTGAAACTGAGTGGGTCATTCTGAGGTGGCCGGAACAACTAATGGAAATGTGGAGAAAGAGTTCACTGGTAGACCCAAGGAATGGAATTTGGTCACTCACGGTATATGCTGGTTTCTGGGCGATTTGGTTAGAAAGAAATAGCAGGATTTTTACTTGCAAAGTGAGGCCGTCTTCGATGATCATTAAAGAGATCAAAGACCTGGTGATTAGCTGGATTGCATGTAAGATTCCGGGGTACACGAATGGGTCTAACTACCTGCTGAGGGCCTGGGAGGGCGGCTGTGGGTAGGGGTCTAATCTCGCTATTTTGGGGCCCGGGTTCTCTCTGGTGGCGGGTCCTGAGTGCGGATGATATGGGGGGTTTCTTTGTAGCTTTTAATTTCTTGTTCTTTTCTGCTTCGCGCCTGTGATTTGGGTAGTATCTTACTACCCGTCAAGGTTCGATTTTTGTATGCTATTTCATTTCCCTTTCTAATATATTCTGTTACCGTTTCAAAAAAAAAATAAAAAAAAAAAATCAAACCCAAAAACTAACTTACAAGGAAATTATAGTCATTTGTTTTAAATATTGGTCATATTAGGCCCATCCAATATGCACCCCTCCCCTGATTTGTTGTGGGGTAAAATATTGAGTCAAATAAGTCAAATATTGGTAGGCGTGGCAATGGGTTGGGTAGCCTGTTTAGCTTTGCCTTGATCGTAAGTCTCGCAAGTCAAGATTGAGCTAGCACTTTAAGCCTGATAAATAAACAAGTTGAGCTCGAGCCTAACCCCTTAGGCCTGTCGGACTCTCCTATTTGATAGCCACATATCACCAATCTCACGTCATCTATTTAACGTTGAACAAATCATATTTGATAAACACTTATCACCTATCAAGAAGAAATCATTTTCTCAATAAAGTAAGGATTGAAGATATTATCTTCCCTATAGAAAAAGATTCCCAAGATTTTGAAAGGAGGGCTAAAGAAGCCTCCTTTTTAGCCCTCTTATAATCCTGTTCATTTGACTCATCCAGGAATAAATGGATTAGGCCAAGCCAGGCTTGGGCTTTGAAATTTTGGGCTTGGAATCATAAGCCAACTATAGGCTCAGGCTAGGCTTGAGCCAAGTTCAAATTTGTCCGCCCAAACTTAGATACACTCGAGCCCGACCCAAACTCGCCCTATTGCCACCCCAAAATATAGGCCTATATAAGGTTATTTCAACCGATATGCATCAGACAAAATAATGAAAATGTCATTTTAAATATTTTATAACATTTAAAAATGATATTTTAAATATTTTATAACATTTTAAAATGATAGTTTAAATGTCGGTCAATTTGGCTTATTTGTATCCAAGATCCGTTATGCAAGGCCTAAGAATAGGTTTCACGTGATCATGGCATAGCAATTGATTCATGGTGAGGGTAATTTTGACATTTTCAAAAAATGAACCAACAACTGTCAAGTTAATAAAATGGTTTGGTAACTTGTTGCCATTGTAGAGAGCTCTTTGCCCATTACATTCAATTGTTTGGATGCAATAGCCATAACAAAAAATATATGAGCCTGCACATAATATCACGAAAAGTTAGGGGTTGTAGTGCAATTATCCCTTTGATGTTTTGTCATGTTGACTTCCCACATTAACATTTAAACTACACCATTTGAAGTCCACAGACAACATGATACTCTTTCTACCACTATGTTAGTACGAAGATGGTTTCAAAATAAATAGTTGGCAATTTATCGGTTATAGAGTGACAGGTTGTACGGGTGGTCACGCAGCGTTGTGCATTGGTGAGTGGGCTCGTGGTGGACATCGTACTGTTTACTGTCTCTATTCGCATCGGGTTTACTAAAAACGCTAATAGCAATTCTAATAGTGCACGCTAAATTCGAGTCACCTATAAAATGGATATTTTTGAAGCTCTTGAAACTTTATTTTCTATCCAACCTATATGACCAAGTCACATGACTGCCGTATGAGTTTTCACACGGCAAATTTAGCCTATGAATCTTTGAATGACAAAATTTATTTAATTATTATTTTATTATTTAATGTGACTCAACAATAGTTGTTTTGTTGGAAAAAGTAATTCTTTTATTGTGAAAACGATTAAATAATGAAGTTTGAAGTGTGATTGGAGAAGAGCCACCAAAAGAGCCTCTTCAAATAATGCCACAACACATTCACACTTCAAGCGGTGCCACATAGGCAAGAAAAATGACCACTTTTGAAGTGTGTTGTTGGAGATGCTCTAACGTCCCAAACCCATTGACTCCTTAGTGCGAGGCAATGGAGATCACTTTTCACCCCAGTCTTAGGTCTTGAGACCATTACCACGCCATCAGACGATCAATTTTTTATTTCACATGCCACAGATATCCAAAAGATAGCCCTAAAATCATATGGCAGACATCAAGCTCAAAAGTGATTTAAAAGCTATTTTTAAGATCTGTGATGCGTGAAATAAAGAACCCATTGTCTGATGGTAAGATATTGAACTCAAAGTCCATTGCATGGAAGATAGGAGTGAAAACGATTTCCATCATCTAATTCAAAGGGTAATGGGTTTCAAGGGTTTTCGAATGTTGGAGGTACCCATTGTCATATGACTCATATTGATGAGTGGTATGTTGTTACCTGAGCCAAACACCGTCAACGGTACTCGTGTTCTAGTCAATCTCGTAAATTTAGTAGTCATACCTTGGTAGTTTCATATTATTAGCAAGCAACTCTATGGAAGAATGCCTTTGCCATTGTATGCAATTCAGAGATTTACTGTTGCAAATACTTGTTCAAAAACATATTGAAGTACAATTATTCAGATCTAGTGCATAATATAAATTGTAATTGGTATTTTTTTAAGTAATGGTTTGCGAGAGGATGGTTTCCCTCCTTATTTTTAGAGTTGTTATTAGTAGGGTTTTCAATGAGTTGGGCTTGAGCCCAGCCCGATCTGTAATCGGCCTGAGTATGCCTACTTCTAATTCCGAGTCTCATCTAAGATAACTAAATGCACCTCGAGGTGCTGATGAGGAATTGGGGGCCTTCTCGGTCCAAAGCTTCAAATGGACATCGCCCAATGTGGAAGTCGGTGCATTCGGAAAGCGATGTGCTCAAGCTTAAAGTGAAGTCTTATGAAGTGAGATAAAAATTGACTGCAAACAAGCTCGGTGTTATGAAGTGAAGGTAAGCTAACAAATGAAGTCGATATAAATATGAATTGTTGCCTATAATGAACTGTTGGTGGACATGCCACTGATGCGGTTGGCTCTTCACCGAGTAATGAATATTGCTAAAGGTATGGATGGTCGCGTAGCCAGATGGCTTATCCGATAAGCCGAGATTTTGCTGAATATTTTAAGAATTCCAAATCTTCACATCACTGAACCCCGATTTAGTGATTATGGTTGGCTCCTCAGATAAATAAATATAATTTAGGTGGTAAGCTCATGGCCACTTTAAAGTCATTAATAGTTATATGCGAATTCCATCTATTCCATCTAAACTTATTATGTGCACTCACATGTCTCATATAAAATGCAATTTTCATGAAAACAAATATGTTAACGGTCTAGATATTGTTATTTAAAACATTAGTCATCCATCAAAATTAAAGATTTTATAGTACAACAAGCGGAATAAAAAAGAAAAGGTTCTTAATAGAATGCATTAGTGGCTCATGCGTTCAAACAAGTTAGGTGCAACGTGGTATCCAATCCATGGATCATGTGTCATGACAATATGCCCAAGATCAGTCAGCTGCCATCTGAAAATACAAAAAACATTTTCCCACCGTTATATATTTGGCCAAAGGTACGAAATTTTCATGCACCATGTCCGAACGGCGAGCCCATAACTTTGACCTTTTATTTTAGGGGCAAAACAAGTCCTTTTTTTTCTTGTTCAAAACCCAAAGGGATCGGATGAACCTTAGAGGTACGGTGTAACTCGCAATCACGTGCTACATGCCACGTGATCTTTGAAAGAGGTGTAGTGTGACTCGTGATTGTGCATTTAAATCCATTTTCCCATTTCTCAATAGATTATAGATATAAAAAAAATTGTCGGATATCAAATTATTATCTCTACACACATCCTTAGTAGAGATTAGAACATGTAAAAAGGGGTACAAACTTGTTAAAGATGTTTGAAAACTGATATTTTTAATATAGAAGGGTTGCGAAGTTTATTGACTCACATGAAGCAACTTTACTAAATGATTCTCCCTAGTGGAGTTAACAAAACTTAGATGGTAAAACTTAAGAAAAAATAAGGCCTTAGTTTTCTGATTTTCTTAAGTTTTACCATCTGAGTATTCTTAACTCTACTAGGGAGAATCACTTTTCATACAACTATAGTGGCAACTTTCATTTTCAGCCATTTTTAGGTAGAGGGTCATTTTGGTTCATTTAAAAAAAAATTAGAAATGTTTCCGAAAATTTTGAAGAAGTACATAGAGTACAAAACTATATATATATATATATATATATATATTTTATATACATTATATTTAACATTTACAAAACTCTTATTTATTATTTAAAATGGCTAAAATAAAAAAAATAATTATTAATTTTAATAAAAAATCATTAATTCCGTTGAAATTAATGAAATTTCTCCAAAAGTTTGGTCCAACTCTTATTCCGATAAATTTGAGGAAAAAATTGAGAATTGAAACTTGTACTACTGTGCCCTAAGCATACAACTTTCAATTAACTCATATTAGCAAGTAGCAACCTTTTTTCTATTAAAAAATAAAAAAATAAAAAAATGTAATAACTTTTTACTAAGTCATTCCCTCCCAAGAGGGAAAGGTCATTGATTTAGGGCACGTTTGTTTCTTCGTAATATACACCTTGTAAAATAGAGAATGCATGTAATTTTTTTATGATTGGATTACATGCAAAATTCACTTTGCATGTAATATTTGGGTGTAACATTATTATTCTTTTGGTAGCAAAATTTCCTCGTAAAATCCACTTTTTGATGTTTGTTTAACATTACACCCAAAAGAATAACTTGCATAATATATTTAAATTAATCTGAAAATTGACATTCGTCATTCATCGTTGCTAGTATCTGACTTCATCGGGCATGATTGGCAGTGGCGCAACCATAATTTTCTTGATGGGGTATGCCATGAAGATCAATTGGGCCCAACTGCTCAGTTGTAAAAGTACTTCCCCCCTCCCTCAGATAACGTCGCTCTACCACTAAGCGAATGGACCCGATCGCAAACCTGATTAGGACTCGACCCAAACCCGACCCGTGTTTTTTTGTTAGGTTGAGTTTAGATATAGCTTAACCCGGACATGTAACCAAAATGGGTCCATAATTTTTCAATGTGATCCCCCTGGACCCGACCCGATTCTATGTAAGTCGGCTCTGGTACACTCCTGAACCGGATCCGACCCTACCCATTTGCATCCCTAGTGGAGATGGTTAATACAAGTTACTTTTTTGTAAATTACTCAAAGAGGATTTTTCCTCATGAACTAAGTCTGATTTAGTGCAAACTCATAACAACTGAAGCTTCGAGAGTCTAGCATGCCCAGTCTCCCAATATCCATGTACTCTAATTTCTATGAATCACTCAAATCTATAAGCAATTAAGATTGATATGATGTAAATAGCAAATAGATGACGGAAATAGATAGTTAAATCACTTGCCATCGTCTTCTTGTTGCTTCTGGTTTTCTATAATGGGCATTTTCACTCAAATATTAAATCATCCCTTTCCCAACTACACCATCAAGAGTTGCAGGTTCATCCAAACAAGTTCCTGCAAACCCATTATCCTTATAGATCATATGAGTCATGGGGAACATGAGCTAACTTGTAGGAAGAGGAGGTCCATTGCCATTGGTCAAGGGGTTCTTCTTGTACCCCCAAGGAAGAAGACGGTCATTATCGTCATTGATAATTTAAAAATTATATTTAACAACATTAAATAACATTTAAAGTGGTATAAAGAAAGCAGCCATCACAACTTTCACTTGTAATATTTTTGTGTTACGAGGCAAGGGCCTCGTAAATAAAAAAAAATAACTGTAAAGCAAACAGTGAATTACACCACTGTTTTACCTTGAAACGAACAATCAAGTGTTGGAAAAATCTGACCGTTGCAGTAAAAAGAAGTCATTTTACTGGTAATATTTGCCTAATATGCTAAAACGAACATGCCCTTAGTGCAGTTGTCATAATAGGTGCATATGAGTCGGTTTGAGCAAGCTCGTGGTCAACCGGTTGCGAGTCTAATCACTTAATTTGTCAGGTTGAAGACCCATTTGCACCCTAGTTGGCGTCATTTGGGTCCCATCCAGGGTTTAAAAAACATATCGAAACTTGAAAACTGACTAAAAATTAAGTCTTTCGAAGCGGCCCAAACCTCACAGAACCTGATTGAAAACCGACAATGAACCAATCTGAACCGATTCGGTCCAGTTCAATTTCGGTTTTGGCACCTAAAACTTGAAAACCGGCTGGGTAGGGTGAGAAAACTGAAAAAATCTAAATAAATTGAAAAATATGAAGAAAAACCGAACCGACCGAAACCGACTCGATTTCAATTTGGGAAGTTGAAAAGTTAGATTAACCGAAACCGAAATGTTTCGGTTAGGGTTCAATTTTGTAGAAACTGACCCGAAAAACAAAATTTCGATTTCGGCTCGATTCGATTAATCAAAATTGCACCCCCTAGTCCCATCTGGTGGCCCGCGTTTGATGGGGGCCGTCATATAGATCACATTACATTGGCTAACGAAGAAGGTAGGCACAATATATAAATGGGCTGGTCTGATCAAGCTCGATTGAAAATCAACTCCGAACTAAGCCAAATCACGTGTACAATTGAAGTGGGTAGTGTAGTGAAAAAAGGTTTGCTCTAATACTATGATGAATTTAGGTACTCATCTCAAAATTAATTGACTAGTATAAGAGGGGAGACAAGGCTATGAATACTTACGTCTGATTCATAAATATAAGCTGACTCTGTTTGGTGGATGTAGGCTAGTTTTAAAAGGCTCCATTGTAATAAGTCCGTTTAAGTTTCAACCCGAACTTTGCCCAGCCGGACCCGACGAATTGAGACCCGTTCAGGCACGTAGAGAGTCAGTGATCCATGGACCGGTAGGTTACCCTCTCTCCCTCTCTCTCTCTCTCTCTCTCCTACACACGCAACTTCGAAATCTCCGCACCGCGCCCCTCCATTAAAACGTTGGCTGCTCAACAGAAAAAACACCGCCCGCTCTCTCCTCGGTCGCTTCGCCCAGATGCGCATTTTAACTCGACCTCCAAATCTCACATTCTTCTTCTAAAATCCTCTCTCTCTCTCTCTCTCTCTCTCTCTCTCTCTCTCTCCTTCATCGAAATGGAAACCACATTACTGGCGAAAACGATCGTCTTTCTTCCTCCTCACTCATCTCTCTCTCGTCCTAACCCCAACCTTCTCTTCTTCACTTCACTTAATCCTCAACGAAGAAGAACCTCGCCACAATCGCCTCTTTCTCTTTCTCCCTCTAAAACTAGTTCTCGCTCTTCCACAAGCGATTTAAATAATCGGACAAGACTCGTCACTCGATCCTCCATAAACGGTGCTGATCACCGAGACGAAGAAATTCCTATCGAAAAGAGTAGGTCTTGTTTCCATTTGTTCATTTCCTTAGTTCTGTATTGATCTAGGGTTTGTGTGTACTGGAACATTGATGAATTCATGAGCTAATCTGGCAGGATTTCCGGCTTTTCCAACTGTGATCGATATCAATCAGATTCGCGACATTTTGCCCCACCGGTATGTGCCATGTTCTTGAAACTTACATTCTATTTGTTTGGACGCTAAATACTTTCATTTTCTTTTAATTTTGTTAATTCATTCATTTTGTTCGGTTTTAGGTTTCCGTTTCTTCTTGTGGACAGAGTGATTGAATACAACCCTGGAGTTTCGGCTGTTGCTATTAAGAATGTAACGATTAACGATAACTTCTTCCCCGGGCATTTCCCTGAGCGGCCAATTATGCCTGGCGTTCTCATGGTCGAGGTATCAATTTTCTTTGTTGGTTTTTTATTTTATTTTTTTATTATTATGTTGATTGGTCTCTTGGTTAGAAGATCTAGTTCAATGTACTGTGATATTGCATCTCCTTAGTATTATGGTGATCTTTATTATTTAGCATTTTGTTTTTTATGTTTGTGCTTTCTTAAATTACGAGCTGGCATGTTTTTCTTGAGAATTGGTAATAGATCATGAAATTTCCAGTTGTTTAATATTATTCATTTATTTATTGTATATTTTGATTTTTAATGTAGCATGGTGTAGGGAATTGAGGATTCACTTGTGAGTAGTATAAGAGAATACAAGATGTTTTTATAAGGTTCCATGTCCGTGCGAAAAAGACCAATGTGGCTAATTGGCCATTGTAGTTGAGTATTTAGTGAGGGTCCAGTGAAGCGAGAAAATTCATCTAAGTTGTCAATGGAATATTATAGTCATTAGGATAAAAAATGGGGATATTAGGTTCACATGATTTAATAGTTTCATTATGAAGAGGTGGACGACTAATTAGGGTTGCTCTGAAGTTTGTGTGAGCAATCAATCCTAGCAATATGATGCAGTACGGCAGAAAGCATGACGAATTTGAGGGCTTCTCATGTGAGATTCAAACAATTTAAAGTGGTGGATAAAAATTGTTAATTTGGGGATTAAATTGAATATTGTAGTGTTCCGAGTTCAATCACACTCCAAGCATATTGAGATCAACTATAAGCTCATGAAGTATAGGAATGGCGGGGCTGGCATAGTTTTTCTACCATCTTAAAATTGTATTCTACACCTTATGATGACTATGAAAATCTCCAAAGAACTTTACAGTTTAGCTTGTTTTTCAAATTTTGTTACCACAAGGGGTTTTTAACATTTGTTTATTCTTGCTTTGGCATTTTACCAGAAAATTCTTAACTAGGACGTTCCATTGATACAAAGTCAAGGATTTTTGACGACTATACTTTGGCAGTTTTTGTAATGTCCTTGTGGCACTCATTAAACTACCTAGTCTTTTATGCGGGGTATGTATGTGTCACCATGATAACATCATCTAAATAGACCACATTAAGTGTCATGATCCATCTTCCAAACTTTGGGTGGGCTCTTTGACAATCCTTAGAAGGGTTACTCACCCTAATCCAGTTATAGGGCACATGTCAATTAACCCACCCAACAATCTGGACTCAATTCCACAAATCCTTATGGTTTGATCCATTTCAACAAGTATCCCTACAGACATGGCACATAAATTAAGCATAAGAGGAAGCTAGCATTATCCAAATTAAGCAAAATGATGCCTGGCTACTTCGTTCCTCGTCTCCCATACTGATAGAGTCCATATATGAACTTCCCATCATATCTCGGCCTTAGAAGGCCACAAAGCATAAAGTATCATAAGAAGCCATACATATGGCTCATATAAAACCGCAAGTTGTTTTTAATAAAAGATGAACCAAAGCAAGCCTAAAAAAATGATGGCTAGTCCCATCTGGTGTCTCGACGTTCGCCCCATTCACCACGGTGGCTAATTTGAATTTGTTTGCTCTCTGGATATTTAGTATGAGCAATGACACCCTGTAGATAATGAATTACAGCTTAAAAGGAAATCATGCCATATCAAATAAAAAGAATTTTCTTGAAAATAAGAATAATAGAGCATTTGGGAAATGCAAGCTGCAAGAGGTATGGCATACCCAAATATTCATCAATTCTGTTTTACCTTTAAATTAAGTCAAAGAGTTCACGAAATTTTCCTAGTGTAGGTGACTTAAATCCCATACTTTTTGGCAACTAAGGTTGTTACATCTTTTAGACTTAGAGATGCTGATACCAGGCATCCTAAGTCCTAACCATGGCCTCAAGGCTCAAGGTGGTTGCACTCAAGGCTCAAAGTTGAATGCGAGCATGCGAGCACTCAAGGCTCAAGGCGGTTACAAAGACCTAATCTCATAGCATGAAGATTTTCACTGTCTGTGCCAATGCCTATGGATCGACAGTCCCATACTGGGCCCACATTAATGTGGGTGCACAGTGAACTTACATAACTTAGGTATCAATCTATCCATTTCTTGTTTCACTTGTGTAGTTTTTTTTAAAATTTTAAATGTTGATCAATTGATTATCTCATGCCAAGGCTTGTCAATTTTTAGGAATATGTAATCCAGGCCTTTAAGTGACATCTTACAAAAGGGACTGATATCACACACACTAGTTCACGCCTCACGTATACATTATTCTTCTTTTTCACTAAGTCAAGAGTCATAATCAACCTCATTCATGTGCCATAGGGCTATTTTTTCGAAATTCAGAGTATAATTCAAGGAATATTTGATATTTATCTTGATTTGCCATTTTCTTAAGGATTCATGTCCATTACTGTACTTAGAAAATACTAAAACTCTTATAGTTGGCTGGACTCTAGCTAGGTTCAGATTTTATTGTCTCTGAAATTCTTGCACAGGCAGCCTTACCGTAAAAATTATAGATCACCATAAAAGTCTCCAAATGATGTGCTTCTACTTGCGTTGGATGCTAGACTGGTCCCACCATCCACCCCAAGTGTTTCTACTTGTGTTGGATGCTAGACTGGTCCCACTATCCACCCCAAGTGGTCTCACAAGCTGCCGATCAGTAGGTAGTGTGAACTGCTTTCTGCTAAGATAGGTGAAATCTGTTGTCAGTAAACCTGGCAGCAAACTTCACCTGTCTATAAGGCACGGGTGAAGTTTGCAAACTTCACCTGTCCTATATACTAGTCAAATGCACGTGCTTCACACGCCTTGACACTTGGTTTTAAAAGTATGGTTACCATTGAATTTCACAGATTTAATTTTTTCTCCACATTGTAGATAGAAATAAGGCACAGGGAATTTACCTGTTGTAGACAATGCCATCTATATTAAATTCTAAATATAAGTGTATCAATTAACGAAGTGAACAATTAGAAATGAAAAGTTAATAGAAGGTAAAAACAAGCTAAGTATCTAAAAATATATCAAATAGTTTTTTACATTCTCTAAATTATTTTAAGTAGATAGTTTGATGACCTTCAAGGTGATGTAATCTTATGGCTGAATCTGATCTATATTGGCCTCGTCAATGATGTGGCATTCTATGCAATTAACTAATAATTAGCTCTATAAATTCACCAAACATATTCTCCTAACAAAAATATTTAACTAAAAAGAATAGAATTACATTTGTTTATCTTTTGTTGAAAGTACTCCCTTCTTATTATCCTGATCATAATTCATACTCAACAACCTCTTTCCACCAACTGAAAGCAATCCCTATGAAATTTTACAGTTTCTAAACCTAAATTTTTTTTTTTTTTTTAAATGAAAGGAAAAGATGAAATAAAAGGATAATAATCAATGAGTTGACAAATATGAAGCTATAAATTATATAAAAAAATAAAAATCACCATCAAGCATAAGGATATTATGGTACAAAAAGTAAATTAAAATTCTTAATTTTTTTGTAGAAACTCAACTCAGAAATTGGTAGAACCAAATCCAATACTTACCATTGCAGATAAGTTTCACAAAATTACATTTCCTTTTGAACTTTGGTTATATAGCGAATGCTTGGAAAGTTTGAAAAGTTAATAATGTGACGCGGGACAACAACCCTAAAATACGTGAATGCTCATGAAATGCTAATTTGCCGAAATTAAACTAATTAAGTGAACAATTAATCACAAATTAAAGCGATACCTTAGAGTTTCGCGGGATTCCGCTTGAGTGATCATGCTAGATTTAAGTAGGGTCTAATCCGACGCGTGAGATCCTTTAGGAAGTGCGGAAGAGGCGATCTTAGCGATAGAACTCTAGCTTCGTCTATGTCGGGGCGTTCGATCGGAGTTCGCGGTGAAATCAGTAGTTCCTTGCTAGGGCTTTTGAATCGAGGCCATTAGCGACACAAATCGAACAAGCTCGAGTCCAACAACGGTCATGGATCGAAGGGCTAAGATCGGATTCGATCCACAATGATGGACATCAAGGTTGTTCTAGATCTAGGGTTTAGAATTTGAACAATCAATTAAAAAGGGGGAAATTGGATGTAAGAGATTAATAAGAAATGGGGAAAATTAGACAAGAACAAGAAGTAAAGAGAAGATCAAAGATAACATGGACATCTCACCCCTGGCCTCACACCAAACCCACATGGGGAAGAAGACTCAACTCTTCAAAATGCCTTTTAAGTCCAAAATGCAATGCACTTTTCATTAAAACCACCCAATTCCTAAAATGGCTTACATCATAACCTTTTATAGCAAGTACCCAAATGTTCTAACCCTAAAATAGAAAAGTACAAAGTTGCCATAAAAGGTAACCTAAAAGCTTTTAAAAAAACAAAGGAAAACAAAAGAAGAAATAAACCCAAACCAGGCCAATACACTATCAGATTCGCTCGAGCGGGTTTGGTTCTTGCTCGAGCGGGAATCTTAAAAGGGGTCGTCGCTCAAGCGACAAACAGGGATCGCTCGAGCGAGTTTTGGCCGAAAGTTTTGTCTGTATTTCTGAAGCATTCTTGCTCGAGCGAGAAATGTGGTCGCTCGAGCGGACATGGGCAGTGAACCTCTTTGCTGCTTTTCAAGGCCTTTCTTCGGTAGATGCTGGCATCTGGTGACTCTTTCTTCGTTTCTTCTACCGCCGGTACACTTTGTGTGGCCTAAACCTAGGTCCTCGGTGGCGGCGTTCCCATCAATTCTCTTGGACCCAAAAGGTTTCATCTTGATGAAACACACATGTAGTACTGATCAAGTGTATTGGGACCCAAACAATGGAACTCCTTGCAACTAGCCCAAGCAATCTTGGCAACCGATGGCGTATGATCATCACCTCAATCGATTGTATCAGGGCGCACACGGTAAACCTTTTCTCGATAAACCCAATAACTCAGCTTGCCAACCCACTCTACTAAATAATTTTGAAGCTTCCCACCAACTCTCCCGGATCCGAAAGTCTTCATCACCGATGAAGTGTGATCGTGATATCGGTTGGAAATACGGGAACTCAAGCGACGAACTCTCTCATGATGTCCCATACACTCTCGGAAGTTGACTTAATCAGAAATTCTCAGTCGCGGGTGACTGTCACTAGATCATCCGAGACGAGATCATCCGAGATCTTCTCAATGACCTTGCTACTCATCTTGTTCAGAGGAGGAACAGATAGGGGTTGTGGGGTCGGGATTGCTGCACAAAGAAAGGACATTTGAAAATGAGTTCTAGGAAGCGGGGTTGAGCCTAGATGAGGAACTAAGTCTTCCACATTGAGTGTTGAACTAACCCCCATACCATGAGGTAGCTCAAACACATATACCTTAGGTCCACTCCTTTCCACCATCCTAAAAGATCCGACAACGCGAGTGTGGGACTTCTTTGCGATCTCCGATGGGAATCGTGCTTAACCCGAATCACTTCATGGCCACTTATTTGGATTTTCTTGAGGCTCAGAGGCAAATCTATCCATAATTTGAAATTTCCATTGCACAAATTAATTTTAAGCGTAATTTCGGTATGCAATGCGGAATGAGATTCAAAACTTGACTCATAACAAGACTCGGGATGTAAAGCGGTATGCAACTTGAGACTATGATGTGTATGCGTATCTCTGGGCTCGATACTCTCATGTGCATGCAACACTAACGACTCACATGTGGTAGACTCTATCAACACTAATGACTCATGTGTAGTGGAACCTACCAACACTAGTGACTCATGTGTGATCGAATCAAGTGACACTAATGTGTGACGTTGGCTCGCGGCGTGGTCAGCCGCAGGGCCACTTGTGCCACTAATCCGTCAGACATTGGTGGGTTGAAGCTGGGGCATCGTCGGTGCGTCACCAAGCCATGAGGGCTTCACCATAGGTACTTCGAAGAGCTTCGGTCGTGGGCCATGAGGGCACGCGGCATGGTGACAGTTTGGCTCGTGACGCAGTGCCAACAGGGCACGAGATGCGGTTGCGACATAGCCATGTGGGGGAGCGATGCAGGGCGTTGCGGTGTGAACAGTAAAGTATGTCAAACCAATACGTTTGAGATCCTCCCGCCATTTGGCCTCTGTTGATGTTTAAACCATATATATGGGGAAGTGATTTAACGGCCATGTGACGTGTCGCTGGCCTAAGTGATCCCCTACGGAACGCGTATGATAGCCTTGTGGGCTTGAGTTTGTGCATCCGGGCCTCGCATTGGTGTTGGGTCGCTCTTGTCGCGTTGTGCGCTAGAGCCATCGTGTTGGTGGTCCACGACCACCTTCCATGGTGCAGACCCAAACCCAATGTGGGGCTGCCTCTAGGATTGTCGCTGCGTATAGCTATATGAATTGCATTCGGGAATCCGCATAGTTTCTAACCTAAGGCGTTACCGTGCAGGTTTGAAATGTGAGTAGACTGATCTAGTTCGGTAAAGCTAGTTGCCGCACAAGAGATTACGTTGCACAAACTCAACTCAACGGACTCTAACGACTCATGGGTAAGTGATTTGATCGGCTCGTGTGTACTCGGTTCTACTAGCACCATAGATTCAAGTGCAATCGACTCTACAAACAAGAACTTGTGTACAATTGACTCCACAGACACTAAAAAATCATGTGTAAGTGACTCGGTCGAATCGCGCGTGGGTGACTCGGTTGGCTCACGTGTGGGCGATTCAATATCATTACTCAACAGAAATAAAAGTTTCCTTAATGCAAGCTAGACTTTCTTCGATTTCCTCTATTTCCTCTTCACTCACCATGGTACTAGGGTCATACCCAATTTCTTCCACGTTCACATTTCCCGACTCCTCAGAGATCTCTCTTTTAGTCAATAAATTTTGAGTGAGAAATTTTGTGGGGCATTGATAAGCAAAGTGTCCAAATCCGTGACACTTGTAACATTTGTTGCAGCCACTAGGTTTGGGGCTCTCAATAATCGCTCATTTCCCGTTATCGATGTGGGGATTTGGAGGAGTAATCACAGGTTTCGATGGTTGAACCCTGAAATTATATCTCTTGTGGACAAGTCCTTTCTCATGATCAATTTGGGGCTTCGTAGGAGTATGTGCGGGTTTCGATAGTGGAAGTCTGAAATTAGAGCTCTCCTTAGTGTAGGTGCTCCTTGACTCAAGTTGGGTGTGTTTATGGTTCTTATCCACCTTAGCTTGCAAGCACCATAGAAGGTAGCTGTGTGAAAGGAACATATGTTTCGATAAGTCCCTCCCTCATGTCCTCCCATCGTGTGATGGGCTTACAATTAGCTATCTTGCGTCGAAACTCCACTTTAGCCCAATCGGTTTTGGCATAGCTTACTATCATCGTCTTGGCGAACTCAACCTTACACTCATCCAACACATCATACGAGTCAAAATACTCCTCTATGCTAGACAACCATTCCACGGAGGATTTAGAGTCCGCCGTACCCTTAAAACCGGGACTTCGACTTGAATTGATCTTAGAGATTTTCTATCAAGATCATATTCGGGCTCACAATGATATGAGTGTCCCCTAAGTCTAATCTCATCACGACTTTGGGGACTTCGCCTAGGATTTGGAGTGTAACGGTTTCCTTGTTTGGCTAGTTCCCTCATTCATCGTGATCTTCGTGGCTTGGATGCTCCTAAGAATATCGGCAATCTCACTCGCAACCATGGTGATCACGACACACTAAACAAGGGAGCCACGATGAACAAGCAACTATGAGCCAAATGTAATTGAGTAATTTTAACAAACACAAAGTGAACACACAAATGTGAACTACACATCAAGTGAGTAATTTTAACAAACACCACAATTGAACACACAAATGTGACTACACAAATGACATCGAAATGACATACACTTGTGAATCAAAATGAATGAGGACTTTCGTCAAACACTAGACGTGCACACAAATGAATACAAATGAAATAAAATGCAATAAAATTGAAATGACATGCAAATATGCCCTAACCTAGAACCTACGCTTTGATACCAAAACTAACGCCGGACAACGACCCTAAAATACATGAATGCCCGTGAAATGCTAATTTTCCGAAATTAAACTAATTAATTAAACAATTAATCACACATTAAAGCGATACCTTAGGGTTTCGCAGGATTCTGCTTGAGTGATCATGCTAGATTCAAGTAGGGTCCAATCCGACGCGAGGTCCTTAAGAAATGTGTAAGAGGCGATCCTAGAGATATAACTCTAGCTTCGTCTAGGTCGGGGCGTTCGTTCGTAGTTCGTAGTGAAATCGGTAGTTCCTTGCTAGGGCTTTTGAATCGAGGCGATAAACGCTACAAATCGAACAAGCTTGAGTCCAACAACGGTCATTGATCGAAGGGCTAAGATCGGATTCGATCCACAAGGATGAACATCAAGGTTGTTCTAGATATAGGGTTTGGAATTGGAACAATCAATTAAAAGGGGGAAAATTGTATGCAAGAGATTGATAAGAAAATGGGAAAAATTAGACAAGAACAAGAGGTAAAGAGAAGATCAAAGATAACATGAGCATCTCACCTATGGCCTCACACGAAACCCACATGGGGAAGAAGACTCACTCTCTCTCAAGCCCAAAATGCAATGCACTTTTCATTAAAATCACCTAATTCCCAAAATGGCTTACATCATAACCTTTTATAGCAAGTACCCAAATGTTTTAACCCTAAAATAGAAAAGTACAAAGTTACCCTAAAAGGTAACCTAAAAGATTTTAAAAAATAAAGGAAAACAAAAGAAGAAATAAGCCCAAATCGGGCAAATATATTATCAGACTCGCTCGAGCGGGTTTGGTTTTTGCTCGAGCAGGAATCTTAAAAGGGGTTGCTTGAGCGACAACCAGGGATCGCTTGAGCGAGAAATGTGGTCGCTTGAGCGGACATGGGCAGTGAACCTCTTCACTGCTTCTCAAGGCCTTTCTTCAATAGATGCTGGCATCCCGTGGCTCCTTTTGCGCTTCTTCTACCGCCAGTACACCTTGTGTGGCCCAAAACTTAGGTCCTCGGTGGCGGCGTCCCCATCACAATGCCTCATTCATGCCTTCATGATCTTCCTAAGAAAGAATGAAAACATTGATTCAACTCAAAATCCATAGAACAATATCCAATATCTACCATTGCAGATATTCCTCAATAGAAAAAAAGGAATTAAACACACACACATACGGGTTCTAGACAAAATATGTACAACAAAATCGTACACCTACCATTACAGATATTCTTCCCTAGCCTCTGATTTTAGATTTTAGTCAAAACATGTAGAAAGTATTAAAAACTCCATTGCCTATAACACTTTCTATGGCTAATGCCTGAGAAAGAGATAACAAAACCTTATTTCTACAGGCTTCTAATGCAGCTGGGACGGAAATCCCAACTGATGCAAGTTAATTTAGTGAATTCAAGTTAGGGTTAAGGTTCGGTGAGGAGGAAGAAAGGACGAAGAAGAAGAGACAGAATTAGGGTTGAGTACGTTATCTTCATATCAAATTTTCATTTATATATATATGTCATTACAAAGTGTTACACCCACACACCCACACTAACATAAGGGACTAAAACATGCACACACCAACTAAAGGATAAAGACTATCGAAGCACCAACACTCCCCCTCAAGTTGGTGCATAGATGTTCATCTATTATGCCCAACCTGGAGACTATATCATCCAAACGCTTTCCTTCGACCGCCTTTGTCAAAATGTCAACCAATTGATCTTCAATGCTGATATGAGGAATACCGAACTCTTGAGATTCTACCTTCTTTCTTATAAAATGACAATTAACTTCAATGTTCTTGGTTCGCTCATGGTAGATTGGATTTTCCACTATATCTTTTGTTGCGTCATTATCCTCATATAGTAACATTGGTAGATTCACATTAATGCCAAGATCAGCCAAGATGAACAGAATCCTTTTATAACAGTCGACTTCAATGTGCTTGGTTCGCTCATGGTAGATTGAATTTTCCACTATATGTTTTGCTGTTTCATTATCCTCATATAGTAACATTGGTAGATTTACATTAATGTCATGATCAACCAAGATGGATTGAATCTACATCCCTTCTCTGGCCCCTTGGGACATAGCTCTATATTTGTTTTTAATCGGTAACCGGCAATATATAAATAGAGGACAAAAACAGGAAGGCTTAGCCAGATGCTCAACCAAAAACAGACATAGCTCTATATTCCCCTTCACAACTAGAATTTGCAACCACATGTTACTTTTTGCTCTTTCATGTGACCAGATTGTCTCCCAAGAAGGTACAATAGACCGTAGTTGACCTCCTATCACTTAAGGGGCCCAATCTACATCAGTAAATACTTCAACATCCAAAGGCCCATGATTACTATAAAGGTTCCCCTTTTTGGGGCTCTCCTTTAAATACAACATCCAAGTGTGGAGTCCTCGGAGAGTGCATATATTATCTTACAACATTGACTGCATAGGTTATGTCGGGGTTTGTCATGGTTAAGTAGATCAACTTCCCCACTAACCTTTGGTACATTCTTGCATCTTTGAGACCTTCACCACTTTCAGTACTAAGCCGATGATTCTGCTCAAGAGGATTAACTGTAGGGTTGCATCCCAACATCTCTATTTGATGTAGTAAGTCCAATGTGTACTTTCTCTGTGATAGAGCTATCCCCTTCTTAGATCTTTTAATCTCAATCCCTAAAAAATATTTTAGGGGGCCAAGTCTTTACATCGACGAATCTTTTATAGGAAATGAATTTTGGATTGGATGTCTAGTACCTTTACGTTGAGCAATAGGAAAATCCATATTGAAGGAGGGATCTCTCTCTGGAGAAGGTTCATGGCCAGTGGCCTGAAGTGGAGGCTCAACTTAAGGCTCTTCTTGAACTTCTTGGACAACTTCCTGAACAAGAGGTTTTCTAAACATCTTTCTCGAGCAATAGGAAGATCCATATTGAAGGAGGGATCTCTCTCTGGAGAAGGTTTATGGCCAGTGGCTTGAAGTGGAGGCTCAACTTGAGGTTCTTCTTGAACTTCTTGGACAACTTCCTGAACAAGAGGTTTTCTAAACATCTTTCTCACGTAGAATTTTCCCTGAGTTAGTTTCCCATACTTATCAACTTCCACTTGGGGTTGCTCTACTTCCACTCGGGGTTGCTTTTTTACAACTCCTTCTCTACCTTTGTCAAAATTTGTGATCCCATCATCTCGACCTTCTCTCACATCTACGATGGGAAGCCCATCAAGGGTCTCTTCCATCCTCACTACACTTTCCCCTTGAAGAGGGCACTTGAAACTCTCTTTTTGAATTTTTGAGGAGGGAATATCCTAAAAAAAGGTAACATTCATAGTTATGTACCACTTTCTAGAAATATGATCATACACCTTGTACCCTTTCTGTGATGGAGGGTACCCAACAAAGATGCAACGAGCAGCTTTGGCACTCAACTTGCCACGATGAATATAAGGTATTTCGGCAAACCATAGGCAGCCAAAGATTTTGGGGAGAATTAGAAAGAGAAGTTTGGAGGGGAATAACATGTGAGAGGACTTTTCTTGGAGGATAGGTGTGCGCACTCTGTTAATGAAGAAACATGCAATGAACACCGCTTCACTCTACAAGTTTTTGAGAACATTTCTTCCAATCAAGAATGTCCTAGCAACTTCCAACATGTGACAGTTTTTTCTCTTTGCAACTCCATTTTGCTGAGGGATATATGGACATGATGTCTGCCATTTGATACTATGCTACTGAAGATAAGATTGAAGGAGATGAGAAGAGTATTCCCCTCATTATCAGACCTAAGGATCTTCAAATATGCATTAAATTGGTTTTGAATGAGTTTATGATATCTTGGGAAGATGGAGACAACTTCATCTTTAGTCTTCAGCATGTATAGAGTTGTAAGACAGGTACACTCATCAATGAAGGATACAAAGTAACGAAACCCAGAAACAACGATAACTGGAGAGGGTCCCCACGCATCATAATGAACAATCTCAAATGGTATGTCACTTCTATTTCCACTGAGAGGCTATGAAGCTTTCGTGTGTTTTGCCATCTCACAAACTTCACATTTGAAGGGGATGTTGTCAACGTCCTTGAATTTTATGGGAATACCATCCTCAACCTTTGTAAGGGAACATGACCACACCGTTCATGCCGTAACTCAACCTCCTTAACAAGAGTCGCAACAACAACTACAGGCTTTTGGATACTTTGATCTGCGCTAGTCTGTGAGCTTCAAAGATATATAAACCTCTACTCTCCCGACCATGACCAATCACTTTCCCTATTGACAAATCCTGAAAAACACAATGGGCAAGAAAAAAGTTGACACTGCAATTTAGAGTTTTTGAAATACTACTAACAGAAAGAAGATTGATGGGCATTTTAGGAACATATAAAGATGAAGTTAAGGAAAGAGAACCGGCATGAATTGTCCCTTTACCACCGATAGGGACTAGAGATCCATCTGCAATCCGAATGTTACATTGGCTAGACATAGGTGATAATGATTGGAACATTGAAGAGGAAACTGTCATATGATTTGTAGCGCCGGAGTCAACAATCCACATGGAAGGAGAAATAGATGCATGAGCAACTTGAACATCTGTCTCTACCTCAAGATTACTGTATTTGTTTGTTAACTCTATCATGGAGCATCTACCACCAATCACCGCTTTGGAATCAGACATAGTGGTTATACCACAACAATACACAAGATTGCACTACTGCAATAAGATAAGCGTACACAGGCTTTTCACTGTCCACACAACAGAGGTTTACACAATCCACCAAACCGCCATCATAACCATCAAAACAGGCATAGCTTGATTTCACAATATTGCTGGAAATACACGAGAGCTGAAATCAAACACATTTGAAATTTAATGCTGTTGTACACTCCACAATTAAACAATATATCAACCCAACTGCCAATCACTGCAGAAACAGTGCACAATGTAACCACAATTCAGCTATATATCTTTTTGCAGTCCGCAACAATGATGTTGCCTAATCAATAAAAAGCTCGATAACTCAAAGAGGCAACAAAAGAAAAAATTAAACACCAGGCCTTTCACAGGCACCAACAATGAAGCAGCTACAATGCTGTTCCAACAGGGCTACACAATAGCATACACAGATTCAGCAATACTGCATCCTGCAAAACCACTTAATTGTTACTGCGAATTACTGCTGCACAAATAAAAATATGCACCAAACACTCCACCAAACACAATTATAACACACCCACTCAGTAGGGAATCACTTAGTGACAGCTACTAATACAGCTGATCATCATTCATTCAAATTAAGATTGCTGCTCGAATTTACTACTGCAGGAAAAAATAGTCTACTGAAAACTTATTAAAGCTCAAAGAGATCACTCATGGCAGGTGGCAGATTGACGGTGGTGCAGAACGGAGACTGGTGGTGCAGAGGGTGTTGCAACCTTAACTTTCGTAGACGGATCTGGTGTCATGCTCGCGGGTGCGATGCCTACTGGAGCTCGGGGATCAATGTCTCCAACTGTCTGAACGTTAATACTAGCTCCAGAGGGAGTTTACGGGGGGGCAAACAGACGATTATAACTCCACTCCAACGAAGAGATCTGCGCAACAGATGGAGTATAGCGGGGAAGCAGTTCAAGAGAGTTAACCAGTTGTTCCCATTGGGAAGGCTGCGCCGGACAACAGTTGAGGGCCAACCCGGTCAGTGATGGGAAGGGGGACCGGCCAGGCCCTGCGAAGGGGAAGGAGATGCGGTTGGGGGTAAAGTCCAATGAGCGGGCCTAGACTGTGGCGGACGGTGGTCCTTTGTATGTCTCGGATGCATTTACAGTTATCGTTAATGGCGACATTTATAATGACAATAAATGCAATTACCAGAACAGGAGGATTCTATTATATTTCGACAGATTTATAGATAGTTACATTGGTAACTGTTTGTACATTAAAGACGCTATGAATAGGATGCTTGGCGAGCAATGCATGGGGGGAGTTACTCTGACAAAAGTGTCTTTTGGATGGTTTATGCTGATTTTCCCAGAGGAGGGCACACTAGCGGTGGATACTTTGCATAAGATGGCCACGGCCTGGTGGGGGGACAGGGAGTTTCGGTTCTTTCGCTGGGACGAAGACCTCTACCGGACTTCGCTGCAAAATGGGGATAGCGAAATCTGGATTCACATCCATGGTTTACTGCTGCATGCTTGGACCAATGAGGTCCTCAGTGGTATCGGAAGACGGTGCGGGACTTTCATTGGGATCGATTCTTCCACTGCGGCAGGGGAGGATATTCGGTATGCGAGGATTTCGGGTCGCTTGCAGGACGCTGCTCGGATACCGCGGAGGGGAGACATCATTGTTAACGGGTGCCGCTACAGGTGCTGGCTGGAACTGGAGTGGGGTAAAAGGGTACTCACGGCTGATCACTTACGACCCGGAGGGGTATGTTTCGGTCATATACCACAACCGGCGATCCGAAGGGACGAAATACTCTGCAAGAACTGCCGGTTTAATCGGAAAGGGGAAGGCGGGAAGCTGACGGCGCTCCCAGTTCTCAAGCGTACGAGGATCGGTCTCCATCCCGATGGGGGTTTGGCCACAATGGTGGAGGGCTACGTCGGGAATGCCGAATGCATAGTCGAAAACACGCGACATAATCAGACGGACCATCAGGATCGCAATATCTTGGACCGTTGGACGAAGGAGGTTGCTGCTGAGCGAAGGGACAACGACAACATTTGTAGGGCTAATCTATGCCAGTGAGAGGAACGGACGGTTTGGATGACCCACGCTCAAATCTATACATTGATTGCAGACGGTAAGGCGGACAATGCCCTGAAGAATGATCTGAAGGGCCTCCTCGATGGCTCAACGGGTTTCGAGGACGGAGCATTTAAGGAAGGTGATCCGTACATGACAGGTGGAGGGAAGGACGAGGAAACCGCGGGATCCTCTTTTTCTTGCTCCTGCCGGGCTACTATCGATGAGATAGCATTTAAGACGAATGGGGCGCTGACTTATGATGAAAGGGCGATTGGCGAGACTTGGGGGGGGGGGGGTACGTGTCGACTATTTGCGAACCTCCTCGAAGGACGGGACGGGTGATAGGAGGGCTTTGTTGGGCTCCGAGTCTAATCCCAGGAAGGTGTGGGCGGTTTGTAAATCGACACCTGGAAAAGGTTTTGACACTAGTGGTACACGTGCCGTTTGGTCAGGGGGGCGGGTCTCGAGGTAGCCTCATGTTCTCGGGTATGCGATTCATTCACCGGGTCACTGCGAAGCCGGTCAACTCATGTTCGGGGATTGCGGGTTCGCCAGCCGGGTCATGGCCACAAAACTTAAGTGGATTGGCGGTTAATGTCACTACGGTTTCTAGGTCCGGGTCGCTATGGCCTGGAGCGTGTTTTTCTTGCCCTAATCAGCCTTTTGTTTTGAAGGCTCGGGCTATAGAGCCTGGACCGCATTCTTGTTGTTTTAATTCTTCTGTTGGGCTTTTGTGCAGTTGTACTGGAATCTAGGTGGGGCCAGAGTGCAACCGACACCCCCTCTCGCCATAGCCACTGCCGGAGATGGGTATGCTAGGGTTCGAACACTGTATCGGTTTGGTAGCGGATTTGATTGAATAGTTCTCATCGGATGATGAAAGTAAGAATCGGCCGAAGGAATTCGATGGGGAAAGGTTGGCTAATCTCGGTGAAACTTTAGGGGTGATGTTTGCTGGTTCACGGGATACTCTCGTCGGTGTCTATCAAGATATTGTTGACAAGGGCAAGATGGAAACCAAGGTAGACAGAAATAGAGGAGGCAAGAGCAAGGTTAGTTCAAGATGGGGTTTGTTTTATTCCAGGCATAAGAAAGGTATGCGAAGATTGAAGGGGAAAAGACTGCGGGCTGTAGGTCATGGCTCCCCTTACGGGACTCCACAGGAGAGGTGTTAGAGGGTTGGGTGCTGCGGGCGGTTCTTTTTGTGGTTGTCTTATGCGGTTTCTTAGTTGGAATGTTAGAGGGTTGGGCCAGAGGGATAAGAGATCTCTGGTTAAGTCTTTCATCAAAGGGCAGAAGTTTGATGTCATCGGGCTACAAGAAACTAAATGGGAGGTGGTGACTGAAGCTTTGGTTAAATCTGTCATTACTGAGTCTTCGTGGGACTGGTTGGCTATCGATGTCGTGGGCGGTAGGGGCGGGGTGCTCCTGGCATGGGATACCAACGTTTTCAAATTGATGGATTCGGAGATGGGTAACTTTGCGATCACGGCAGTGCTTCAGGATCTTTCGAACGACAACTTGTGTGTGGCCATCACTGTATATGGTCAGACCATCAATTGCCTCAAGAGTGATTTTTTCTTTGCGCCGAGTGCTCTATCCAATAGATGGGAGTGCCCAGTTTGTGTGGGGGGTGACTTTAACGCCTTATGCTCTGCGGGGGAAAAGAATACTGGGAATATTGACATTACTGCGAAAGACCTTTTTATGGAGTATATTTCGCAAGCTAGTCTCTTCGATTTGGGAATGGATGGGGGGCGGTACACGTGGGCCAATGGGCAAGGGGACCCCATCCTGTGCAGGCTGGATCGCTTCCTATGTGGGACTGATTTCCTTGACCAATTTAACAATGTGGCGGTTCATCTCCGACACACTTCCATCTCGAACCATCAACCTATCGTGCTTGTTGGTCTTGATCGCCCCAGTGTGGGAAATCATTCGGGACCATTCCACTTTGTCAATGCCTGGTTGTCGGACCAGGACTTCATCGACAATATGGATAGATGGTGGAATCATAATGGAGTGGTCAGCATGCCCTCCTATGTATTTAGCACGAAACTCAAGTTGCTCAAAGCACAAATTAAGACTTGGAACAGAGAACGAGCCGAGGTTGTAGGTCGGCTTACGGAGGGGCTCTTGGACGAAATGGCAGTGCTCGATCTCTTAGAAGAGGGGGGGCCGTTATCGGAGGAAAACAGGAAGCTCAGATTGGTCTTGAAAGACGCTTAGAATTCGAAAGTGCTTCAAGAGGAGCAGATGTGGCAACAAAAAGCAAAGGCTAACTGGCCGCGAGAAGGTGATGGGAATACTAAGTTCTTCCACGCGATTGTGAACGGAAGGCGGAATCAGAATTGTATAACTGGTATTGAGGTGGACGGGGTTAGATATACGGACAACAATCAGGTGCAGGCTAAGATCGTAGAATTCTACAAGGGGTTGTATGACGCGGATCGGATGGACAGACCATCTCTTGATGGGGTTGCTTTTAATTCGATAGACGGGGCTAAGGCAGTTTTTCTGGAAAGGGATTTTTCAGAGGAGGAAGTGAAAGAGGCTTTGGGTAAGTTGGGGAGAAACAAGTCCCCCGGCCCAGACGGTTTCACTATTGAGTTCTTCAGGTCCGCTTGGCATGCCATAGGGGCGGATTTCATGGCACTTCTGGGAGAGTTCCATATGTACGGTAAGATGAGTAAGAATATCAACTCTTCTTTTATTGCTCTTATCCCTGAGTGTGTGGGGGCTAGCGACATCAGGGATTTCAGACCTATTAGCCTTATGGGATGCACTTACAAGATTGTGGCCAAAGTGCTGGCTACTCTTCTTAAGGGAGTTATTGGCTCGCTGATTTCCAATGTCCAAGGAGCATTTGTCTTGGGTATGCAGCTCTTACACATTGCTGTCACGGCAGTGGAAACTATCGATTCAGTCAAAAGGCGGAATGAGAAGGGTTGGGTTTTCAAGATTGATATGGAAAAGGCTTACGATAGGGTAAATTGGGATTTCCTTGACTATATGCTGTGGCTAGAATGGGCTTCGGGGAAGTGTGCAGGAAGTGGATGAAGGGCTGCTATGGGTCAGTGAGGTTCTCGGTCTTGATCAATGGGGTGCCGCATGGGTTCTTTAGATGCAAGAGAGGGCTAAGGCAAGGTTGTCCGCTCTCTCCTATGTTATTTAATTGCATTGGGGAAGCTCTTCACTGATTATTTGAGAGGGCGAAAGATCTGAATCTGCTCACTGGGTTCAAGGCTGCGGAGGATGGATTGCAGATCTCGCATTTGCAATATGCCAACGATACTTTGGTTTTCTGCAATGGGAGAGGGGGTGAATCGGAAGTAAAGGCGGTAACCGACGTTTTGGTTTTATTTGAAGGGGTGTCTGGCCAGAAGATTAACTTGCACAAATCCAGCCTGGTTGGTATTAACATTGTTAACGCTGATACTGATTGTCTTGCAGCCTTGGTGGGATGTAGGACAGACACCTTGCCCATCAATTATCTAGGGATTCCGCTGGGAACCGGTTCGTGTCGCACGAGGTGCTGGGAGAGACTCGTTCAACGATTCCAATCTAGGTTGGCCACCTGGAAAAGCAAAATGCTCAGCAACGGGGGAAGGCTCACCCTCATTAAGTCTACTCTGGCTTTCGTCGCGGTTTTCATAATGTTTGTTTTCAGGGCACCGACGAGCATCACGAAGAAACTCGAGAAGATCATGCGGGATTTTTTGTGGAATGATAATGGGGATCGAAAGAAGTTCCATCTTGTCAAGTGGGTGAACTGTTGCGACCACAATGAGAAAGGGGGGCTTGATATTCAGAGACTTCGGCTTCTAAATACGACTCTCCTTAGGAAGTGGCTCTGGAGGGTCGGCGAAGGGAGGGACGCTGATAAGCTTTGGTGGCAGCTGGTCACTAATAAATACGGGATATCGGAGGAGCCTTGGCACTATAGCTTCGGGGTTAATTATGAGTCGGCCTGGTGGAAAGAAGTTAAACTCTGCGCGGAGTTCATCCAATCTGGTTCAAGGTACAGTTGGGGAGACGGGCAACGGATCAGATTCTGGAAGGATGTTTGGGTGGGCGATCAACAATTGCAATTTAGATATCCCACGATTTCTATGCTATCCGACTCTAAGGAGGGGGTCATCAGCCATTTCGTGCAGCTTGAGTATGGCTCCTGGGTCTGGAATATTCACACTCGTCGAGCTCTTAGGGAGTGGGAAATCAATGAGCTCAGGAACCTCCTCTTCCTTCTTAGAGGGATGGTTCCCAATGATAGCAATAGGGACAGGAGGCTGTGGAACCACTTGTCCAAAGGCAATTTCTCTGTCAAGGCGGCTTACAATGAGCTCCCGAAAATAGACAGGATAAGCAGTGGTGGGCGGGGTTTTGGAGAATCAAGCTCCCCCCGAAGATAAATTTTTTCTCCTGGACTGTTGTTCGGGGAAGAATTCTGATCCACAACCAGTTAGTGAAGAGGAACATCCCTGTGAGAAATAGATGCCTCTTGTGTATGAGACACAGTGAATCCGCGGAGCATATTCTCCTTCATTGCTCCTTTGCGCGTAACATTTGGTTTACAATTTTTGGCCTTTTCAACGTTTCTTTGGTTATGCCGGAAGGGCCTGCTCAAATGATGGAAATGTGGATGTGCACCGAGGTGGATGGACTTCGGAAGGAGCTGTGAACCGTGAAAGTTTACGCGGTGTTTTGGGCTATCTGGATTGAGAGAAACAACAGAGTTTTTAGAAGAAGGGCCAAGCCGTTGGGGATGGTCATCCGCGATGTCCGGGACTTAGTGGTTAGCTGGAATGCAATTACGAAGGCTGATTTTCAGGAGGGGTTGCAGCATTTCCTACTGCGCTGGGATTGTTGGCCCGAGTGAGTTCCATGGTATCTCTGCGGTGCTGCAAAGGGAATTCTCGGGGGTTGTGTTGCATTGCGGCTTTGCTCGGGTTCCCGGGTGAGTTCTTTGGAGGGCTTCTCTCTCTCTCTCTCTCTCTCTCTCTCTCTCTTTTCTTTGGGTAGTGTCTTGCTACCCGCCAAGGTATGCTTCTTTTTTCTTTTTCTAATATATTAGCTTTGTTACCTTTCAAAAAAAAAAAAACTTATTAGTGCTGGGAAATCTTCATGGAAACATAAGAGGAATTACAGATCACACGACCTTATACACTCCGTGTATAGCAACCAGATCATACGATCCCACTCCAAGCACAATACCACAGCCAAAGCCACAAATTTTCAGTCAATGCAATACCTGCAGGCAGAAAACACGCCATAACCCTCTCAACAGTCCACCAAAATTACGAATCCAGTTTAATTAGATCCGGGGAAGAAAACCAGTTCAATCACATGACATCTTAAACCCCAGATTGAACCATCATTCTAAAAAACCCAGAAAAACGTGAAAAGCCTCTTTTTGGAGGAAAAGGAAAAATCAATGAAACTGTAATCAATTTTCACAAAACAAAAAACTGATTCAAGATCCTTGCTCAGTGGAAGATTCCGGTTCAAACAAGTCCAGGTTCAGCTCCTCTCATGGGCTCGATCCTTGAAATCGGTGAAAAAATTGATCCAAGGGTTTTCAAGAGAAATCTGTTTGAATCTTTTAAACCATACACTGAATCAAATAAAGTTGTAGGGAATGCAATTTCGATCAAAACCATGTAGGTGTTTTGTCGATCGAGATCCACTGGCTTATGCTAATGACGTCACCCGATGCCAGCACATGGAAGGGTTTTGAAAGATCTAAGCTCTGATACCAAGTTAATTTGGGGAATTCAAGTTAGGGTTAGGGTTAAGGTTAGGTGAGGAGGAAGAGGAGGAAGAAGAAGAGAAAGAATTAGGGTTGAGTAAGTTATCCCCATACCCATTTTCCATTCATATATATATATATATATATATATATATATATATATATATATATATATATATATATCATTTACAAAGTGTTACACGCGCATACACCCAATTATACAACACACCCACACTAACATAAGGGACTCAAACATACACACACCAACTAAAAATGATAAAGATTACTCACACACCAACAATGCATAAACTATATGAAACCAGCCAGATAATTAAGAAAAATGTAGGTGCAAAGTTAATATTTAAGATTTTAGAGGGTCAAAAGTAGCAATTTCTAGAGCTTGAGAGAAGAGGAAGAAGAAATATTCGAGTTAGCGCAGAGAGATACACTTTTTTTATGTACAAAGGCTCTACTTTGAAAAGCGCCAGTTTTAGAACTGATGATATGCATGGAAGCTAGCTTTGAGCTTGCTTTGCATGCATGCGAATATCATTTCCCGAGATTTTTAATAGGCATTGAATTCTAAATATTTGTTTGCATTGAAGAAGATATATATTTGTGAATAAAATAAAGATATTTTAAGCGAAACTAGAAATGGGGATGATATATTTATTTAGCATCTTGTAAAGAACAGAAATATGATCTCTCTCCACTGAATTTATGCAACAGCTAGAGATATTAAAATTTGATCAATTTGGTTGGTTAAGATTATGTGTCTGCTGTCATTCGTGCAGACTTCCAACACATAATACAAGCTGAATAGAGAAGTATGTACCTACAAGCTTCAGACCTAAGTCGAAGTTTCCCCCATTGATAGCAACAGAAATAGTCAAAAGAAACATAAATGGAAGGGTTAGGATCAAAGAAAGGAAGGGATCTATGTCTGAATGGGAAAAAAAACTTACCACTGAGATGAATGATATCAGAAGATTATGAAGTGAATTAAACTATCAGCAGAGAAATGAATAGTAGAAAAGTCATGATTAGTGAGTGAACTAAAATATCTAATGTTGGAAAAACACCATCAGGATAGAAATGTTATAAAAGATTGAATCTTAGAACTTTATAAAAAATAAGAAAGCTTTTGAAATTAGGTTCTAATCATTCAAAAAATGACCACAGCTTGAATGTAGAAGATGATCAATGAAGAAAACATTAGCAAAATGGGAAGAAAAAACATGCTAAAAGCCTAAAACATACCACATAAATAGAGAAATGGAGAAAATCTCGAGAGCTAAAATAAATGGCGAAAACTGTACTTTGTGTAGTATTCAAGGAAAAGTAAAGTGGCATCGGCATCGTTCGGGAGCATTCTTGCTCTGATCGAGTTGCACAAATTAGAGGATTTCCTACAATAGTACAGCAGAAACAAAGAAAGATAGCAAATTAAAAGGGTTTCCACTTTTTGTTACAAAAAGAGAGCAAACAAATATTTATAGAGTTATTACTTGAATGTTCTCGCAGGTAACCTTGATATACTACCTCTCAAATTGTTATAAGAGAATTCCTTGAAACATGAAAACTGAAAAATAAAACTTTCTTAAGCTACAAATCTCCATTATACACAAAAACTTATTCATTATGCATCAAAAGATTAAGAGAACCACAAGAAAGCAGGCTGTGTAATGATAGCTAAAGACAAAAGGAAATGTTCCAAATAGACTGTTATTGTTAAGTTTGCTGATCTCAATTCAAATACCCATGATTAGCTTCATACCAAATACCCAATAATTTAATAATGCATAGATGATTAGAACTGAAAATACTTTAAATGTTCTACTTACAGGTATTCAAGGTTTTAGAGGTAGCCTAGAAAAGTGGCAATATCACTAGTAAAGAGATTATTAGAGAGATTACGTATATGAAGGTTTGTGTGCTTTCCAAGCTCAGGTGGAATTGGTCCTGATATGTTGTTATTTTGTAAGAGCCTCGAAAACATGTCTTAATTAATAGTAAATTTAAATAGGCATCTAAAATATTCTGATGAAAAGAATTGTTAGAATCACATTTTCTTTTGTGGGAACTTACCTAGTCTGAAGATTCGACAAGTTCCCTATACTTGGGCAGAGAGAATAACGGCTGAATTTTGACTTGGAACTCCTCTACAACACCACCATTAAAACACCTTCACAGAAAAATAATAGGTCTACTCTCGTTTATTTTTACACGACATGTAGGCAAATAATAAGAAGAGAAGAGGTCCAAAAAGTACAATGAAGTGAGAAGACTAAATCATGGGATTAAAGTGGTTTAATCATTGCAAAACCAAACTAAACTAAGCGTGTGCATTTGCACAAGTTACAGAAGAACAATCCCCACACTGTTAGTTACAACTTGGAAACCATCTTATGAAATTATCCACAAATAAATAATAAGAAAAACAAAATCACTTTTTGATTTATTAAATCTTTCATAATCATTGTATCTAGTGATTATATACAATATTTTGATCTTTAATTTTGTTTTTCAAAAGTACCTACCTACATTAGCAAAAAAAAACAACAAATGAATTGGGCCAAACATAAAGACCCAATCATATTGAATTCTGTAGAATAAATAAATAAAAATTTTATTGATCAATACCCATTTGTGCGAAACTGTCATCTCTACATTCAGGTTCAAAGCATTTAGGATGCCTGTCAATGACATGTAGGGGATCCCATGTTAAGAGATTCAAAATTCAGTTACCCACAATTATTGGCTAATGAAATGATAAAACTGAAGTACGCATAGGAAAATAATCAAACAGAAACACTGTATATGGGCAGTGGAATTCATATTAGGAATTTAACCTTAGTGGTGATTTCTAACCAGATAGCCAACCTGACGATGATTTCTAACCCAATAGCCAACTTGGCGATGATTTCTAACCCGATAGCCATCCTAGCGATGATTTCTAGCCCGATGGCCAACCTGGCGGGGGCCCCGACATGATGGACGTCGGATTTGGGCCGCATTGAGTCTATTGGCGGAAGAAGAAACAGAAAACTCAACGAGCGCGAGAGTAACTTTCGAAAAGTCAAGGAATAAAGAGCCAGGGGGCTAAGAGTTAGTGTTAGGGAGCTGAAAGGGAAGGCCAGAGGTTCAGATTGGAGCCCCGGGTCACTCAGGCGAGAGGGGACTAACCTAGGCAACAAGACAAGACAATTAGGAGAGAAGCTGATTGCTCGGGCAACTAGAGCACAACCAACCTGACGATGATTTCTAACCCAATAGCCAACTTGGCGATGATTTCTAACCCGATAGCCATCCTAGCGATGATTTCTAGCCCGATGGCCAACCCGGCGATGATTTCTAACCCGATAGCCAACCTGGCGGGGGCCCCGACATGATGGACGTCGGATTTGGGCCGCATTGAGTCTATTGGCGGAAGAAGAAACATAAAACTCAACGAGCACGAGAGTAACCTTCGAAAAGTCAAGGAATAAAGAGCCAGGGGGCTAAGAATTAGTGTTAGGGAGCTAAAAGGGAAGGCTAGAGGTTCAGATTGGAGCCCCGGGTCACTCAGGCGAGAGGGGACTCGCCTAGGCAACCAGACAAGACAATTGGGAGAGAAGCTGATCGCTTGGGAGACTAGAGTACAACCAAAACTCAAGATGGGATGTCACATAGGCGACAATTGCATTCTCGCCCAGGCGAGAACAGATTCGCCTGAGCGAACACTTAAATTCTCACCCAGGCGAGTTTCGAGAGGGCTAGAGTCACAGGCAGGTTGCTATGGTTTTTCGTCCTTTGTCTTTTGTTTTCTAGCTTCTAGGTTTCTACTTTGGGTATTTTAGTATCTTACTATTTTAGGGTTAGGTCTTTGTTGTACTTGCTATATAAGGTCCTTAGCGTTGCTTGATTTTTATGAAAAAGTGTATTGCATTTTGAGCTTGAGATGAGCTTTAATGGAGAGTGAGTTTTCTTCGCCATTTGGGTTTGGTGTGAGGCCAAGGGTGTGGTACCCATGTAATGTTCTTGATCTTCTCTTTTGCCACTTTCTAATTTCTTGCATTTATTTCTTATAATTTGATTGCTTGAATCCCTAAAACCCTACCTCTTGAGCTAAGCTTGATGCCCATCCTTGTGGATTGATTCCAATTTCAACCCATCGATCCACAACCTTTGTTCGGCTCGAGATTTGCTCGATTTTCCACCAATTTGAGCGCTTGTTTCAAAGCCCTAGCAAGGCACTACATGATTCCCCATTGAATGCCGAGTGAATACCTAACCTAGAGGATGCTAGAGTTTTATCTCTAGGATCGCACATTCCGCAAATCTAACGGATCTTGCGCACCGGATTGGACCCTTCTCAAATCTAACATGGCTACCTAGGCGAAAATCCACGAAACCCCAAGGTATCACTTTAATTTGGGTTTTCTGGTTCAATTAATTAACTTAATTTTAGCAATAGCATCTCATAAGAATTTTGGGGTCGCTGGCGTCACAACCTGCCACCATGTCTAATGGCGATGGATTGCCAAGACCGACCACACCCTATCACACTAGACCATCCTCCATCACAATCCCAAAGACCGCGGACTTCGTTTAAGTTTATTCTCTGCCATGAAATAGCCTCGTAGCATGTGATCAATGTTTAACTATCCACATCCCCCCTTTCAATGCCCGCAAAAAAAAAATGGTGTGATCTACATATTGATGTGCCATGGAAAGGTCATTCCGTGCCATCTCAAGTCCTTTAGCAGTGCTTCACATCAGTCTTTCTCCAAACAGATCAAACATGAAGGGGGTAGAGGATCTCCCTTGTAGGCCTTACGAACTTCTAAAAATTCCTTAGCCGCATCATGACCATTGCAGAAAATCACGCATTCGTTATACATCAACTGATCTGTTTCATCCATTTTTGCCCGAAACCAAATCTCTGCATCATATATAGTCCAAATAGGGCCGTACATTCCAAAATATGATGCCCATCTATGAACATGCTTGTTTTTTTTATTGGAGTTGGGGGGGGGGGGGGAGGATAATGGCCCCCATAACCGGTTTTATTCGCTCTTGACTCTGCTTTGGGATAACATTAAAAAGAAAGCCAATACTTGCACCCCAAACAGAAGCCATTGCACCATTTAAAAAGAAAAATAAAAAGTGAAAAAGGGTGCAAGTTACAAAAATGGTGCAAGGACTTGCACCCACCATTTAAAGTCATTCTAAAAGATGGTGCAAGTTTTGAGTCGTTCCTTTTCCCCCTGTTTTGAGTCGTTCTTTCTCTTGAAAGCGTGAGAAACAAAAACAGCACGGGAAATGAAGAGACAAGCAAAGAAAGAGAAAACGGTCGAGAAGAAAGGCTTCACTTAGTTTGTGCTCAAGAAGAGGAAAACAATCGACGATCAACAATATAAAGCTTATAGATCTATTGCATGAAGCATATACTGTTGATTTGGACGAAGAAGAGTTTTTCTCTCAAAAGAAAACAATTGCCTTTTTTTTAAGTGGGGTGCAATCACATAGGGTACCTCTGTTTGCCCCCCACACATTTTCTAATAGCGCCCACGTTCCAAACCTCTTGAAAACCATTGATTGCTTCAGATCAGATGATGGAGATCGTGTTTCACCACAATCTTCCACACAATAGATCTTGAGAGCATGGCGCACCTATCGGACGATCTGTTTTTTATTCCATGTGTCACAGATCCCCAAAAAATGGCATTAAATTCACGCTTGAGCGTGATTTGTGTCATATGATTCAATGCCATTTTTGGGGGATCTGTGACACATGGAATAAAAAACTGACAGTCGGATTGGTGCGCCATGCTCTCAAGAATATCGGGGTGAAACATGATCATCATCTGATCCAAAGAAATCAATGGTTTTTAAGGGGTCTGAGACGTAGGTGCACACATGGAATAAAAAACTGACTGTCGGATTGGTGCGCTATGCTCTCAAGAATATCGGGGTGAAGCATGATCTTCATCATCTGATCCAAAGAAATCAATGGTTTTTAAGTGGTCTGGGTCGTAGGTGCACACAGAGCGTACCCAATCACATAATGCTCTATAAGATAATGCTCACTTTATTATTATTTTTTTCCGATTTTTAGTGGGGTGCAATCACTAAAATGGTGCAACGGCTGATATTTGGGGTGCACGTATTGGCTCCCTATTAAAAAAGATTGAATTGATGCACTTGCCCGATTTCCCTCCCTTTTCTATAAAATTCCGCAAAGATTTTCTCAAGTTCCTGTTGATCAACTCCCAAATGCATTTGTAAAACCGACATGTGAAACCATCCAGGCTTGGGTCGCGATCTTGTACTTCATAACTTTGCTTGCACATGTGTAATTTTTATGTGATATGTGCTTAAAATATAAAAAAAGACTACTAAATCCTCCACTTTTTTACTATTGAATTATTAAATAAACTTTATTCTTATGCAAAAAGTACTTAATAATATGTATCTTTGTGCTCCTCGCATGGGTTTGGGCTCCTCGCATGGCTGGGGCATGAGGTTGAGAGAGGGGTAGTTTCTCGCTACTAGCCTCTTCGTGTCTGTGTGTTTTGTTGTTTGGGTTGCTGCCTTGCTGGCTCAGGTTTGAAGTATCACGTTCTCGTTAAAAAAAAGTATCTTTGTATAAAAACATCATATGCATCTTTAGATGTTTTTTTTTCCTTCTATTTTTGATTTTTTTTTTCAACAAAAAAGAAAAAGAAAAAGAAAAGAATATCGCTTTATATCGCAATACTAGTAGAAAATCATATTATATCCCAATACCAATATTGTTGGTTCTGGGAGGTGGCCGATATAACCATTGGTACCAGTTTTAAACCTCGGGTCTCACAATGAGTTAGAATCAGGTGTCCAATCTGTTCTCTAAGGGTTGTCATGCACAGATATTTATGAGCGCCAAATCAGTGAAAGGTGAAAAATGTACTCTTTACAGTAATACACAGGCCAATATCTCGAGATTTGGCCAGTTTGGTGGAGGAACCATTCGCTGTCTGGTGCGCAGGTTTGGGACCTGATACGAAGTCTTTACATTAATACCTGCTCATATTGAAATATGAATTTTGGGCTCACGACGAAGTTATTGATGGATTTAGTTAAAGGACTGCATTTATCAGAGCTATTTTGTCCTATCCGTAGCTGCCTCAGTCGGGTACATCTCATTCTATACTGTTTGCAGTTCGTCAATTACTAACGAAACTGATAAAATAATTGTCCATTGTAAAAACCAACATTGTAAATCTAAATTACAAAATTATTCTCCTCACATGTTGAAATATGAATGCATCCATCGGTGTGTATATATATATATATATATATATATATATATATATATATATATATATGAGAAATTCCATATATGCTTAAATGAGAAGGGTCTCATCTAAAACATATATGGAAGCTTACTCACTGTTTTGCACTCATTCTGGCGGCCTCTTCTCTATGCTTATACAATAATATCTGTTCATCACTCCTCTTTGATAAATCTTTCTTTCAACTGAGTGAACATTTTTGTTACTCTTGATAAATACTGATCAGTATGGTGTATGGTTCAGGCCATGGCGCAGGTTGGAGGCTTGGTGATGCTGCAACCCGAAGTCGGGGGCTCCCGTGAGAACTTCTTCTTTGCAGGGATCGACAAAGTGAGGTTTCGGAAACCTGTGATTGCTGGGGACACCTTGGTTATGAGAATGACATTGGTGAAGTTGCAAAAACGCTTTGGAATCGCAAAGATGGATGGGAAGGCTTATGTTGGGGGCGAGGTGGTATGCGAGGGCGAGTTCTTGCTGGCTACTGGGACTGTGGGTGAATGATGTGCATCCAAGCATCCGTCCCCTTTCGCATCATCATAATCTATCGATCACTTGCATTTTCTTCCCTTTTATTCAATCAAAATTTCCTTAATTTTCGTGAAAACCTTTGTTCCCACCTTTTGAAAGTTGTGGGTTTCATGCCAAAAACCTGTCTTCATGAATAAGTGGATTAATTTATAGATTCTTTTGGTTGAGCTTATGTTCTGTTGGATATCTGTTTTCTCTGGGGAAGCTTGTGAAAGTTCCTAAAGACAGGTGCAAATTACTTCATTAAATATTATAAATATAGAGCCCTGGTGAAGCCATTTGTGAATATTCACAAGGAGCCATAGCAGAAGGAGCCACACCACAAGCACCACATTATTATTGCATTAAAGAAATAATCGTAATAAAATAAATTTGCACGCATGCTTTGGCCTTTGGTCATCGTAGCTAGGGGTGCAAGAAAAAACCGAAAACCTGAAACTGACCCAAAAACTTGCCAAATCCAACCGGACTGAACCGGCCAGAACTGATTCGATATCGATCCGATTCCGGTTCGGTTCGGTTTGGCGAAAACTGAACCGCTTAGGTAGGATTAGAAAATTGAAAAAAATCTGAAAAACTAGCTTAAAGTATAAAAATAATTAAAAAAAATGAAACTGACCCGAAAAAACTGAAAATTTCGGGTTTCAGTTCCCCCCCCCCCCCCCGCCACCCCAAAAGAAAATGGAAACGAAACCGAATCAATTCATTTTGGTTCAGTTCCGGCTGAACGTCGAACCATGATAATTTTTATTATATTCTATTTAGGATCATTATTCCATATCTTAATTGGGTGGGTATGATACTTGCATTCATGCATGAATTCCTATGTATACCAACAAGATTTTAGGGACATGTGAGATGTGAAAATGCAATTTAGGCCGTCTGATTTAAAGTTCATGATCTATAGATCTTTAGTGGATAAGATTGGCACGAAATATAATCTCCATTATGTGATTAAATATGGCCAAAGGGTATTATTGATTCAACGGTTGATAACAATAGATCATATGGTAAATACCGTGTTTTGCTTTAACTTATCCACAAAGAATCTATAGATAATAAACTTTAAATCAAATAATCTAAATTATGTTTTCACATGTCCCTAGAATACAAATTTTTTTTTTAATGATTGGCTGATGTTGGGTCAATGTTGTATTCGAAGTTATACTTCAAGGATTTGATCTCCAAAGAGTTGGGTAGGGTGTTAACGTGATGAGCAAATCTTATGGCTTGGTATTAGATCAATGTTAATTCACTTCTATATTAGATCAATCTTAAGCAAGTTGTCTAAATTTAAGTTCTTCTATATGAGCTTTAAGGCTGTGTTTGGGAATGGGATTATTCTTTACAGGCAAAAAGCAGCCCGCTTAAAAGAGTAGATTTAAATAAATCTTTTAAACATACTCAAATTCAGTTCTTACACTCCCAGAGTCAACAGCACTTACAACCAAACACAAACTAAACTAAAGTGTCCTGTGTCAGAACATAGAGCTGCCTTTTTCCTTGAAACAGCAATGCCAACTACAGACCACCTAAATTTTTTTATCTCATGATGTATATTGAACTTGATTTTCAAGCTCCGAAATTTGGATGGGTTTGGTGGGACCGAGTTGCTACTGGAATCCATTTCGGTCTTTCAAAAGCCAGTCATATAATGTTTTGGGTGGGGCCCATTAATTTAATCAGCCCAATTACATGTGACCCGTTAATCTATGCAACCCATTAGTTTGAGTGGTCCATTAGTGTGAACGGTTAGATATTTAAAAGTTTTAAAACTCGTGTCTTTTTGCAAAATTTGTTTTTTTCGAAAGAAGTATCTTTTTTAAAATGCATTTTTTAAAAAGAAATATCTTTCCAAAGTGGTGTATTTTTCGGAAGGAATGTTTGGAGCATCTTTTCAAGAAAATGGTGTATTAATACACCACTTGATTTTCTATTTAAAGAATCAAAAATCATTATTTTCTAATTATAATAGAGTCTTCTTTATTCTCTTTAGTTCTATCTTTAAAGGTCTTGATCAGAGTATTCTTGCAGTATTTAGTGTTCGGATAGCGTGAATGGATTCACCAAATCCTTTACAAGAATGCACAATCGGTTTGCTGTATCCTGAAAACAGTTTGCCGGTAACCAGTTGGTGACTACTTTGTCGAAGTGGTGGGGCAAATATTGGTTTAAAGACGGTAATATTTCTCATGCCTCGGACCGATTCGCTATATTATTTCGGGTCAACATTTCACAATTTTTTCAATAATTTTAGACTATTATTTGTTAATTTCAAATGAATTATAGCGGAGGAATCGTGATGTCGAAATCTATCGCGGAGAACTATGGTGACGCGCCCATCTTATAGCAAAGTGATTGTCTTTGCACTTGAAATTCTCTATTTCATATAGAGAAGTACACCATAGAGTCGAAATCAGTGATGACTCGTCTGAGCGTACTGTTGGATTTGAGGCGACGTTTTAAATTTGAGTGGTTATTGTCTCCAGTTCCCACACATGGAAGTTTAGAGTGTGGGAATGTTATAGTTGGCAAAAGAGATACAATCGTTTCATGAAGTTTGTTTAAGTTTCCTTTCAGTAACGGGTAAATAGAATTTGACTTCATTTATTATTATTAATTTTTAATTTGATTGTGCCTTCTCCATGACATATATGCAATTACGTTTGTTAGAATTTGTTTTGATGTTTGAAGAAGCACGGTACATGGTATTTCTTCTAAACATTAATTTTATAAAATATCTTATTAATTTAAGGATTATAGAGGCATACCATTCCACTAATATGATGCATGCCAATCCTAATAATCAAGATGCTTAGAATCCTCTGGCGTGATTTTGAATAAATCAAATGTGCTAATGATGGGATGATTGTTAGACTACTTTGATAGATCCAATATGTGTATCATGTTGCTAAAAGTGGACATCAATGCTATTTCCTTATTATATATGTTGTGGGGGTTGACTCATTCAATGAGTAACACGAAAACTTGGTAAATCTTTGTTGAGATAAGATATAACATTCATGTGTTTAAATGAGGTCATATATGTGCGATTTTAATTAAATGATCGGATTTAGCTCTATAGTCATTGAGTGGCCTTGATCGATTGGGCATGTCGTTGAATCATTAGCAATGATAAAATGTATATGATTTTTTGGTAACATCGAGTTATTACCAAAAAGATTGGTATGATCATCTATAGATGTTCAAATAATTCTGATTAGATTATCATATTTATTTTATAAAATTTTAATTATTTGCTTTAAGAAACATGATTATTTCGTTTCAAGCATACATAAAACTCTGACATCTTGCATAACATGAATGTTCTATTGCTTTGAGTTTATTGAAAAATGAATTGAGTATAAATGTTAAGAATTATCTTAAGAAGATAATAGATTTAGATTTAAAAATCTAAATTGTTTGAAGATGATTTTCCTTTAATAAAGGAAGTCATGATTTCACAAGAGATATTAAGAAGTCACTATAAATCTCATTGCGTGTATTGTTCGTACAGTCTCGCAAGATATGTTAAAAAACAATTATGAATCTCATTGAGTGTGTTGTATTGAAATAGATAGAGAAATGAAGTGATTTAAGAGTCAATTGTTAGATGTACTAATAAAGATTAAGTCAAAACTTCTGAATTTTCTATGAAACTTGTTTCTTTGTCAATGAACAAGAAAAAAAATGATATGTGGTTCCAGGCAGAAATATTCGAAGAAACACTTTATGTGCTGATAACTATAATTATGATCAATTATGGAAAGTATTAGTTTAAAAGAAGAATCTCGATAGGATTAAAATAATTTTCCCAAACAGTCACTTACGATGGGAACCCTACCTAATATTTGTTTGGTCAATGTTTGGCTTCAAAAGGGAAGAACAAGTCGTAAATCTGTGACGGATAAAGGGGCACTACACTGATGAGAATTAAATTTTCATAAACATTCCAAGAAGAATAGTGTTTTACCTGTAATGAATAAGGGGAGGTTGAGCATTGCTCTTAATAGATGCTATAACACAATGTATTGAGATGTTAAAGTTACAGGTGCATCTCTTATAAGTCTACCTATTTAAGTGTGAGGGTGGATCTGCTTTCAATGAGACAATGTTTTATCTTATAAACGCTTATAAAAATCAGGATACTAGCCAAGGATCAAAATTTCGGCTGAAATTACTGAAATTTCGGTCTAAATTATTGGTTTTGGTCCCCATTGAAATGAAATTTTTGACCAAAATTTCGGTCTTTTTGGTATGGGGATCAAAATTTCAGCCGAAATTTCAACCAAATTTTCGATTTTTGGTTTTGGTCATGCTCGAAATCGAAATTTTGATCCTTGGTACTAGCATAAGGCCTAAATGTGCTAACTTATTTATTGAATACAAAATATATGAAATATGTGCGTGAAATAGTTCTGATTTGTAGTATAAGATTGTTAGTTCAAGACTTAGTTTTACTAAAAATTTTGACAAACTTTGAGTTATTTCCACTAAACTGAAAATTCAAGTATGTAAGACATTTCCATTTATGCATATATTTCTAGCTTTGCTCTGATTTAAAACTTTTAAATAGTGGGAGATTGTTAGATATTTAAAAGTTCTAAAACTTATGTCTTTTTCACAATGTGTTTTATCAAAAGAAGTGTCTTTCTAGAGTGCTATGTCTTTTTCGAAGGAATGCCTATAATATCTTTTCAAGAAAATGGTGTATTAACATATCACTTGATTTTCTATTTAACGAATTTAAAATTATTATTTTCTAACTACAATGGAGTCTCCTTTCTTTTTTTTGGTTATGCCTTTAAAGGCCTTAATCAAAACGTTCTTGCAATATTTAGTATTCGGATAACGTGAACTGATTCACCAAATTCTCACAAGAAAACACAATCAGTTTATTATATTATGGAACCAATTTATTAGTAATTTGTTGGTGACCACTTTGTCAAAGTGGTGGAAGCAAATATTTGCTTAAAGACAATAATATTTCTCGTGTCTCAGACCGATTTCATATATTATTTCATGTCATCATTTCACAAATTTTTCAATATTAATGCAACCAATTCATTGATGCAGCCCATTAGTTTTAGTTTCATGCAATCTCACCATTTTTTTTGCAGCCCGCTCCTAAATGACTCATTCAATTTAGGGAAAATTAGAAAAAAAGTGACTCGTTGGAGAAAGTTTGTATATTATAAGACTTTAGAAATTTTTAGGAAAAAAAGAGGATTGACACACGTTCCAATGTCCCTTAAAAAAACCATTCGATGCATGACACAGTGATTTGAAATTATAAACAAGGTCTTCAAAAAGTCACTTGGGAAGCATAAAGGGGTTTGGTCAGATCCTACCAAGTAGGACCCGAAATCGGGTTCTACTTTATCTCTCACCATCCACGTAGAAGATATTTGACGTTAAGGGGAATCTTGGAAATCATAAATGCTTGTTAGAGAAATTAAAGGAGTAATAGCGAGAAGGTGATGTAGAGAAGAGAGAAGGAGATAGCCACCCGTCTCTTTTCTTACGTTGGGGTTAATTTGTGGAAACCAATAAATTGGTGGGAGAGAAATTAAAAGAGTGAGAGAGAGAAACTAATCTAGAGGAGAGAGAAAGTAAAAAATCTGTCAAATCATATTTTGGGTAAGATTTTAGGCAAAAAAATAAATTAAATTTCGAGAAAGATTCTAGGCAAAAAAATAAATTAAAATTTTCTTCTTCATTCTAACGAAATAATAGCCTTATTTTGGATAAGATTTTAGGCAAAAAAAAAAACCAACTATTATATTGGCTTAAAATTATAAGGAATAATAAGTTTTAATGAAGACCTATGTTAGTAATTTTGTAATGGCCTAAGATTTTTTTTACTTTTTTGTAGATATTAAAACTTATTTTTTTTATTATGGCCACAGTGACAAATTTCCGCGAATTACAAATGAAGGGGTAAAACAAAATTATTTTTTCGAAACTTTTTGTAGATATTAAAACTGATTTTTCTTTATTTTTCGGACAATTTTTCGAAAGTTTTCAAAATATATCCAAAATGAACCTCCACCAAAATATTGCAGAAAATAAAAAATTTCACTATGAACATGACCGTGTAAAAATTATATTTTTTAATATGTCAAAATATTTAAATTTTTTTCCTTTACTTTTCTTAATATATATGTAAAAAAAAAAGTCGCAAGAAAAATTATTTTTATTTATTTTTATTGTACCATCACATCATTTTAGTTTTTCCCATCATGAATTCAAATTTGACACCATGGTTATCCATCGGTCCAACGGGTTCCAACCGAATACAGAAAGATTGGGCAACATGAAATATTTGGCGTGGAGCTGGATTTAGAGATCTTAGCTATGAAATTGGAGTGGCCTTTTGGGTTATTGGGTCACATTAGATTGCGAGTCATTACGTATTGTAATATTGCTTGGGAACTGAAAGAGAAAGTGGATTGTTTTGATGATGGTCTTAGGTTGTGTTTGGGTTAGCACTTATAAGAGTAAAAGTAACTTTTTGCCTGCTCTCTGCCAGAGCAGATAAAGATTTTGATGATGGTCTTAGGCTGTGTTTGGGTTGGCGCTTATAAGAGTAGAAGCAACTCTTTGCCTGCTCTCTGCCACAACAGATAAAGAGAGCAGATAGAGAGTTGTTTTATCACTTAAAATAGCTTCCCGTCAGAGCAAATGGGGTGAGGAGATGCATTACCAAACAGGAAAGCAGTTGTCTGAAGCCAAAGAGTAAAAGAGCTGCTCTTTGCCCTAAAAGAGCTAACACAAACGCATCCTTATAATATTGCTTGGGAATTGAAGATGATATTATATTGTTTGTTCACAACCTATATTTGAATGTAATTTTAGCGTATACCATTGTCGATAATGAATCAAATTATACTATCCCCATTCATCAACCTATATGGTCCACCTAAGATATAGATTATTACTAGTTGATCAATGTACTAGATAATTGCCTAAGAGGTCGCACCTTGGTGCAATGACTAGTTGCAAACCCAAAAATTTAAATAGTTTTTCAGGGTAGGTTACTGCAATACAGTTGTCTCATATAGAGCTACCAATAAATTTTTCGGGTTGATATTAGACTCATTGAGTTTGAATTGTTAATTGGACCATCAAGTTAGGTTTTGCCCGATTTGGGTCTTGGCACACATACTAAAGATACCTATAAAGGTCAATTTTTTATACAACAAGAAAACACAAGTACTTTTAATATGAGAGCCATCACTCACACACAATGTTGGCCCAAGCACGCAATTTAAAAGAAAAGCTAGATAATATATTTTGCGCCATGTGCAAATACCACCTAAGTCATCTCACTCGTAGGATATGATCTAAATTTTTGCAGCCTTGCGAATTTAAGACCAGCCCACAATGGTTTCAAAAAATTTTACAGCCTTGACTAAAACAAATTGCACCACCATTTGAGTAAAATGTAAAATAACATCATTGATAGGATGGGCTACAGATTAAAACAACATGATACCACATGCATGGGTATACCGAAACACATATCCAAGGACAAACATAGTCCCTCATTACATACATAGAATTTCGGGATGGGTTGAAACGTTAGGTTCAAGGGATCAAATCCTAACTTACACATCTAAGATGAATCTATAGATTAAAAAAATATATATATACTAATTTAGTAACTCCTATAGGGCCAAAGCCCAATCACTAGTAAATTTATAAGAATCACAATTAAAACCTCAACTTCCAAATTAATAAGCGATATTGAGCATTCTCCAGTCTCAATAACCAAAATTAGGAGAGGAAAAAGTAAAAAAAATAAAAATATATTGTGCTATAATTAGTTCCTGACAAAATGTCTCCATAATTTCAAAATTTTGGTGGCTCTTCCAAATCTATGGTTGAAAATGGCCTTGCAAAAAAACATCATTCTTTATTCTTCTCAACTATTTTCCAAAGGGGAAGGTAAGCTTCACTTAGTTTTTGAAAATATTAAAAAAGAAACAAAATCTTTTAGAGAGATAATATGGAGCTAACGGATTAAACCACCAATTCTGAATGGGAAAGTATAGTCATTAGAATCCATGCTTAAAAACTACCTTACAACTAAACTCTATTCTCTACTCTTCTCAATTAATTTTTCAAAGGAAAATGTTAGCTTTCACTTAGTTCTTGAAAAGATTTAAAGAAATAAATCTTTTAGAGAAATAACATGAGACTAACAGATTAGACCTCCAATTTTGAATGTGAAGGTTCAATCAAAATTTTTATAATAAAAGTTACCCAAAGAGAACTTCAATTTATCATATGGGTCATCTTTATCAAACATAAGGGACACTTCATAATCAAAAGCATGACCAATGCATGAAAAATTATTAGAATTATATAGCCCTGTAGAAAATATAAGATATTAATTGATACGCATAACTAAAGTTTACAACTCAATAATTTAAGAAAAATAATATTACCTGAAAAAAAGTAACATTAAACAAAAAATTGGAAAGGTCATGTAAAAATTAAAAAATAAAAAATTAAGATTAGTTAGAATAGTGCAATTACTAGATTGTTTACCTTTATGCCCTACAGTAGACCAAATACATCAGTTATCTATGATATGAATATGCATATATATTTTTTTACAAAATGAAGATTAAGTAGTGCAATTACCTGATTGTAGGAGAGCACCTTGTGACGGGGGCACGCGGTGTGACCATCCGGGTCAGCCGTAGGGCTACTTTTCTTCTCCAAGTGTTGAGTATGATTGGTGCGTCAAGGCCATGAGGGCGGGACCGTATATACTGGGCTGAGCCACGTTGGTGTCGCGACACATTGGGGTGGAGGGTAAAGACTTGGTCGCGACACGATCGCGACATGGTCAGTTGGGCTGGCGTTGCAGGGCGTTGCGAGGTGAATAGTAAAGTATGACAAACCAAGAGGTTTGAGGTTCTCCCTCCATTTCGCCTGAATTACTGTTTTACCCTTATATAGGGGGACATGAGTTGGGGTCCCCCGGCCCTACACGTGCACTAGCCTCGTGGGCTTGTGTGCGTGCATCCGGGCCACGCTTAGGGCGTGGTCGTCCAAGCTACGTCGTGTACTAGGGCCATCGCGTTGGTGGTTCCCAACCACCTTCGAGGTGCGGGTTCTAGCGCAAAGGGGGCTTGATGTATGCTCGTCGCTGCCTATCGCTATATCACTCGTCGTTGCATGTTGCCTAACATTCATCGTTACCTGTTGCCTTGACAATCGTCGTTGCCGGCTCTAACCTGCTGTGTTGCTTCGCAGGGCGAAGTCTGAACGTAGAGGTTGAGGTGAAGCTTGAGTAGGATAAGCCTTCCACCCTTCGTAGCATCTGGGAATCTGCATCGCGTGCCTCATTTGAGAGAAATAGGATGACTGAGTGCAGCGGGCGTTAAGTGCCGCACGGGCTGACACTGCTAGAAGAGTGACCCCGTGACATTTGGTATCAGAGCCACAGTGATGGCTGAGATGGAAGGGACCAGCGAGGATGCAAGACGACGGACAAGAGAACAACTAGATAGTTTGGAAGCTCAATCGGACCAGCTCGAGTCGGTGGTATCGGTAATGACACTATATGGGGAACGACTGAATAGGCATGAAAGGATCAATGCCGATGTGGCTGAGACCGTAGAGCAATTGGCAGCAGAGGTACGAGAAATTAAGGTCACGTTGGAGGAGGTACATAACGAGATGAGCGTGCTGAAAAAGCTCATCCTGGCTATGCCACTTGGGGTGCCAGCAGGGACGCCGACACCTCGATTTAAGTTCCCCGAGCCAGAGACGTTCAAGGGCTCCCGCGAGGCGAAGGACCTCGAGAACTTCATATGGGACGTGGAGGAGTACCTCGAAACGCTGAGGGACCTCGATGCTAAAGTTAAGCTAAGAATTGCATCGAGATACTTGGTCGGTAATGCCAAGTTATGGTGGAGGCACCGAGTGTCAGAGGTGCGCATGGAGAATGGTGCAGTCAATTCTTGGGCCGATCTGAAGAAAGAGCTGCAGGTTCAATTTCTACCTACCAACGTCGGATGGTCAGCACGAAAGACATTATCGACATTGAAGCATACGGGACCATTGCACGAGTACATTAAGACTTTTACGAGCCTGATGTTAGACATTGACGAAATGAGTGAGAAGGATCGGATCTTCTACTTTATAGATGGCTTGGCGCTATGGGCGCAGCGGAAGTTGACTTATATAGGGTTGAAGACCCTAGATGAGAATTTGGCTGCTGCAGAGCAGCTAATCGAATACCGCTTTGAGAAAGAGAAGACAGTCCAAGCATCCACTAACAATGCTGACAAGTAGGCAAAGAAGCAGAATGATATAGGACATGTGCGATTTGGTCAGGACAAAGGCAGTAGGTATGAAAAGAAGAGAGACGAAAGGCCGACCAAGAAGGGCTGCTTCATGTGTAATGGGCAACATCTGGTGCGAGATTGTCCAGAGAAGGCTGCCTTGAACGCGATGGTCGCGAAAAAGGGAAAGAAAAAGGTTGATGATGAGGCGCCCATTGCTAGAGTAGGGGCGCTCCGACTAATTGACTGTTGAGAAAGAAGTACACCGCGGTTTTGTTGGTGTGGGCCGTGGGAAGACTCAGACACCAACTGTGTACAGATTTTGAAGTGTGCAGTTTTGGGCATGTACAGTTTTGCTACATAGAGTGAAGGCAGGGTGCTGTCGAGAAATCGTGGCAGGTGACATATAGGACTGAACTTCAGAATGTGTGCCTTCGCGTCAACGAGGACGTTGACGATTTTGAGTGGAGGATGTGACAGGGGCACGCGGCGTGGCCATCCGGGTCAGCCGTAAAGCTACTTTTCCTCTCCAAGTGTTGAGTATGACTGGTGCGTCAAGGCCATGAGGGCGGGACCGTATGTACTGGGCTGAGCCACGTTGGCGTCGCGACACGTTGGGGTGGAGGGTGAAGACTTAGTCGCGACACGGTAGCGACATGGTCAGTTGGGCTGGCATTGCGGGGTGAATAGTAAAGTATGACAAACTAAGGGGTTTGAGGTCCTCCCGCCATTTCGCCTGAATTACTGTTTTACCCTTATATAGGGGGACATGAGTTGGGGTCCCCCAACCCTACACGTGCACTAGCCTTGTGGGCTTATGTGCGTGCATCCGGGCCACGCTTAGGGCATGGTCGTCCTAGCTACGTCGTGTACTAGGGCCATCGCGTTAGTGGTTCCCAACCACTTTCGAGGTGCGGGTTCTAGCCCAAAGGGGGCTTAATGTATGCTCGTCGCTGCCTATCGCTATATCACTTGTCGTTGCATGTTGCCTTACGTTCATCATTGCCTGTTGCCTTGACAATCGTCGTTGCCGGCTCTAACCTGTTGCGTTGCTTCGCAGGGCGAAGTCCGAACGTAGAGGTTGAGGTGAAGCTTGAGTAGGACAAGCCTTCCACCCTTCGTAGCATCTGGAAATCCGCATCGCGTGCCTCATTTGAGAGAAATAGGCTGACTAAACGCAGTGGGCGTTAAGTGCCGCACGGGCTGACACTGCTAGAAGAGTGACCCCGTGACAACCTGCTCGATAATGATATGATGAAGTGAGAGCATTGCTGATTAGTGACATAGAGGATAGGTTAAAGTTTTCAAACTGACAAGATTGTTCACCTTTATCCCCTGCAGTGGATCAAATACATCGGTCATCTATGATATGTGCATATATTTTTTATAAAATGAAGATTGAATAGTGCAATTACCTAATTGTAGGAGAGCACCTACTCGATCATGACAGGATGAGGGGAGAGCATTGCCAATCATGGAAGTAAAGGATGAGCTAAAGCTTCCAAATTGATTAGATTGTTCACCTTTATGCCCTACATTGGACAAAAGATATCAATCATCTATAAATATGAACATGCATGTATTTTTCATAAAATTAATATTAAGTATTATAATTACCCGATTCTTGACCAGTCATCATTGGGCAATAACGTATGGTGTGATCGTATCCTTTGCATATACCACATTTTCTTTTTTTACTCTTCTCTAATATAGATTTGTATCTTTTTGAAGATTGACCTTTTGTTTTAACAGGCCGAGGATCGCATAAAGAAATTTGGTTGTTTCGAAGTTCTAATTCATATCCTTTTGTAATATTCTCATGTGCCTCATCACTTATAGCCTCGATTTCCTTTAAAGTCTCTTTCAAAGAATGCAAAGCGGCTTGATAACGTTTTTCAGTTGTGGCCCCCTTCGTAGCGACATTGAGAACTTCATGAGCTAAGTTCATATAGCGCAATGTTTGTAATCCATGGGAATTATCTCTCATTTCAAGGCCACAATCATCCAATACAATTCCGAACTTAGCATTTATCGTTCAACGCTTTAAGATGTATTGAGGTGGAATAGTCATGATTTGCTTAGTCCTAAAAACTGCTAATATATCCTTACACAAAAGTCTCACAAATTCAAACATTTGGCAGGTACATGTAACTTTGATTTCATTAGCATCATAAGTAACTAAAAGTGTCTGACCTTTTTTGTTTTATAATGTGTCACTTGATATTCTTCATATGACCCATCACCTTTAGTTTTTTCATCAGTGTAGTAAAGAATTTTTACCATTTGCTTTTGAAATTTTAGGAACACAAATCTTGTATATCTCTTTGCAGCCACTTTTTTCATTGGTGGCGAGCATTTAAGAATTGGTTCTGTTTGGCTCATTCTAAAGTCTTTAGCATTTTCCTTTTCACGTCGACCAGTAACTGCTATTTTGTATTGCTTAACAAATTCTTGGAGAGTGGTCTTAGAATTGACATACTTATCAAAGAAAGAGTTTATACTTGAATTGCATTGGGTTGTCATATCTGCAAGAAAGTACCTCTCAACAACATCGGAACCCAATTTGAACGCTTACTATATAAAGATTTAAGCCATCCATTTTCGACAAGATCATATTTTTCGAGCAATGATTCCCAACTAGACTCAAACTCTTCAATTGTTCCTTTAGTATAAATGCATTTCTTAAACTCTTTATTGAATGCACTATTTTCATGATATACCTCGCTCAAATTTTTACCCATGTTTTGATATATGTGCCAGATACGAAAACGATGACGACTTTGTGAGAATACCTGTTTTACTACTCCAATGATGGCTTGATCTTGATTTGTTATAATTGAGACTGGGTGACGTCCAGACATTGCCTTCAACCATCTCTCAAACAATCACACGAATGTTGATTCTCTCTCATCAAAGAAAAGAGCACAACCAAACATAACAGTTTGTAAATGATGGTTCACTCCTGTGAATAGAGCACATAGCATATTATATCTGTTCGACTTATATGTTATGTCGAACGTAACCACATCGCCAAAGTAATCGTAGTCGATTCTTGATATAGCATCCGCCCAAAAAAATTTGGTAAAGTGACCATCTTCATCCACTTGTATCGCATAGAAAAAAGAAGGATTCTCGGCTTGCTTTTCTTTGAAATAATCAAGTAAAATATTTGCATCGCCCTTTTCAAGAGTCTTCTGCCACGTAACACGCATATGATTTCTACAATCTTGTTCTGTAAAACCAATATTTTTACTTCCCCCAGCCTCTTGTTGAAATAATGACATAATTAAATTTATATGTATACTCGCCGTTCTCATATCATCAATTGAGTCTTTTACAACATCACGTATTTTTCTATGTGATGGTAATGACATAATTAAATGATGCACTTTTCTAGGTGTCATCATTGCATGATTATGATCCTTCACAAATTCCTAAACAATCCATTTTCCATTTTTTTTTCTTTTTATCTCCATTGTTGCTTTACATCCCACCCTTGTAACTCCCGATTTCTTTTTCTGTTATCTCTATTTATGTTTTTGTCAGATCGAAATCCCTCTTTCCAGCATACATATTGACGAAAAATAATTATTCCGCTTGTTGATTTACGAAGATGCTACTTTCTAATGCTGAAACCTATACTTCTAGCATATTTGTTATAGAAGGTTTCAACGCCATCTTCAGAATTAAATGCTATTTCTAAATGTGGAGTTGTATCTTTCCAATTCTCATTCCTAAGCATCTTAGGATTTAAACAGGCTTGAAGTACTTCATCTTTATCTTTAGAGCAACTATCAAATACTTCATCATGCCCATTCATAGTTGCACCAACAAAATAATTAGTTAGATTTGCACTTGACATGATTATACTTAGAAGAACAGTTTAGCATTAATATTAAGCTTCCATAAATTGTAGTTTATGTACAAACTTTTTGATAACAAAAAAAATGAAAATAATATTTTTGTGCATATTACTTTAAATCTATTTCATTGATAGTGATAAAATTTGCCAATATTTAGCGAAATTTTATAAAATTTGGCTAAAAGGGGGTCTAACGAAAATTTTGAAAAAAATTTAAGTAAATTTTGGTGATTTCTATACATAATTTCGATATATTTCGATAATTTTCGGTGACATTTCAAAATTTTCGATAATTTAATTATTGATATTTATTTTTTTTTTTATTTAAATATGTTAGTAATTTTTTTATTTAAAAATGTTAGTAATTTGTTTAGAAAATATTAAATAAATTTTAACCTATATTTTTAATCTCCAAAATTTTCCCAAATTTTTTGGAAGTTATCAAAATTAATCTGAAATGTACTGAAAGGACCCTCCACCAAAAAGTTATTGAAAACGAAAAAAACAAGGTTAGAAAGAGGGACATTTTATCCATATCTTTTCAGTAATTTTGACCAAATAAGAGTCCTCCTTGATATCTACAAAAAAGGGAAAAAAAATTAAGTAAAAAAAAAAGTACGTTATCTGGATAAATCATTGACTTCTTCTTCTTCTATAGCTTAAGAAATTTTGAGAGACGGTTGGATTTTTTTACTTTCTCTCTCCTCTAGATCAGTTTTTCTCTCGTACTCCTTTAATTTTTCTCTAACTCCTTTAATTTCTCTCCCACCAATTTATTGGTTTCCACAAATTAACCACAGCGTAAGAAAAGAGACGGGTGGATATGTCCTTCTTTCTCCTCCACATCAACTTCTCTCTATTTCTCCTTTAATTTTTCTAACAAGCATTTAAGATTTTCAAGATTCCCCCTAACATCAAATATCTTCTATATGGATTGTAAGAGATAAAGTAGAACCCTATTTACGGTCCTATTTGGTTGGACCTGACCAAACCCCAAGCATGAAAGACATTAACCTCCCTCTATTGTGAGGGAGGGGGTCGTGGGTTCGATACTCGTTTTTCACGCTGTTTTCCACCCTTGTCTTTACAAGATGTGAGTTGGGTTTTGTTAGTTAACCCTCATCACTGTAGTTGGTATTTCCTCACGCTACTCTCTAACTGTCTAACTGTCTAACTGTCATATGTGTCATATGTGTACGTGCTTATGGCCGTATAAAAAAAAAAAAAAAGAAATATTTCTATTGTCTAATAGTATAATATGCAAATTTACTGAAAATATCCCAAATCAGTTAATGCAACCCGTATCACTCCTAAAGAGACAATTGTGCAGCCCATCCAGTTAGTTTTATAATAAACCCCTTGCACGCGGTTGCACCTTGTTTTTATCACCACAAAAAGGTGAACCTCATTTTATCACTAATGGAGCGCCCCAGCATCCTATGAACGGCCCGAATTGATCCTAGCCATCTACCTAAATTTGAAATTGATTTTAGCCTTTACAATTTTACCTTCTTATAAAATTCCCTTACTATTTTATATTATTACGAATCGACAATCTGACCATCTCCTTCAACCTCTGGAAACTCATCTCCTACAACCTCCTGCAATTTATTCGAAACGCCACACCTTCACCTGCCCTTGGGCAACCGGACTTTGATTGATGGGATTCAAAAAACTTACATTAATCTTATTCTTCATTTTTTTTTCTTCGATCAGAGAATTCAAAACCCAATTTTCACCTGCTTTTTATTGGTCGGCACACTCACCACCACCGCCGATTGACTCTATTGAAACCCCCATTTTCCAACCCTATAGTTTCCCATCCTGTTAGGCCTCTTCTCCTTTGATTGGGGCCATCGAGCCGCTCGATGATGAGGTTGAAAGGGTTGCTAGAAGATCGATCACCGAAATCCTTTGATTGTGTTGACGATGAAGGTTGCCGAAAAATCGATCACTGATTGTGTTGACGGTGAAGGAAGGGGGTTGCTGGAGATTGGATAGTAATTTTCTTGTTGAAATCATTCGCACATTTGTTCGCCGAATCGAGTTAAGTGCACCTAGTATTGAAGTCGATAGGAGATTGCCAAAAGATCAATGGTCGAAATCCTTGGTTGTGTTGATTTTATTGATGATGCAGGAAGCTTTATCTTAAAAGGGTAAAATAGTAATCTCCATTATAAAAGGTACCAGCTTTGCACCATGCATCGACACGGCCCGTTTTCAAACTGCAGGGAAACTAACTTGTAATATATAAAAAAAAAAAATTCACCGAAATCATATTAAAATGCTTTAGGGGCAGCCCAAGCTAGTGGACTGCACCAAATAGTTTGATGTTGTTTAAACAGAAACTGGTTTCAAAATGAATCGGTCCGGGTTAGGTATCAAAAGAAACATGAAACCGAAACTGAACTGATTCAGTTTGGTTCGGTCGGTATTAGTTCTGGCTGAACCATATCCGCACCCCTAGTCTGCACAGGTACCATGCACAAGCACCATTCTTGGAAGTGACATACTGGAAATGCATATAGGGTAGCTCTATTTGCACCCATGGAATCTCTATAAGGGCACCATCACTGGAAATCAACAATTGCTATCGATTTTCGTCCCAATCTTCCACGCAAAGGATTATGAGACCATGGACGTACCATCAGGCGATCAACTTTTGATTCCATTTAGCGCACATCCTGAAAAATTGATCCGAGAACCACATTTGATCGGACGGTCATTCTCGGTCACTTTTTGAGATTTGTGTCACATGAAATCAAAATCTGATCGTCTGATGACACGCTGAATGTCTCAAGATTGTTTGGTGGAAGATTGGCGGAAAAATGGATCTCCGATATCCTTACGGGTCTCTCTCTCATTATTGGGCAGCATGAGCTGGGCATGCCCTGCAGGCTCTTTTGTTCAGCTCAAAATAGAACGCTACATAAGCACCCAAAATTAGTAGCCAATTGTGAGAGAGCCCTTGATGGATTTGATGGATTTCTTTTCTTTTGATCTCTTTTAATTGGACAATTTCCATATCTGAGTGGAATCCACGTAGAATTTACCTTTATAAAGCAATCATGCTTTTCATGGCTCAGTGGGAAATGTCATTTATGATGCATTTGAAATGAATCTTAAATAAAGGAATAAAGGAAAAGGGGAGTTTCAATGGAAGTGGGCATCACTCCCTGTTTTTCAAAAATGACGATAAGACCTTTTTTATTTTTTTAGTGGAATCATATCTTTGTTTGCCTTGAATTCGAAGATCAGCGCTTGTGCATGCCATCAAATACAAATCGATACCGATATGTATTGACAATATGTATCAATTTTTTTTCAAACCGATATGCATCGACACCGATACATATTGAGTATCTAACTCAATATCGGAATCTGCCAATACGGGCCTATATCGGTCAATATGTATCGGGTATCAGCCGATACTTATATTCTCCATTTTTTTTTAAAATGGACCGATCCATATCGGCGGACTCATATCGGTCCTCCAAGGACCGATACTGATGCTGAGTTTGTTACCTTGGTAATGACATGTTAGATTCATGATGTGGTCTTAAATCTCACAAATATGAGATGGATTGGATAGGGTGACACTTGACATCTCTTTTGAAGGATTTGATCTAAAGATGTTTGATATAAAAGATTGACACAAAATAAAATCTCTATCATATGATTCAAGATAGTCAATTGTTGAATCAAATAATGGCCTTTGACTGTATTAAATCATATGATAAAGATGGTGTCAATTTTTTTTAAATTTCTAAATATAATCGGCACCGTTCATCTACACCCCATCAGATCAATAGAAAATATTTTTTAAAAAAAATAATTTATTTTTATTTTTATACAGAAATCACTGATGAGTGTAAACTGTAGAGGGAATAATTGCCACCTGGGACCAAAAACTTGAAGATAAGGGGACTGGTCCCTTTGTTCTTAATAAATATATAACAGCGTGAACCAACCAACGGTTATGATTTTAAGTTCAAGAAAAGTAAATAGAGTTTGTATTTGGTATACTAAAGGTCCACAGGTGCATGTCATTTACGAGGTGGTCCAAATGTTGAAGTATCCAACGCAAATGTACCAGGTGATCCAAATGCATTATCTATGGCACTATGCCAAAAGCTTACTTTAACATATTTTTTAGACACTGACGTATGTGGAAGTCAGATCTTGATAATATCTGTTTTTCAAAGTAGTTCAACCGTTTGGAGTAAGGGACGGTCTTTACGGCATTGCAAGGAGAAACAAACAGATTGTTGGGTCTTGAAATTCGTGAAAGTCTTATTTTTAAAACAAACCATGAAGCTTTTATTCCATTTGTTAGAGACAGAAACAATAATGTTTCGAATAAGGGATAATGGTTCCTGAGAGGCATTTAAACACCAAAATGGTGTTTAAATTATCTTACACCATTAAAACTACATTTTCTATCTCACACCATAAAAGTGTGATTTATCATTATACCTTATTGGACCCCACTCTCTTGATTGTCGTTTAAGGACCAAAATAGTTTTTAAATAATCTCACACCATCAATAATTTAAGATGTGGGTGATCTGTAACATCTAAGTGATAGTAGTACAATAGGCCCATAGATGGTGTTTTAGGGAGATTAAACCATCCCATCTGTTGATTATAATGTCTACCATTATTTTTAATTTTAATAGCTAATATAAAAGCTCGTCAATCGAATGGTTCACAATCACTTATAAGCGTGTTCCTTTGAGCCGAGAGATGTCTCAATGATGAGTTGCCACTTGGACAATTTAAATTGGTCAATATAATAATAAATTATATTAAATAAAACATGACATGCATCTCAAAAAAAATGTGACCTTAACATGATGTGACTGGTTAAAACTGACTTTAAGGTCATGGGCGATCCATGAGCCGGCCAGTGTTTCATATTTAAAGTGGCATGCATCTTAAAAAAAAGACCTTAATATTTAGTGTACGCTCAAAATTGATTTTTAAAATAATCATTTTAGGTCTATCAATAAAAAAAATAATAACTTTTTTAAATGTGTCTCATATAAAATAAGAAATCAACGATTTGATGATATGCCCCTGATCTTAAAATTCGTTGTGTGAAAATTTGAGACAATAGATAATATCCATCGTCTGATTCAAATATTCAATGCAGTGTCGTTGAACTCAAAGATTCGACAATAGCTTTAAAAGGTACTCAAATGTTACCAAGGGGGCAAGGTTGACCGTATATGCCAGGTGAGATTTAGAGGCCAAAAAGTTAGAAATTTCTGCCAGTGGGTCGTGCACTGTACAGGTAAGTATCTGCACGCATGCCAAGTTTGACTGGTTTTACCAAGTACGAGTGAGTAAGTGACATATGCGAATGCATGGCCGTACTGTACCTCCGTGCACGTATTCTCAGTTTAGTAAGAGATACTTCTAATCGCACCTACAGAATTAGTTAGGGCACCACTCCAAAAGATATTGACTACTTTGAATTAAGTGAAAGAGAGCATTTTCAGTCTCAATATTATATAGAATGGATTGCAAGGCCATAGGCTTATCATCAAACGGTCATTATTTAATTCCACATGACACACATCTTAAAATGTAACCTAAAAATCAAATTAAAAGTAAATTACTCTCCGAGATTGTTAGATCTCTTTTTGGGATGTGGGCGGTATGAAATAAAAAAACTTTCAATTTATAATACATTCATGGTCTCAATATATACTATGTGGAAGATTGGGGCGAAAAATGATTTCCATAGTCTAATTCAAATGTGACTAAAATTGGGCACTTTAGATAAAAGGGACTCAATTTAAAAAGCAGCTCATTATACTCATTTTGATAGTTTCAAGCTAAAGGGATTTTAACGAAAGCCTGAATGCCATGTGGGTTTAGTGATGAGTAAGTTAAAAGACCTTTTCACCTTCCACAAAATTACAAAATTGTCCTTCGTCTCTTACGAAATCCAATCATTGCAAAAAATCAAAAACCCTAGCCCTTGCTATTTCACAAACTTTCCAACGACGAAGAAACGGAAAGGGTGATTGAAGATATTTAGGGCTTGCTATATATAGAATTTATCGAAAGAAAATGTCATAGAAACAAAATTTATGATAGAAATCCTTTCATTTTTTCTTGTTATCCGAGCTTCCTAAGATTGCAGAGGCTACTGGTATCATTTTTTCTTATTATCTGAGCTTGTTAAGATAACAGTTCATGGTAGAAATAAGTGTCAAAGAATAAAAATTGTTGCTACACAACCTACACTCTAATTCACGGTCACCTTCACCTATATTCCTAACTCTTCGTCACCTTTCATAAATCATTGCGGCCGGTGGTCGATAATTCTCAACCTAGAAATCGTTAGGGTTTCGGTGATGTGGAAGATAAAGATGAGAGGGAGGGGTTTGCCTAATTTCATTTTGATAAGAAGGTCAGAAAGGTAATTTGTCCTCTTCACTTAAAGGGCAATTGAGTCTTTTCCCATGAATGCCACATGTTAGTTTTCGAGGGTCACCCCCAATTACCGTGCTAGCCGGCCATAAATTTCGTGTGGGTCCTGTTTAGCTAAAACTTCTAAAGTGGGTATATTGGCTTAAAACAATTTGAAATGGATCTTGTTTTTCTAAAATTGCCATGATTTTTTAGCATAAATGCATGCTCTCATAAATTCAATTGAACTGAAATTTGAACCGAAATTCCAATTCAAGACATCGTTTCGGTGGAAACAAAAATTGAAACATTTTGCCCGATAATTTAAACTATCGGGCGTCATTTTGAATCATGATTACTAGCACGCAAAGGTGTCTTTAAAGCAGGCAGAGATGACCGCCTCTGTACAAGTGGCATGTGCTTTAGAGCAACCTAAGTCATAAGATGGTGGTTCGTAATTTCGTATGATGATTTAAAGTGAGACCAAATAATCCTAACAGTAGATATGATTTATTAATCCTTGAAACTATGCATGCTAAAAACAGACAATTATTCATATTTTTTAAAGAGTCAAACTTAAGTACACCGATATTTTAGTTGAGGCCGATTCATAACGCTCTTCGCACCGATGGAATCAAGTCTCCTTTTATGTGATGGTGGACTGACAACCATATGAAAAGTTATCCTTTTTCCGCTATGCTGCTCCTCAAGCAAAGAGTGCCACGGACGAGCAGAGCAAAAACAAATAGAGGGGAATTCTTATATGGAGCAAAATCTTTTGATTGTGTATTAAATATCTAATATTGTAATATCTTTCTTGTTCCACTAGTAATTAGGACCAAATTCTCACATCGATGATTCAAATGTTTTAATATATGTGATTTTGGCTCAGACAAGTGTTAATGATTATATGTCATTGGACATCTTTGATTGATCAAATATCTGTGCTAGTTGATTAAAATGTCATACCATCTTTAAAGTAGTCGTAGAGGTCATCCTCAGTTTTTTCTTAGAATACTGGACGAATAAACAAAGTAGACCATCATGAGTTTGATGTCTAGTTAGTATAAGCGACTGTGCCCTTAGCAGCCACAAAGGGCACACAACTTTAGGTTCTTTTTTGAGATGAATGCCGCGTGAAAAATAAAAATTGACTGTTCCATGGTAAGCCCATGAGCTTAAGATCTATTAGATTAAAGATTGGGATGAAAAATTATCTCCATCGCCTATTCAGAGCATTTAATAATTGTTCAAAGCAATCGCAATCAATAATTGTTCAAAGCAATCAATAATTGTCTGTTGTGATTAGTGGGGTTAGGTATTTCTTAGGGGGTTAGTAGCAGCCATGGCTTTAAATATTGGGGATATCGGCCGATTTTTATAGAGTTATGGCCTTTTGATATAGCATACACCCCGCTTTGACTTAGGGTCAAATATTGGATAAAATTGGTCAAATACATACCAATATTGGTTATGGCCATACGATACAATATACACCCCGCTTCGACTTAGGGTCAAATATCAGATAAAATTGATCAAATACATACCAATATTGGTTATGGCCTTACGATACAATATACACCTCGCTTTGACTTAAGGTCAAGTATGGGAAAAAATTGGTCAAATACATACCAATATTGCCCCATAGAGGGTCATATAAGCCCAAATGTATCCTATAATGAATAGAGCAAAATACCATAAATGCATTTTGTCTATTTTTTTCTAAATTTATTATCTTTTTTTAAATATTTTATAAATAAAAAGTACTTAAATATCAGTTGGATTGCCCTATACTAATATATATCTCATACTTACCATCTAAGGACCGTTAAATCCCTTGCAGCAGCCCCCAAAAATTAGGCCCTTGTTGTACTTTATGTTACAACCACCTCATTTAAATAAAAGAAAAAAAATGTTGACTATTTTGAAATTGACAATGGAGATTATTTTTTATCCCAATCTTTCATATATTAAATCTTGAGATCATGTACCATCAGTTGATGATTTAATGTGACACACATTCCAAAAAGTGAATGCAAATCATATTTGATGGAATACTTGATGACACCCTCTTTTTAGGATGTCTCCTATTTGGAATCAACATCTGATCATTTGATGGTAGCCTAATGATCGGCAGATTTATTATGTGTAAGATTGGGACTACAAAGGGTCTCATTTGATTCATAACAAACAGTCAATTCTTTTTTCTTGGTTCAAGTAAAGTGCTTGTAACATAAAGCAGTGGTACGTAGTAAACATATGGGCCTGAAATTTTTCCCTGACCGAAATTTTGGTTTTAAGACTTCATTTCAGTGAGGACCGAAACTGAAATATTTCAAATTTCAAATTTAAAATTTCGGCCGAAATTTTAATCTACGGTAAAATCAGTCAAAAATTAATTAGATTCTAATAAGTCCACCGCTAATCATTTGTTACTAAACACGCATACCGGAACAACCGGTAGTTTTTCACCAATTATAACCGCCTCCACTCCTCTTGCTAGTTACTTTTGCCCTCACGCCCAAGACTCTGAAAACCCCATTCACCAATCAACACTACATACGTTAAAAGCAAATAAATAAATAAAATAAAATAAAAGTACTGACGTGGAAACGGAAATGCGAATCACCAAACCAACGGCTCAGATCTCTCCAACTTCATTTATCTACCCCACTCCTCTCTTCTCGTTCTCCCCTTTCTTCTTCTCTTGTTTCATCCCAAGCTTCGATACAACCCTTCGTAACGCTATGTTACTCGGCAAGCGTCCCCGCCCTCCGATGAAGAGAACCACCAGCATGAACGAGATCACCGTCGATCTCAACCTCATCGGACCACCTCAGCCGTCCGATCCTCAAACCCTTAAAGACAGTCAGATCTCGCCAGACGAAGCTTCGTACCCGACAAGATACTCTCCCCCCACCGCACACAACGTCTTGGATTATCGGTTTCCACCCTCCACCGTTTCTCCGAGATCTCACCGGCGAAATTCTGGCGACTTACTCGAGACCGCCAACTTTTTACGCGCGTGTGGGCTCTGTAAACGCCGGTTGAGCCCCGGCCGTGATATCTACATCTATAAGTAAGTTTATATATATATATATATATATATATATATATATATATATATATATAAGATTTTAATTTGTTTCGTTTTTATTTATGTATTTATTAAAAAAAAATCTTGTTTTTTCCAGGGGAGAGAGTGCGTTTTGTAGTTTAGAGTGCCGGCAACAGCAGATGAATCGAGATGAGAGGAAAGAGAAGTGTTCTATGGCGTCTATAAAAAAAGACGCCTCCTCCACCGTTGGATCTGAATCATCTAGTAACGGTGAAACAGTTGTGGGAGCTTAGTGATGGGGAAATTATTTATGACGGAGGTTCCGCGTCGTATAAGATCAAGGCTCTATAGTATCTCGTATAGTATTCTCGTATGCATTATGCAAGCGAAGCGTTTGAGTAAACTTTTATGAGCTTTTGTTTTTTTATGCGAGCTGCATATGCATGGTGTTAACCACCTATACATGACTTGGGTGTTTGTATTTTTTCCTACTTTTCAATGTTAATCAAGGAAAGGATGTGGGGGATTGCAGATTTACTACCTTATATATGGTTCTTGAATTCTCTAAAAAAAAAATAAAAAAATATGGTTCTTGAATAATTATATTTCCATAATTTTTTGTTTTAGAAATTAGGAAAGATCTCTTGTGAGACATATATATATTTTATCTTTATGGTGAATAGTAGAAGGGAAAGTGTATTTGAGTGAAGGTAGGATATCATTTCTTGGAGAGTGAATGATTCTCTAATGTCCTTCTCCATTATAATACAGTGGAGACAGGTGCTTGATGACGTCCGATCGCTTTAATGACATATCGACGGTACACAATGCAGATTCCATTACCATAAGGAGTACCTTTAAATTTACCCACCAAATCTTTGAGTTGATTTGGGTCACCCACGCTGAAACAGATGGACTTTGTAGAATAGATGATTTATCCTCTCAATCTTTCACATGATGGATCTTGAGATCATGGGCCCATCAATAGTTAGTGTTTTATTTCTCGTGGCGCATATCTTAGAAAAATGATCAGATGCACACTTAAAATTGATTTTAAGGTCAATTTTTTGGGTGTGTATCATATTAAATATAAAAATTCGACTATTTGATGATACACAATTGCATGGGTGAACTCAATAATTTGGTGGGTGGATTTAAAGGTACTCTAGCATAAGTTGATTAATGGTAGGGACCAAAATTATACCACCATTGGATCCTTGCTCATGGATGCTTTAACGGTATAGGATGCTGCCTATCTCAAGAGAATCATTCCTACTTATATAAATGAGCAAGATGTGCACTTTAACTCCGTTATAAATATATAATTATTATTTAACTTTAAAACTGATTGGTTAATGGAGTTCAACTTCCTTTTATCATTTTTCTACCTTCAATCCTTCCCTCTCTCCCGTCTTCATTCGGCTAATTGAGCCAAACTGTCCTACTCGAAACTAGAGCCAGGTTAGGGACGGGCCAGAGTCGATCTCTGCTTGGTCCTAAGCCACCCTGGGGTGCCATATGGTCTATGTTGCGGGGTAGGGTTGAGTTGTGACTAAAAATTAATTAAAATAAAATTTTCTAAGCAAGGTTCTTATTTGCATTCCGCCCCTATGTTTTACCTATTTACAACTCTTTATTTTATGTTTCTGTTATTTATTACCCCTACAATGATGGATTCTTTAACAAAATAAGTTGATTGTTTTCCACTCGATCTTTGATCTAATCGATCTTGAGATCATTGACCTCCAATCAGACGGTTGGATTTTGATTTCACATGACACATCTCGAAAAGTGATCCGAGAATCACGTTTGATGTACACCCATGATAACCATGTGGAACCAAAATCTGTTTGCCTGATAGCAGGATTCTAACCTCAAGATTCACTAGGTGGAAGATTGTGGTGAAAAACGATTTTCATCGTTTGATTTAGAGCACTCAAAGATTAGTTTTGCAGCTGATCTGTCACTATAGGGGGTAATTAGTAAAAGGAAACACAAACCAAGTGGAGTGTAAATAGGTGAAACACAGGGGATGAAGTGCAAATATGACATAGCTTAGGAGGGATATGCAAAAACCCCATAAATATATTACAAATGAATCTAGGAGCAAAAAATAATGAGCGATATAACGCACGCTTCGCTAGGTCTCGTTTACTACCGATAACAATCGTCGAGGGCGCCCTCCGACGCTTAACTCCGCTGCTATCACAGGCAACGAAGCCAACCCATCTGCACATCAGCTCTGATACCACCCGCCTAGAGGACGGGAACTCCTCCCAGCTTTGTTGCCTCTGTTTCACGGCTTACCACTCGGCTCATCGTGTCCCTTACGACACGCCAATCTGCACCACTGTGCTAACTTGGCTCGCTTGCTTTACCTGCACGCACTAGTACCTCGCCGCTTCGCCAACCAAGCCCACCTTGTGCCTCGCGCGCGGCGTTCCCATCGAGTCCCACGCACTTGCCTCCGTGTGCGTTCCGAATTACTAGCACACGTTCGTCCTTAGCCCACATGCTGTCGTGCTCAATTGAGTCCCACGCAGCGCCTTGGTGTTGTCTCGCGAGGTTGCCCAGCCGTATGCACCGCGACACGTAGTCCGGGGCCATACATCAACCTCCCTCGGGTTCCACACGACATCGCTGCGTCGACGTCCTAGGCCCACCCTTCGTGCCTAGAGACACTTGCCCCCTCTCCGGCAACGCAAGGCCTCGTGCGGGGAATAGCTCTAGCTCCTTCCCTATATAAGGGTAAAACTATTCAAAGAATGGCGGAGAACCTCAAACCTATTGGTTTGACATACCGCAACGCCTCATGCATCGCTAGCCCACCTTGGCTATGTCGTCCGTGTGTGACGCGTGACGCCTCGCGTCGTGCCCTCATCGACCGTGTCGCGCTCATGCAGCGACCACGTCGCAAGGCCAACATGGCCCCATGTCGCGTGCCCTCCTGGCACCACATGTAGTGCCACACGCACCACGCCGCAAGCTCGAGTATTGGCCCCGTCACATCCTCCACCACTCCATAAAATGTCAACGTCCTCGTTGACGCATGAACATAGTGAACTGACCCCGCCAACTCCTCCCAGCTTGTTAGCAACACAATTCTAGTTCTTAGGCCTGCACCTTCTCACAAGCTCCCCACTGTCACCCCGGTCGAGTCAACTTGGTTCTGCTGTCACAAGGCCCTCACCTGTTAACTAGCTCAGGGATGTCGCGTGCCATCTTGACACCACATCGCGTGCCTCCGCACCAATTGTTCAAGGATGTCGCGTGCCCTCTTGACACCACATCACGTGCCTCCGCACCAGTTTGCTCATAGCATCATCGCTTCTGGATCGAACTTGGCTCTGATACCAAAATATTCCGGGGTCGCACTTCCGCAACCTCAGTCCCGTGCGGCACCTAACGCACGCTTCGCTAGGTCAGCCTACTTCTGATAACAATCGTCGCGAGGGCATCCTCCGACGCGCTTTCAACCCACGCGGTGCTTCGCTACCGCGTGCAACGAAGCTAATCCATCTGCACATCAGCTCTGATACCACCCGCCTAGAGGACGGGAACTCCTCCCAGCTTGGTTGCCTCTGTTTCACGGCCTACCACTCGGCTCATCGTGTCCCTTATGAGCTAACTTGGCTCAAGCTTCACCTGCCTTTGCACTAGTACTCGCCGCACTTTGCCGAACTAAGCCCACCTTGTGCCTCGCTCGCGCCTTGCATGCCAGGTCCCATGCTTACCTTCGTGTGCGTTCCGAATTACTAGCACACGTTCGTCCTTAGCCCACATGCTGTCGTGCTCAACTGAGTCTCACGCAGCGCCTTGGTGTTGTCTCGCGAGGTTGCCCAGCCGTATGCACTGCGACGTGTAGTCCGGGGCCATACATCAACCTCTCTCGGGTTCCACACGGCATCGCTGCGTCGACGTCCTACGCCCACCCTTTCAGGCCTAGGAGACACTTGCGCCCCCTCTGGCAACGCAAGGCCCCGTGTGCGGGGGAATAGCTCTCTAGCTCCCTTCCCCTATATAAGGGTAAAACAGTCATTCAGTCAGAATGGCAGGAGAACCTCAAACCTATTGGTTTGACATACCGCAACGCCTCATGCATCGCTAGCCCACCTTGGCTATGTCGCGTCCGTGACGCTCCGCGTTGTACCCTCATGCGACCGTGCCGTGTCCTCGCAGCGCGACCACGTCGCAAGGCCAACATGGCCCCATGTCGCGTGCTCTCTTGGCACCACATGTCGTGCCACACGCACCACACCGCAAGCTCGAGTATTGGCCCCGTCACATCCTCCACCACTCCATAAAATATCAACATCCTCGTTGACCCATGAACATAGTGAACTGACCCTGCCAACTCCTCCCAGCTTGTTAGCAACACAATTCTAGTTCTTAGGCCTGCACCTTCTCACAAGCTCCCCACTGTCACCCCGGTCGGGTCAACTTGGTTCTGCTGTCACAAGGCCCTCACCTGTTAACTAGCTCAGGGATGTCGCGTGCCATCTTGACACCACATCACGTGCCTCCGCACCAATTGTTCAAGGATGTCGCGTGCCCTCTTGACACCACATCACGTGCCTCCGCACCAGTTTGCTCATAGCATCATCGCTTCTGGATCGAACTTGGCTCTGATACCAAAATGTCACGGGGTCGCACTTTCGCAACCTCAGTCCCGTGCGGCACCTAACGCACGCTTCGCTAGTCGCCGATAACAATCGTCGCGAGGCGTCCTCAAGCGCTTTCAACCAGCGGTGCCGTTACGCGCGTTTCAACCCATCTGCACATCAGCTCTGATACCACCCGCCTAGAGAACGGGAACTCCTCCCAGCTTGGTTGCCTCTGTTTCACGGCCTACCACTCGGCTCTTCGTGTCCCTTACGACACGCCAATCTGCACCACTGTGCTAACTTGGCCTGCTCAAGCTTCACCCTGTGCACTACACTAGTACCTCGCTGGCATGTCGAACCAAGCCCACAGCCTTGTGTCTCGCGCTCGCGTGCCCCACTGAGTCCCACGCAGCTTACCTTCGTGTGCGTTCCGAATTACTAGCACACGTTCGTCCTTAGCCCACATGCTGTCGTGCTCAACTGAGTCCCACGCAGCGCCTTGGTGTTGTCTCGCGAGGTTGCCCAGCCGTATGCACCGCGACGTGTAGTTCGGGGCCATACATCAACCTCCCTCGGATTCCACACGACATCGTTGCGTCGACATCCTAGGCCCACCCTTTCAGGCCTAGGAGACACTTGCACCCCCTCTGGCAACACAAGGCCCCGTGTGCGAGGGAATAGCTCTCTAGCTCCCTTCCCCTATATAAGGGTAAAACAGTCATTCAGCCAGAATGACAGGAGAACCTCAAACCTATTGGTTTGACATACCGCAACGCCTCATGCATCGCTAGCCCACCTTAGCTATGTCGCGTCCGTGTCGCGTCCTCGCAGCGCGACCATGTCGCAAGGCCAACATGGCCCCATGTCGCGTGCCCTCCTGGAACTACATGTCGTGCCACACGCACCACGTCGCAAGCTCGAGTATTGGCCCCGTCACAGATAGCTAGTTGGTATCCTCCCCTCTTTGTGGGGGATGAGTCGTGGATTCTTCACTTCACATTTGCTTCCTCTCTTTTTATTAATAAAGTTGGATAGTTTATTGTGTGAGATTTATTCCCCATACATTATCCTCCTTGTGTATTGCGCCACAAATGGATCCTATCTGCGTGCAATTAAGTTGCACCGGCACTACTTATATATATATACACGCAAATACACCAATTATGTGGACACAATTATATTTCAATGTTGTTAATCGTTATTTGTTTTTTAATCCGCTTGAAAAAGGCAAACAAACACATTATATGCATATGAAGATTACAATATAACAAAGGGTATCGTTATTCACACCCGATGAGACTGCTCTCTCACCCTAGTGTCGAAAAACCCCAATAAAAAAGGATTATTTTAAAACCCACACCCTCCCTTTATTTTCTTTACTGGGGTGAGAAAGCAGGAATATATATATATATTCCGAAGCACCGGTGCCCCTAAACGAAGCGCCGACACCCCTAAAACAAGGTGTCAGCACTTCTCTGCAGAGGTGTTAACGCTTCGCTTGAGTAAAATATACCTGAAAAAGTATATATGAAAGGATATTTAACTTTTAAAATATTTTAATAGTATAACCCTAATTAGTAAAGTAGTTCCAATGTCTTCCATCACTTCAGAAAGGACGTTACGTGTCGCGCCTATATTAATTGCGTAGAGATATCTCTACGGCCCCAAGCGCATTCTCTCTTTTTCCATATATATATATATATATCAGGTCGGTTGTTTGAATTATAGTTCAAACTAGTTCTGCTTTAGGCTAGGCTGGAGGTTTATAAGGAAAATGTCCTACCTTTTCAGGCCAGGCTGGTGCAGTGGCAACCCTAGCTACCTTATGCTAAGGGTATGTCAAGTTGATGGTAATGCCTTCACATGTAAAATTCTTGTTTCATGTAAAAAAAGTATGTTTTTTACTCATAAAAAACGTACAATTTTGATGTAAAATGATTGTTTAGTTCAGTGGAATATATAGATGTAAAATCCAGTTTATCTGCTATTTCACTTTACTTTATTTTCTAGTTGAGCTATTTTACTTTACTTTCTATCTTCGTCTAAATGTATTCAAGAGTTAGTTTTTTTCCTTACATTTTATTTAGGTTTACAAGATCGCACCCTTGTAGGTGAAAATAAATGAATAATAAGCACATTACTTTTAACTTTTTTATTCTTTTCATAAGCAAATTACTTTTAACTCTTAAGCCACCTTTTATGCAACTTGAAAATTTTAAAGGTAGATTTTGTTGGATAAGTGTTAAATGTGGGTAGTTACTAAGATTGTGGGTATAATTGTGAGTAAGTGCTAAATGTGGGTAGTTACTAAGATTGTGGGTATAATTGTGGGTAAGTGTTAAATGTGGGTAGTTACTAAGATTGTGGGTATAGTAGTGGGTAAGTCTTAAATGTGGGTAGTTACCAAGATTGTGGGTAGAATAGTGAGTAAGTGCTAAGTGTATGGTAGTTATATTTAAGTCTATATAAGGATCATCTTGTATTTATTTTATGCAAGTGAATAGAAAGAAAGTTTGCTTCTTCATTTATTTAGTTTCTCTTTTCTCTCCTTCTATCAGTGGTATCAGAGCCAAGTTTGAGTTTCGAGGAGAGAAACAGTGAAATTGATGGCTTAGAAGTTTTGTGCGACCATTGCTCCACGCTTTGATGGTCACTATGACCATTGGAGCATGCTCATGGAGAACTTCTTGAGGTTCAAAGAATATTGGACGGTTGTTGTTTCTGGAGTAGCAGAACCAGCAAAAGGTGTTGTGCTGACAAATGCGCAAAAGACAGAGCTCGAAGGGCTGAAGTTAAAAGATCTTAAAGCAAAGAATTATCTCTTTCAAGCAATTGATCGTTCAATCTTGGAAACTATTCTTTGCAAAGACACGACTAAGCATATTTGGGACTCCATGAAGAAGAAGTACCAAGGTACGGCGAGGGCTAAGAGGCAACAGCTTCAAGCACTTCGTTCGGAGTTTGAAATACTTCGAATGAAGTCAGGTGAATCAGTTACAAACTATTTTTCAAGAACAATGACAATCGTTAACAAGATGCGGATCCATGGCGATAAGACAGAGGATGTTCTCATTGTTGAGAAGATTCTTCGATCCTTGACACCAAAATTTAATTTTGCTGTCTGTGCTATAGAAGAAGCTAATGATGTTGGTTTACTATCAATTGATGAATTACAAAGTTCTTTGTTGGTTCATGAGCAAAAACTTAATCAGACGGAAAAAGAAGAACAAGCATTAAAGGCCTTTTCAGAAAATCACTCTACACATAGTAGAGCTGATAGAGGACGAGGAAGAGGCAGAGGTCGAGGTAGAGGAGGCAGATACAACAATGATCGTGGGAACCAACAACAAAATCATCATCATCAAGAAAGTCAATTTCAAGGAAGAGGCAGAGGACGTGGAGGCCACTACTCAACAACTTATAGATCAAAGTCGAGACAAGTCAAATGTTGAATGTTTGGATGTCACTGTGTATGCCCATTATAAATCAGAATGTCAAACTGATTTGAACAAACATAGTGGAGATCAAACTAACTTTGCAGAAAAGGAAGAAGATGTGTCTCTGTTGATGCTGTGTCACGTGAAGGAAGAATCTCAACAAAACATGTGGTATTTAGACACTGGTTGTAGCAATCACATGTGTGGAGAGAAGGATGCATTTTCTGACATGGATGAATCATTTCGCAGCTCTGTTAAGTTTGGTGACAACTCTACAATTTCAGTTATGGGAAAAGGAAAGGTAACAATCCAAACCAAAGAAAATTTCACCCACACTATCGCTAATATTTTTTTTGTGCCGAATTTAAAGACCAACTTGCTTAGTGTGGGCCAATTACAAGAAAAGGGATACGAGATCTCTATAAAAAATGGTGTATGTCAGATTAAAGATGTAAAGTTGGGCTTAATTGCTCAAGTTCATATGACGGTGAATCGTATGTTCCCACTTTATCTCCACAACATCGCTCATTCGTGTTTCTCTGCAAAATTAAAAGATGAGGCATGGCTATGGCATTTTTGCTATGGGCATCTGAATTTTGGCGAACTAAAAACACTACAACAAAAGAACATGGTGACGGGACTTCCTCAAATTACAGCTTCTTCGCAAATTTGTGAAGAATGTGTTGTTAGCAAACAACACCGTACTCAATTCCCACAAGGACAATCTTGGAGAGCGAAGAAAGCATTGGAGCTCGTTCATTCCGACATTTGTGGGCCAATAATGCCACATTCTAATGGAGATTGTGATCCTACCATTTTTGAAGTGGCTGTCAAAGAACCAAAATGGAGAAAGGCTATGGATGCTGAAATTATAGCCATTGAACGAAATAATACATGGGAGTTATGTGATCTTCCAAAAGGGCAGAAGACAATTGGTGTAAAGTGGGTTTACAAGACAAAGTTGAGAGAAAATGGTGAAGTTGACAAGCACAAGGCACGCCTGGTAGCTAAGGGCTACAAGCAGAAGTTTGGTGTTGATTATAAAGAAGTCTTTGCTCCGGTTGCAAGGCATGATACAATCAGAGTGGTGATTGCTATGGCAGCTCAAAATTCATGGCCTATCTTCCAGTTGGACGTGAAATCAGCATTCCTCCACGGAGATTTGAAAGAAGAGGTATTTATCGATCAACCTCCTGGTTATGTAAAAGTTGGCAATGAGCATAAAGTGTATAAGTTAAAGAAAGCTCTATATGGATTAAAACAAGCTCCACGGGCTTGGTATAATCGTATAGAAACCTATTTTTTGAAGGAAGGATTTCAAAAATATCCTTACGAACATACACTTTTTATAAAATGCTTATTGTCTGCTTATATGTAGATGATTTAATCTACACTGGAAATAATACAGTCATGTTTGATAGTTTTAAGAAATCCATGATGGCTGAATTTGAGATGTCTGATCTTGGCATGATGCATTACTTTCTCGGCATTGAAGTGGTGCAGTCTTTTACTGAAATTTTTATTTCTCAAAAGAAGTATGTGCAAGAAATCTTGGACAGGTTTCAGATGAAGGATTGTAATCCTGTAAATACTCCATCTGAATTTGGTATGAAGCTAAACAAAGATAATGGAGGAAAGAAGGTTGACGACACTCTTTACAAACAAATAGTGGGGAGTTTAATGTATTTGACGGCAACAAGACCTGATATAATGTATGCTGTAAGTGTGATTAGCAGGTACATGGAATGTCCTACAGAAATTCATCTCTTTGCTGCAAAACGAATTTTTCGATACTTGCAAGGTACTAAGGAATTTGGCTTGTTCTACAAAAATAGAGAACAGTAAGATCTATTTGGTTTCACAGATAGCGATTATGCAAGAGATTTAGATGATCGAAAAAGTACATCTGGATATGTTTTCAAGATGGGGACAGGAGCTGTTTCATGATGATCAAAGAAGCAATCTATTGTCACATTATCATCCACTGAAGCTGAATTTGTTGCTGCAACAGCTTGTGCTTGTCAAGCTATTTGGCTAAAGATAATCCTTAAAGAGCTGCATTTCAAGGAGGATCGACCTACTCAGATTTATTGTGATAACAATTCAGCAATTAAGGTTTCAAAAAACTCAGTTTTACATGGTCGAAGCAAACATATAGATGTGAAGTATCATTTCTTGAGGGATCTCACGAATCATGGAGTCATTAATCTTATTTACTGCAGAAGTGAAGACCAGATCACTGATATTCTAACCAAACCTCTCAAGCTTCCTGCATTTCAGAAGCTTAGGAAGCTACTCGGTGTTTGTACTTCAAATGTTTAGTTTCAAAGTTTAACTCTTATTAAACTAGATGTTATGTCTGGAACATCAGTTTAATGGAGGGATTGTTGGATAAGTGTTAAATGTGGGTAGTTACTAAGATTGTGGGTATAGTAGTGGGTAAGTGTTAAATGTGGGTAGTTACTAAGATTGTGGGTAGAATAGTGGGTAAGTGCTAAGTGTATGGTAGTTATATTTAAGTCTATATAAGGATCATCTTGTATGTGTTTTATGCAAGTGAATAGAAAGAAAGTTTGCTTCTTCATTTATTTAGTTTCTCTTTTCTCTCATTCTATCAAATTTCACCTGTAATAGTACAAAATTGCATGTATGATTGTCATATTGCATGCCCTAAGTCCAAATCAAACTTAGTAGTCATTGATTAATCATCTCAATTCTCCAATGAATTGATGGCTATTGATTTATGTAAGTTCAATTGTACAACATCTTTCCTTCTTTAAAGAAATTGGACCATATCCCATCAGCAAAGAAAGCATGCACCTACAATATCAATTCAACAGTGCATCCAGGGTACATTATATAGGACTCTCAATGGGTCGAGCTGGCCCATATTTTACCTCGGATGTAGACTAGAAGTAGCAGGTTTTTTGGGTGTGTAAACCCAGCTCAGGACCCAACTCGGGCAAAGCATGATCAGGCCCTGGTTAAATTGGCTTGGGCTTGGATCAGGTATCCTAACAATCAGCCAGGTGCTTGGCCCAATTTTCATATGTAAGTATATAATATAATATTATATATTTATAATAAACTTTAATTAAAGAGAATTTTACTTAAATGCCTTGAGATTAAATCGTTGAACGATTTAATATGTAGAACAGTAATTTTAGTAAAATGCCACCAAAGCTATTAATTAAGCCTATTATTAAAAATCCACGATTTAAAATAAAAATAAAAATTAAGATATAAACATTTGATTTAGAAATAAAATTAGCTAAAAAAATGCCTACACTGATTACTTCTAGGTCCAAGTTAAGTTTTGGCTGAAAATGATTACTTCTAGGCCAGAGTTAAGGCTGGGATGGAAAAAAAAAACCCTAACCCGGTCTTTACCTGACCTATTGAGAGCCCTAGCTCTATAACTAAGTATAAGCTAATTAATTAGCCTATAATTGATGTTTAACAGTGGAGGAATCAACTGGTGGAGATTTGTTTGGAATGGTGTGTGGGCCCCAATAATTTAAAAGCAGAAAGAGATTCATTTGGAGGGTTTTGTGGTTTATTGGTGATGAGGTGGGTCTCTTGATGTGTAATTTGGGTCCCACCCTTTTGTCACAAGGGTCCACCCACTTGGCCCTCTCTCTCTCTCTCTCTCTCTCGATTTTTCTTATTAAATTTGCGCTAAAATCTAGATGGTAAAGCTGGAAGATTATGAGTGAAGCCTCTTTTAAGGTCAATGGCACTTATTTTCCCAATGGTGGGGGGGGGGGGGGGGGGGGACCAACGTATGCGGTGATGGAATAATGTAACTATGTGATGCTTTGAATCCCATTTATGTGTATATTTGTGTGTATGTATATGATTTTTGTCTTTGTGTTCTCTGTTTTCCCTTATGGTCTGTTATGTTATGTGATTCTTGTTTGGCACCATCAGATATAACTATATAAGAGTGCCTAGGCTGCCTAGGAGTGGTGGGTGAGTGCGGGCATCCGCCTACACTGACTTAAAAAAAAAATAAAAATTTAATAATTTATTTTTTTTCCTTAAGAAAAGTGGGTAAAAAAATCTCCTTAATTTTGCCTTGGGTACCTCTCTTTGCACCCATGCCATCTCTGAAAGTGCCCACGTCCTAGACCCCTTAAAGGCCATTGATTGATTCAGATCAATGATGAAGATAATGTTTCAGGCCAACATTCCACAAAATAGATCTTGAGATCATGGCGCACCTATCAGACAGTAAATTTTTTATTCCATGTGTCACTGATCTCCAAAAAATAGCCCTAAATTGACATTTGGGCGTGATGTCTGACATATGATTCAAAGACCATTTTGGGGGGGATCTGTGACCCTTGGATTAAAACCTGTTCGCTTGATAGGTGCTCTATGATCTCAAGATCTCTTGTGTGGACTATCGGGATGAAACATGACCTTCATCATCTGATCTGGCTTAATCAATGATTATCAAGGGGTCTAGGACGTGGGCGCAAACAATTGTACCCCTTTTGCTTTTCTTATAGAATAAAAGATTTCTATTTTGCGGATTCCACTTTCTGAAATTTTTCTTAAGATAAAATTGAAAAAAATCTTTAACTAAAATTTAGCTGATTTTTTTTTTTTTGAGCTAAAATTTAAAGGGACTAATTTATTTGTAATCCTTAAAATTCGAGATTTTTTCTTCTCAACTCAAGTTTTGCATGCCATAACCATTTGACGATTTTGAATTAGACGATGAAGATAGGTTTTAAGCCTAATTTTTCATACAATAGATCTTGAGACCATAGACTTGCCATCAAATGCTAGTTTTCTCTACGTGGCACACATCCCAAAACGTAGCCATAATTTAGTGTGATATGTGTCTCATTGCTTTTTAGTTATTTTATTGAGATTTGTGCCACTTAAAATAATAAAAAATTGATCGTCGGATGGTATGTTCATAGTCTCAAGATCCTTTGTGTGGAAGATTGAAGTGAAATACGAACTCCATCGTCTAAGTCAAATCAATCAATTATTGATGATCAAAAGATCTTATGATAAAGATTAAACGCAATGATCAAAAGATCATATGTAGGAAAGACCATTTAAGCCGTCAAATTTGAAAGCCATGATCAAAAGATCCTATGTTGAACAAATTAGCACGAAAAACAATTTTTATGATAATATATATATTTTAATATCTTTTAAAATTATAAATATATATATTTATATATTTTTTAATCCTAATAATTTTTTCGAAAATTATTCTGAAATGAATCAAAATTAAATCTAATTTATCTTGCGCCTCGCCCATATGAAAATCCTGGTTCCACTATTGCTACCTAACAATGGGTACCTAACAATCGATTGATTTGCATGGTCAAGAAAAATACGGTTCCACAATAAATTTTAGTTATAGATCAACCACCAGTTGGTGCATTATATGCATGGATCAAAATTTCGTCCGATATTGATACGTATCGGATGATACGTATCGATATCGGTGGTCATTGATACGGTACATTAAATATACCGTATCGATATTTTATATGGCATATACCGAACGATACATTTAATATATTATTTGATACAGATCGATATCGATACGTATCAATTTTAAGCTCAAACAATACGTATCGATTTTCTGACATTTTGATCCATAATTATATGTTTATATATAGTTGCTATGATAAATGTCTCCTTATTTGCCTCTTCTGTGCGCCCAGCATGGGAGGCCATGGTTATAATTAAAGGCTTTATGAGCTGTAATGGAACCCGTGCATTCTTATTTATAATTACCCACGTTATAGCCACTTGTGCTAGTGGCCGTTCCTTCCTAGAAGTTAGTTGCAAACCATTAGAATATAGTATGCTTTTAAGTTAAATCGAAGAAATGATTCTATAGTGATGTGCATCACTATATTACGGTGGTACTACTGTTGTGGCCGGTGAAAAAGATTGCCCTACATCGGCGATGTATGGAATGACATTGAATGCTGCGGAACTTTTCGATGGATTGCCTTTTTTTGAATGGCCAAGATGGTGATGGGTAACTGTACTGACAAGTGTTCGTCTATTGGATGGTTGGGATTGACCAATGGGAGCAGCTTATGGTGTGAGATGGTTGGGATTAACCAATGGGAGCAGCTTAAGCAGGTTGGCAATATTTATTCTTTTATTTTGGACTTTTCATGTCTTCTTTTAAGGTAGGTTGACCATTGATCAGCTATGCTTTGATAGTTTGGCCTTACAAAATTGGTCTTGCTTTGACAACTTTGCATGCTAATTGAGAAAGAGCAAAACGTTCAATGAAATGACTAAAATACCCCTGATTGACTTGGCTTTATTCTTCGCAAGGTTACATAGGCCCAATCTGACCATACTCAACCCGGCCGACAGGTTAACGGGATATGCCCGACCCGGCTAGAAAACTCGACTGGACCTGACTCGAAAACCTGACCCAACCCGACTAAAAACCTCATATTATCTAAGAATATATCTGGTGGTCAAGTCAACCCATCCCGACTATGCTTTATGCCCGACCCGAACCAACGGGTCATGTTTATGTGATCAACTCGATTAAAAATCGAGGTTGAGAAGGTTGGGTAACAAGTCAACCCTGTCCATTGACATATAGCTCTACCGGTTAGGGGTCGACAATGCTCCTGTATGTTTATATGAAGTTTAAATAAGGGTCCGACTCGTTAAGTGTTTTATGTGGATGGTCATCACTTAATTAGTATCACACTCAATTGAAAAATCACATATATTAGCACAAAAGAGCCATCCGATGAGAGTCCTTTAGTTTAATTAAAAGCGATCCGATCGAATGGTTCCAATTCTTGACCAAAACTCATACTTGCACTCGATTTTTAAGTGATTGCACCAAAGTTAAAAATAGATTTTATATTTTAGGGACATGTGACATGTGAAAATGCAATCTGACCTGTCTGATTTAAAGTTCATGATCTATAGATCCTTAGTGGATAAGATTGGCACGAAACATAATCTTCATCATGTGATTAAATATAGTCAAAGGCTATTATTTGATTCAACGATTGACAACAATAAATCACATGATAATAACATGTTTTGCTCCAATCTTATCTCCAAAGGATCTATATATCATAAACTTCAAATAAGACGGCTTAAATTGCATTTTCACATGCCAAATGTCCCTAAAATAAAAAATCTTTCACGGCTAAAAAAGCGTGTGAAGTAATGGCTCCCAATATTAAATTGTGTATGTGTATATTACTTGTACACGGTATTAGAAAAAAATTAACATGCGTCGCATGTGGACAGAAAAATGGTGTGTTGCTACTTGCTACCCGCACCACACTTTTTTTTTCCCCACTCTTTTTGTGATTGCATGTCAAGATTTTCCATCGGCAGACCAATTACTAAACAAAACTAATGATCAATGTTGCCAAAACTGTTGGGTGCACCTGGGCGTAGTGTCCCTATGGTCTTGGCAAGGCCTAGGCATAGGGCTATTTCTTAGGCGCATTTTAATTCTAAATTTTATTATATATTTATATATCTTTTAATTCTAAATTTTATTATATATTTATATATCTTTGTCCATAAATTATATTATATATATTTATTAATAATTAATGATATTTAAATTTTTTATTATATTTCTAAATTATTAAAAAAAAAAATTAAACATAAATAATATATATATATATATATAATTAAAAAAAATACGATAAATCTATAATAACAATTAAGTGATCAACAAATATGAAATGTAAGAAACAAATAAATATTATAAACAAAAGTATTTATGTACACTAAAAAAATATAATTTAACAAACTAGCAAGTAGGTACCAGGTATCAAATATCGGCTAACACCGATACGTATCGGCGCCGATATGTATGAAGTATCCAACTCGATATCGTTATCGACCGATACGTATCCGGTATCGATCGATACCTGTATTTTTAATTTTTTTTTAAAGTTCGATACATATCAGTATCAGTCGATAAATATCAGCTGATTCGTATCAGTCCTTACCGATATCGAGTTTGTTACCTTGAGTAGGTGTTTAAGTAACTAGCAAGCTATCCCTAATTCTCATACCGGTGATTTTATCATTGTAGCATATAAGCTTGAGAGATAAATTTTAAGATTTAAAACTTAAGAAATAGAAGTTTCAACTTATAACTTGTGTACCAATCTTAAGTTATTTACGGATGGGAAATTTACCTGACCGACCCTGTCAGATGTACCTTTTACTGCAAAGACCCTATAGTTTCACCTTTACCCAAATCGACCCGCTCCAAGCCGAGTTGACCATAAGGAGAATAAAAAGTCCATATTACTTCATTCTCTGACTTTCTTTAATACAAATACATTCCCTTTTTCCTCATTTTAATCTGCGCTAAAGAAGTGGTGAAGGTGACGACGTCTTCTGCCTCAAATCTGCTAACTAGAAGAAGAAAACAGAGGTTTGGGAGAAGAAGTACCTACATTTTACCATTCGGAGTTGAAGATCCTATAGTTTCCCATTCCGACGCGAGGTATGTTCAGATCCAGTGTAAACCATATCGAAATAACTTTTAGAAAAGGTGCATAGATATTGATTGTAAAGAAATGTAGGAGCTGGTCGATCGTAAGATATGTTCGATTGATTATCCAATCGTTAACGGTTGCGTATCCAATCTCCTAACGATTGAGTAACCAATCGCTAATGATTGCTTTTCCAATCGGCTCCGACTTCATAAACAATCGATATCGATTGGATATCCAATCGACCAGATCTTGCATATATTTGAAATCGGTACCGATTGTGTATCCAATCGTTACCGATTGGTTACTCAATCGGTACCGATGGGTAACTCAATCAGTATCGATTGAATACTCAATCGGTAACGATTGCGTATCCAATCGGTAATGATTGGATACGCAATCGGTACCGATTGGATATCAGTTGTTTTGCTACCAATTTGTCATATTCATCCGTCTTATGACTCCTTTCTTCTCTTTCTTAAAGGGGTGATGTCTGGTGTGGAAATTTCTCTTCTCTGTCACTTTGATGGCCATATTGTAAACGATGATGGTTTGTATCAAGATGACCGCCGGAGGGTTATTACAATTTCGACGGATATATCTTATGAACAATTCAGAAGACGAATTTTTGCTGTCAGTTTTGCGAGAGCAAATGAAACAATTTCCATAAAGTTCTCTATGAAGATAGTGAACACCCCTGTGTTTGCCGACGTTTTGGATTCAGATGATTTGGCCATCCTATTTTCTTTTTATAAATTCGGGTCGGACATTATAAAGGTATTCATCATTAAAGAATCATCCTCCTTCCGATTCGAAGCTGAACATGTACCTCTAGGTGGGACTGATTTTGTGAGTAATCATTCCTTCCAGCAATGTAAGTTTGAGGAGGAAGGACCTACATATGATACTATTCAGTTAGGTGATGACGGCGATTTTGCGGCAAACATATCCTCCATGAAGACAACTATTGATCTAAATCATACCCCAGTTGAATCATATGATGACCCACTACAAAATATGCATGGGGTACATTGTAGTCAAGAGTTAGACTACACGTCTCTAAGAGTGGGGGATGAAGACGATTTTCATCATATCTTTCCCGGTGGATTCACAACTTGGATGACTCACGAATTATGTTCTACTATGTCATCGATGGGGATTAATGAAGGAGTTCAACCCTATTTCCATACATATAATCACCCCTTCAATGAAGGGACTAGTCAACTATGTCAGAACTCGTTCGGTGAAGGGCTTAGTCAGCCATGTCATGACCCGTTCCGTGAAGGGCCTATCAATCACATCAGAACCCATTCGGTGAAGAAGGATCTAGTAAACCACCTCAAAATACTGCTGGTGAAGAGAACGTCGAAGATTATGATGATGAATCGGATGGATTTATAAAAGAGGATCCGAAATATTTTACGAGGGCATTGATAATCCATTAGTAGATGGAGCTTACAAAGTGTCAGAGACATCGGATGAGTATTCCGATCAAGAGGTGGAAACCGAATATCAGAATTGGACGTTTAAAGTTGGAGAGATCTTCAGAGATAAACAAACATTTTAAAGAGCATTGAAAGAGCACGCGGTGGAGAAAAACTTTCAAATTCGGCCTTTGAAAACCGCTAATTATCGAGTGACAGCCGCATGCTACGAAACCGGTTGTTCATGGCGAATACATGCGTCTAAATTAAATGGGCTCGACACTTTTCAAATTAAGACGTTCAATAGTACTCACACATGCGGGGCCACTAAGATCGGACAGCACGGTCACCGTAATGCAACAATCTCGTTCGTAGCCAATTATGTACTAGAGAAACTTATGGAAGGATTCGACTATACTCCGGTGTCGATAATATTTGATATTGCAAAAGCTTATAATGTGCAAATCTCATATGCTAAGGCTTGGAGGGGAAAAGAACTTGCCCTTAATGATATTAGAGGCAGTTGGGAACGATAATTTATGGATCTATCAGCCTACGTCAAGGAGATAGAGAGGGTAGATCCTAATGTACGAGCATCCTTTCAACTAACGCTTGACGGTAAATTTCAAAGATTTTTTTAGAGTTTCGGCCCCTGCATCGAAAGCTACCGTAGTACACTTCGTCACACACTGCTTGTAGATGGCACACACCTATGGGGACGATACGAAGGGATCCTACTTATTGCCTCGGGGCAAGACAATAATGACCATATATTACCATTAGCATTTGCCATCGTCAAATTAGACGAAGAGGATACGTGGATGTGGTTTCTTGAACGAGTAGGTGCGTTCGTGATCGGTGAATTTATTGAAGATTTTATTTTTATCACGGATAGGTCGAAGGGTTTAATTAAGGCGGTTAAACATATCTTCCCTAATGCACACCACAACTAATGTATGCGACATATGACACAAAATTTGCAACACAAGTATCCCAAGAACAATGTGAAGGGTTTATGGTGGTGCGCCGCGCGTGTATATTCAGTAGAAAAATTTGATTATTTTATTAACAAAATGAAAGAAGATTCTGCTGATCCTCGGGCCGTAGAGTATATTTTGAAAATAGACCAAAAACATTGGGCACGTGCACATATGAAAGGAAGATAATATGATTCTCTGACTACGAATAATGCCGAAAGCTTAAATAGCGTACTAAAGATAGCTCCAGAGAGACCAATTATCGACCTAATCAGAACTACTAGAGAGAAAGTTACCGATCATTTTCAAAAGCGCAGAGAGATATCTAAGAAATGGACCACCATACTCTGTCCAAAAGCAGACGAGCATATGAAGAGGGTATTGCAATGGGCCGGTAAGAAGAGAGCTCAACCATACGGGCGCGATCAATTTCAGGTCAGTTCCAGAAATTTCATTCATCACGTCGACTTAGAACACAAGACCTGTACTTGCCGCCGTTGGCTTATTCATGGCTTGCCTTGCTCTCATGTCATGACAGCTATCAATCGGAGAAGTTACGATTACCATAACTTCTGTGAGAAGTGGTTTTTCACTGCTTGCTTTAGACAAACATACGATGAACAATGACTTCCCACCCTCGATAAAAGCCAATGGGCATTCCAAGCTGAGCAACTGCCAGAAAATATGAAAGTAAGACCACCCTATAATTGTCGAAAGCAAGCCGACCGTCCGAGAAAGAGAATGATAAGGTCTAAGGGTGAAGTTAGGGCCCTACAGTGTGGCAGGTGCAATGAGTATGGTCACAATCGCCGGAATTGCACGACAATTGGTCCCATAGGTTGATACGTACAAGAAGTCGGCTAAAATTTCCACTAGATGTAAATTCTCCAAAAAATGTAAAGAAGTGTTGATAGATAGCCCTGGTGAGAATTGGATTTGACTTGTAACTTCATTGGGGTTGTATCCAACCTGATTTTTGAATTTTAGGCAAGCTTTGTAATCTTAAGAATTTTCAAACATTTCGTCATAGACAGTCAATATCGATTGCTTCTGCAATCGATATCGATAGCATAATCAATCGATATCGATTGCTTCTACAATCGCAGGCTTCTGCAATCAATATCGATTGCTTACGAAATCGATATCGATTGATTATGCTATCGACTGCTTGAGCACACTTTAATAAAGCCTACGACAAGCCCATAACCCACCTAATGTTAAGCAGCCCATATAAAAAATTTACATACTTGATATTATAAACTAAAAAAAAATATGATTGTTTTACAATTAAAATTTATAATTTTCGTTTACAAATAATCCTTGAAGTTAATAAAATTTTTACTTTTGAAATAAATTAGGATGCTATTGCATCAGTAGTAGGTTCTTCATCCATTGCTCTCTCGACTTCTCCATCAGCAGTAAATTTAGCGAGGGCTTGACCAATTTTTGCCCTAATCTGACTCATATTTCCTTGGCTGAAGTCGAATTTCTTCCCTAACATGAAGTACTCTATGTACTTCAAAACAAATACCCCACAGTCCCAACCATTGCTCTGTCGGGGCACGGATTTGACCTTGCAATCAAAATTTGACCATGGATAGGCCGTAGCTTCCAATGCAGTAGAGTCTCCGTGTACATGTAAAATCGCGGAAAGATATTTGGTCTATTTTGAAAAGTGCAATGTCAAATAATGTTTGATAAGATAAGCTACTTAAGCAGAAAAAATATCTAGAGATATGTGTGATCGATTGCCCAAATGATCGACAACGATGACATAATCAATCGATAGCGATTGTATAATCAATCGTTAGCGATTGTTTAGACAATTATGAAGGTGTAGACAATTCTTACCAGGATGTTGATTTGTAGGGGATACTTGTCCTTCGAGGGTCTATCCAAAATTGGATCAACGATCATTACCGATCGTTCTAAAACCTTAACGATCGCAAGGGCCCAATGCAAAGGAGCGTGGCTATGGATTGGGACAAATATCTGAAATGAATAATATAATATATAAGAGGACACAATGCTAAAAATTATAAACAAAGTTTACAGAGAGCGTAATGTACCGTGTTGCATTGGTGAGCCCACAGATTTCTCAACCTATTGAAGAAGAAGTTTTGGAATATCTTCTTGCTTGGGTTGGTTTCTTCCTTAAGGGCAGCCCACCGTTCAATTTGCGTGGTCATCGATTTTTGGTTGAGTTTTTCAGTTTCAACAAAGAATCTGAAATCGTTATAATCCATGGCGATATATAACAAACCGGTGAGGCTCATCAAGAAGAATTTATCACCAACCTCAGGATGAGCAGCGTCATCCATGACTTCTAAAAGTCTTAGGTAGGCTCCCATGATCTGAAAGATAACAAATTTCAGTAAATGCAAAGTTGGTATTGACTGTTTAGACAATCGTTAACGATTGTCTAGATAATCGACGATCGATAATTGCTAACGATTATCTAGCTAATCCCAGATTAATCGCCGCATAATCGGTATCGCTACCGGACATAGAGACGCTATCGACTGTCTAGACAGTCGTTATCAACTGTTAAGACAATCAGCATCGACTGTGTACACAATCGTCATCGATTGTGTAAACAATTGAGTTAGACTGTCTGGGCAATTGTTCCCTTTTTTTAATCAGTCGCTACTTTTAGAAAACTTGAAAAGAAAATAACTTTGAAAATTGAATATGAGAGATTTGGTTACTTACAAGATTGTCCAAATATGCCGTGCCTTCCAGACATTTGAACGTATGCATCCGGAGTGTATAATCACCCACGGAGCTTACATAGATGTTGCATGAAACATAACGGCCAAGTTTTAATTCAAAACGAAAGTTACTACTAACTAAGTTGTAACTATCATCGGAAAAAAGGACTAATTCGTAATATATGTAACTTACTCGGCATCATTTTCGGGAGCTGTCCAGATGGCATTCATGAACCTCTGCTCATCTGTCAGCTCAACATTAGGAGGGGGCATCGTCTCTGTTGGCGGTTTTTTTATCGCCTGCTTTTTCCCTGTCTTAGGCTTCGAGGCAACTTGTTTGATTTTAATCCTAGGCCTCAGGCGAGCATCTATTGGTTGCTCGGATTACTCATCACCAGCCGGACCACCCCTATCATCATCATCGTGGGATTGGTTATCAGCTGCTGCCAACTCCACTTGGGTGGGAGGAGCTGGTGCCACATCTGCTGATCCCTGGTCAGCTGGACCAGCAGGTTCTGCTCTCATATCGGCAGAGAGAGACACTTCCGATAGCAACTTCGAAACAGCACCATCCTGAACATTGAAAGACATAAAATTGATAAATAAGAAAAACAGAGAACAGAATGACCTCTAAAAATAATATAAATCGATTCTAAATCTAAACCGATCGTAATTACTATCGATACTGATCGTATTTACATTTGGTATCGATCGCCGAACGATTTCATTTACATGCGGTACCGATTTCACTTACGATCGGTATCGATTGTAAATGCAATCGCTATCGATTGTATATGCAATTGCTATCGATTGAATATGCAATCGTTATCGATTGTAAATGCAATCGATAAACAATGAAATAAAAAAAAATTGAATTAAAATAGACTATACTGCCAATCATACCTTGGGTGTCACCTCCATTATCGTTTGAAGGAGTTCTATAATTTTTCCTTGCTCTTTCCGGATCAACTTATTGAAGTGATTCGTCGTTTGTAATTGAACATCCCTTGAAGTGAGTCGTTCTTCTAAGGAGTTGCATTGTGTCCGGAGGAGCATATTCTCCTCCACCAGCCACTCATTCCCTTCCACCAATTGGTTAACTAACTTTTCCAAATGGCTGACTTTTTTTATTGAGTTTCATGTTATCAAACTCCAAAACATCAATCCTCCTCCAACTCTTGATTAGAGGAGGATGGTGTACTGTTGGTTGTCTTCACGGCGACCCTTTTAGGCCGGTCTAATTGGCCTTGGACCTCATCTGACGAAGAGCCTTTGTCAGACGTTGTTTCGTCCTCCTCAACTTCTTTGACCGGAATATTTCTTTTCTTCTTAGGCCAAAGATCAACTTTCACAGCTTTCTTGACCTCCTCAACCTCTTTCCTCTTCCCCCCAATTTCCCCAACAACAGCCTTTAAAACCCGCTGATAATCCCTTACGAGGGGTATGTCCAACTCGAAGGTAACGGGTTCGAGGGGAGCGTTAATCTGTTACGAAAAAAGACAGGTTGTAAAATAACATAGAAAAATTTACAGAAATTGAAAGTGACTCTAAATTAAAGACTGCTTAAAGGGTGGAAACTGATTCCATTTACAGTCGATCCCGATTGTGTAGGTAATCGATCCCGATTGTGTAGGCAGTCGCCACCGACTGTGTAGGCAGTCGCCACCGACTGTGTAGGTCGTCGAAAACAATTGGTTAATCAATCGATCCGATTCCGTAGTCAGTTGTTTCCGACTACGTAGGCAATCGATATCGATTGATTTGGTAATCGGAATCCTCCAGATTACTCTTTAAAGTTATTACAAGTTTACCTTTACATATTTGAATTAGTTTAAACGACATCATACCTTGCTGTCGACTATCTTCGCAAGAGTGTAGCTTTTATTCCTCGTTTGGGGCTTCTCCGCCCACTTCAATAATCGGGAGAAAGGGTTTAGCATTGGCGTTCTTTGAGGTGAGACGTCAGGCAGCATCTTATAGGCCCACCACTAAAGTACACACATACAGCCATAAATATTATATGGCTTAAGGGCTTTATCGTTGTCGGCTGTCTTTCTATTTGTCACGCCCTTCTCTATATACTCTAGTAAGTCTTTGAAGACGTAGAGACCCCATGGGGTTTTTTTTGAAAATTTCCACATCATCAACGAGTTCAACATGGGCTTCCGACAATTGAAGATGGGACCTGAGAAAAAGGAATGTACATAGAACAAAAAGAAGAGCCAACTTGACGAAGTCGTCATCACTTGGTGCTAGCCTCAATCCACTATCAATATGAGACCGCATAATTTTCTCGGGCGGTGGTCCTCGAAAATATTTGTATTGAATGGTTTCCACTTCAGGTACTTTAATGGAAGGGGAATACTCTTCGGGTTCAACAACTACAAGGCCCAGAATTAAGGCAACGCCCATCTCCCGAAGATAGACATCTCTCCTCCCGATTCGGAAGTGGTTCTTCTCAACCCAAAAACTTAACATGGCATCCACAACATCTCCAGCAAAACTAACACCCTTTGGCATTTGGAATATTCCCCCGAAACTGATGCACTTAGCATCTCCTTCCGCTGCGGGCTAGCGTCTTCGTAGATCTTCGAAATGCCAGTAGGAGAACATTTGCCAACAGCACGTTATACAACCATTTTACCGGCTTCTGTATATGAACTGTAATAAAATTGAAAGAGAATATTTATAATCAGGGTATAATCAGGCTAGATAAAAAAACTCGCCGATTCCTTAAACAATCGTGATCGATTGTGTACACAATCGTCACCGATTGGGTACACAATCGTCATCGACTATTGAATCAATCGATGCTGATCGCGTTAACAATCGACAGTCTATACAATTGTCTAATTTCTTTTCCTTTTTTCTTCTTTTTCTTTTTCTTATTCTTTTCTTCTTTCACTTTGACATTAGAAAATATGGGGGCTGGTAGGGATAATAGGGATGATTCATTTGCTGCTGATGGTGAAAAATCATTTGCTGGTGATGGTTAGGGATAATAACGAAAGCGATTGCATATGCATACGAAAGAGATTGCATCGCCATCGATTGTATGCATGCAATGCATGCATGCAATCGATTGTATATGCAATAAGCTTTAATCGTATGCATATGCAATCGCTTTCGTTATTATCCCTAACTATCACCAACAAATGATTTTCTACCATCAGCAGCAAATGAATCATCCCTATTATCCTTATCAGCCCCCATATTTTTCAATGTCAAACGACGGCGATAAAACACCTTAAAACCTACTATAACAAAATCAATCCCACCACCATTTGAGATAAAACGAAAATTTTGGCGAAATTGATATCGATTGTATAGACAATTGATATCGATTGAGTATACAATCGTTATCGATTGTAGATACAATCGATGTCGATTGTATATACAATCGATAAGGATAAAATTTACTACAAAATGTGCACCGACGAAAGAGGAAGAAAAAAATAAACAAAAATTAATTATTTACTAGCTACTTACAGGTTTGGTAGCTTGAAGATTGATGAACGGAATGCTAGCGACTCTCGATCGCCTCTCCACCGACTTCGAACGAAAAAGTAAAAAAGTAAAAGGTAAACAGTGAAGGGTTTGGTGAAGGCAGCTATTTATTACATTGGGGGTAAATCCGGTATTTCCTAAAGGCGAAAGATGGCTCGGCGCGCAGCGAGTCGATTTGGGTAAAAGTGAAACTATGGGTCTCTGCAGTAAAAGGTACATCTGACAGGGTCGGTCAGGTAAATTTCCCTTTATGGATTCCAGCTTCCCTTCTTAAAGTAACTCGAGGCACCAAGGTGTACTTTTGCACTTTTGCGCCTATATGCAAACAGTGCATGCCTAGACGTGTCTCATCACACCTTGCCTAAATTGCAACACACATCCACAGAAAGTATACTTACGCACATTTTTGACTCACTGATAATATCATTATAAAAATTAAGACTATTAGCAACAATTAAAATTGTCACTATTAACAAAAAAACTTTCGTTGCTAATAATTTTAATAACTTTTAATATAAAAAATTGTTAATAGCGACAATTTTTGGCCGTCACTAATAGTCTTATTTTTTGTAGTGTATATATAATAATAAATGATATTTTGTTATGACTAATAAATATCCAAAACATATATTATAGCACAAAAAAGTGTGTTCATAATTTGCCTATAAAGTAAAATAATTTTTTTTACTGTACACCAATCTTTTCAATTCGCAAAACATTAAATTTTGTTTATGTTAGAAGAAAACAGTGCAGTGCACCTAACAGTGCTATAAAAAATTGCACGTAAGTATTACACGTTACAGCTTTCCATTGGTTAGGTGTTATTTTGGTTTTGACTTTTTTTTTTGCTTTTTATTTTTGGGTCTGTGGGGACTTTTCTTTGGTGAGCTCCTTGCTCACGGTTTAATCCTTGATTTGGTGTTTTCGCTTTCTTCGGGACTCTTCTAATTTGTGGGGTGATAGTATTACGGAGCCTCCCTCTAAGCCGCCTCCCGAGTGTATATTTCTCTCATTTATTTTAATGAAGGGGTGAAGTCTCACCAACCTCGATGCTATTTATCAAAAATAAAAAATAAAAATTAAAAAAAGGAGATATTTCAAACGAGATGGTTTGTAACAGCCAGTAGTGCACAAAAGTTTGCCTTTTTCAGATAAATTTGGCTTTGCACACAAACTTCGCTATACCAAAAGCCTAATTTTCATGCATTATTTGTGTGCAAAAGACAAGTTTGTTTATAAAGGCACAATTAGTTGTCCCTTTAAAGTTTGGGAATGGAAGAGACGAGATCAATATGCATATATTCATGTGAGACATGCTTATTTAATGAGAAATCTCTAGAAACAGGATTGGGAAAAAAAAGTCTCACTATTATTCTGAAATCAAAAGTTTCTCATAATCAGGATGCACTGTATTTTAGGGTCCTCAAAATTCGTGAAATATACTGTTTAGTGATTAGTAAAATGACCTTGATATCTTGTTTTTTCAAATTTTTACACCAAGAAAATTCGTGCAGTCGTGATTATAAGAAACTTTTTCTTTAAGTATAATGATGAGAAACTTTATCAATATGAGTCCTCTTTTTGAAAAGTGCCCTTATTTAATCATATAATCATGTTTGCCTCTGCAAAGCATCTTGTTGCAACATTTGATCCACTACAAAAGTAAGATTATTAGCAGCAGTAAAAAATTACTGCTATTAACTAAAAATGTTGTTATTAGTTCTGTTGCTGAACTGCCGATATTAATTTTGTTGCTGCCAAAAATTGCCTTAATAGTAGTGCCGCTAAAAGCTTGAAACACCTTATTTTTGTAGTAATTGCTATAAGTTTATCAAATTATAGTAATAATTCGATTAAAAATTTACATCCATCGCACCCAAAATAAAACAAAATGTCTCAGCTTCCGGTGGCTAAGGCGAAACACAAAACTGAAGTATAAAACCGTCTTAACAAGGAACTAAGACTAAAATTAAAAACAGGAAAAAGAAAAAAAAAACAAACAAAATTATATTTTTCTATTTCCCATATACAAGTCAAATATGAGATATTTTCTCATTTACTCATGTATATTTAATTTATGCACTAACTTGGACTTGATGGGCAAAAGGGTCCATTTTTCTCTTTTTCAGTTAAGTAATTGTAGTCAATGCCGTGAACCTTAAACCTTTGAAGAATTTTAAAAAACTTGCCATCACATGTTACATGACATGTGATCTAGCAATCGGTTGTAGTGTTTCAAGCTATAATCTTACACACGATTGTATGTTCTCGCTTATATATATATATATATATATATATATATATATATATATATGTATATATATATATATGTATATATATCAAAAGTTATTAAAATCTAAAGAACTAAAAAATTATAGGAAAAGTTAAGGCCCTGCGTGATAATCATAGTGAGAAATTTCATTTTCAATAATATTTTGGTAGGGGGTCATTTCGGATAAATTTTGAAAAGTTTCGAAAACATTTCGAAGAGTACAAAAAATATTAAATATAAATTATATTTAAACTTTATAAAAAATTTATTTATTATTTAAAAAATAATAAAAATTAGAAAAAATTTATTAATTTCGGTGAAATTTCGTTAATTTCATCAAAATTAATGAAATTTCAGTGATTTCGAAAAAATCATCGAAATTTCGCCGAAAGTTTCGCCCGACCCCTATTTCGGTAAATTTTGAAGAAATTTTAGAGAAATTTGTCACTATGGTAATAACTCTTTCAAATAGTATTTTTCAAGGATAAATGCAAAACACATTTGATCCAAGGACCTAGCCATCTCTATTGAAAATGGTACTGGCTTGAAGAGCTATGTCGGAGACTTTTCACCCCACTATTTTAAGCAGATGACAGACTTTTTTAGAAGTAGAAGCAATGATCAAAATTTCGGTTTTCGTTTCGATTTCAGAGGAGACCGAAATCGAAATTTTGGATCAAAATTTCGATTGAAAATTTAAATTTCGGCCGATAATTTTATTTTCATACATTTGAAGACCGAAATTTCAATCCCAAATTATCATTTTAGTGTAGACTGGAACCGATAATTTTGGCCAAAATTTCAATCATTTCAACCAAAATTTTGATCCTTGAGTAGAAGTAGTATCTGATAGCCTGAAAAGTGCTTCTTAGAAAAGTAAAGCATTGCAAAAGAGAGCCTAAGAATTCGAGGGACTAAAGAACTCATGTGAACAAGGACGAAAGGGCAATGTCGCAATCCACTCATTAGTTAAGGAAATTTTAGCCCAACATCCAAGACAAATTAACAACATCATTATTTCAGAGTTCATTACCATAATATTGTTTATTTATTTAGAGGTAGACAATTATTACATATAAACAAATTTATATTTATTGTGGGTCCTTATGGTTGCACAAGTGACAACCACTTGTCCACTTTACACCTAAGTCCATTGTTTGCATTACTGTAGTCACATCACTTGGCTGTCACTGCATGCCGTCTTTGGGCTCCAATTAGTTTGGATGTGGACCCCTCAGCTAACAAATTTTGGTGTCGTTTAGTTAGATTAAGTTTACCAATACTTCACTTCATGACTAACTCTATTTTATGCGGTATGGGTAATTGCAACTTAATATACGGTAAACGAAACCAGGGTGTTTTTTATTTGTCAGATGAGAGCCGTTGATTGCATTGAATCATACGAGATTGTTTTTCTAGGTATACATATATTCCACGTGGCATATATCCGACATCTCTGAAAGTGATTATCTTATTCAAAAACAATTAGTGGATCTCAAGTGCGAATTCCTTGGTTGCTCTATCACAAATATTTGGCTGCGTACAATGGTGCTCTATTTTATATAGAGAAGAACGGCTAATATGGCCTTTTGCCCGCTAGCTGGCCAAGTTGGGCGACAAAAGAGGAAATGATTTCATACCCGAGACGTTAAATTGAAATTTAGGCATTATCAAAATTATTTAGCTGTGAGTGGAGGGGTCCAAGATCAAATAAGTAACAAGAGAAAAAAGGACTAAGTTTTAACAGTACGAGCTTTAATAATTTAGATAAATTTAGTATAGATAATGCTTATCTCTTCTTTCCACCTGTTGTTATAAGTGCCAATCAATCTAGACCGACTGATCTGTTTGGCCACCTCTTGTATGGGCTGTGGTTCAAAAACCACTTCATCTAGATGTTTTCAACCATTCTATGAATGGGGTATGAAAAGATAGTTAATAATTTCGCAAACCAAGGTGTCAAACTTGGTATTGGTGTCAGGTTTCGATCCTCTGGTCCATGGAGGACTGATATGAATCGGCTGATACCGATACAGATCGGCTATTTAAAAAAAAAAATACATGTTTCAGCTCAAGCTAATACGTATCGGCCGATACCGATACCGATACCGAGTTGGAGGACCAATATTTATCGGTTTGCCGAAAAATTGATATGTATCGGTATCGGCCAATTTTTGATACCTTGTTGCAAATTGTCTAAATGTAAGTGTCTTTGATTTGATGGTTAGGATATTCCAATCATTTATTTTTATATGGTAGGGTCAATCTAAGTTAAGGACAACGATTGGACGGTTGAGATTGATTGGTATATTTTCCATTTTATGAAAATGGGGAGATGATTTTTTATTAGATGACATTGGATTATGGTGAGCCCTTAGAGGGCCAATGATTTTTGACTTTTTAAACCCTGATTATCTCTTCCGCCACTTTCGGAGTTATAATCATTTGATGAGTAGTGTTATATCTTAGACATTAAACCCCAGACAGATCCTAGGCACAAGGATAATTTCACCCTCCACTGGGATTTGTTTGGTGTTTAACTTCAGGGGTTTATGACTTTTCTTGTTTGATTAATATTCTTTTTTTTTCGGTTTGATTAATATTCTTACTTCATGAGATTATTAATTCTTGAATGGAAAATTATAAACCCCAGATGTTAAACCTCAAACAATAGGCTTGGAAGGTGAAATTATCATTTTACCCTTGCACTTGTGTCTGATGGAATATAGCATTACTCTTCTTGAACTTGATGTTAGTATACAAGCGTATATGCATTTAATGCTTGAAATATACTTATTTATAAAAATAAATTTGGAAGCATAAATCAAGAGAGCCATTACTTAGATGACAGGAAACATGACCTTGCACATAGGGCTCTCAATGGGTCAGATTAGGGCCGAGATGGGGTTCAATCTGCCCCTAACCTATCCGGGCCGGGTTCCCAAAATTTTCAACCCGACCATAACCCGGGCTGCAATGTACTCAGCCCAAGCACGGTCTCTATCGGGCTGGGCCGGCTTGAGTGTTTTTCTGGACTTTTTTTCTAATAAAATTTGGTTGGGCTATTTTTTGAGATTTTTTCTAATAAAATTTGATTGGGTTTGGACTGTTTTTTTCTAATGAAAGTTTGAAGAAGGTTAAAATTTTAATTAAATAATTATATTAACATTATAGAGGCTCAGATACATACTTTTATTCAAATATTTTATTTTAATTTATTGTACAATGGTTATAACGGACAACAATTAATCTCAGGACATTTAAGTAAATTAATTATATTTAATTAAAAGATTTTTTTTTTTTTAATAACTTTAAAAGGATATATATATATATATATATATATATATATATATATATATATATATATATATATATATATATATATATATATATATCCGAGTCGGGTGCGGGCTGGGTGTTGAAACCAGATTGATTCGGGTTGCAACATGTTTAGTCCGGTCCGGATATCGGGCTGGCCGGGTTTGTTTGATAGACAATATTACTTTTTCTAAATCGGGTGCGAGCCAAAATCTGGGCCATCCCGACCCATTGAGAGGTCTACTTGCACAAGTAGGGCTGTCAACGGGACGGGTTTCAGCACGGGCCCGGATGGCCCGGGTTCGGGCCCATTTTTTATGCATTTAATAAACGGGTCGGGCTAAGCCCGGATAAGAAATTGGGCCGGGTTCGGGCCGCAACATTTCAAAATTGGGGTAAGCCGGGTTGGGCCCAAAATTTAACTTTTAAAAAAAATGGGTCGGGTGGAAAACCCGGCCCGAACTCGACCCGTTGACAATCCTAATCATATAGAACCTCCAGCAGGTGCACAAAGGGTATAAGAGTAGACAACTTAGAAATTGTATTGGTTCCTATTAAAAAAACAAAAAAAAGAAATTGGATTGGTGAAAATTGTATGCCACTTGGCGTAAAGTTGAAATATTGAGGATATACCTGAAGTGTAAAGTGAGAAGAGCCTAGGCTGTGTTTGGCATTGCTCTATGGTAGAGTAGAAAAGAGCAACAACTGCTATTTATTATTGCAATGAAATATTGAGAGAGAGAGAAAGATGAGAATAGATAAAAGGGAGGCTCCTCTTTAAAATAGGAAATGCATACTCTTTTAAAGATGAATGTTTTTCATGTTTTAAAGAGGAATCTCTCCTTTTTTTTCTTCCTCCAATCTTTCTCTCTCTCCTCATATTCATTTGCAACAACAAAGACCATGGTTGCTTTTTTTTTCTACTCTTCCAAAGAACAAAGACCTATATGACCATACCCTTAAAAATGTGTCGGAAATCCACATTTTGTTTACGGTCATATGGATTACAAGGAATGTGTGTTCACTGCACATGAGCAAGGATCAAAATAGTGGTTTCGTTTTTTGTTTCGAGCATGACCGAAACCGAAAATTTGAAACAAAATTTCGTCCGACAATTTCCCTTCCATATATATTTGGACCGAAATTTCGGTTCAAATTATCGGTTTGGTGGGGACTGAAACCGAAATGATTCGGCCAATAACTTGAGTTATCGGCCGAAATTTTGAACCATGCACATGAGAGAAAAGAGGTGATTTTGGTCGGCTCACTTGCAATAAGGGTGCCATTACTTCCACAGGAAAAGTTAGCCTTTACACATTTTAGAAGAAAGGCTTTATATTTAAGCGACCTATGCCATATGAAAACACCATCTAAGCTATCTGATTTGAAGGCTATGATCTAAAGGTCTTAGGTGAAAAAGCTTGGAACAAAACACGATATCTAGATATCATACGGTTCAACACAGTTGTTTAATCAAATAATAGCCTGTGACTGCATTTAATTATATGATAAAGATCGTATTCGTGCCATTCTTCTGCACCTGAGATCTTTAGATCATGACAGCTTCGATGATATTTCACATAGCATAAATACTAAAAGGGAGCCATTACTTGCACTCAGAAAATTGTCCCTTGCACCGAATTTAAAAGAAAGACTTGCAAGTTTGATGGCCTTTGCTATGTGAAAACACCATCTAAACTGTTTGATTTGAAGGTCATCATATAAAGATATTGACTGCAAAAGATTAGCACGAAATATAATTCTTATATTGTTATTAAATGTAGTCAAAGGCTATTATTTGATTCAATAGTTGACTATAATAGATCGTATGATAAATATCGTGTTTGGTTCCAATCTTATTCACTGAAGATTTATAGATCATGACCTTCAAATCAGGCGGCCCATATTGTATTTTCACATGTCACATGTCCCTAAAGTACCATGTCTTTATATAAATTTTGTGCAAGAGCCAACTTTCTGAGTGCAAGTAATGGCTTCCATCCAAAAAATATCTAGTACTTCTACTTGTGACCATACATTCTCTGAAAGCACCCATGTCCCATACTCATTAAAAACCATTGATCAGAGATGATGGAGATCGTGTTTCACCCCAGATCTTCCACAAAACAAATCTTGAGATCATGGCATACCTATCAGGCGGTCAATTTTTTATTTCGTGTCACAGATCCCCAAAAAATGGCCCTTGATTCATCTGGCACACATCACGCTCAAACATGAATGTAGGGTCATTATCTGGGGATATGTAACACATGGAATCTCAAATTGACCCTTTGATAGGTGCGCCAGATCTCGAGATCTATTGTCTGGAAGATCGGGATGGCAAATGATCTCCATCATATGATCCAAAGGAATCAATGTTTTCAAGGGGTTTGGAACGTGGGCGCTTTTAGAGAATGTGTGGGCACAAACAGAGGTACAAAAAAAAAAGTCTTTCTTTTAAACTATGTGCATGAGACAACTTCTTATGTGCAAGTAATGTCTCCCTGCAATAAATTCTCCCATTTCTTTTACAATTTGCTTTTTTTTTCTTTTTTTTTTTTCCTTTATTGTTTAACGGAGATATCTGAAAGGAACAATAACGAATGAAACTTTTGTGTCAAGTTTCTTAATCTCTACAAAATAACTGTAAATCCAACCTCCAACCTTTCTAGCATTATTAACTTGGATGGCCGTATTCTATGACATATAGGTTTTACTAGAGATCTCTCTAACATCGAAATTTCGGAATATAGCATTTTTTCTGATATCTTTGATAATATTAGACTCGTACTATCTCAAAAATGATAAAAGGATTTGGACCTGCAAAAATAAGGATTTTTCCTTTTTTGTTTAACGGAGATATCTGAAAGGAACAATATCGAATGACACTTTTGTGTCAAGTTTCTTAATCTTTACAAAATAATTGTAAATCCAACCTCCAACCTTTCTAGCATTATCAACTTGGATGCTTGTGTCTTATGACATATAGGTTTTACTAGACGTCTCTCTGACATCGAAATTTCAGAATATAACATTCTTTATGATATCCTTGATAATACTAGATTCGTACCATCTCTCAAAATGATAAAAGGATCTTAACCTCAAGGGGTTAGGTGAGCTGGCCAGGTACCTGCTTCCAAAAGCAGGAGACCTGAGTTCAAATCCCCTCCCCTGCTTGAAGCCACCCTAGGGATTTATATCATGTGCTGACTCGTCATGTGTTGAATTTAGGGTGTGCATGTGCCCCTGGGATTAAGCGGGTGCTCTAAGAAGGCTCGAATACCCAGGTTATAAAAAAAAAAAAAATGAGATCTTTTCTATCAAATCAGTGTTTAAATCTCTAAATGAGAATTTTCTTAAGGTCGATTGGGGTCACATCTGGGAGTTTAGAATCCCTAAAAAAATCTCTTTCTTTTTGCGAACAGTTCTCTGGAACAAATTGTCAACCATTTCCAACCTTAACCAGAGGGGCATGCCAATAACTCAAAATTAGTTTTTTTGTAACGAAGAAGAAGAAAATTGTGATCATTTATTTCTTCATTGCAAACATATATGGCCGCTATGGGGTAAGTGTTTCAAAGTTGTCGGATTATCCTATTGTCTTCCTATGAGCATCAACGATGTTCTCGCCTGTTGGGACATTGATATCTACAAATGGCTGAAAAAATGGATTTAGTCTTACATCCACATCTCGTTTCTATGGAATATTTGGCTAATCAGAAACAAGATCAAATGCAACAAAGAAACCCTTCATGTTAACAACGTCATTATGGACCGCCTTCTAATAGTTTGCAAATGGGGAATTGTTGCCGGGATTGAAGACTTGTCAATCCGCATTTGCAGATTCGAGACCGAACAATTGCTCTCTTTTCTAAATACCTTGTAGGGGGATCTTGCTTTGTATTTTAATAGGACTCTATCCTATTGACTGGGGGATTTCTTTTCTTTGTTTTTTTCTGCTTTTTGTTTTTGAAGGTTTTTTCCCAGATTTTTCGGTTTCCTCCTATTTTAAGTTTTTTCCCGTTTGCTTGGGTTTCCTACATTCCTCAAGTACCTACTTTGGTTTTCTCCGGGAAGTTTGGTTTACCAGGTAGCAATGTTTGATGTACTTGCTAGTGTTTTTATTAGGCATTCCGAGGCACAGGCCAAGTTTTTCTATCAATAAATTAAATAATTTTCAAAAAATAAAAAGGAAAAAGGGTATGGGTTGGAGCGCAGTGCATGGATGAACTCATGCACTCGAAGTTTAAATTACATGTCACATGACACGTAATCCTAAATAACACTCCTCTTAATCATGTGTTACATGGCATGCGATTTATAAAAAAAAAATTTATTAAATTTTTTTATTAGTCAAAATTGTAGTCAAAGTCTATGTATTGGCCTGCACATTCTAGTACATTAAATGATATATATTCATGAGATTATGTCCAAATTTTTTAGGTAGCCTTTGATTGTCCTCAAACAGATTGCCATGGTACGTGATGCTTACATGGACCCACCTAATTCCAATGCATAGATGCACCATACATTCCAACCCCATCTTGCTTTATATAATCAAGATATGTATGGCCCATATGGCGCATTGATGGTTTACCTTAAATCGTCAATGGCACCATCAAAGCGAAAAAACATTCTATTTTTATTTCTATTTAGTATAACTTATTCGTTTCTTAACTTGGTTGCCTGAAACTTATTTTGTTGGGCAGTGTTTGTCCAAAGTCCAAACTGGCACTTAGCTGTGTCACTATTTAATACAGACGCAAGTGAAACATGGTATCCTCAACCCAAATAATTGGCCATGGTCCACAAGGACCACCCACCACTCGGAAATCAGAATAAGGGCCAGTAAATAAATGCAGAGTGGAAAAGGACAAAGTCTACTTAAAGAGGGAAATTTATCTCGTCAACCATGTACCCTATATTTTTACCTTTACTCAAACTGACCAGCTTTTAGTTAAGCCATTTTCAGCTAGCACAAAAAGTTCGAAATACTCCTTCTTACACTTATTTTCGTTCTATATGATTTAAAATTTTAAATATTTACACTTTTCGATATTTATGCGGTGTGAAACGGGATCTATGCTGTCTGATTTGAAGGCCACAATATAAAATCGATGGCACCAAAGATAGACACGAAAAAAAGACAATACCGCCTCTTTAAAAAAAAAAAAAAAAAATTAAAACAATCGATGGCGACTCTTAAAACAATCGATGACAATTCTTAAAACAATCGATGACGACTCTTAACACAGTTGGTAACGATTGTTTTAAGTGTCGCCATTGACTGTTTAGACAGTCGGTACCGACTGCGAAAACAGTCGCCATCGACTGTTAAAAAAAAAAAAAAAAAAAAAATCAACTGTGTAGTCAATCGGAAATTATTTTTTTTTAATAATCGATGGTGATTTCAAAAGCAATCAATAGTTTTCAAGGGGTCTGGGACGTGAGCGGTTTCAGAGCATGCGTGGGCGCATAGAGAGGTACCCTTAAAAAAAAGCCTTAGTATTTTGGGGACTTGTGCCATGTGGAAATAGCATATCTAGGCCGTTTGATTCAAAGGCTATGATCTAAATATTTTAAATGCAAAAAACTTGCATGACACATGATCTCTCTCTGATGATTCAATGCAATCACAACTTTCATTCAAATTGTGTAGCAAGTAATGGCTCCCGCGGTATCACAATGTAAAGATCAATACCGCTTTTTTTCAAACACCATCTATGCCATCTGATTTGAAGGTTACAGTGTAAAGATCAAATGTGCCAATGATCGACATAAAACATGCTCTCTAACATCTATTTTTTCACAGTTGACTATCAAATTAAATCATTGGCTCAACTAACGAATCGTCACCGATCAAATAATCAATTGTTATCGCTCAACTAATGAATCGCCACCGATCAAATAAACAATCGTCATCGATTTGATAAACAATCACCATCGATTGGATACGCAATCGTCATCGATTGAAAACGCAATCACCATCGATTGGATACGCAATCATCATCGATTGGAAACCAAATCACCATTGATCTGATAAACAATCACCATTTATTAAACACTATATACAAAAAGACTTACTAAAAGAGCACAAACACAGAGTGCAATGGTAAAGTGTGTCTTTTTCAAAGAGGTGATTTTCAGTTCGAATCTTGGTAATAGCATTCTTGTATGAAGTTTTGGTTCCGCATCTAAAATAAGCGCTAATAAGAATTGAACTCAAGTCTTTTCTATCCAAACAAAATACTCCAGCCAACTCAACTAACTATAGTGTACAATGTAAAATAAACCAATAATTTTATATTATTAAAATACTTTTCATCTAATCTGAGCAAAGACGATACTTTATCAGATTATCTACTGTAAAAAAAATAATAATAATAAAATAAAATTAAAAATTATTGACGCTACAGTCCATGGCGCATCGTAGTAGATTGTCATCGATCGTAGACAATGAAAAAAGAAAAAAAAAATTATTATTATTATTTTTTATACAGTTGATGGCGACTGCATAATCACCATCGATTGTGTAAACAGTCGATGTCGACTATTAAAAATAAAATAAATAAATTATATATATATATATAAGAGGCAATATCACTTTTTTCGTATTTATCTTTGGCACCATCGATTTTATATTGTGGCTTTCAAATCAGACGGCATAAATACCGTTTCACATAGCGTAAATATAAAAAAATGTAAATATTTAAAATTTTAAACTATATAGAACGATAAAAAGTGTAAGAAGGGATATTTCTGACTTTTTGTGCTAGCTGAAAGTAGCTTGGCTAAAAGCTGGTCGGTTTGGATAAAGGTGAAAATATAGAGTCTCTGACGTAAAAAGTGTATTTGACAGGGCCGATCAGGTAAATTTCCCACTCAAAGATTAGGCTCTCTCTTAGTTTAATAGGCAAGTATGGCCTTGAGCCTTTGACCTCAACGAAGTCATCACCACTGGAGCAAAGATTAGGGCTATGAGTGAGTGCCTCTCAACATAGTTGGGACTACCTCTATGCGGGCCAACCATATTAGTGGGGGCAACAATACTGAATATCATTGGCTGCTTTGAATTTGATGGTGGAGATTTTTTTCACCTCAACCTTTCACACGATGGATTTTCAAACCATAGGTATACTATCAAACGATCACTTTTTTATACCATGTGGCATAAATCTCAAAAAAGGCCCTAAAATCATGTGACAAGCATCATACTCAAGTGTGATTTTAAAGCTATTTTTTTAGGATTTGTACCGTATGATACCAAAAGTAACCATCTGAGACCTTGGTCTCAAATTCATCGTGTTAATGATTGGGGTGGAAAACCGTCTCCACCATTAGATTCAAAGCACTCAATGTGTTCTCAGTATTGGCACGCATAGAGGTACCCTATAGCTGGGTGGGACATCTAATTAATAGGTAAAAAAAACTCCTATTTTGTAAAGAGTGAGGTTTCTTCCCGCCAAGTTTCTTTTATGACACCTTAATTACTGTATTTATTGGGCACACATCAACTTTCTCATTTGCATACTGATTATATTAAAATAAATTTAATAGGTTGGCATTAATCTTTTCATCTCCACACTGCACACCATTTCACACTGCACACCATTTAAATTAGTATATTTGGAATGTTATTTGGGCAATGGACAGCCCTATCCCATCCGCCTCTTGGAAATTGGAGAATTTTGACTGCATATTTTACTATAAAAAGTGAAAATTAAGAAAGTCAAGATTCTCCGATTTCCAAGAGCACCGAATGAGATAGGACTGAAAATCCCGTTCTGTATGGTAAGACCTGACCATTCCCCATGTTATTATTCCTTATATAGTTGAAGTGTTTTGGACATTTAGAATTCATCCATACAGAAAAACATTATGAAATGTTATTTGAGGTAAATTGGATATATCCATTAGAAGCCGAAGCAAATCTTGCATGAAGGGTTGGGATTTGAGACACACACTGTGTAAATAAGAGAAGAGGATTTATCAAAAAAAAAAAAAAAAAAAGGGGGAGGAAAACATGTGAAGATATGAAGAGAAATAATAAGAACAGACATAAAAGATTGCGAAATTACAAAGTACTTAAGGTCTTGTTTGATAACATGGAAATGCAATTTCATTGTGGAAATGAAACTTAGTTTCCAATTGTTGTTGTTTGATAACTATTTAAGGAGATGGAAATGAAATTAAGTCGTCCCGCATGGAAATTGAATTTTCATATATCAAATCATTTTAGGAGGAAATCATTTCAACCCTTCAAGTGGCTGAAATTGAGTTTCCTACTAACAAAATAATAATGGTTTGTTATTGCAAATCTAAAGTTACTTGTAAAAAACCTCAAAGCAAAAAATATATATTTTTTGACTATTAAAAAGTAACTTTAATTTCTATGACCATCATATCAGCATGGTCACTATGACCACAACATTATCTACATCATACACTTTTCAGCTAATATTTGACTTCGGTCAAAGTTTGAATTTAATAAAACTTTAATTAAATTTATAAGCTATATAAAGTTTTAACTTTTGAATAAACTTTGACTACTGAAACATGATAATAAGTTGTAAGTTAGTAATATATTATCAAATTTTCAGGGGTCAAAGGTTGATTTTAAGGTCAAACTTTGACTTTTAATTAAAATTTTACTTTTTATTAAATTTTGACTTCAATAATTTGATGGCGAAAAATAATACTGCCGCGTTGATATATAATTGGATACTAGATTCTCAATTGTATTAGTCAATAGTTTGACCTCTAGTCAAACTTTGACTTTTGATCAAACTTTGACTTTTATACAAAATTTGGTTTTAGTCAAACTCGAAACTTGCTTATAAATAGTCTACTAGTACATAAATTTATACTGTATCAGTGCAATTTATTCTTGGTCAAAGTTTGATTTTTTATAAAATATTAAAAAATTATATTAGTGAAATATTATAATTAAAAATATCTATCATTATTTTAATTTATAACTTGAAAATATATTGCCTCATTTTTATTAGTCAAAGTTTGGCTTTTAGTCAAAATTTGACTTTTATTCAAATTTTGGCTATAGTCAAAATTTGATAACTTTATCTTGACAGTAGATAGTTATTATTACTGTTGTTATTTGTATTTTGGTAATGTAAATTTTTTTCAGTCAAAGTTTGATATTTGGTAAAACTTTGACTTTTCAACACAATTTAATTTTTTTGAACTTTTGTATCTTCAATGAGATTATTGTTTTTTTTAATTTATTACTTTATAGTACATTACTAAATTTTATTTTACTTTTTTTACATTTGGTCAAAGTTTGACTTTTTTAAAGTTGATATTTAGTCAATTTTTTTACTAGTTTAACCTAGCGATAGATACGAATATTGTTATATTAATTTGTAAGTTGGTAGTAGAATGCCAAATTTTTTATTGGTCAAAGTTTGACTTTTTTTAAAAAATTAAATTTTCTTTGAAGTTTAAAATTTAAATTTTGTTTCAACATGTAACTTTATAGTACATACTAGCATTTACTAAATAACTTTGTACTTTAGTCTTATAATTTTTTATTAATCAAAGTTTTACGTTTGATCAAAGTTTGACTTTTATTAAAAGTGGATATTTGATCAAATTTTGACTAGTGTAACCTAAGGATATATATGAATACTGTTATATTAATTTGCAGTTGGACTTTTGTAACTTGTTGGTATATTGCAAAAAAAATTCTTAGTCAAAGTTGAAAATTTAGTCAAAGTTTGACTTTTATAAAAATTTAATTTAATTTCAACGTATAAACTTACATTAGATACTAGTATTTACAACTTTATATATTTTTTTAATCAAAATTTTAAATTTGGTCAAAGTTTGACTTTTCAAACTCTGATTTATATAACTTAGTAATAAATAGTGATTACTATGGTATTAATTTGAAACGTAATAAAATATCATTAAAAAAATTATTTGTTAATATTTGACTTTAATTATGATTTTAATAATAAATGATCAAAACTTAAAAACTCATTTTCAAATTCATTTGTATAGATACAATCAAACACGAGAAATCAATTTCCCGTGAAATTCAATTCTCAAACACACTAATCAAACAGTGGAAAGTTCATTTTTAGAGGAAATCATTTCCCAAGAAATCAACTAAGAAATTGATTTCATTTCCTCTTTGGAGTTTTATTGCTATCAAATAGGGCCAAAAGCTAAGGTTTGAAAATCGATATATATCAGGCATTTCGGGTAGGATCTTACGCAGATAAATATTGGGCGGATAGATATTGGGTATATTGTACATGTATCAACCATATTGGCTGATATTAAAGTATTATTGCTATATTTTAACAAAGGGAGTCATTACTTGCACATGCTTTTCAAGTGATTGCCCCATATTAATAAAAAAATTAATATTATCTTTTTTGTTAATGATGAAATTATCCTGGTAGAAAGTATCAAAATCGGTATAGGTCTTGGGTATCGGTTTGCCCAAGATCGATACGTATCAGCCGATACCGATATATATCGGCCTATTTTATTAAAAAAAAAAACTGTAAAACTGGGCTCAAATCGATACGTATCGACCGATAATCGATACTTATCGGCCGATATGGGCCCGTATTGACTGCTACGTATCGGGTATTCGAGTTGGGATACCGATACATATCGGTTTGCCAAAATACTGATACTTATCGCATATATGTATCGCTATTGGCTGATTTTTGATACCTTGCCTTGTAGTTGCACCTTGGGTAATCAAAGAGAAGGTTGTTGAGAGGTTTAGAGAGAGAATGGTTGAGGGAGAAATGACAGTGGAGATAGAGAGTGGAACCGGAGGGAGAGAGATGTAGAGAGAGAAAATGGTAGAGACCAAGAGAGATGGAGAGAGAGAACGATGTAGAGAGGTTTAGAGAGAGAATAAGAGCGAATGAGAGAGATCAGTTAAAGAAAAACTTGGGCTAAGAGAAATGTGCAATTTTCTTTTTAATTTTAGGTGCAATCACATAAAATATGCGCAATGACTAGTTTGGGTTAATTCGGTGCAATCACTTAAAAAGCGTGTGCCTAGGGCTCTCAATGGGTCGGATTAGGGTCGGGCTGGGGTTCAACTCGACCCTAACCTACCCGATCTAGATTCCTAAATTTTTCAGCCCGGCCCTAACCCGGGCTGTGATGTACTCGGCCCAAACCCGGCCCCTATCGAGCCAGGTCGGGCTTGGACATTTTTCCAAGCTTTTTTCGACTGTTTTTTTCTAATAAAATTTGGTTGAGCTATTGTTTGGGGCCTGTTTTTTGGGCTATTTTTCTAATAAAATTTGATTGGGCTTGAGTTGTTTTTTTTTCTAATAAAAGTTTGAAGGAGGTTAAAGATTTAATTAAATAATTGTATTAATAATATAGAGGCTCAGGTACATGCTTTTATTCAAATATTTTATTTTAGTTTGTTGCACAATGGTTATAACGGACAACAGTTGCACGATGGTTATAACGGACGACGATTAATCTCATGGCATTTAAGTAAAGAGTGCCTTTATATCCACCCAGCGAATCTTTGAGTTCACTTAGGCTTAAACGCATTGACTGCTTTGAATCTGATGACGCAGGTCGTTTTTCATCCCAATCTTTCACATGATTCATCTTGAGATCATGTTCTTACTATCCACCGTCGGTTTTTTTATTTCACATAGTATCCATTCCAAAAAAAGTGACCTTAACATCACGTGAAACTCATCACGTTCAAATAAGGTCACTTTTTGGGATGTGTACCACATGAAATCAAATACATATCGTTTGATGGCACACCATGATCTCAAGATCCATTATGTGAGAGATTGGGATGAAAAACGAACTACATCGTCGGATTCAAATCAATCAATGGGATTCAACGTAGGTGAACTCAAAGATTCGGTGGGTGGTATTAAAGGTACTCTTAAGTAAATTATATTCAATTAAAAGGAATTTTTTTTTTATAACTCTAAAAGGATAAGTGTGTGTATATATATATATATATATATATATATATATATATATATATATATATATATATATATATATATATATATTATCCAGGCCGGGTGTTGGGACACTAAACCCAAGTCAGGCCCTGATTGATCTGGGTTATAATATATTTAGCCCGACCCAGATACTGGACCGGGTTTACTTGATAAAAAGTATCACTTTTTTCGAGCCGGGTGTAAGCCAAAATTTAGCCCGGCCCATTCAAAGCCCTATAATATATGGATCATGGGACCCTACAATTGAGTTGTAGAGTCAAACTCTACACTCCAATCATTTGTGTGTCACATGGCACCCATCGCACCCAACTCGAGGATCAAGTGCCACAACAATACGCACAAGGTCAATTAATGACCATTAATTTACACCAATGATTTTGTAGTAAAAAAATGAAGGAATTTTTTTTTTGAGTGAAACAATTATATTTTTAACTTGCGAAATGAAGAGAAAAACTCAATTTTTTTTTCTAAAACTTAAGAGGGATCGTAAACCCTTGAAAGATGTGGTGCAACTCAAGATCACATGCCACGTGGCACATGATCACACTCGAGTATAGAGTTGGAACTCTACAACTCATGTGCGGGGACCCATTCCATGGGGTTGAGTCATGTGCACTGGCCACCAGATCGGGTTTGGTCAGCTCAGGCATATACCCTTGACTCGCGGGGCTGGGTTGGTGCACAATTAGGTAGGGCTATCAGCGGGCTAGGCTAGGGCCGAGCCTCACTAAAATCTAGCCCAGCCTGAGGGGACAAGCCGAGGCCCTAACTTAGGTGGGCTTTGATATACCCAACCCTAGCCCTAACTTAGGCGGGTTGGAGCTGGCTTAGATTGGGCTTCGGGCTTTATTATTTATGACTATTTTCTTAAACTTCTTATAAAAAAAATTCGTTGAAATTTGTTTATTAAAGATAAAGAAAAATGTTCCGAATGAGAAAAAAGAAAATTCTAAGATCTCTCATTACAAATATTTAAATTATTAAAATAGATTGCTTGATAAATCTAACCGTAATATTGAATGCTATTTTGGTAATTTACTTGTAAATAGTCTAATATATTTTATATACTTATATTAATATATTTAGTATATACTTATATTAATATATTTAGTATACATATAAATTAAGGAGATTGACGGACCGGGCTGGAGTTTCGGGCTTTAACATGTCAAACCCTTACTCGGCTCGACAGATAGCGGGCTTTTGATTTTGAGGCTCTAGCCTTGCCCTTTTACCTCATTTTTAAGCCTTAGCCCTAAAATTTTAGGGCTTAGGGTTGGGCCAACCAAGCCCTATTGACAACCTCACCATCAGGTCAGGTGGGCATATGCCATTTTCTCATTGGGCATCTATAAATTTGGTTATAACTCTATCCACGTTGTCACATGTTGGGAGATGACTTTTTTTTTTTTTAGAGGTGCTAAATTTGTGAAAGTATATATAGACGGTCAAGGATGGACTTGTGCTTGGCATGGCAGTGCGGCAGATATAATTTTAATATCTAATTTAATAAGATGATCTTAATAGGGATCCAGGTTCGGTGTACTGAATCGCACTGAACCTGATTTTTTCAGTGTTCGGTTCGGTGCACTCCAAACTAAAACTGAACCGAAATATTTTTTGGTTCGGTGTACCGATTTGAAGCAAACTCCAAATTGAAACCGAACCGAAATTGATTTTTTTGGTGTTTGATTCGGTCGGTTTGGGTTCAGTCCGATCACTTGTCGGTGTACCAATTTGAAGAAAAAATGAAATCGAAACTGATTTTTTCGGTCTTCAGTTCGGTTCGGCTTGGTCAGTTTGCATCATGACCCGAAATTCTACCCTTTCCCGAGGGCCTAGAATTTTAAATTATGACCTGCACATATCCCGAATATGCTAAGTGGACATACACTTAATCAGAGTTCTCGCGCAATAATGACATCACGAAATCCGTGATAGCTAATAATTAAAAGTGGAATATAAAGTAGTCATAAATAACAAAGTAAAAGTAAGAAATCTAAATAATCAACCAATAAATAATAATGAAAGTCGGAGACAAATTCGATAAAATGAAATCATATAATCATCAACAATAATATATATAAAACCCAATACCCAAGTCTACAAACGTCAATAGTCGGCACTCGGGTCAAAGTCAACAACAAGGTCCTCCTGGTACTCAACTGCGTCACCCTCCCACGGCTCCTGATACTCAACGCCCACGAGATCAATGAAATCGGTGTAAGCAGGATCTGGATAGCCGACTTCTACTGCAACAGCATAATCACCTGCAGCTGTTAGATTGTCGTAGAATAAGTTTACTCAATCACGTAAATTCAGTGGATACACCACAAACCTATTCCATACTACTCAGGTGCATTATGGGTGCATCAAGTGAGTGATAAACATAATATCTCAAGGTAAATGGCAAGAGAAAGATAAAATAATTTACATATCGTAAAACTCATATCATATCATAAATGCAGGACTATAATCAGGACATTCATATCCTAACGTACCTCACCATATTTCATAACATATCATACCTCCTAACCTACCATATCTTATTATCATTCTCGCACATACATTTATATATCGCATGAGTGTAACTAACATACTCATAAAATTCTAAATAACCTATGTCAGAGTCGCTGCTCAAGCTACCATATGAGGATCACCATAGTATCATACCACCATATCATAACACTTTTGTGTCATACTCATACTTCTCTATCTAGTCAATGGGAAAACATAATGACCAAAGTAACTCATAAACATACTCATACTCATAATGTCTCTCAGAGACCTGTCTTGGTTGAAAGACATTGTTGCCCTTACGGTGGCTACGTAAGGAATGACACATACAGAGACTTATATTCTTAATCTTTTGCTGGCCTACATAGCAGTGTCTTATTATCGTACTCATAACTTATCTTATTTCATACTCGTATCTTATTATACTTTTACAACTTAATTCTAAGATAAACTATAGTGAGTAACTTCCCTAAATCACGCTTCCTAAGGAAAATATTATGTAGTAACCTGGATGTGTAGCCCATACTATCATAGAGGGTTGCATCCGTACCTAGACGCCAATATTTTGAGTTTCACGTGATCATAAAAGAAACTTCACCACAGTTAAGGCCCAAGGTCTGATTCTCGTATCATATCTCATATCTTATCCTTGTGTATTAAAACTCGGGGTGATAGGGTCACTGTATATGCCACCATATACGAGGTTATACTGAATTCACACTCATCCGACTCGTCATGGGTCCCATTCCACCATGAATTATAAGACATGAGAATACAGTGTATTCCTCATTTCGATACTATCTCAGCAAATCACCACGCCCAAGTGTAGGGATGATCTCATACACTCTCGTATATATGCCCTAACTTACTCATAACTTATATAGTGTTAGCAAGATAGAAACACCGAAACACCATGTGTACAAAAAGTTTATATCAAATTTATTATGTTCATACATATAATTTATTTATACCTCATCTCAATACAATATAGAATAGTGTAATTAATAGTGTGATTTCGATAACGTAAAGGTTAGAGTTCGTATCGAATTCTTAGCACTTCATGGTATAGAGGTGGTCGCATTAAAGCGATAAAAGTGATATTTATATGTATGCATATATAATAATAATTATTAAATATTTAATTAAAAATATTATTATTTTAAAGATTAAGTGAATCACGACCATCGATCGAAACCTCGAGTAGTTAAAGTGTGTTAAGTTTTGATCGTGTAAGTAGAGTTATAAGATAATGGTAATATTAATAAGAGTTGTTTGTTCGAACACAAATCGATCGATCGATTATATATATATTATATAAATTATTTAATTCATGTCATAGTCGATCAATCAATTTTTGGAATCAATTGGTCGAATTTAAAATAATTTATATTAAACAGTGATTGGGTTCTGTTCAGAGTCGATCGCTTAGTCATAAGGTCGATGATCGATAATAAGAAGAAAATAAATATCTGACAGAACTGTCCAATTTAATAATATTAAATCAGTATATAAGTAAGTTATATTAATATAAAAGTAAGTAAGTTATATTAATATAATAATAAAGCACTTGAGTGCTGTTAACTTATATAACACATAATGATTACATATTATACATATAAATAATATAATATAATATAACTCATTGATATTATACTTTAAAATTTTCATTATCATCATTAACTTTAATGAAATATAATATATTTAGAACCTATTATCGATCGATGATTTACCATATATAGTAAATCTACATGAAATGATGGAATATGTAGTTGGGTTCTACTACAACCATTGGGGTCTCACAATAATATTGATATGGTGCATTTCACCTACAATAATTTGTTTTTAAGTGCAACAATAATAGTATTTTGAAATTAGGCGTGATTATCACGCATCTCATCTCAACAAAACCAATCACTTACTATACATGCACAAAATAATTAATTAAATCAACGGCCCCACTATCTCCTCTCCATCATTATCCTAGAAACTAGGGGTCATCATCTACAGGCACCCATCACACCGTACCTATAATCTCCATATATATATATAAAATAGTAAAAATCCATTTTTTTTAAGGGCAAAAGAGTCCAACCATGAAAACTAGCATTTATTATAAAGAAAGAGACCTATGCCTTTCAATTGGTGAGAAAGTACCATATATATATATATACCATCCCAATAGGTAACATGTATAGGCTTAAACGTCAACCAAAACCCATGAGTTTATTTTGGCATGTATCACTTGTTGCACACATATAATTTAACTATATACAGAATAGTTAAATCCCCATCTATTAATATACTACAGAAATCAAGCTCATCGATTTATTCCAAAATATTATTTATTTTATTTATTTATTATATACTAGAAGAACTTGTTTCTAGAAAGATTTGTTGAAGAACAATCCTTCATATATGTGTTTTATATCAGATATTTATTACACTTGTTACAGTCTGAATATAGATAATTTCCATGGACATGGGCGGTTCTTTTTCTGACTTTTTGGGTTGCATAAGTCCCCCAAGCATATTGCAGGTTTCTCCCAAACTGCCATATTCTGCAACAGGTGTTGGTTTTCTTCCTTATGTTTTGCAAAAATAAAACTAATAAGAAAAGAAGCCGTACATAAAAGTGGGGATTCTCGTACGTTTTTATTCAACAATTAAAATACCGAGTGTGAAGCAAGTACTCAAAAAAAAAAAAAAATTTAAACAAAAATAAAATAAGGATTAATTATATTTTCAATCATAAAGTAATATTATCTAGCACTACAAAAAATAAGACTATTAGCGATAGCCATAAACTGCCGCTATTAACAAAAAACTTGTCGCTAATGCCCTTGCTGCTAATAGTCTTAGTAGTTCTTTTGTTGATAGTGATAGTTTTGGCAGCCAAAAACTGCCACTAATAGTCCTATTTTTTGTAGTGTAGAAATAAATCTAGGTTCGTTTTATTAGCACGTCAACGCGATCGAATCGTATCCTACGCGATGGGATCTGAGAATGACGAGATGGATGGGTACCCACCTCTTTGATGAACGTGCGCGAGTTCAGTTTGATCGGGTAGAAGGAATCGGATTCCAAAGCCTTTATTGATGTTGAAGCATCTTCTCCATTTACGCAAGCCATGAGAACCAGGTGGGACATGCAAGCCGCTGAAGCCATAGGTGAGCACTCTCCAAGGGTGTAGTAGGGTAATAGTAGTAGCAGCTGCTCCAACTAACTTCAGATCATAAAAAATATAGAGACTCCTCTCCTCACGCCCATGGCCAAAGGTCCTCCTTGTGGTCAAGTTCCGAAACACAAACTAGGAAGGTTAGAAAGTTATGCTACAGTTCATATTTTTACTGACAGTAAGGAGACTAGCCGGCATCTGTCGAATATGAAGTGTGGAGGTGATAGAGAAACTACCCAGCTAAACATTTCCTTGCCCCTGTATAGGAACAAGAGACCCATCTGCAACTCTAATATGACAAAGAGAGGACATCGGAGAAACAAAATCAAACATATTAGAGATACCCGTCATGTGGACTGTTGCTCCTGAATCTATGATCCAGGAGGACTGAGATGTGGACATAGCATGAGCACATCCAACAATACCTGCCTCAGCAAGATGAGATGAACACAAAGGCAGTTAAGGGAAAAAAGAAAGCAGATGCAAACAAAGATAGAGACATATATGAGAGAATAAGGAGGGGGGATTCAGAGTTTACTGCACCTGGACCTAAGGGATTAGGAGACGATGATGAGGATGTCGATGCGATGACAGCGGGAGTTATGAGGGAGAGTGCTAGAGAAGCAAGATTCCGACGAGGTTTGTTGCTGAATCAGATCAACCAAAAGACGGAATTTAATTTTTATGGGCAAACTTGTCATTTAGTACTTGTTTGTTTTAGTGGTTTTTTTTTTTTAGGCCTACTATATAAGGTCCTTATAACTTTGTAATAGTTATTGATTAATGAACGAAAAATTGAGAGCTTGCTTTTGTGCAAATCCTAGAAGACTTGTGAAAAGTTTTCGATCAAATGAGTGAATCTTTTGAAACTTGAGGAGTGAACCTTCATTTCTCGTGCGACTTGGTGCGAAACAGACATACAACCTTGATATCTGTGCAGTGACAAATGTTGGCGCTGCACTGAAGGACTGAAAGTGGGCTTATGTTGCTATGTAGATGAACATGAAAGAGAGCATGGGTGTTGTTGCGGATGTATTCCTCAAGAGGAGGACAAGATGGATGGGCTGCTGTTGTGCATTCTTTCGTTGCATTTGCTCTAGGGTTATTGAATAATGAGGAAATAAGATTGCTTTTATAAGAGGGTGATCAAGATCCTTTGAAATGGACGGCTATGATGCATTCCTAGTGCAGTCATTGAATAGAGAAAGTTTTGGGATTTTGAGAATATGAGATTTTGCTTATGGGTTAAGCCCAAATATCTTGGACTCTTTAAGGACTAAAAAGAGTGACAACACGCGGTGCCCAACCAAATTAGATGGTGTGCGGATTTTGGGTTTGGCAATTGAGAAGGGAGGGAGAAAGGTCATCAAATTGGGCAAGTCATCCCAATAAAAAACAAGAATCCCAATAGGGACGTAATTGATTTCTAAAACCAAGGAGGGGGTTTGATTTGGGTGTTGGGAACTAACACTATAAGGTAGAGTATGATGCATCTAACACTACACGCACATATACATATATAAAAGTGTTGGGGTCGGGGCTTGGAGTTAACTTCGAGTCTGGGTTTGACGATTTAGGACGTGCATGGGTGTATACTCATCCGATAGGCATCGTCTAGGTATGATCTATGGTCGGGTTTGGGCTCTGACTCGGTTCGGCCTTGAGGTTTGAGTCATGTGCTACGCATACACGAGTACACACATACCTGCCCTATATAAGGGATTCTTTAAGGGTTAAGCCCAAATATCTTGGACTCTTTAAAGACTAAAAAGAGTGACAACACATGGTGCCCAACCAAATTAGATGGTGTGCGGATTTTGGGTTTGGCAATTGAGAAGGGAGAGAGAAAGGTTATCAAATTAGGTAAATGGTTTCTTGGTTTGATTTGAGTGTTGGGAACTAACACTATAAGGCAAAGTATGAGGCATCTAACACCACATAAAAGCGTTGGGGTCGGGGCTTGGAGTTGACTTCGAGTCTGGGTTTGACGATTCAGGACGTGCATGGGTGTATACTCACCCGATAGGCATCATCTAGGTATGATCCATAGTCGGGTTTGGGCTCTGACTCGGTTCGGCCTCGAGGTTTGAGTCATGTGCTATGCACACACAAGTACACATATACCTGCCCTATATGAGGGATTCACATTGGGATTGTGCCGATTACATACATCCTACTAGTGGGCCCGAGGCCACGTCATACTGGTCCAAAGTTTGACTAAGGTCAAATTAGTCAAAATAGTCGCGTTTTCGTCAAATGTCAACAATTCAACGTTTGCGAAAATCCGAGTCGTTACAGTTTGTGTTCACATGGGCATTTTGCCCTATCGGCGGTGTGCCAATCTCTATAAAATAGCGGAGCAGTTTGAGAGTTTGAAGAGGAGGAGAAAAAAAAAAAAACTACAGAGCGAAGAGGAGAGGTACAAATCAATAGAGGTAGATTTATGGCCAAAAAAGTAGCTTTAAAATGAAAACTGTAGTGAGTTTGAAGAGGAGAAGAAGAGCTCAGAGGTAGATTTTAGGGCTAAAGAGACGTAAGTTTTAATTTAAAAGAGGGAGTTGGTGTCTTGTATTGCACAAGGACAGAGGATGGTAGTCACACCATCTGTATCATACACTTGGCATTATCTTATATTGTTCCAAATCGTCAATGTAAAATTAAAAATCATCGGTAGATGGTAAGAGCATGATCTCAAGATGCATCATGTGAAAGAATATTGGGATAAAAAATAATCTGTCTCGTCAGATTCAAAGCAGTCAACAAGTAGACACTGGTCACCTATCGGTGTAGACCGGTCAGCCACCACCGGTCAGTGCCAATTTGGTTTGCATTTGGTTTGGTACAACCGGTTCGGATCGGTTTGGGCCGGTTCAGGTTCGGGTTGAGTCAGTTTTGCTATATTAAAGAGTCGGTTTACTCAACCTATCTATTCGGTTTTCGATTTCCAACTACCCAAACCAAAAACTGAACCGATTTCTGTTCGGTTTTGTTTGTGGCGGTTTTCGGGGTGGTTCGGCCGGTTTTGGGAGGGTCGGTTTTGGTTTTCGGTTTCAAATTTGCATCCCTACGAGTAGGCTATGGAGTCAACTATGAACCGCTGGTGGGTTTGAGTCTTGTCTTTGAAGTTAGCGCCACGATTTAGGATCTAAGGTCAAGTTTGTTTGGATTAGGTTTTTGGCCAGAGGTCGGTTTGTACTTTGGATACACAACTGAGTTAGATCAGATAAAAAATGTGCGACTAAGCGAAAATCGAAAGAGAGGAAATCGTATGTTGAACTGCCCTAAACCACTTGGGGGATTTTAAAGTCAAAGCTTTGTGGACGCTACTCGGTTTGATTACCCTATTTGGTGTACTTAAAAAATTATTTACCTCCACTTGGAATAAGTGACCACCCACTCGTTTCTGAAAAACTTGTTTCGAAATACAATGAATGAGTTTTACATTCGATTTGATAACCAATATAACACTAGAGGTCTGACACGACCTTTAAATGAAAGGAATAGAAACAACAAAATCAAAATTTGAAGTAAAACTGTATTAGAAGCAAGTACGTTAAATAAATGATGAGCAAGTGTTAAAGACATCTCATCCTCAAGGGGTTAGGTGAGCTGACTAGATACCTACTTCTAAAAATAGAAGTTCTGAGTTTGAATCCCTTTTCCCCCTTGAGGCCACCCTAGGGATTTATATCCTGTGCTGAACCGACATGTGATGAATTTAGGGTGCACATGTGATCCTTGGGATTAGACGGGTGCTCTAAGAGGCCCAAATACCTAGGTTATCAAAAAAAAAAAAGTGTTTAAGACATCCCTACAGAAATTACTGATAATAAATTTACATTTTTTTTTTTTTTTTTTAAAATTGTTTGTATTAATAATAAAAGATATACCCCTCGGAAAGCCCGATGAAAACACATGCACGAGACACTAGCATTGCTATTTGGAAAATTGGATTCCAAAGAAAATCATGATAGTTACCAAGGCAAATGTAGGAAACCCAAAGGTCAAGGGAAAAAACTTACATCGGGAGGAAACCAGAGTGACCGGGCAAAAACCTCCAAAAGTATATAGAAAGAAAGCTCTCCTTACCGAACCCGAATATAAGAAAAAACCTGGGCTCAAAAGCCGGTTTATAGAGCATTGATAAAGAAAGTAAGTTGCCCGGCTTCAAAGCTATGAAGGTTGGAGATGGAGATTGAACTGGTTCTAATAATAAATCTACATTTGTTTACGTTGGTATAAGCCTTAAATGAAAAGTTTCTTAAGCCTTGTTCGTTTACGCAGAAATGATAGGAATTCGAGTTTGAGGTCAGAAAGTAAAGCAAATCGGTACTTTCCAAGCTTTTCTTCTGCTTGGGAGTTGGCGTGGGACCCACCAACTTTCCGAGCAAATCCGAGAGATAGTGATATATCCACTTCTGAGTTTATCGCTCGGAAATGGTCAAAATTTGAGGCCATGTGTTGTATAGTACCCCATTTATACCCACCTTATAAATCCTCCTTGTCTTCTTTATCTTCTTTGCAACTCCAATGTTTTCTCTGTGAATTGGAGGGCAGCCAACTCTGGCTCGACCCCAAAACTAAGTTCGACGGATGTAGAGAAGCCCCCACCTGCTAGTAATTAGTGGTCAGGCGAATCGATTGGGGTGAGTTTGGGAGTTGGGAGTAGTGGAGCTCGCATTTCGTAGGATCTAGCATAGAGTTTTTGCTCCTCTTTGATTCACCGGTTGAAGGAAGAAGAAGAAGCCAAAAAGTTATTTCAATTTCAGAAGTGACCTTTTTAATTAATTTGAGTAAATGGAGTAAGCAGCTAACCTTAGTTAAAAAATAATAATGTATTTTTAGTAAAGATTGTGAGTGGGGCTTCGGTGTGCAATAGCCTCATGGTGGATAGTGAGGTCTCATTTGCTCTTGATCCAATTAGGACGGATGCGTGCGATCCAAGGCGCACACTGTGTCGGATTCAAATAGATGTACTTCTAATAACACACAAAAAATTAATGGGGCCTAAATGTGATCTCTTATAACCAAGGTGTCAAAATTGGTATCAGACTCGGGTATCGGTCTATGGAGGACCAAACTCGGCCGATACGTATTGGCCTATTTAAAAAAATAAAAAATAAAAATAAAAAAAATAAAGGCATTGGTCAAAATCGATACCGTATCGGCCGATACCTGATACCAATATCGATACTGAGTTGAGATATTGATAAGTATTGGGGCCGATACATATTGGTTTGCTGAGAAACCGATTCATATCGGTATTGGCCGATTTTTTATACCATGCTTATAAAACATGAAATTAAATGATATAGATGATGCATCGCGTGACACATAAAACAAGTAAAGTAGGTATGTCATGCGGCACATAGTTTATGTGGCACACAAAATAACTAATTTAGATGTTGCGACACATGGTACAAATCTCAAGATGTCCGAGCAACTCCGCTTGTGAATGTAGTGGCTAATGAGGTATGTACTTTCCTTCTTTGTATGATCTACTTTATAGTGTTATTATGATAGGAGATCGGGTAGTATAGTTGTAGGAATAGATTTTGAATAATTGGACAGACAATTGTGTTCAATCTCTCATGGATCGTACATCTGAAAAAAATTAGCTTATAATATATACGACTCGATATCAGATGCACTACGGTCATTCCTACGGTTATATGATGCCCCTAAACTTAACCGATTCTATGCTTTTATGAAAAAATTAAAAGAATACAATAAATCCTTCATTTCTAAGAAAAGTCAGGAATCGGAGCATTTCTGAGGCCTAAAAGAACACACCTGAGGAAAGTCAAGAATCTGCAGGAAACTAATTTGTCAGGAATCAAAACTTTTATGGGAAAAGCCAGAAAACACTTGAACGAGGCCTTAGACAATTATTCTAATAAAAAAGGCTAGGCATTAAATGTTGTCTAAACCGTCTATTTAAATAATACACCACGGTTAAGTTTAATTAGTCACAACCTGTTAAAAAATTTAAATAAATTATTTACAAAAATTAAATTTTAATTACACTGTATTGCACTGCACCACATCACATATATGTGCTTGTACGTGTGTCTTGGTCAGCCCAACCCGACTAGGATTGGCTCGACTCTACTTAATGTGCGTGTGTTGGTCAAAGTGCAAGAGTGAGTTGGCGGCATGGATCAAAATCTCGACCAAAATTTTAAAATTTTGGCCGAGACGTCTCAGTTTCGGCCTGAACCAAGACGGAAAATACCATATTATCGGCTCCCCTCTGAAAATACTATATTATCGGCCAAAATTTGAAATTATCAGCCGAGACCATAGTTCTTGCAAAAAATAAAAAAAATAAAAAATAAATAAAACCCAGATTTTGCAAGAAACCCAATTTTCTTTTTTCTCCTTCTCTCCCTCTTTCGGATTTAGCTATTTTTTTGCCGGAACCGCCATATTAGTCTTCTTCTTTTCTTCTTCTCTCTCTCCACTCTCTCTCTCTCTCTCTCACAGTCCCTCCCCCTTTATATATATATATATATATATATTTATTTATTTATTTATTTATTTTTTTTGTCTTGGAAGTTGAAGTTGGAACGAGAGTCTTATTTTATTTTTGTGCCTTGGAAGTTGGGACGAGTCGATGACAGTTGGGTTTCAAAACCCTTGAAGCTAAGATTTGAAATTAAAAGGGAGCCATTATTTGCACTCGGAAAATTGGCCCTTGCACTGAAGTTAAAGAAAGACTTGGTATTTTAGCGACAAGTATCACGCGAAAACGCAATCTAGGCTGTCTGATTTAAAGTTTATGATCTATGTATCTCTAATCCATAAGATTGGGGCAAAACAAGATACTTCTCATATGATCTATTGTGGTCAACTGTTGAATGAGAAATAATCTTTGACTGCAATTAATCATATGATGAAGAGCATATTTCGTGCTAATATTTTGCAATTAATATCTTTAAGGCATGACTTTCAAATCAAACAACTTAAATGATGTTTTCACATAGTATAGGTCGCCAAATTTGCAAGTCTTTCTTTTAAATTCGGTACAAGCACCAACTTTCCGAGTGCAAGTAGTGGCCTCCTTTTTAAAATTATACCTTCCTTTAAGTGCACCAAAGATTATTTAACAAAACCCAAACTTTTCCACCATTAGATTCATTGACCTTCTTGAATCAGAAATGGAGATCATATTACCTTTGAATCTTCCACACGTTAGATCTTAAGATCATGGTCCACTTATCATATTAGATGTTGGTTCTATGTACCAATATCCTCCAATAAGTAACTATGATCATGGAGTGCCATGAGAAAGGTTTTTAGGTCATTTGGGGATGGGTTTTAAGTGGAATCAATATCTGACCGTCTGATTTGTGGACCAGGATCTCTAAATTTCTTATGGAGAAAATTTGAACGATAAATGATCTACATCATCTGATACAATGCAACCAACACCTAGTAGCAAGAAGTGCCTAAACCCCTCTACGATTCATAGGAGACCGCGAATCCTTGTTTCGAAAACGGATCTATATTATTTTTTAATTTTAATGGTTGATATTAAAGTTCGTCAATTGGATGGTTCACATGAACCATGTCTGCTCTAATTACCGTGTATACACGAAAATAGAAATGGACCGACTCTCCTGACCGTTATTTCAATGATGTTTAAATGATCTTACACCATCAATGGATTAAAATGTGAGTGATCAGACCAGACAAAGGGATCATAGATTTAAGTGCAACTGACCCAAAAATAGTGTTTTAGGGAGATTTAAACCATTCGCTTGCTGACTATTATATCAACCGTTATTTTTTAAAATTAATGGCTGATATTAAAGTTCATCAATTGATTGGTTCACATCTACTTATTAGCATGTTTCATCGAGCTGAAACACTTAGCAACCTACCATCAGTACATTTATTGGATAAAAAAATACAGCCATCAGATGGGCAGAATAACCATTTTAAAATATCACTAGTATATTCGTTGGTGCTCAACCAAACACTTAATACTTATCTATTAGCCTCACTAGAGTAAATATGTGTTTTAATAATATTAAAAAGTTAAAAAAAATCAAAAAAAGAAAGTTCGGTAAAGTTTGAAGCATATTTTTTAAAAAAAATTCAAAATTTACCAATAATTTGACCGAAATTTGACTAATTTACGGTTCGGGTCATGAACGAAATCGAAATCGAAACCGAGATTTTGATCCATGGTTGGGAGTAGAGAGGCCCAGATTTGGGTTACACTTGTGTGAAGGCTACAAGCCTTAATACCCACCCTAATTATCATATTCAACTTTCATAAGATGTTACAAAAAGATGTGAGACTATTCATTGTTTAAAAACTTTAAAATATCCAACCCTTCCCCACAATTTAATAGTTTTATACCAAAGCAAAAGTCATAAATATGTGTCCTTTCAAATAAAACAAGAAGCCATAAATATGTATATAAATGGAAATATTTCTTAAGCTTGAATTTTGACCAAGTAAAAATAATATTAAAATTTTTAAAGGTTGTTAGTTAACTAAGTCTTGAACTAATGATCTTATAAGATAAATCAAATTAAGTATTTAACTAATGCTCGTATAAGATAAATCAAAACAATTCATTATATATAGGAAGGGAAGTATGCATCCGGACGCATAGGATGACCCGTGCGCCCGGTTGCATTTCACATGCCACGTGTATAGACATCCCATTTTCAACCTTTCGAAATCATATGTGATGTCCTAACTATTATATTTTAGGGCCCACACATCTTATTGATCGAGAGTCAAAGGTTGAGCCAGAACTGTGACAATATATATCTCATTTGAAAGTCAAGATGTGAACTCTTTTTACTAGACTTTGGTATTTTAGCAATGCTTTGATATGATAAATTTGCAGGTTTTAAAGTTTCACAAGAGGGTTTGTCATTTGAAAGTTAGAAATTTGACCAAAATATAACAAAATCAGATTTTATTCTTGGACTAGAAAGTTGATTTTTTTTTCTTTGAGGATTTTGATCCGAGACTATTTTTATTGGATTCAAATGGGGGTATTTCGTTATTTACATGTAATATCATGCGTGTGATTGAATTATACGCATTATAAGCATGTTGGCATGCGTATAGTTCCGGATGTAACCCTAAGTATACGCATATGTTCATGCGTATAATTCGCGCGCGACACAAAGTCCAATACGGTTGAGTAAGCAATTATATGTTGATTCCCAACGTATAATTCGCCCGAGTCCCTCGGGAAGCCAACTTAGAGTTCGACTAGGATTAGCTCACATAGCTGAGTTCCTAGGCAGCCTTTCAATTATATGCTTTAATAATACCGTATAATTGAATTGTAGACCCATTCACATGCGTATAATTCAGAATTATACGCTAGAGTTCTGGTGTATAATTAACCCGATACTATAAATAGGTCCCTACGGCTCTCATTCTAAACACACATTCATTCACTCATTCTCTTTGGAATTTTCGAGGTTGACTCTGAAATTATGAATTAAGAAAAGCTGAATTCTAAACGTTTGGGTTTAGAACTTCAACTTCTTCTAGGAATTTCACTGAGTAGGTGTTCTAGTTGGAGTTGGCCCTTCTACTTTGCTTCTTACACATTTCAAAGAGAGATAAGGCTAACTTTAGAGCCTTTCCCTTAGGATATCTTTTCTAAATTCTTAACTCTAGATCCAATTATATCCATATCACTCTTGCATATTTCAAAATATCATAGCTTTTAAACTGATTTACCTAAGGGAGTCAACGGAGGGTACTCAAGAATGAATTCAATCCTCTTGCTGATAATGGGCCAACACACCCTTTTTTGCATAGAACTTTTAGGTTAGATTTTCGAATTAGCTAAAATTAGGCAATCCTAGGTGTTAAATTGGCAGACCGATATTTAGTATAAGAGTCCAACCCACAATCCCCCATCTAAATCTCGCAATCAGTGATGTTCTACGGCATCGATAAATGTCCGTAGGTGGTGATCATATGTCGGTTAGTAGGTCTGTTTGGTACTAACACCCTCATTTTCGCAAGATATTAGTGAGTCTTTTTGTCACTAACATCTCTTTTGCAGGTTTATTTACTACATAAATTAGTAAGTCTGTTTGTTGCTAGTTTATCTTCATTTATATTACGTTAAAGTAAGTTTGTTTGTTACTGACGTTGGTTTTACAAGTCTATTTGTTGTTTAACTCTTTTCAAAATTAGTTAGTGAGTCGGTTTGTCACTAATGTCCTTTTTGGAGGTTTTGTATGCTGCAACATCATTAATATTTTATGTCAAAGTGATTTGTTTGCACTGACATTGGTTTTACAGGTTTGTTTGCTGTATAACCCTTATTTGAATGTTAATAAGTTTGTTTTTTATTAACAATCGGTTTGACAAGTCTATTTGTTGCCTAACCTTTAAACTAGCAAGTCTGTTTGTTGCTAGCTCACCTTCACCCTCTTACAAATCGAGTCTCAAGTGACCAATTTGGATCATTTTCTCGAATCTGAGAGGGTTCCCGAAAATCGCGTACCAACAATGTGGCATGATCAACCCAAAACAACTCTCGTTTTGCGTTGATCAGTCATGGGACATGTGATTTTAAAAAATAAATTATTTTTTGACTTATTTTCCCTCCATTTGATGATTTAAGGATAATGTAACACCCCAAAACTTTGGTGCATTGATTTTCCCAACTTTGACTACATTTTTAATGGTGGAAAATTCATAAAAACAATAATTTTTTTTAATGGGATCTAATCGACCTTGCCTAAGTTGCCGTGGAACCTGATCCTCGTGATGGACACCACATGATGGCCAATTGATAATGGGTGTAGAGATTTCTCTACACTCAAGTGCATAGTCCCTGATCTCTTAAATATAATGATGTCCAATTTATATTGTTAGTATATTTTAGGCTGTATGCTAAGTTCTTGATTTCATAAGTGTTTATGGGATGCAATGATGTCCCTTTTTGTGATAAGCACGAAAATTGTACTGCTCTTTAATTATTATTCATATTTTTTTATAATGTCATACGACATAAACAATGCAACCTATGACAATTCAGGAGTATCACTTGGAAAATAAATTTCACACAATAAAGCACTCACATTGAGTAACACATAGGAGAATAAATCCTAAATAACAAACCCTACTTTATTAATATAAGGGAGGAAGCACACGTGGAGAATAAAATCCACGACCTCAGGCCCCACAAAGGAGGGAGGATATCAACTGAGCTACCATTTAATCAATGTACTGCTCTTTAATATAGGGACAATGTTATATGGAGGACAGATTTTATGCAGACAAAGTGTAGGAGGCTGATGTGGCATGATGCAATTTGCTACAAGTGCGGTGGGGCTCAACTAGTGTAGGTTAGTGCAGCCATTCACGTTGCGCCACGTCAGTCGCTTGCACTCTGTCTGCATCAAATCTGCTGTCCATTGATAATTTTCCTTAATATTATGTTTCTTTATCTGTCACATATTTATGACTTATTTTTTTTTCTTTTAAACCTAAACATTGACTAAAACAAATATTGGATTAGGTTTTCATTATAAGTGATTGTGTAGGTAATTTGCTTTAACTCCCTAACTCTTGATTTCTTATAGACTCTATCTCTTCTAAGGCTTTTTGTAAACGGATTAGTTAGGTAATGGGTGGACTTGTCATAACATTTTGGGTGGACCTCCCTCTAGTTATTGGGAAATCTCATCTCTAAGTAATTATCTTATATAACTATGTATTAAATCGACATGTCTAATTTTTTTCATTGCACATTTCAATATAAGCATTTGATCATGCTTTTTCACTATAACAATTTATCTAAATTGGTGGCAACTGATAAAACAATAAAATAAAAATTAGTGACAATAATTTGACCATTAAAATAATTTTTATTTCTAAATTATCTAAAGGGAGTCATTACTTGCATACACTTTTCAAGTGATTGCACCGGATTGCATTGAATTTAAAAGAAAGACTTGCAAGTTTTGGTAACCTCTACTATGTGAAAACACTATCTAAGCCGATTGATTTGAAGGCCATGATTTAAAGATATCAACTGTCAAAGATTAGAACAAAATATAATTTTCATCATTTGATTAAATGGAGTCAAAGGCTATTATATAATTCAACAATTGACTTCAATAGATCATATGACAAGTATTGTGTTTTGCTCTAATTTTATGTAGCAGAGATCTATTGATCATGGACTTCAAATCAAATGATCCATATTGCATTTTTATATATCACATATCCCTAAAATATCAAGTCTTTTCTTTAATTTGGTGCACTCACTTGAAAAACGTGTGCAAGTAATGACTCTCTTATCTAAATTAGTGGCTGTTGTTAAAACTTAAGACAATGAATTTTACTTTTATAATGTGTGATACAAGATTGACCATGAGATAAATATGGAACTTGCATCCGGGTTACTTGGTCGGGCCGATTGGACAAGTTGAAGTTAAGTTAAATATAAGGCAAGGGGTCAGGTCAAGTCAGATTAGCTTCAAGTTGAGAAACCTCAACCTGTTTATTGACTCGTTTAATAAACGGGTAGAAACTTCAACCCGTCCTGGCTCGATCCTACGGGTCTGAAATCTGAACCCAAACATGACCCATGGCGGGTCTAGCTGTGTAATAGCCGGGTCAGTGACCCGACCCGTTTTCACGCGTACGTTAGAGTTTCTTCCCACTGCCAGTACTCAATTGGAAATGTGACGGATAGCTTATCCTCTACAGGAGTCCAAACAAAATATGACGACTCTGTCTCTCTCTCTCTCTCCGTCTCTTTTCTTGCAAACATCTCTCATGGAACCACTCTGCAACTCCAAACCCCAACCCTAGCAAACCCAAAAATCTCTATCCAACACTAACCAATGGCGGATTTCGTGGCTACTTTCCTCGATTTTCGATCTTCAAGCCTCTCTTGCAAGATCGTTCCAAGACCTTCCAGAATCTGCCGATTTTCGTCCATTCTACTATCGAAGAAGCTAAGATTCAATCACCAGGTCTTCGCGCAACCCTCGGTTCCTCCCACGATCGAGCTAGTCTCTTCCACTGGTACTCTATCAGATCTCTGAATCCCGTTGCATTTCATCTGAATTTTATTTAGTTTCTCAGAAAATGGTCTTAATTAGAGGTTTTAGTGGCGATCGACTCTTTTTGTTCTTCATCGTCGCCTGTTGCTTATTGTCACCAATTTTGGTGATTTCGGCAGAGCATGCGGATGGAAGCATCATTTTCAGGTTTGGTGAGCCGTCCAATGAATCTCTTCTTGGTTCTGAACCATCAATGCCCGAAGAAGATAATGGTGTTGTGGAGACAGACGGTAAAGATACGTTAGAATTGGTGGAAAAGGTTACCGAAGATACCCAAGCATCAGTATCATCTACTGTTGCAGTGATTTCGGCAGAGCATGCGGATGGAAGCATTATTTTCAGGTTTGGTGAGCCATCCAAAGAATCTGTTGTTGGTTCTGAACCATCGATGCGGGAAGAAGATAATGGTGTTGTGGAGAGAAATGGTAAAGATAGGTTAGAATTGGTGGAAAAGGTTACCGAAGATACCGAAGCATCAGTATTATCTACTGTTGCAGATCTCAAGCCGGTTTCGAGTGTAGAAACTAGTAATCCCTCTATTGAAGAAAGTCTGGACGAAGAAACACGAAATTCCCTAGGAAAAGATGTTGCGGAGATGAATGAGGTTGGAGAAATTCTTGGCACTGTTATAGATGAAGGAATGAGTGATGCCTCTGTGAAAGATAGCGTGGATGAAGAAACGAGTAATTCTTCTGTTGATGAATCCGTGGAGGTGGATACGGTCAAAGCAATGCCTGTATATACTTCTTTACAGATTAACTGTTTTCTGGTTGAAGAGACAAGTAATGCCTCGGTGGGAGATTGTAGGGAGCTAGACGTGGTATCTACTTCTGCGGAGCTCAACCGTGTTGTGAACGAAGAAACGGGCAGTGTTGTGGATGAGAAAACAAGTAATGCCCCTGCAGAAGATCAGGAGAAAACAGATACCATTCGTATTCGAAGCACACCAATGGTTAGCACAGAAATTATCCTTTATTTATTTATTTATAAAGTATAGTTTTATTTGGTTAGCACAGAAATTATCCATTTATTTATTTATAAAAGTCCTTGCTAATCTACAAAAAATAAAGTGAGATCCACATGCAAACACAGTTAAGGTCTATTCATGAATCTAGAACCACTCATCTTGTGGTCGGGCATTTTATCATATGCATCAAACTATGTCACTACCTTTTTCCTCTGCTTGCTAATTATTGTCGCAATTTGTGACAAACATAGTGCTTCCTGCATCTCCAATATACAGTTCCAAAACTTCCTCGAAAACAGGAGCTCCACATCTTTGTGAGGCTTTGGACGATACACAAATCACCTTCCACTATTGAAGTTGGAGACAAGTTACATTAGAGAAGAATTCCCCCTATGGCACCCACTTTTGGGCTCCAAGGGAAGCACAGTGGCTAAAGGGACTGGAGGAGGCATGAAGGATTGGTCCCAAGTCCCAATTGATCAGATCATAGATCAAATTCTCGGTTTCGGTTTTGTTAACCACCCAAACCGTAAATTGATCAAATTTCGATCAAATTGTCGGTAAATTTGGGTAATTTTCAGAATTTTTTGAAAATATGGTCCGAACTTTGCTGAACTTTATTTTTTTGGTTTTTTAAAACTCTTTCACATTATTAGAAGACATATTTGCACTAGTCAGGCTAATTTTCGACCGTTTAAAGTTATATATATCTATTATCATAAAATTTAGAACATAAAGTAGGCAAAAAATGACTTCATTACCTGAACTCAAGAAGCCAACTACTCGAAGCCACATAGAGTTTCTGGCTGGTTCTTCTTCTTCATCAACATCCCACACATCATTGTGTTGTCGTGACCTATAATATTGTCCGTATTTATAGCCATATGTCCCGTGCTGGGATGTTTCTTGTGGTTGATCATGTTGTGGATAGTAGTATGCATACGATCCACCAAATATCTATGAAACGAAACTCTCATTTCCTGAGTTGTTTGACCGAGGATATTATGGGTTGATGTAAGATTGGTTGGTAGGTTGAAACCTGAACCCAACAAAGCTACTAATTGTAGAGTTAATGATGTCTTGATCATGCGGAGTTTGGTAGGACTCTGATGGTCCTCTTGCTTCCAACCTCTACGTCTAAATGTGGGAGTGTCATATATAGTCATGTCATCATCAGTCCATTGTGCAACTCCGCCTGAAGACTGTCTGTAGAAAGTACATCCACCACTACTGTAAGTATCACCTCCCACTGTGTGCCCTCTCCACCGCCACCGTCATCACCCCCAGTACCATCATCATCATCACCACCACCTCCCCCATCGTCATCACCACCACCACCACCTCCCTCATCGTCATCACCACTACCACCTCTCCCATTTTCATCTATAGGAGGTGATCATAGGCGACGAAGCTTTCGCTTTCTACGAGATTGTGAGGGCTGGTCTCTCGCTGCTCTTTCAGTTTGATCTAACCATTCCGTGTCCTCACTATCCAAAACTGGAGCTTCTCTCTCTTCAATCCACTATCTCAAAGAATCATCTTCCGAGAAAGTATAATCCAATTCGATCGGACTAAAATATTCCTCCTCTATATAGGACGAACACAAAATTAATTAATACGTCTTATTAAACAGTATAATTGAAATTCATGGTTCGCTTAGAAAGTAACTTTTGCTTTATTAGATTTTTTATCCGGCTTCTCGTTATAGATCTCGGATAACGCTAGGGAAGTTCCAAAAGAGCCAATTTTATTCCGAAATAATTCAATCTACACAACATTGTCAAACAGGGAAGACCAATGTTCACAGATAGATGTAACAGTAATTTTAATAATTTTACGAGAAAATTAATTACTTGTTATCTCTTTTATTGCCTTCCCTTGAATGGTGATGTCTATTCCATCTTTTGAATAACGCTTAGCAAGTCGATATAGACCTCATTATCTATACTAAGATTTCGACTATATTGACAGATCGGGTTCAAGAAATGCTCTGTTGAAACATCTCCATTAATTAGAACAATAAAGATAAATCTAACCAAAGTATGATTCTCAATTAATTAAAATAATGAATTACCTGATGCATGTAGATTTGAGTGGAAATGCTCGTTCTACCTTTTATTGATCACATTTCGAAATTTCTTGTAACTCTTGGGGTGCTTATCTCTAATGGCCAACTTTGCTTTTGCCTATGGCCTCATAAACGTACCCCATAATGGGTTTGTCATCCCCATCTACCAATTTCAATACGTGCACTAGCGGCTCAATGACATTCACAACGTACTCGACATTGTCCCAAAATGCGGAGTTGAAAATAGTATCAGCCACTTTGTTGGCCAATTGTTGCTTTACCTTTGGAAGGCTGACTTCATAACTTGCCCATTGTTGAGATGCAACCAACTTCTTCAAGCCTGCTTTGTACTTATATAAGCTTTGAAGGAAAACGAAGTGGGTGGCAAACCGAGTGATTACAAGTATCATAATGTCCGTTTGGTCCGTGAATATTCTCATCAAGTTAACTAGGCTAGCAATTTGATAGATGAAACTGGTTATCATCTTACAGTTCTGTATAATTGCATGCACGCTTTCCATCTTCCCTAGGTCGATGAGAATCAAGTCAACACAATGGGTTGTGCACAGGGTCCAATAGATGTGTCCGAATTTTATCATCAGTTTGTGGCCAGCTGCCTTATAGTTTGCTGCGTTATCGATAATGATTTGTATGACTCGTTGTGGCCCAACCGACCGAACAACCTCATCCATTAATCGAAATAGATAGTTGGCATCCTTTGCCACATTTGAGGCATCAACAGACTTTATGGAAATTGTCCATGGTCACTGTACACTAAGAAGTTGATTATGGGCTTCTTAGTAACACCCGTCCAACAATCGCACATACTTGTGCAGCCTTTCGCATCCCACACTTTCTCGAAGCTCTTTACGTGTACTCCCTTACCTCGACCACTTCTTCGTCTAATTACGGGCCAACTATCTCATAAGCGGTTGGAATTTTTACATCAGGCCTTGCCTCGGCACCAGTGTCCAACATGGTCTTAAAGTACGATGATTCGACCACTTGAGTTGGAATATGATTGTAAATAATAAATTTTGTTATTGTTTTACCTAGTTTTTTATCCCAGGTCTTCAACAACGTTGTGCTTAGCTTCAACTGTTTATAGCTTTTTGATCTGTATAAAAAGGAATCCATAGGCCCCACCGGACGTCTACTATTACCAAAACTAGAACCAGAACCACCCTCCCATAAAGTGGATGACCTGCATAAACCTGTGTCTCTATAGGTTTGGGTATGACCTGATCTTCCCCCAGTTGCTGCCGTAGATTGTCCATGCAAGCTAAATTGGAATCTCCGAAATGCGTCATCTTCATCCTCCTGTCTTCTCCTTTCATTGAAACTCTACCTTATTACCCTCTTAAGCTGAATCTCTTCATCACCTTCATCATCATCTTCCAAGTCAAATGAAATTGAACCATGATTAGGCTGCGATATGGTTTCCATAAATTCTTTATTCCTTCTCTCGGTCTCTACTCTCTTTCCCTTTGCAGTCTTAATTTATTTTTTTAATTTCTCCCTAATTTCCTTGAACACGTTAGTGCATGACTGCACTCACACTGTATGCCAGCTAAGTGTTCCTGAAGTCTGCTGACATCGCCACCCTTTAACTCTTTATGACATATGTGACATTTTGAATTTAGCCTCTTAGGCCCCAAAGGAGTGCCATACTCCCATGCAGGATCAAGATCGCGAATTATCTCTATATCTCAAATTCTTGAATCTGCATAAGAAAAAATTCTTAATCATAAGATATAGTTCCACCAATCACTTGCTAGATCTGGAATTCCCATTGAATAACCATCAAAGTTAAGTTTTATGGAACCTTCAAGAGGTGGCTTCCATTTTTCAACTTGTTTATGAAGCAACTGCTAGACAACACCCCTTTCCAAGTTCCAACACCTAGAAATATCATCCACCTTGACCTAGTAAAAGCATTAGAAGTGAGAGCCCATGACATGATACAACCTTAAGTTCTTTTCGTAAGCACTTGAAAGGGAGATACATAATTTCGAAATATCTGTTCATTATGTTCATTTTCTCCACATTTTTCTGAGAGGATATTTGGTGTGCTTCCTCGTCGTTTTCTTTGGATTTTCCTTCTTCGTTTTATCTTGCATCATTTTCAGGCATTGCCATGTGTGAGGTGTGATTGTAATTGATGGATGATTCCGTCTTCAATGGACTAGTTTTTCCACCTAAAACCAACAGAAAGAGGCTTTAATTTTTTTCTTATATAGATTCAAAAATTTGAGATATAGAGATGGTTCGTGATCTCGATCCTGTATGGGAGTATGACACTCCTTTGGGGCCTAAGTGGTTAATTTCAAAGTGTCACTTTTGTCATAAAGAGTTAAAGAGTATGTCGACAACAAGAACTTAAGGAACATCTTAGGGTGACATCTTTGCATGTCAGAATGCGGCCCAAATAAATTAGGGAGAAAATAAAAAAATAAATTAAGACCGCAAAAGGGAAGAGAGTAGAGACCGAGAGAATGAATAAAAATTATGGAAACCATATCGCAGCCTCACTGTGGTTTAATTCCATTTGACTTGGATGATGATGACGAAAGTGATGAAGAGAGCTAGCTTAGGAGGGTAATTAGACAGAGTTTGAATGAAAGGAGAAGGCAGGAGGATGAAGAGGGTGCATTTCAGAGATTTCGGTTTGGTTTGCATGGACAATCTATGGCAGCAGCTGGGGGAGGGTCAGGTCATACTGACGCTGGACCAAAACCTAAACTTTGTGAAGGACTATGAAATAACGCAAATACCTTAGGTGACGGGGAACGTCAAGAGAAAAAAAAAAAAAAAAAAAAAATTTACTGTTGACGATGAACAGTGACGGACGTCCGTGATTTTGCCCCTTCACTATCCGCACTACGACGTCAGTGGACGCCGTGGATCAAGCCCAATTATGAGTTTTTTTTTGGCGAAAACTTGCCTTTTTTGTGTTTTATTTCTATTGGAACTCTTTATTTCGAATTTTAATTATTGGTGGCCTATATATAGCGGCTTGTAAAGACTTTTTAATTAGTTATTGAATATTTTGAATGCTTTTATGCTTGAATATTCTTTGCCTGAGATGGGTTTGGTGTGAGGCCAAGGGAGTGATTCCTAAAAGCCATTGTTATCTTCTCTATTATATTGGTTATCTCTCGATCTGTGTTTGCTTCCCCTACACCGTAGCCTAATTGTTTCCTTTCGATCCCAAAACCCTAAGCCTATTTGAAACCCTAAATCAAACATATAGCCAACACCCTTTTTCCAAACCATAAACCGATCCGAAAACCATAAACCTGTTACAAAACCAAAACCTATTACAAACCCATAACCTAATTCCGCCACCTTAGTTCGAACCGTGAATCTACATCGGATCGAAGACGAGCGCCTAAGCCTGGAAAAGCTAGAGTTCTATCTCTCGGCCGATCTCGCCTCAAATCTAATAGTACTCGCGCATCGGACTGGACCCTAACTGGATCTCGTGTGATCTACCAACCTGAATTCTCTGAACCCTAAGGTATTTAAGATAGTTTTGAGATTATGCTTGATTAAATTCTAATTAATTTCGGCAAATCGCATTAAAATCATATTCCGCATTTTAGGGTTGTCGTCCCGCGTCATTAGGTTTGGTAGTTTTCCATTTGGACGTTCGTATTGTGGTTTGGATAGGGTCCGGTCCATTGCGCTAGATCCGTTAGCCTCGCGGAAGGAGGATCCTAGAGGTAGAACTCTAGTCACTTCCAGATTAGGGCTCGCTCGTAGATCAACGATTGAATCGCCGGTTCAATCTAAGGTTCTTGGAAACAAATCGATCTAATGGTTTAGATGAAGGCTATGTTTTATAATATGAGGTATTTAAAAGCTTCATGGCTGAATTTAGGGTTTATGGGGAACAAAAATAATAGCAGGGAAAGATAAATCAAAGATAGAGATAGAAAGATAACGTGGGCTTCACACCCTTGGCTTCACACCAAACCCTTATCGGGAAATGAAGAATCACTCTTTGTGGAGGCTCATCTCAAGCACACACAAGCAATAACTTTTCATTAATCAATCTACTAATTACATTGTTTATTTAGAAACTTTATATAGGAGGCCTCAAAACAAAAGAAAACCCTAACACAATGCTAAAAAAAAGACAAGTATGCCCCTAAAAGCCCATTTCCGTATTTTGTCGGAGTCTGGTTCGCGAATAATCGATTGATTCTAAGGTCGATCGATCGAGTATATATATAACCATATATAAGGCTCGAATCTCTAATCGATTGATCGAATATGCTACTCGATCGATCGATTATATATATATATATATAATTGCGACTGAGAAATAAAATATCGCCAAAAATTAATTCCCACTGGCCAAAATTGATCGATCGATCGACTGTGCATTCCTTTGTGTTCTTTCATTATGCCTTTCTGAAGCTGAAAAATCGGTTGTGGCTCAATTCCAATGCTCTCGATCTTGACGTCCCTCATCACATACCCAATTCTATGGGGACACAGGTTTACGCAGGTCATCCACTTTACGAGAGGGTGGTTCTGATTGTGGTAGTGGTAGATGTCCAGTGGGACCTATGGATCCCTTTTTATACAGATCGAAGCCAAGCATAACGTTGTTGAGGTCCTGTGGTAAAAAACCTAGGTAAAGCAATGACACAATCTATTTTATACAATCATATTCCAACTCAAGTAGTCGAATTACTGTATTTTAGGACCATGTTGGACACTAGTGCCGAGGCAGAGCCTGCTGTAAAAATTCCAATCGCTTATGAGATAGTTAGCTCGTATTTAGACGAAAAGTGGGCCGAGGTAAGAGAGTGTGCAAAGAGCTTCGAGAAAGTGTGGGATGAGAAGGATTGTACAAGTATGTGCAATGGTTGGACGGGTGTTATTAAGAAGACTCTAATCAACTTTTTTGTGCATAGTAGTGACTAGGGGACAATTTTCATGAAGTTTGTTGATGCCTTAAATGTCGCAAAGATGCCAACTATCTGTTTCGATTGATGGATGAGGTTGTTCGGTTGGTTGGGCAGCAACGAGTCATACAAATCATCACCGATATCGCAACAAACTATAAGGCAATTGGCCACAAATTGATGATGAAATATAGACACAACCCATTGTATTGACTTGATTCTCACCGACCTGGGGAAGATGGAAAGTGTCCATGCAATTTTAGAGAACTGTAAGATGATAACCAATTTCATTTATCACAGTGCTAGCCTAGTTAACTTGATGAAAACATTCACGGACTAAATGGACATTATGAGGCCTTCAATTAGTCAGTTTGCCACTCAATTCGTTGCCCTTCAAATCTTATATAAGTACAGGGAAGGCTTGAAGAGTCTGGTTGCATCTCAAAAATGGGCAAGTTATGAAGCCAGCATTCCAAAAGCAAAACAACCATTGGTCAACTAGGTGGCTGATATCGTTTTGAACTCCGCATTTTGGGACAATGTTGAGTATGTTGTGAATGTCGTTGAACCGCTAGTGTACGTATTGAGATTGGTAGTTGGGGATAAATCCCACTATGGTGTACGCCTATGAGGCCATAGACAAAGTAAAGTTGACCATTAGAGATAAGTACCCCAAGAGTTACAAGAAATTCAGAAAGGTGATCGATAAAAGGTAGAATGAGCAATTCCACTGAAATCTACAAGCACCAGGTAATTTATTATTTTAAGCAATTGAGAATCATACTTTGGTTAAATTTATCTTTATTGCTCTAATTAATTGAGATGTTTCAACATGACATTTCTTGAACCCGATCTGCCAATACAATCGAAATCTTAGTATAATTGATGAGGTCTATACCGGCTTGCTAAGCATTATTCAAAAGATGGAGCGAGACATTACCATTTTAGGGAAGGCAATAAGAGAGGTAACAAATAATTAATTTTCTCGTAAAATTATTGAGATTACTGTTACTTCTATCTTTGAATAATTGCCTTCCTTGTTTGGCAATGCTGTGTAGATTGAATTATTTCGGAAGAGAATTGACTCTTTTTGGAACTCCCTTAGCGTTATCCGAGATCTTTAACGAGAAGTTGGGTAAATTGGGTTTTATCTTATAAGAGTTTATAGTGTATTAAATCTGATGTATCTACAGTATTCAATGCAGTCGAATGGTGGATTAACTTCGGTGATGTGAAGAAGGCTGCCCCAATTTAAGGAGGATAACAGTTCGAGTACTAAGTCAAACTACATCCTTCTCTAATTGTGAGCGAAATTGGAGCACATTCTCTCTTGTCCATATAAAGACGAGGAATAAACTAACCATGGAGAGATTGAAACATTTAGTCTACGTCCACTATAATATGAGGTTGAGGTCAGAAACATCAAAAGAGCGAGCCGTGATAAAATATCTAATAAAACCAAATTTACTTTCAAAGTGATCCATGAATTTCAATTTTAGTGTTTAATAAGTCGTATTAATTAATTTTGTGTTCGTCTTATGTAGATGATAAATATTTTAATCCAATCAAATTGGATTACATTTTCTCTGAAGATGATCTTCTGAGAGAGTGTGAGAGAAGCTTTAGTTTGGATAGTGAGGGCACGAAATGGTTAGATCAAGGTGAAATAACTACCGAAGACCAATCCTCACAATATCATAGAAAGCGAAGGCTTCGTTGCCTAGGATCACCTCTTGGAGATGACGATGAGGGAGGTGGTAGTGGTGATGACGATCAGGGAGGTGGTGGCGTTGGGGGAGGTGGTGGTGATGATGATGGTACTGGAGGTGATGACGGTGGCGATGGAGAGGGCACATGGGGGGGGGGGGGTGTGATACTGATAGTGGTGATGGAGGCATGGATCAAAATATCGTCCGATACCGATAAGTATCGGACGATACGTATCGGTATTGGACGTGAACGATACATTGAATGTATCGTTCGATACATTCAATTGTATGGAATGTATCGAACGATACATTCAATGTATCGCTCGATACGGACCGGTACCGATACGTATCGTCCGATACGTACCGGTTTTCCGGCCAAACGATACGTACCGGTTTTCCGGCATTTTGATCTATGGATGGAGGTACTTTCTACGGGCAGTCTTGACATGACTATGTATGACAGTTCCACATTTAAACATGGAGGGTTGGAAGGAAGAGGACCTTCCGAGTCCTACCAAATCCACATGATCAAGTTGCCATTTAACTCTACAATTAGTAGCTTTAGTGGGTTTGGGTTTCAACCTACCGACCAATCTTTTTTTTTTTTGATCGGTAAAAGCCATTCACTTCATTAATAACCAGCGAGGAGCTAGAAAGGAAAAGACAAAGGGGACCAACCAAAACCGCAAGCAAAACACACCAACAAAAGGAGCAAGAGCTCTCAGCCTATCTAGGAGCAAAAACACCCCAAAACAGGAAGGGGCGGGGCTCAACCTCACATTTCTCCTACAGCCTGCCCCCCGAGTTTGTCCAACAGGCTCTAATTGCCCATCAGCTCTTTGATGTGGTTGATGATGGTGCCAATCAGAAGGCGTTTCCGACTGAAAACTCTTTCATTCCTTTCGAGCCAAATAGACCAACCCACCGCATAAGCCCCCACCCTCCAGAAGACACCATGCTGATCATCCCATCTAAAGGCCATTCCAGGAGACCAAAAACTCAGGCAGGCTCTTCGGGGCAACCCAATTGAGATTAAAGGATGACAGGATGATTCCCCAAATTTTGGTTGCCACCCCACAATGAATAAAGAGATGGGGGATTGATTCCTCAAGGAGACACATGGGACATCTATTCATAAGAGATTTGCCCTGGGTTATTAGCTGAACTATCGTTAGAATGCGCCCTCTCACCGCTGTCCAAATGAAAAATCTAACTTTAGGAGGAATCAGGGCCTTCCAGATAAAAGACCACTCCACTCTGATTAGAGGTCTGTAGGTGAGAGCGCGGTAAAAAGATCTTACTGAGAAATCCCCATTCTTGCAACAAATCCAGGTCCTCAAATCTTGCTGATGGCGGTTCGGTGTGGATCTATATAGTGCAGCCATCAAGCTGAGGTATTACACCTCCTCCCTTAGGGCCCTCCTAGTAGTGATGTTCCACACCGGGGCCTCATTATTAGTCGATGACCAGCCCAAGCGGAGCCGTGGTCACATTGAAAATGGATGGATACATCTCTTTTAGCGGATATAGGAACAGCCAAGGATCTTCCCAAAATGAAATCTGAGCGCCGTCACCCAGCTGAATCTGACCCATCGGAAGAAATTGCTCGAAACAGCGCTGATATCTTTCCACCAGGCTGAAATGCTCCTCATTCAGTTGATTTTGATCCCCCAGAGTCCCCGAGTACTGCCATATTTCTGGTTTAGGATATGCCACCATAACCTATTCTGATTCGAGTCGAAGCCAGCTCACCATAACCATTTACCGAGAAGAGCTACATTAGTTCGTGGAAGGTTCTGAATGCCCAGCCCTCCGAAGAATTTAGGAAGTTGGCAAATCTCCCATGCCACTAAGTGATGCTTTTTGTCCAAGACCGCGCCTTCTTACAAAAAATCTCTCGTGATTTTCTCAATGGAATTTATGACTGCCACTGGACATTTGTATATAGACATGCAAACTATCGGGAGGTTAGAGAGAACTGAGTTGAGGAGCTGAAGCCGCCCCCCTTGCTAAGGAATTTTCCCTTCCAAGAAGCCAATTTGCCTTGAAATCTCTGAATGACTGCCTCCCAATCGCTGACTTTCAGCTTGCCCGTACCCAAGGGGAGGCCAAGATAAGTGATGGGGAGAGGAGAAAAAACACACCGAGCCATTGCAGCTAATGCCTCGGCGTCCCTCTACTCCATATAAATCCCAGATATTATGGATTTCTGCAAATTTACCCTTTGCCCAAAGACCGCTTCGTAAACTGATAAAATATTGTCGAAGGCCGACACTTCCTCTAGATCCGCTTTGCCGAAGAGGATCGTGTCGTCCGCGTATTGAAGATGAGTTATAGTTAAACCATTGCTACCCACCGAAATTCTAGAGATCCTGTTAAGAGAGATTGACTTGTTGAGGAGAGCACCCAGAGCCTCTCCTACCAAGTTGAAAAGGAGAGGGGATAGTGAATCTCCCTGTCTCAGCCCCCGAGAACTTTTGAAATACCCAGCGGGCGACCCATTAATCATCATCGAATATTAAGGCGATGATATACATGCCCTCATCCACTTTTTCCATCTCTCGCCAAAACCAAAACGCGTTAGCATGTAGTTGATGCAGTCCCAGTTGCCCTGATCGTAAGACTTCTCCATGTCGATTTTCCAGACAAAACTCGGCGAGCGGGCTGTGAAAGCCGAGTGAACCACATCATGGGCAATGACTGCCATATCTAAGAGTTGGAGACCTTGAACAAAGGCCCCTTGAGTCTCGGATGTGATAGACCCCAAAACTAACTTGAGGCGATTAGCAAACACCTTTGCTAGGATTTTGTAGAGACAATTAATGAGACTTATAGGGCGGAAATCTCGAATATCTGCAACTCTTTCTTTGGGATCAAAGTAATAAACGCCGAGTTCAGGCTTCGACCAATGGCAGCCCGCGAATGGAATTCATTGAAAAACTCAAGGATGTAGAGCTCGAGACACGGCCAAAAGTGGACATAAAATTCCATGTTGAAATCGTCCGGCCTCGGGGACTTATTCTTCCCACCTCGCTTAATGGCTTCCCAGATCTCCTCTTCGGAGAATGGTCTCTCCAAGCCAGCTCGATCATCCGTGGCTATAGAAGGAAATGCTAACCCATCAAGTTGCGGTCTGGCCCAGCCATCATCTTGGAACAAACTGCGGTAAAACTTCGTAATCTGTCCCTTGATCTGATCCGATTCCGAGTATTCCACCCTGTTCAGCATGATTCTAGTCATGTGCTTCCTCGTAGCTCTGGCATTCACAACCATATGGAAGTATTTGGTGTTATTATCTCCAACCTTTTGCCAATGCACTTTTGATTTCTGTTTCCAACACATCTCTTCCTGGATACTCTTCTCGCTAAACTTCGTCTTGAGGTTTAATCTTTCGGAACTTTCGTAAACCGATAGCCCCCTATCTTCTTCGATGGAATCAAGCTCCTTAGGGCGGTCAATGATAGTTGATTTCCATTCATGAGACATCCCAAAAACCTCGCGGCTCCATTCTTTGATCTGACCCTTTAAGTAACCCAGCTTGGAGATGAAACGGAAAGCCGTCGACCCATTAGGATTAGTTTCCCTCCACCATATAGGAACCAGCTCTTTAAATTCCTCATTTAGCAGCCATTGGTTTTCAAATCTAAAGGGGGTAGGACCTCTCCATGAGGGACGACAATCGAGCACCATAGGTCGGTGATTGGAGACCGCTCTGGCAAGCCCCTGCAAGGAAGCATGGGGAAACAATTCCAACCAATCAGTAGAAGAGAGGAAACGATCAAGGCGACTGAAAGAGGGTTCTTGCTGCAAGTTTGACCACGTGAAACGGGTGCCTTGTAGCGACAAGTCTATCATAGCCCAATCATTTATAGAAGAATTCAGATTGACCATATCTCTCCTATCCGTAGCGCCCCCAGATGTCTCGTGCGGGTATTGCAAAGCATTAAAATCACCTCCCACGATCCAAGGATCATCCCATCTTGCTGCCGTAGCCGCCAACTCGAGCTAGAAATCATCTTTATCCCCTTATTGGTTGGCCCATACACGCCAGTAAAAGCCCAACTCTTACCGTTGTCCATGTTAATTAGCTTTACCGAGGTCGAGAAGTGACCGATTTCTTCTTCGACCTTTTGGAATAGGAGCGAGTTCCAAGCAAGGAGGATCCCCCCCGAAGCTGCGACAGAATCCACTCCAATCCCATATGTTACCGCCTAAGACCGAAGCCACCTTAGAATTGTCGCATGCTCCCCATTTCAACTCTTAGAGAGTAATGATAGCCGGATGTAAAGACCGGATAATTTGCTTTACTCCCGATCTTTTCTTCGGGTTAGAAATGCCTCTAACGTTCCAGGATAGGTTCTTCATAAAAAAACAAAAGGAAACCCGACCAGGAGGACTGACTCAGACCGACCCGGTGCCTCTCCCATCCGACATGCCCCATTCCAATCTAGCCAGTTCCCTAGATTTCGCTTTTTTCTTATTAGGAGTGGTCGATGATTTAAACCGCCTTTTCGAAATGGATTTAAAAACCTTCCGGAGAGCTACTTCGGATTTGGCAAAAGTCATACCGTGATCCCTCCCAAATGCTATCAACGCATCGATAGTCTCTATATCTAAGCAGTTCCCTTGCCCGGGGGAGGTGGCTGATTGGGGTAACGAACCTGGAGGGTCCATGCCCGACAAGAAATCCACCCATCTGCCCATCTCGTTGCGATACAAAGATCGGAGAAGCAACATTTCGCCAAAAGAAGAGTTGGAGGATTCCTCAGACGGTGTCTCTAAAATAAAAGACACATCCGTATTAGAAGAAGAAGAAACAAAAGAAGATGAAGCCTGGCCATCCCCCTGGAGGGGCCAGAGAAGGGGGGGTAGGCGCTCCCAGGCGATAAATGGTAGGGGAGCAAGTCGTCGGAAGAGGGAGAGCCATGGGCCCAAACCTAGGTCCATTAGGGTTAGTCTCGAGAACCCGATTTCGAAATGGTCCCCTAAACACCGAAGCCCAGGTTCGCCCATTAGGTCCAGGAAGGAGAACTATCCGCCATACCCATTTAAGAATCCGATTCCATCGTAAGTCAGCCCTGCAAGGCCCGAGAAGCAATGTGCCGTTTCCAGACCCTAATAACCTGTCTCTAGACCCACAAACAGGAGTATCATGATCGGGCGTACATCCGAAATTCCCCCATCCATTACCGTCACTCAAAACCATGGGCTGGTTTTCGGAAACCGCTGTGGCCGGTGTAAAAAAGGAAGTCGCAATCCCATCCCTTCCAGAAGCCTCGATGCGAGTATTGACCTTATTGCCCCTTCCTCCGCCTGCGCCATGTGGCATCTCTACACCACGTGTCACCTCTAATTTCATCGGGTCCCAATCCCTAAAAGAGGAGAATAGCTTAATACCTAAAGAATTAGCTGGCTTGTCCTCCACCTCTTCTCCACCTGAAGATCTTGTATCCGAGAGTGATAGCTCGCCATCCACCGTAGGATCTGGAGGGAGAGAAATATCTGTCATCTTGGGAATCAACGATACATTGTCGGAAAAGGGAAAAGGTTGTCGCTGCTCCGGCGGATCTCGCCGGAAGAAATTGAAGGCCATGTTATAAAAAAGAAGACTCTTCATCCTCACCGACCGACAATCCATTTCGCCCTCCTCCACCTCCTCATTAACAATATTGAGTCAGCCATGGCATCCCGTGGTTTCATTACCCCGGCTGAGCGAACACGTCGCCGGGGACGCCCTCCGATGGAAAGGCGCATACGAGGGCGAGCACCCCTTTGAGGCATGAACTTACTTCCCTATGGACCCTTCTTTCCCGTCCTCGAATGGGTGGATCTCCGGCGTGACTTCTTTTGTGGTACCACTGAGTATGCCTATGTCGGAAACCCCGATCCACTCGGGTACTTTGTGCGGTTGCTGCGGAAAGAACATCCTCTCCATCAACTCCACTTCTACGAAGACTCGTCTTTTTTGGCCGTTGAGGCAGATCTCAACCGATCTGGGAATGGCCTTCCAGTCATTGGAGGCCTCTAGCAGCTGAGCATAGCGAGTCTCCCAGAGGTCCTCGGTGCTTCGATCGATAAGGAAGCACCCTCCACATCACGCTCCGATCCCATGGAGGACCTCATGGGCGTGGATAGGGAGACCAAAGAGGCAGATCCAGATTCCATTCTCCCATCGGTGAAGCAGTAGATCGTTAGTGTCCCGATCCCATCAGCTACAATGAACAGATTTTCCATCAATGGAGAAGTCTTTTTTGGAGAGGATCGCATTGGCCGTCTCGGCCAAGGGGCATTGGAGTAGGAACTTAGTATTAGTGATGGCCGATACCGCCGGTTGGTCAAGAAGCGTCCAATGGTTCTGTAGCCACAAATATATGTGAATAGGCAATAGAGCATCTTTAATGGAGTTTATGATTATCCAATAATCTTTTAGGTATAACTCTAGGACAAAAAACATGTGGCTTATAAACCCTAGAATAGGGCTACCTGGCCGACTCTTAGCTGTACTAGGGACCACAGAGTCGTCCAAACCAAAATGTGCTGGGGGGGGGGGGGGGGTTCTCAGGAACGTCGTCGTCCGAGGTAAAGGGTTTGCGGGGGCCACCCATAGCGGCGTTAGCAAAAGAAACCCCCTGATGTCGATACGAGGGAGGCAAAGCAGGACCATTATTCCGGCGACCGACATCCGAAAAACTATGGCCTCTGCTACCGGCAATGAACCACCCTTGAGCTAGATCCCACATCTGGGCCCCATTGAAGATAACCTGGTGTTTATGGTTCGCCCTGTGGATTTGTTCTTTGACTCCCTTGACTATCTTCCCTAAGGACCTAGAAGAGGAACAACCATAACGATGGCAAAGGGATCTTTGTCTAAAATTAACTTTCCTGCACTTAGAGCAGATCCAGTCGCCGGCCCTAAGAACCAAAACGTCTGTGCCCGCGCCCATCCCTTATACCTACCGACCAATCTTATATCAACCCACAATATCCTCGGCCAAGCAACTCAGGAAATGAGAGTTTCGTTTCACAGATATTTGGTGGATCGTATGCATACTACTATCCCCAACATGGTCAATAACAAGAAACATCTCAGCATGGGACATAGGGCTATAAATACGGACAATATTATAGGCCATGACAACACAATGATGCTTGGAGTGCTAATGAAGAAGAACTAGCCAAAAACTCTGTGGCTTTGAGTAGTTGGCTTCTCGAGTTCAGGTAATAAAATCAATTTTTGCTTACTTTATGTTCCAAATTTTATGATAATAGACATATGTAATTTTAAATGGTCGAAAGTTAGCCTCACTAGTGCTAATGTCCTCTAATAATGTGAAAGAGTTTTAAAAAATCAAAAAAATAAAGTTCGGCAAAGGTCAAAGCATAATTTCAAAAATTTTGAAAATTACCGAAAATTTGACCAATTTATGGTTCCGGTGGTGAACGAAACCAAAACTGAAAACGAGATTTTCATCCATGGTCCCACCGGTAGTTTTGGGCTGTCATGCATTTTTCAAAAAATTCCCTCCTTCCTATATAAATTTATGGGTGGTTACATCAACGATGGGGTTTCCATGAACTCCCGCCCATTTCTACTTTTTCTATGTATAGTTATCTACTCCGGTTCCCCAACAAGGTCGCCGCTTATGGGTTTTGCTCGCTAAATGGATTCCGGATTGATGGAGTTCTGTCGTCTACCGCTGCGGGGATGTTCACGTAGAGAGGTTACATAGCAAAATCTGGAAGGAGGGTTTGGCTTCGTCTATTTGGCCTCCTGCTCCACGCTTCGGCTTCTGAGGTTTTCACGACGATTGACTCTCTCTGTGGCTCTTTAATCCTCGTGGACTGAAGTTCCGCTGATTTGTGGGAAACTAGCTTCACCCGGATCCTGGTTGTTGTCGACAGTTTGGAGACCATTTCAAGAAGTTGCATTGTAATCGTCAACGACTAGCTCTTCTGGATTTCATAGAAGTCGAGTTGGGTGAGAGGGCTCTCCTCTCTGCGCTATCAGAGCAGGAATCGACGGGGTTTGTCGGAAGTGAGGAACACATTCTCGCTGGTTCAAGTGATGAAATCGTGCCGTTCATCCACCCATTCTGGGACGGGGTAGATTTGCACGTTCGGTCAGTGGAAAGTTCCACGCAGGGGGATGTGCCTTCTTCGGTACCACATCATTGGGGGGCATCAAGTTGGAGTCGAGGGGCCATGAGAGTAACGTCGGAGATGTGGAGGAGGGAGAATTGGAGCCTTTGTCTGACAGTTTAGATGAGTGGTTTCTAGAGGTGGAGGCTGTCGGAGGACCTCAGGTTCCAGCGCCAGCCCACTTTCGTAACCGTAATCTTGATCTCTCACCGTTGAAAGTTTCAACAGTGAGGATGTCCCGATTAGTCGCAGAGGATGCAACGAAACTTTTTTGAAATTTAAAACATCAGTGGAGGATGAGCTGGTTTTCAAGTGTGGTTTGCTTCAGAGAGAGGAGGATCCATGCATCTGGAGTTGGCACGTGGCCTTTCCGTGCCAGGTGGACGAATCATAGTGGAGGATGGTTTATTGACTCTCATCTAGTCTAGTTTGGTGGAAGCCTTGAAACTGCCGGTTTTGTTGGTGGAGACCGAGAAGGGTATCATATTAGTGAAGGAGAGTGGAACATGTGGCGGTGTGTCAGAGCATGTGGTTTTGCTTGCAAGGGGTTTTTTCTCCCCACCCATGGTTTCTGGCGGTGGTTTGAAGTTTAGTCTGGTGGTTTTGAGGGGATTGATAGTCTAGTTCCATGTGGTGGTTGCATTTTGAAAGGTATACACGTTGCTTGGGCCTTTGAAAGAGAGGCTACCAGATTGGTTTTACTAGGTCTCTTCGATGGGTCTGGTCGGCTATGTCGACATCTTTGGCTTCGCTGGGCTGCGGGTCCTTCTAATTCTCTTTTTGATTCGTGGATCCAGAATAGCCTGAAACTCGATTGCTGGAGTGTGCTGGGTACAGTTGTTGAACGGGCGATGTGCTACTGCAGCCTCTAGGAGGGACAAGTGTCTCATTGTTGACTCGCAGGGGTCCACGTCCGCTGTTTCCTTGACTCTCGAGGAGCTGCCTCTGTCCTCTTCTTCTAGTAAGGCTGACGTAGGCCTTTCACTGCCCTCTTCTTCCTCAGCGTCTGATACTCTCTCTTCGTTTGCATCTTCGATGGACGAGATTTATCCCATTAGATCTCTTCGGTGTGACAATTCTGAGGTGTTGGTTTAGTGTTCCTTGAGCTCTTCGCATGCTTTCGATCCTGTGGTTTCCTCTCCCTGGTGTTGAAGCTCTTGATAGATTTATTCGTTTCAGTAGAGAACTTGGAATGTCATCCCAAGGTTCCGATGAGGCTCTCCTGGAGGTTATATACTCCATTATTCATAATCAGAATGCTGCTGCGGGGAAGCGGAAGAAGCGGTCCACATTCAGAGAGCTTGCGAGGCTGCAATGGGGGATGTCGAACGGGAAAGGATCTAGGTGAGTCTGAAGGATTGGTCTCTGGTTTGGGCGGGCTTTAGTTTGGTTCCTCTATGAAGTTGTTTTCCCAGAATGTGGAGGCATCTGTGACCCTAAGAAGCGTGCGAGAGTGAAGAAATTTATAGCTTTGCACAATCCCGCGGTAGTTACACTTCAAGAAACTAAGTTGGCCAGTTGTGACCATGGCAGGGTTTCGTCTGTGTTAGGCGGCAATAGGTGGGAATGGATCGGAGTTAATTCGATGGGAGCGTCTGGGGGCATCATCGTTGCTTGGAATTCGATGTTGTTTGAGAAGATTGATGAGGAGGTGGGTTTATACTCCGCCTTTGTGGTGCTCCAGAAGAAGGATAGTGGACAAAGATGGACTTTTTTCGGCATTTATGGGCTTACTGACGATGGCAGGAGTTCTGGTTTGAATTAGCGGCAGTAGCGGCCCGATGGGATTTTCTAGTCTGTCTCGGAGGAGATTTTAACGCCATCAGGTGCCCACTTGAGAAGAGGGGAGGGGCTCCGAATGTAGAGGTAATGTGGGATTTCAATTTACTCATTCAAGATTGGGAGTTGATCTATCTTCTGCTTTCAAGTGCGCTTTTCACTTGGTCTAACCTTCAAGACGTGCCTACTTTGTGTCGTCTGGATCTATTTCTTTACTTGTCAGAGTGGCTAGATCTTTTCCCCCCCATAAGTTTGCTCAATTGCTTATACAAGATTTTGTCGAAGGTGTTACCAACCACATCAAGCCGTTAATGGGCTCTATTATTTCGGCTAATCAGGGAGTTCTTGTGCAATAGAGGCAACTCGTTGACCTGGTGGCCGTGACCTATGAGGTGGTGCATTCTGCTCATCGCTACCGTAGTTCCGCGATTCTTTAGAAGGACGATATGGAAAAGTCCTCGATCGCGGTAACTGGGGCTGTTTAGATTATATGTTGTGCAGATTCGGGTTCGGGGAGAGGTGGAGGAGTTGGATGCGAGCCTGCTACTCGTCCTTGTGGTTTTCGGTGATTGTTAATGGATCGCCGGCTAGCTATTTTAAAAGATCTAGAGGAGTTAGGTAGGGTGATCCCTTGTCCTCCCTTTTGTTCAACATGGTTGGTGGAGCGTTAGGCTGTCTCTTATCTTGTGCACAGCAGCTCAACTTCATCTCGGGTATCCAAGTGGGATCTAATGGTAGGCATATCACGCATCTTCAGTATGTGGACGACTATATCCGCTTTTGTAAGGCGGATGTGGTCGAGTTTCGGCCTTTGGCAAAGGTATGAATTTACTAAGCCGTGTCAGGGCAGCGTATGAATTTGCATAAGTTGGCTGTTGTGAATTTTAAAGTGTTACTCGCTAGCATGGGATAAAATCTCGGAAAAACGATACGTATCGTCCAACCCCAAAACCGATATGTATCGGACGATACGTATCGGTTTCGGACAATACATTCCAATGTATCGTCCGAAATTTTAGATTTTTGTATGTGAGGCACCGATACGGTACCTTGAATGTACTGTGTCGGTGAGGTCCAAAACCGATATGTATCGGTATCGGACGATATTTTGACCCATGCTCGCTAGCGTACAAATTGTACTGTAGTGTAATGAGTGTGAAGTACGAGGTCAATCCAACGAGGGTGGTAAAGAAATTATAGAGACTAATGATATCAATTAAGAAGGATTTTCAACAAAAACTAATCTTAACCTAGCCGACAATTGCTTTGATGAGTGATGAAATAATCTAATCAAATACTGATAATTTACTGCACAGAGAAACAAGGGATTAGGATGCTAAATTCCCCCATCCTTTGATGGATATTCACACTATCAGATCTAAGGGTTGGAATGAGTTAAACAATAATCTACACGATCCATCGAACCAATCAATAAACCAGGGAAAAATACATCGTTAAAGATCAATAGAGACTATAAAAGTTTTTCCCTTCCAAACCTCTATGAAATAGATCTTGAACATTTACTGTATTTAATGTAGATCAAATCACAGTAAATAAAATGATCTATTATAATCAATTAAAAATAATCAATTAAAACTAGGTATAAGTTTCAAATCGTAAATCCGAGACCATGAGAAGGGCATGACTCAATTCCATATCCCAGATCTATGATTAGATTTACAAAAGGGAAGAGTACTAATCATTAGGAGCTTTACAAATTCAACTTTTCCAACCCTAGATCTGATCTATGAATATCCCCTTAGATGGGGTTCATTATATCCTAATACTGTAAATATTTAGCCACACATCTCTAAGTTAATCAAGAAATAAGCTTGAAGAAAATAAAATGAATTCATTAAAATATTAGAAATATTGAAGATGATCCGCAAAATTGCATTCCAATGGACTGAACAGCTACAAACTTTAATTTTCTAAACTTCTATTCTAGTCTAGGGCTAGTTAAAAATGAAAGGCTAAAAGCAAAAGAAAACGCTCCCCACTGTTGTCATAAGCAATCGCTTAAGCGATTAAGAGATTTTAAGCCACCAAATTGCATAAGCTATGATGGCTTATGCGATTTGGACATTATGCGATCGCATAAGCCATGTTTTATGGCTTATGCGATCACATACTCAGTATGTGATCGCATAATGTTCCAACGGTCATATTTATGACCATCGGTGCACTTGAATATATATTTTTTTGTTTTTTGAGGCCCCATTGCTTCTCTATAATAGGGTGGGTTGGGTCCTCTACTTCTCACACAACTATTTTGGCTTAAACTTCCTCTCTAATCTCTATTCGTTACTCCCAATCTCCTCCCATCTTTCCTATCTAGTTTTTTATTTTATTTTATGCTTTGTAATCCTTTTTTTTAGTGAATTAAATTGTTGTAAACTTAGTAACATTAGTGTTAGTGTGTTACAAAGCCTCAAAGGGGATAGACAGTCATATGATATAGATTCCATACTAGTGAGATCGGACGAAGGCGAAATAGAGGAAGAAGAGTGTAGAAGGAGAAGATTCCGATGATGACGGCAATGCTAGTGATGATGATGGAGGAGATGTACCACAATGGGTTAGAATTGAATGTGTAGAGTACATTGCTGGTATTCAATATCAAAATTAAGTTTATAATTTTGAATATTAGTATGTAAAACTTCTTTTTTAAATACAAGAATGTCTATTTTTCCCTTTTAGAGACTTGAATACTTATTGTTAATTATTATTTTTAATTAATTAATTAATTATTAAAAGAAAAAAAAAGTATGCCATGGCTTAAGTGATTCGCTTAAGGGAAATAGAGCCGAATCGCTTAGCATCGCTTAGGCCATTTGACAACAATGACGCTCCCCCAATCTCAACTCATACAAGGATATTTACAGGGTTACTCTCGTAACCCTAGTATTTTCCCACTCTTTTCCAAACTTCGAAATCGTACTTTAATTTTCAAGTCTCGGCTAGAGGTCGATCAATCGATTTGTATAATTCGATGGATCAATTTAAGTCCGTAAGCAATTTCAACTTTTTCCTTCAAGATTCGATCGATTGACTTTATATGTCGATCGATCGTTTTTCGATTGAGAACGGGCTTCATTTTGACTCAAGTATTTGCTTTTCGTTTGATCGATCGACATTAATATTCGATCAATCAAATTTCCTTGATTTTCGTGACAGTTGCTCCTTTGAGTGCTCTAATCCCATGGATTCCTCCATTATGCTCCTGTGTGCTCCATATGCAACCCCAAGGTCATTTCTTCTTGCAATTGCAGAACTTTCACTAAAAACCATTAAATTGCTTTCATTGGACCGCAAGATGTGGGTTTTAGGGTGTGAAATATTATCATATTTCAACACTCATCATCGACTGTCAATGGGATTGGAGTTGAGAACCAGCTTTTGATTCAGTTAGCTGAGGTGGTGGACGGGGAAATTGCGCACCTTCCCATCTCTTATCTGGGTCTCCCTCTTGGTATCAGTCAGCCCTCTGCTAGGGCCTAGGATCCCCTCGTTCGAATGTTTGAGCAGAGGCTGGCCTTTTGGAAAGGTAAGCTTCTTAAATAGCGGGGGTCAGCTTCTCCTTGTTAAAACTGCCCTTTCGAGCCTCCCCATTTTCTTTATGTCCATGTTCAAATGGGAGTGGTTAACCGATTTTAGCAAATTCAAAGGAATTTTCTTTGGGAGGGTCTGGTTTGGACAAAAGGTTTGACCTTGTCAATTGGGAAACTTGTCAGCTCCCTCTCAGTTGCGAGGGTTTGGGCATTCGTAGCCCGAGTATGGTTAATATTGCCCTTTTGGGGAAATGGTTTTGGCGTGCTGGATTGGACAGCGAAAGGGAGAGTTTGTGGCTGGCTGTTTTGGCGGGGAAGTATGGGTGGCTGGATGGCAGCTGGGGTGTTAATGTCAGTATTAATTACTCTCTTTCGGTCTCGTGGAAGGACATATGTTGGGCTTGACCTCTTTTGTTTAGTTGGGGTGACGAGTCTTGTATCGGATTTTGCGATGATCCTTGGGTGGAGATCAGACCTAGTAAGGAGTTTTTCTGGATATTTTCAGGATTGCGGCTGATCCTCGTTGTGTTGTGGCCAGCATTTTTTCGGAAGGCGAAGGGGGGGCTGTGTGGAATTTAGTTACCCAGAGATTTCTTAGAGACAAGGAGATTCCCCTCTTCCAAAGGATGTTGGCTATGCTCTATGGTATGAACAGAAATCAGCGCCGAGTTGATGACCGGATTTGGGTGCCCAACTAGAATGGAGCTTTTTAGCATTAGGTCGTATACTCGTATTACCGGGTTTTGTCGAGCTGGCCTTTAATCAAGTGCGATTGGGGGGCGGGCTTATGGAAGGCCTCGTTGCCTCCCAAAGTCAGATTTTTTTTGTGGACGATGGTTAGAGAAAGAATTCTCATGATAGAGCAGCTGATTCGAAAGGGGAAAGATCTCCCTAACATGTGCGCTATGTGTCTGCAATCGGAAGAGTCGGCTTCTTACCTCTTTCTATACTGCTGGGTGGCCAGCAAAATTTTTTGGGGCGGGGGGGGGGGGGGGGGGGTATTTTCAAATCTTTTGACATGATTTGGGTTCTCCCAGCTCTTCTTGGCTTGGTCTGGTGTCAGTTTTGAGGGTCAGCTGGGGCCTTTCTGGAGGGTTAGTTTCTTAGTGGTGTGGAGCATTTAGCTCGGAAGGATTGCTCACATTTTCAGTCGGAAGCGGTGTCCTATCGGGGTGTCCGCTGGTGTCCTATGCTGCTGCGTTATCGGGGACTGCTTGGGAGGGTGGGGCTTTATTTTATTTATTTTTTAATTAAATTTTTTTTTGATAAATAATTGTTGGTGTGTCCCCACCATTTTATTGGAAAACCAAGATTACAAACGATAGGAGAGACATATTTAATCTTCCCTTAAGCGAGAGTTAAGATCAGGAGGGAGAAATGATGGATCCATAGATCGAATAACAGAATCCATGCTATAAGACCAAGATGGGCAAGAAGATCACCACTGTAATTTTTCTCTCTCCAAAAATGATGAAATGAAGATGAATTAAAGGAGAGGGACTGGAGTGATCTGATCTATTATATGAAGGTATCGCCAAGGTATGTTACATTTCTCAGTAATGCATTGAATGGCAATAGATGAATCGGACTCAATGATGATGTCCTGATAATGACGCTCATGGGCCAATTGGAGACCTTTGCCAATCGCTTGAAGTTCGGCATCAGTGATGTCATAAGCTATAGCTGGGCCATGAAAACTAGCTACAAAATTACCTACGTGTCTCTGAGCACTCCCCCTATGCTGAATGCACTATTAGCATGTGAGGCATCTGTATTTAGCTTAATGAAACCTGTAGGTGGTGGAGCCCAGTGACTAGGCCTAGGGGGAGGTGGAATACGTTGGGGCATATGTCCAAGAGTTTAGGCCGAAGGTTTTTGGAGCATCTTGAGGAGATCCATCATCCGGGTCTTTAAGGCATCGGAGAGTAACATCTTCAATAATTCTTCTAAAAGTGAATTTCCTGTGAGTAGTTGAATTCTCAAAGATTCTTTGGTTTTGCTCATTTCAAAGGTGCCAAATAGTTGCCGCAAAGGTAAGCTTGATGAGCGAAGAATGAAAGGTCTTCCACTGAGCATGTTCCATACAATACCGAAGCTCTTCTTCTAGTGTCCCGATTGATCTTTTACCAATGCGTAGCCTTGTAAGAAGAGATCTCCAAATCCAACTAGAGAAGGAGCATTTGAAGAAAGGTGATCATGTTCTTCTGCATTCGACCAACAAAGAACGCAATGTGACGGAATAATTATTCCACGTTTGCAAATGTTATCCATGGTCATTAGTTTCTTGTGACTGCAAGCCATGAGCAAAAGGTGTGCTTTGGGATTCGTATAGAGTGCCATAAAAACTTGTGCCAAGGGATATGATCACTAGTGGGTCTGAAGCAACTCCATGCGGCTTTCAAAGAGAAAATTCTGTTAGGATTAGGTTTCCAACCAATGATATCACTGGTCCTAGATGTAGGAATAGGATGGGGGCGGATTTTTGTCCAAGCTTCTTCCATTCTTCTAGTACAAGGTTGAGGAATAGGATGAGCGAGGGTGAGCCTTTAAGGGGGACTTTCTTTTTTTGGGTAGTTTCTCACTAGACGACCAGGTATGTACTCTTTTTTTCCGTTTTTACTTTTAATATATTGCTTTGTTACTGATTAAAAAAAATGAAATTCTAATGTCTCAGATAAAATATTAAAGAAATTCTTTGTTTTCCATTTCATTGATTGTGCCAATCTTGAGGAATCTTTAACTCTGTTCTCCCTACCAATATCAGGTTAATTTGAACATCCGAAAATTATGAAAAGATTATTAAAGATATCAGAAAATTTTCCTCTAGAGGACTGCAAAATCAGACAGGCTGTTTTTCGCTGGAATTGTACGATCTGCACAGATCCCAAAGAATTTGGGCAATCTACCCGAGGAATCCAAAAATTCCAAAAATGATACATTTCAGATTTTTTCTTTTGAAATCTCTTTCCATCCATTCAATATTATCTAAAGATTTGCTCTTAATTTCTCTACATTCTCTCTTAGCTACATTTTCCTATGTCAAGAGTGTTTTAATTGATATAATTCATTTTTGTATCCGTGACGTAAAGGGATGGTGGTAGAGTACTAGGATTTGTTAGTTAATACCTAGATATTTAATCAAGTTTAAAGATTTTATTATAAGATGATTTTATCGGCTTATAAAATGTGAACAAGAGGAGGCTAAATCGTCTTTCATTCAATGAATATCATAATTAAGAAATTTTGAGTTTGTATTCTTAACACTTCATGTCAAACTCGGTATCACAGTTATGATCTTCAGTAATGCACCTGCGAGCTGGCCTGACATTGAAAACACATCTCCTCCGAAAGGGAAAAGCCTAATAGAATATTGAGGCCCCAAGTGGATAAACAGGAAAAGAAATGAACACCTACAGCGGACTTGGTTCCTTCAAGCCAACAGCATAGATGAAGGCAAACCAACATAAGATCTTGATGCTCATGTAAATTGATAAATGGGAAGCAAAGGATAGCTAATGTTATACAAATGCAAACGAGGGTAAAGAAATTTGAACAAGAGGAAGCTCCAAAATATTAGGCACCCTAAAAGATCATATGGATTCAATGATACTGAAGATGATGCATCTTGACTGAATCAAACCTAGCGTCTTAGCTCTTTGAATGGAGGAGCTCTTTTAAAATGTTGATCTGCATGAGGTCCTTCAGTGTATGGGTTGTACATGCTTAATCTTATATTTTAATTTTTAGCCCAAAGTTTGGAATGGTTGCATGGAAAATCACAATGGTAAGAGGGAGTAGAACCACATCTCATTTTACAATGTTATATAAGACTTCATCTACTTGGGAGAAGCTGAGTACTTTTCATGATTCTTTTGTTTCTCGCCAGAGGATACTGAATGGCTCTGTGTGGAGGAGCTCCTTGAAAATGTTGGCATCTATGAGGGTCTTCATTGTTTGTGTTGCACATGCTTTGTCTTATATTTTAATTTTTAGCCCAAAGTTGGGAATGGTTGCATGGAAAATCACAAAGGTAAGAGGGAATAGAACCATATCTCATGTTAAAATGTTGTGGTATAATAGACTTCATCTATTTTAGGAGGAACTGAAGTGCTTTTCATGATTCTTTTGTAGTTTTATTTCCCTCTAGAAGATACCGAATGTTTTTCTCATTTTCAGGCGGAAAACATGGGAGAGGATGCCCCAGGCAATGACATTTTGGAAGAGAAAAATTTAGGACAGGTCTTGTGCAAGATCGTGCATTACCATTTGTCCTACAAATTATACTATTCATAGAAAATAGATCCGCATTCCAGTTTTTAATTTTAGGATAGACTTATTTCACGTAGGAAAAGCTGATCTGCTTTGCATATTTATGTTGTTTGCAGCTTGAAGATGTTCGACCTTCATCACATTTGCAGGCGGAAATCATGGAATGGGTTGAACCAAACAATGTTAGTGTAGAAGTCAAAGGTTCTGGAGAGATTCAGCTTCAAGATGTTGTAACTGCTCTTAGTCCTAATTGGTATGCTTGTTCCATGCTTTCTTTTAATTTGAAAGTGGCTTGATACTTCAAATATGCCACAGGAATTTGGTGCAGGTAAGTTAACACACAGATCCTACATTATCTCGATGTAGTTAGATCATTTCTGGAAACACGGTCCCTTGTTAGGCTCATACCCTTAAATAGATCTCAATCCCTTGCAGTTAGATGAAAATTGAAGGTGCAACTGATAAATGATATCTAATTTTGTACTGAAAATGCAGTAAGAACCCTCTGCAGTTTGACAAACACTAGCAGAGTAATGATCATTTGAATCTCAAAACCTTGTAAGTGCACAAGTTCGTGGAACTAGGGCAAGTACTAAGAGTGTTGAACCTCAGGGATTACTCGTAAAAACTATCTAACCTATTTATCTTGGATGACAAGGTTGGTTTGTAGAAAAGTAAAGACTAAAAGGGTAAATTATCTATGAAAATGTAATATTTGTAAAAGTAAATGATTCAAAAACCAAGGGAGTAAACAGTTTAGGTCCTCTCTTCATCTCATATTTATATTAATTCACAATCCTATTTCCATTCTAATTTGAATTCTAGGGTAATGACCTTGATGGGGACATCAAGATCAACAACGTCGGAGTTGGGACACAAAAGATTGCCTAACAACAGAAGAAACGGACAGGGAGTCGGAATGGAAGAACCGGAAAGAAAAAAACATGAAGCAAATTCGGAGGACTGAGGATTATTCTAGTCGATCGATCGAGCTCAGACAGTCGATCGATCGATTGAAGGCAGAGGCTTTCAGTTTGAGCGAGCTTATATTTTCTCAGTCGATTGATCGAGCTCAGACAGTCGATCGATCGATTGAAGGCAGAGGCTCTCAGTTTGAGCGAGCTTATATTTTCTCAGTCGATCGATCGAGGGCAATTTCCAATCGATCAAATGTGAACATAAAGTTATGTGATATATATATATATATATATATATATATATATATATATATATATATATATATATATATATATAAATCGATCAATTGAGCACAATTTTCGATCGATCGATTTGTGACCCGAGAGTTTTATATATATATATATATATATATATATATATATATATATATATATTGATCTTAGCATCGATCGATTTTTTGCGAAAATTGGTTGCGCCAAAAGACAAAAATTGTAGTTTCGGGGCAAACTTGTCTTTTTTTTAGTTTATTTGTTTTAGGGTTTTCTTTTGTGAGGCCTCATATATAAGGTCTTTAATCAAACTTTGTAAGCAGCTGATTATTGAGTGAAAATTGAGAGCTTGCTTTTGTGCCAATGTTCTTAAAATCGTCGGGCGGGTTTTGGCGGTTGGGGGGATGTTCGGGTGGAAATTGATGGGCGGCGCCCCAAGATCCAGGCAGCCACTATATATATATATATATTATTTTTTATTTAATCATAAATGTGTATTATATATACACTAGTCACTGGCACTGTGGCGCACACAGCCTCACACACACATTCTCACATATATTTAATTTATATATATAATTATATATAATATTATATATACACATCACTGACAGTCTGGCATTGTGGCACACACACAGTCTCACATATATATAATTATTATATATATATATATATACACACACACACTGTACTGTGCAAGAAAGAAGAGAAAAAAAAAGGATGTAGTGCAACCAATCAATCAAGGATCAAAAGATGAGAAGAAGAAAAAGAACTAAAAACTAATGAGAAAAAAACAGAAAAAGAAGAAAAACCAGTAAAAAAAACTAATGCAAAAAAAAATTAGAAAAAAGAAGAAAAACTAGAAAAAAAAAAACCTGCCGGAGGGTGCCACCGCCTTGCCGAAGCTTCGAAGAAGAAGAAAAGATAGCAGCTGAAAAAAAAAAATTAGTAAAGGACCCCGGAGAAGAAGAAAAAAAAAAACCTACTGGAGCCGGAGCTGGAGGCTTGATGCGCACCGACGAGAGGATCACTGGATCCCTGTGCATCAAAAAAGAAGAGCAGATGATGGAAGAAAAATTTTAAAAAATATATATAGAAGGAAAAAGAATTGAAAAAAAAAAACTTACCGGAAGGTCGCTGGAAGTAGCCGGTGCGGTGGAAGAGCCGCCGGTGAATGGAAGAGAGGAAGAGACGTCTGAAGCCCTAAACCCCCAAACCCTTCCTTCGATTGCAAATGAATTCCCCCCCCCCCCTCCAAAAAAAAAAAAAAAAAAAAAAAAAACCGATACGTATATAGACCCGTCTTGCCCTGATTCGATTTTGGACCCGCTTGGGCGGGCGCCCAAGCCCCAACCGGCCTCAGTAGGCGCCCCAAGCAAAACTGGATTGGCTGGGGACCCGATCCGCCCGGGCGGTCGCCCTAGCCGATTTTCGAAACAAAATCCTAGAAGACTTGCGAAGAGTTTTCAATCGAAGGAGTGAATCTTTCAACACTTGAGGAGTGAGTAATCATTTCTCGTGCGACTTGGTGCGAAGCCGACGTACAGCCTTGGTGTGAAGCCTTGGACCCCTTGGTGTGAAGCCTTGGATCTTATCCCTCTTTTTTATCATTTCTTTATTTATTATCTGGTAATATCTTTCCTTGCTTTGATAAATTCCTAAACCCCCAAATCTAAAAATTTATATATTTTGATTTATCCCTCTTGAATAATTTAATCTCTTGAGCCTTCGTTTTTCCAAACCTTTGAGGAGTCAAGAGATGATACCATAATTGTCGCTTGATGCCCTAAACTAGATCGAAACTTGAATCCTTCATTGTATCCGTCTTTCTAGATCGGGAATGCCAATGCATGTGAACGCTAAAATTGAATTAGTCTAGTTGTTTTATTAAATTCATTAAATTAATTTATGTGTTGGGATATTTCGAGTAATTTTTGTTATTCAATTTAATCTGAGATTAATCCCAAACTTGCATAATTAGGGTTTTAGCATTTGACCTGCGTAAGATTTGGTGTCAAAGCTCATTTTTAGTTTAGGGTTTCAGTGTTCATATAGGTTCTAGGGTTTATTTCAGATTAGGGTTTTACCCTTTTCATTTCAGATTTGTTTGCATCATTTAGTTTGTGTTGCATGGTCATGGATTACAGTAAAATAGAAGCCTTGCTTAGAGATCTTGCATCCCAGTCGACCACGACTCAAGCCACTCTCCAAACCCAGATGCAAGCTTAACATGAGGCTTTAAAACTCGTTTTACTCAAAACCATAGTCAGACTTCCAAGGGATTGGATGAAAATAGAGTTAGGAGATACCCTCATCAATGTGAACCCGAGTACGACCCCGCCGAGAAGTTTCTAAAATCTATTCGGGATGAAGTTCCAAATTTTGAGGGATGGATGGATCCTAAGACCTTTGTGGAATGGTTATCTAGTGTAGAGGACTATTTCGATTGGTATGGTGTACTGAATGAGTACAAAGTTAGACTAGTGAAAACAAAGTTGGAGGGCAATGCCAAAAATTTTTGGACTCGCATAGAACGTCGTACTGAATCTCTTCGGAATAACTCATCTCTACATGAGAGGTGACACTTATCGAAAAGTATGTTCCTTTAACACACCATCACCTTTTATGGAGTTTGAAAACTAAGATAGATACGTGTCTTGATTATAATCCATATAATCCTAGCAATCTATACCGTAAGCACCATTGTATGAAACCAATCAAACTATACTACAAGTACTAATTCGACGGTGAATATCCTGTCTATTCTAATCCTAATCCATACAAGGAAATTGCGATTATCATAAACATAAATAAAACGATTTACAATCATTCACAACAAGTCACAAAATAGGAGTGAAACTCAATAATGCGATCATTACCATTCAATAAATTCAAATTAGCAATAAAAATAAAATCTTGAATTAATACTTATCTATGATTTAGAAGAGGTCCCAAACTTTGGAAACTAGCTACACATCGTTGTTGGGATATGCATCATCGGAGTACAACTCTTTGATTTGATCTTGGAACGATGGTTTACAATCTCTCGAATCTCAAAAACTCTCAAAACATAAAAGAATAAAACCTAGAAACTAGAAATCTAAGCTATCAACTATGCCATACTAAACCCTAATGTAGGATCCTTATTTATAGATTCATAAGGCCCTAAGGCATTCAAAATTAGAGTGGAATTAGGAAGAAAGTTGTAAAAGAAATAGGAAAGTAAAAGAATTAGAAACTGTCCAAAACTGCATTGCAGTTCTTGATTTTGTTACTGATTTTCCCGATCTTGACAGGTAGAGATCCAATTTCGGCAGGTCGAGATTAATAGTTTCTCAGCAATTTCTCTTCTTTTTCTCACAACTTTTGCTGTACAACTCCGATTTAGTCCTTTCTTGGCTTGTAGGAAAGCTTGAATCCTCTACTTTTCATTGGTTTAAAGCTCAATTCTTGCAAATCTTCACTGAAACATGTAAAATACTAAAACACTAGAAGTACGAAATTAGATTTACTAAAGGCGTAACAAAGTATAGTTTTGGGGATTATTTATGTATAATTCTGAGACCTATCACTCCCCCAAAGCTACACTTTGCTAGTCCTTGAGCGAAGCGAAAAATGAAAACTAAAGCAAACTACTATATGAAAGATAAAGTGCCACTTTCGTAGGGAACATGATTGCATTTAGCGGATGCCACAAACCTTTAAGCCTTTAGGTGATCCCTAGTGGAAGAGTTGTGTCTCCTGAGGGTTTATAGTGAAGATATCCTCAAACTTCAAAACTTTTTCAAACATCAATAAAATCATCATTTCACACTCAATTTTCAAGAAGAATAATACTTTTAACAACATGAAAACCATTAGCAATTTCAACAAATCCATCTTCTTTTGAAAAATTCAACCTTTAATTAAGTAATGCAAAAAATTCAACTGAAGATTTCTTTTCACCAAACGATCAAAATTTCGATCTATTCATGCAAAGAGTGATGTGCGTGTTTACCAAAACCAAATATCTATCAAGAAATACTTCAGAACCCCAAACCCTTCTGAAATTTCATCTTGACTCAAGCCTCAACGTAGGTATACACTCTCCAAAACAAGCACTCATGTAAGGGTCAAGTTTTTTCACATATGTGAGAGATCAATTCAAAGTAAAATAAATGGTCTCACATAATAAAAGAAATTTTTTTTTCAAAGAATATATGTAAATCTCATAGAAAGACACCTATCTATCCTAAGCATGCTACATCAATTACTATATATATTATAAATTTACTCTCTACAAGGCAATTACCAAATGAGATTGGATCATGAAGGTCTTTTTAAGCTTGTAATGAAGCTTAAGTCAATGGTCCAAAAGAAAGAAAATTGGGATTCAAAATATTTCTAAGAAATTGGAAAGGTTTTCAAAACCTTTTTTTCTTTTCTCTTTTTATTTTTAATGCAACTTTCTTTTCTCTTTCTTTTTTAAACACTCTTTTCTTTTCAAAATTTCAATCCCCAAATATCTCTACTACCCTTTGTGAATACTTCTTTCCCCCACTTCACCTTATTCACTTTGTTTCTATGCAAACACCACAACTCAATACCTCCCTCACTTACTCTCTTTTCATTCACCTTATCCCTCGTCCCCAATTCCTGGGAACTAAGATGGTTAAGGCTAAATTTCAGAAATGGTGTAGGGTATATAGGTTAATGTGGCTTATCAAATAAATAGACAAACATTAAAAAGCTAAAAAGGGTACTAGAAAGGTAAAATCAATTTAGGTAAGTCATTTTTGCTCAAACGATCCTAAAATGGCCTTAAGTCATATCCTCAATCAATGGTAATATTGCTTATTTGCCTCAAATAAATCTACAACATGTTCATGCAAAGTAATGCAGTTTTGTTTTCATACTTGGTCGTAGGTTGAATACAAATACATGAGATTATCAACCATAGAATGGAAAACATTATTACGTATCAAATAAACTTTGAATTTACTTATACCCCTCTCAAGAATGCAAAAAACTTTAAAGCTCACCGGGATAAACTCTCCACTAAGATCCTAAAGTTCACAATTCAAAAGCATCTATTAACTTGAAAATACCTAGCTTGGTAATATGTAAAAAGTGTTCTAAGCATGAATTTCACAAGAACTTTAGAGTATGAAAATAAATTTCCTAAGTTAAACTTGCAACACTCCTTAACTTCAAACTTTACTATTCCTAGAATCAAATTCTCTTGTTTTATACACTAAAGTTTGAAAATCCTTTGAAAACATGGTGTTACAAATTTATAAACAAGATTTTAAGGTTTTTAATTACAAGAAAATATGATAACCATACATCCTCAATGTTGGAGATGTATATAATTCAAAACAGAGGAATAGAAATTACCTTGCAGTTTATTTCCACATGCAACATATCCCTACTTTCATCCCAAGTTTAACTTCAAAAACATTACATTCCTGAAATTTCTATTTGACACAAAGTTGTAAAACTTTTCCTCTTCTTTCCAATGCTGCAAAAATCACGGCAATCCAATATTAGATTATGGCTAAAATACTGAGGGAGTGTTAATATGTTTGTCAAACTCGACCAATTGAGATCAGTGCTAAAGGTAGGTCACTTGCTTTGATATGCATGCGATGAGGGTGGTTGAAGCTTGGGTTGCCCAAAGTGTTGCCTGTACAAGAACAAGGGTGTTTAGCGCTAAGCGTTGTCTCAACAATAAAGAGAGTTTGGATGAATATGCGAGAGGTATTTGAGCTAGAGGTCAAGTTAGGTCATGTGGAAGCTTAGCCAATAGGGTCTCAACCGGGATGAGTCAAGTTTCAGGAGCGAATGGTGTAACTACTGGTTGATGCGATTAGAGTATGGATAATCGGATCGAAATCTGACACCAAAAATATTACGAAAGGGAGTAATTAGTAAAAATTGTTTTAGTAACCCATAATAGGGATGTATATATTTTTAACAATTAATTGAAATCAATAAAACATAAATTATTAAAAGAATACTATAATTAGTAAATAAAAATAATTTTAAAGCCAAAAGAATAAGTCATTAATAACACATTCTTTTAATATAATAAATAGAATATAATTTATAATAGTTTATTTTACACTAAATAAAATAAATAAATATATTCAAAAAATATTTTATAATAAGTTAATAGCCCAAAATATTCATAACATGCATATGGGTTATAAACCCTATATTCTTAATAGCAAAATGAAAATAGAATAAAATAAAAGAATAGGTCTTTACAAATAATAAATATAATATATATATATATATATATATATATATATATATATATATATATACATATATATATAAATAAAATCAACTAGAAGAGTTACATGTCATTGGTTTGTGACAAAACAAAGGTTAGAGATTGCAAATAATATATATAATTATTTATGTAGGTTATGATTTAGATTATATATAAAATAAATAGACTTTTATCTCACTGTTTTGGCACAAAACAGAGGTCGTGGGTTGGGTATGGCACAGGAGTAAAGGGAAAGAAAAATTGGTAGAGAAAGAGGGAAAATATTAAAATAGAGAGAGAAGGAAAATGGGGTGAAGATTGTGTCGTTGGGATCGGCATTGCCGTGAACAGGAATGACACCGATTGCGGCCGCAAAGGTGAACGATGGAGCAAGGGCGCACAAGGTTACGATGGCCGCGCGTGCATCGAAACGGACAACAACGGTCGTATCCGATGATCGTCCCGGAGATCGAGCCCGCCAAAAACGAGAAAAAGAAGATGATGAAGAAGAAGAAATGCCTTACCAGAGCTTGAATTATGGAAGAAGAAGATGAGCAAACCCTTGAATTTATAGCCAAGAGAAGATGGGTGGGCGGTGGGTGATGATGGAAAGTTTGTCGTCAGAGTGGCGATGGACCGCAACACGTTTGCAAGTCCCAAGTTCTGAATTTGAAAAGGATGTGATGTGGGAGAGGACTGGGTGTTAATCAAGGGGCAAGGAGAAAATTACAAGGCATCAGGTTGGGTTTGACCTGGGCCAAGAAATGGGTCGGTTTTGGTTGGGTCTAGGTCGTCACAAATTGTGTGATCATATTGACTCATTCTGTACCCAATTTCAAAATCGCATCACTAAATTTCTGAAACCACGCCCTAGAGGATTGCTTTAATCAGGAGATCAATTTATTAAGCTTGCACATTTCCTAGTCTTCCCCTGAAGGATAGGCCATATAAACTTGTTCTTTTAAACTCCATGAAGAAAGGCATTCTTTATATCTAACTGTTAAATAGGGCAATCCCTGTGAGCGACAACATGTAAAATAACTCTGATGGTATAATGTCTTGGAAACAGACGCAAAGTTTCTTGATAGTCAACTCCTTGCATCTAGGTGAATCCTCTTGCAACTACCCTTGCATTATATCTCTTAATGGTCCCATCAGGTCTATACTTCACAGTGTAGACTTTCTTGCATCCCACTATTTTCTTTCCTGGAGGAAGATCAATAGTGTTCTATCTCCTTTTATGTTTTAATGCCTGCATTTTTTGTGCTATAGCTTTTTTTTATTCGGGCTGAGATAGGGCTTTAGACACAAAAGTAGGTATAAAAATAAAGTGCAATGATGAGAAAAAACTGAAATGAGAGACAAATAGGTATTTATTGGAAATGAATTTTTTGATAGGATGTCTGGTACCTTTATAGTGAGCATTATAGGGAGATCAATATTAGAAGAAGGATATGTAATTGGAGAAGGTTCATGGTCAGTGGCTCTTCTGAGAGCTTTTCTTGAATTTCTTCTTGGATAACTTCTTGAATTGGAGTTTTTCTAAACCTCTTTCTCACAAAGACTTGTAAATTTTTCTTGAAGTGGTTTCTTATACATATCAACTTTGGGAACATTTCTTCCATTCAATAGAGCTCTACCAACTTCCAACAAGTGGCGGTTCTTCCTATTTTGCTGAGTGGTATATGGACATGATGTCTGCCACGCAATATCATGCTGTTGTAGGTAATATTGGAGAAGATGAGAAGAGTATTCTCTCCAATTACCAGACCTAAGAATCTTTACGGAGGCATCGAATCGGTTTTGAATGAATTTGTGGTAGAAAGGAAAGATGGAGGCAACTTCATCTTTAGTCTTCCTCATGTATAGGGTGGTAAGACAGGTTCCATCATTAATAAAGGACACAAAGTAACCGATAAATAAAGGTAATTGGAGAAGGTCCCACACATCCGAATGTACAATCTCAAATGGTGTACCACTTCTATTGCCACTAGGAAATATGGAACTCTTGTATGTTTCGCCATCTCACCCACTTCACATAGACACCTTGAATTTATGTGGGAATATCATCCTCAATCTTTGTAAGGGAACATGACCACACAATGCATGTCAGAACTCAACCTCCTCAACAGGAGTAACAACAACAACTATAGAATTCCAAATACTTTGATCGGCGCTAACCCTTGAGCCAATAAAACTATACAAGCCTCTACTCTCTAGACCATGACCAATCATCACCTTCCGTGTTGATAAATCCTGAAAAATACAATGGGAAGGAAAAAATGTGACACTGCAATTTAGAGTTTTTGTAATACTACTAATAGAAAAAATTGATAAAGCTAAAGTTAAGGAAAGAGAATCAACATGAATCTACCCTTTACCACTAATAGAGACTAGAGATCCCTTGTTAACCCGAATGTTACAATGACTAGACATAGGTGATAATGATTGGAACATTGAGAATGAACCTATCATGTGATCTGCAGCCTCGGAGGCAACTATCTATAGTACCATGAGAGTTGGAGAAGACCCCAAGTTGGGAAGGCATGCACGGAAAGCCAAAGAAGACAAATAAAGTAAAGAAAAGAGCACAAAATAAGAGTTTATGCGCAAATTTATCCGAATGAATGCAGTTCTTGATCGATTGAATTCGTCCAAAGTCATCAAAATGCAGAAAGTTTACGGTGCAGTTTTGAAGGAACCCGATCAATCGAATTCGCGCATGGAGATTTTGATTAGATGAGAATTTAGGATTTAGTTTCCTTTTTAGATTAGGGTTCTTTCTATTTTTGTTTCTTATGCTTAGTTAAGAGTTTTTAGCCTATATAAAGACATGTACAATCAATTTTAGAGATGGATGATAAATTAATGAATGATTTACTTTGAGCGACTTCTCGAGAACTTGCGAGGAGTTTTCAATCGAAAGAGCGATTCTTCTTCCACATGCGGTTTGTTGTAAAGCCAATTATCGTCCTTGGAACGATTCCTTGGATCTTCTACCTTTTCTATCTAATTTTATTATTGTCCGCTAATTTAATTTAGTTTGTTTCTCCTATCGAAAACCTATAAAAGCTAAAATATCTTTTCTTCTAGTATTGTTACTGGGATTTTGATTTCCATTTCCCAACCTTAATTTGTTGATTCCCTTTGAACGATTTAAACTTGTTGGACCTTAAACTATTTAAACCCTAACAAGGAGTCAAGAGACAACATTGAAATTGTCGCTTGGTGCCCTGAACTAGATCGAAATTAGAGTCTATCTTTAGACCTATTTTCTAGGTCGGGAAAGCTCAAATGCTAATGGGCTCCAAATCGAATTAATCAAATTGTCCTAGTAAAATTATTGAATATTTCTGTGTTTCAAAAGGATTTTCTTGAATTTTCGCTGCTCAATAAAATCTAAAATTGATTTCAAATCGCATGGTTAGGGTTTAGCGTTTGTCCTGCGTCAGGTTAGGTGGGGAAGAAGAAGAGAGAACGAGAAAATTAGGGTTGAATTATTGTACATACCCATCTTTCATTCATATATATATATATATATATATATATATATATATATATATATATATATCATTTATAAAGTTTTATTGGCATCCTCAATTATATTAGCACACCCACACTTACATTATATATATATATATATATATATATATATCATTTATAAAGTTTTATTGGCATCCCCAATTATATTAGCACACACACACACACCAACTATATGATAAAACTATAGGGACACACTAATATACCGTAGGTGGCATGACCATCCCTCTTTCACGCAAAAGCCTCACTCTTCCACATAGGTAACTTTAGTGAGTGTTACGTCTGCCACTCCTTGTATTTCTCTTTCTGCATTCTTCAAATCTTGATGTACTTGTTCATCACAAGGGGCTTCGTGTGTCATCCTTACCCCTTGCAAAGTGTGTTTATTATCAGGTGTCACCTCTTAATGGTCTTTTCTTACACCAATTGATACAGTTTCTATTCCTCATATTGTTCATGCCACCTTGGACCACCTGCTTGGAAAGCAGCTTTGATTGATGATGGATGCTCTTTAGTGTATTCCTACATGAGATATGGTTTCTCTTCCTTCAGAGACAAAATCAGATGGATGCCAATGTGTATTTGCGCGTAAGCATATTTTGGATGACAATGTTGCGCTATATAAGTTTTGCGTAGTTCGTAGATGCAAAAAGACCTATGGTCTTGACTATGATGCAACTTTTTCTCTTGTGTTTAATTTGACTTTTATTTGACTTCTCATTTCGATTATCGCCCGTGAGGACTAACCTTTTTACCACCTAGATGTGAAGAATGCCTTCTTAAATAAACATTTGACAAAGGAGGTATATATGGACCCTTCACAGGGCTTTCCTTGTCATGGTGAGAAAGAGAAGGTTTGCCACCTTCTATTTATTTTTTGTACCGTCAACCTCAAGCATGGTTTCATTGCTTTAGCGAAGTGGTTATTGCTATGGGTTTTGCAAAACTGTCACTCCGATTACGTTGTCTTTATTTACTCGGGTGCCACTAGACTTATGATTCTTCTTGTTTATGTTGATGATATTATCCTCCCGAGATATTACTCTTCTTGTAGTTTTCATGTGAAGTGTGAGCTTGGTCATATTTTTTAAGTCAAACATGTAGGCGTTTTCTAAACTTCCTTTGCTTCTTGTTAGTTATAATATAATTAGTTGTGTTGGTGGTGTGTAACAACATTGGGTGTGTCGTATTTTTTTGCCGCTTAATATAAATGCTAGTGAGGGACTCCTAACTCACTAAACCTTCTCTTTATTTCTTCCCTCTCTCTCTCTCTATGCCTCTTTTTCTCCGAGCTAACTCTAAACCTGAACCCAAATACCCATTGCATTTGCTTATGATACTAGCCCTCCTAGGAGGTAGAGGTAGGGGGAGAAATATATGTGGCTGATGGGGCCGAGGTGGCATAGATGGTTGTGGAGGCCGTTCCACCATTACATGCTCTCACTGTGGTCTCATCGAGTATGTCCACGATCATTGCTACCATCTACATGTCTATCCCGAGGGCTATCAACCTAGATCTGCTTATACTGTTGCTACTGATACTTCTGAGGCTCCTAGTCGTGACCTTATGAGCTCCCTTTGATCACAGATGACGGAGTTGATTGGGGCCGAGCTTTGTGCTGCACAGACTCCTTCTTCAGATCATTCAGGACGCTCTGCATCTGCTTCAGAGGCACCATGTATTTTTGACTCATCTGCTTTCTGTACTACCACTACTTCCGTTGCTCCAGTTGGGTGATTGACTCAGGGGTCACAGATCATATGACGGGTGAGTCTTAGGGATGCTCTATATCCTTCATCTTCACTAGCTCAGGTTCGAATTGTAGGTTGTTCCTCCAATTCTAGGAGTAGGAACCATTCCTATTTCGTCTTCTTAATCTCTTTCTCATGTCCTTCATGATTCTCAATTTTCTTCAAATCTCCTTTCAGTTAGTAGCATTGTAAACACATTAAATTGTTGTGTAATTTGTTATCCTTCCCATAGTGTTATTTTAGGAGCTCACTGTAAAGAAGATTTTTGGTAGAGGTGTTGAGAGAGGCAAACTCTACTACCTGGAGGCAGACTTTAGTATTCCTACTGCTGATGTTGCTGGTGGATCAGATGCACCTTTTCCTCTATGTTTCCCTTTCCTATTAGTGTTAGTTTAGATACTTTATCTTTGTCACATGCCAAATTTGGACAAGTCAGTTTCCAAACCTTATGCACTTTAGTTCCTAGTTTTAAATCTGTTTGCAATTTAGTTAAATTTCAATATGAAGTCTGTGAACTTCAAAGCATGTTAGAAATTCTTATCCTTCTTATATGCGTAAGTATGATACAACTTTCCATATTGTGAGTTTTGATGTTGTGGGGTTCCTCCCCATTTACTTTTATTGATGGCTTTCACTAATATGTTACCTTTATTGATTGCACTAGGACAACTTGGGTATATCTATTGGCAAATAAAAGTAAAGTGTTCTCTAAGTTTCAGGAATTCCATGCTATGGTTGGAACTCAATACGGTGCTATTGTAAAAATCCTAAGGTCTGACAATGGAGGGGAGTACATGAGCCAATCCTTTCATGATTATTTGAAAATGCATGACATTATTCACTAATTCTCGTGTCCCTACACTCTGCAACAGAATGGGGTTACAGAGAGTAAGAACAAACATCTTCTAGGATTGACTCGGTGCCTACTCGGTAGTATGTTTGTGCTAAAACTTTATTGGTCTTTGACATTGCTCATTGCTTGTTTTCTTATGGATCACACTCCATCTCGGGCTCTTACTAACTTTACACCCTATCAGTCCCTCAGACCTTATTATCCTCTATTCATTGTTGAGCCTCGTGTATTTGGGTGTACCTGCTTTGTCTAGGACCATCACCCTGCTCGACAAAAGCTGGATGATAAGGTCATTTGATGTATGTTTGTTGGGTACTCCAATGTTCGAAAGGGTACCTTGATCCTATGATTCCAGAACCCATCGGTTGTATTCTTCTATGGATGTCACATTCTGTTAGGATGTGCTGTATTTTTCAAAGGATTGTGTTACACCCACCCTTGCACCTCCCATTCCTCTACCTGCTCTCCAGGAGTTACCTGTTTAGCAGCAACACAATGGGGTGCTTACTTATGTTTGACGCAAATGGTGGGGTCCAATTATAACTGTCATGGTATCAAAACTCGGTCGATTCCGATACTTATCTGCGATACGTATATGTTTTACCGAGAATCGATATCGATATCACCCGATGCAGGTATTGGGGTGGTGTCACTATTAGTATCAGTAGCGGGCTTATACGGGTCAGTATTGGCCGATACTATCTCAATATCGACAGATAATTTTTTTTTTTAATTTTTCAAAAAAAAAATCAGTGATACAGTATCAGCGATACCGTATCCTTATTGACCGATATTTATCGCTCCAAAATGGACTGATATCGAGTTTGATACCTTGATCACAGTGCCTCCTCCACCACCTTCTCCAGTGGTGACTCTTGTAAGTATCTCTAACCCTGTTCATGCTACTACTCCATCTCCTACTATTGATCTTGATCTTCCTATCGCTTTAGGAAAGCGGTTCGCACTTGTGCCACCCTTTATCCCCTTGCTAAATATGTTTGCTGTCAGGATTTCTCTCCATCTTATCAGGCCTTTCTCTTTGCCATTGACTTTGAGACGATCTCTCGTATTGTTCGTGCTACTCTTGATCACGGTTCGTGGCAGCCAACTATGGTTGATGAGATGAAAGCCTTGCAGGGTAATCACACTTGGGAGATAGTCTCTCTTTCAAGAAGTTAGAAAATTGTTGGTGCAAATGAGTCTTCTCGATCAAGCATAATCCAGATGGCTCTGTTTCTTGATATAAAGCTATACTTGTTACTAAAGGGTTCACCCAAACCCATGGGATAGACAATGAGGCTACTGTTGCCCCCTTGGCAAAGCTGAAATCTGTTCGTGTTATCTTAGCACTTGCTGCCATGTAGAGATGGTCTATTCATCAGTTGGATATTAAGAATGCATTTCTTCATGGTGACCTCATGGAGGAGGTCTATATTGATCGACCCCTGGTTTCTAGCTTCAATGAGAGATAAGGAGTGTCTTGTCGCCTTCGAAAAGCTATATATGGGTTGAAACAGTCACTAGGGCATGGTTTCACCGCTTCAGTAATATGGTGGTTTACTTGGGTTTTGGGAGGTGTGACTCGGATTGTAGCGTTTTTGTTCACTTTGGTTTTTTTGGCTGCACCATCCTTTTCTTTACATTGATGATATTATACTTATTGGGGATGATCACAACTTTATGGGAGTGAAGGGGGCAGAATCTTTAAAGGACTTGGGAAGTCTAAAATACTTCCCTGCTTTAGAAATTGCAAGGTCATAGAAAGGTATTCCTATCTCTCAAAGGAAGTATGCTATAGATCTCTTACATGATGTTGTCAAGATGAGCATGGTAGCCATACATGCTCCAACTTGAGGGGGAGTGTTAGTTATAAACTAATTTGTTGTGTGGGTGCATGTGTCGCACCATTGGGTATGCTGCTGTATTTTTTTGCAACTTAATATAAATGATAGTGAGGGACTCCTAACTCACTAAGCCTTCTTTATTTCTTCTTCTTCTTCTATCCCTCCCTCTCTCTCTCTCTCTCTCTCTCGCTCAAGTCGGATCTTGCATTTATGCATTCTTTGACAGGACAGACTGAATGGAAAGACATGTTTTAAAAATGTGACAGCTAGACTTGAAGCATGCCAACCACTACTCTGCATTCAGTATGGAAAAGCGGTCAGTATTTCTTCTATCTAACCCTAGATCTAAACCTAATACCTCTAACCTAAACCCTAATACCATCAAACCTCAAATCTCCTCTCTTGAGGTTGCTTGCTCCAAGAAAGGGTTTTCTTTCTCAGAGAAAGTATGCCTTTGATCTTCGTCATGATGCTGACATCATTGGGTGTAAACCCTCTCATATGGATCCTAAGTACCTGCTTTCTGAGAGTGAGGGTTATCTTCTCACCAATCCTGGTGAGTATCAACTATCACCGCCTTGTGGGTTGCTTGATTTATCTCTCTTACATGACTGGATGTTACTTCCCTGTCAAGCTGGTCAGTCAGTGTATGCATGCTCCTCATATGATTTCTTTTCATCTCATTCTGTGATACATTAAGTCTAACACCACTCGTAGATTTGTGGATCACTTGTATGGTTATCTGGACATCTCTGACTACACATACTGATTGGGTAGGATCCGCTGTCGATTGTCGCTCTTCGTTATGATAGTATGCCTTCCTTGGGAGCATCTGGTTACATGGAAGCGCAAGAAGCAGTCTGTTATAACTTATCTCCAATTTGGAGATTCTTATTAATGGCCGTTTAGCTATTCACTGTGATAATGAACCTGTAGAGAAGATTGCCTTAGATTTTATAAGTGACCAACCACATTGAGCTTGATGTGCACTTTGTTGGGAGAAGGTTTGTATCATTCATTGGAGCTTATTGATGTTTCCTCCTCACAATAGCTTGCAGTTGTATTTACTAAGGCTGTAGGGCTTGTGCTTCTTCACGACATTACTATCATGCTGGGGATGCATGATGTTTTTGCTCCAGCTTGAGGGGGAACATTGTTAGTGTGTATTTTTCACGTTTTGTGTCTTACACCAGTAGTGAGGGTATTGTTGTAATAAGTATACGATACTTGTATAAGGCTAAGGATGGTCTCTCATTTCGTAAGCCCTTTTACTCTCATTTTTATCTTTTCTTGTTCTTGTTCTTGTTCTCCTCCTCCTCTCACCACTTCCACTTCAACAATTCCATGAACTTCATGTGGATCATCCTTAAATCGAGATACACACCGAGTTCGTTAATAAATTTACTTCGATGCTTAGCAAGAGACAAGCCAGAGCAATGAGATTTAATACCTCCATTAGCTGAATATGCTTATAATAGCACGACAAATCGTCCTACAGGTGAAAATTCCATTTAAAAGTCATTTATGGAGCGACTCCTAAACATATTCTAGACTTGGTTCCTCCGTGTGAGAAGGGTAAGTGATAATGCAAAATCCTTTACACGCACACACACTACATGTATGAAGTTCGGACCAGGCTACATGAAAGCAATGCAATGTGCAGAGAGGAAGCAGATGCTTATTAAACTTGGGGACTTAGTTATGGTACATCTTTGAGAGAGGTTTACAGCTGGAACATATAACAAATTTAAACATAAGAAAATTGGACTTTGTCATATACCCAAAAAAATTGGTAAAAAGCCTAGTACATAGATCTTCTGCATTATCTACAAATCTCTCCTACTTTGATATCTACAATCTTTGAGAGTATCCTGGTGACACTAGGGTCACAGGGAGCAATGTTCAAAGCAAGGAGCATACCAGTCAAAACCTGAGAGCATCAAGCATAAAGATCAAAGACATCCTTAATGTTTGCACAGTAAGAACAAGCAGGCATTTACAGTCATTACTTGGTACAATGAAAATCGCTGCCTCACTTTGAAGTGTTATACTATATTTTAATGCAATGCTTTTCCTTTTCAGTAGATTTGTTTTTCATCAGAAGTTTGAGCATTATGGTGGAACCTTTACCCACAGTCAATGGGCCAATCCTCCTTTGATACTTTAAACATATAAAGATCTAAATTGACAAGGAATATATCATTTTTCTGCTGTACCCGTGTCTGTATGCATGTCCATGACCCTCTCATTTGTTTACCTTTTCATTGCATTCATTCAAGTAAACTTGGAGGATTATTCCAATCTGTTCGTCATTTTGTCTATTTCATTTATAATGTAGGGAGATGGCGATATCAGTGCCAAAATTTTTCCTTTCTTCAGGTGCTGCTATGTTACCACATCCTTCTAAGGTATTCCACCAGCCTTGTGCCGAGCAATTGCCTCTTTCATTTTTGTATTTAAAATATGACAGACAATTGCATAGCTCCTGTTATGCCAGTATTATTCAGATCCTTGTTGCTGCATCATGTAAACTTGCTCAAAAGGAAACAACAAGTTTAAGTATTTTTGTCGAAATGTTTCGCAGGCTTAAAATTATGCAAAATTATGTTATGATAGCTATTAGAATTACTTGGTTCCTGGAAATCGATTTGAACTTTATATTGCATTCGTATGATTATTTATCATGCTTTATATTTTCAGAACAGAATAAAAAGGTGGCAATGTTGTTACAGTCCACCTCCATACAGGCATAGTTACCTATTTCTCCGATTTTTTTGAAAAATTCGTGAATAAGAACGAATTTGAGGTTCTGCGAATTAATCACGAATTATTCAAAAATTGAGTGTTTTTTTTTTAAATCCCAAATAATCACCAATATTTCACATATATTTCACGATTTTTCAATAAATTGTGATTTTTATATTTTTGAAACTTTTTTACACTTCTATTATTTATATTTTTTCTCTGTTTTTTTCCGAACATTTCCCCGAACTTGCCGAATTTTCCTGGATTTTTCCAAATTTTAACGTTGCCAAATTATTGCCGAACTCATCTTGGTGACTACACATACAGGCACCTTTAATTTGTATGTACTTTTCTATGCTTTGTTATAACTGCTGATTTATATCTTATATAAGCTCAACAATCCTACAATTCCTGTCTTAGGTTTTAGTTATCCAAATTATCATACAGGTCACCTTTTATTATGATGCAAGTCACGAATGAAATCAGGTTGGCAAACAGAAAGGGACCTATTGCAGCTTTTTTATAATTTATATTGCCTTGCGTAATTGTGTACTACAATTTAATTCCAACGTACAAAATATGCACATGTAATAATGGAAGTACGTCAAGATGGCTTTTGCATCTTTAGAATCATGTCGTTCATTTAGTGACAATTAATGTAGTGCTCATTTTTCAATCCAATATTTGCACATAATCTGGTATATTAGTTACCTAGTTTAATTCCTTAATTGGAGAACTGATTAGTTTGCATCTTTATATTTTATTTATTTGATGACCTTTGAAGCTTTATAAATCGTATAAATGAGTAATATGGACTTTGACTTAAATAGGTATTATTTAGTTTTTGAAGATCTGGTGGTAGCTCTTGCTTGATATATGTTTTTGAAATATACATAGGAGATTGTAAACTTCCACAATATTGAAGTTACCGTTTTGAGGCAGTGCTACAATTTACTGTCATAAGTCATAACAATTCACTTAGTTACTAAGAAATTTTCACCAATTCTAGACGGGTTGTTTGTGTAATGATGATTCATATGTATGCCAACTCTATTTTGATGTTCTCTTTGGAATGAAAAGAAATATGAAGGTCAGTAATATGGAATAATAATGCCAGGCATTGACAGGTGGGGAGGATGCTTTTTTTGTGGCATGTAAGAACTGGCTAGGTGTTGCTGATGGAGTTGGCCAGTGGTCACTTGAAGGTAATCAGTCTGTAAAGATAGTGTACATATACAAGACCACCATTCCAATTCACCAATCTCCCCCCCTCCCCCTCTCCTCCCTGTTTTGTAATTGAGTAATTGGTTAAATATCAATGCTATCTTCTTGTTCATTTGATATTCCTATGCGATCATGATGAATTTTCTGTAAAAATTGCCTTAATTTTTTATTTAACATAAACCTTTTATCAGAGCTACCTTATCTAGAACTCATTCTATGCCAGGTCCAACTGGGTTCAGTACTTGATAACAAAATTTCATGGCCCATTTTTATTTTCCATTTCAGTCTACAGATCTCAAAATGGAACTACACACACACACACACACACACCCACCCACCCATATATATATATATATATATATATATATATATATATATACCTTCTTTATCACATAATTGTTACAATTTAATTAGTGCTGTCATATCTTCCCATTTTATTCATCCTTCAATAAAGATGTCCATGGAGCCAAAATTACTAAAGATGTCCCATTAAAATGAGCCCATGTATGAAAGTAAGGCTCATACTCCCTCAACTATATATTATTTTCACGAAATATAGCAATCTATACGTCGACTGAAAGCTATTTTGAGTACTTCCCGTGAATGTGACTTCCATAGCATGTTGAAGTCTTTAACCTTTCTATGACCCGTTTGATATTAGGATCAGTATCTCATGACCTAATTAATATTTTATAATTGTAACTGTATTTATGAGTATAGTGCTGCCCTCATTAATTGAATACACCCGAGGTCGCACGTAAATAGAACCGTACAAATTATGTTTGCTATAATGACTATTGTATAATTTAATTTATATAGGAAAATAGACCAAGGTACACATGGAGCTCCACGTGGCACCCAAAACATGTTTTTCGTGCTAGCATTGTCTAGAGCATTGAAAAAAAATTTTAAAATAAAAACTCCAATTGATCAATCTCCTTTTTTACCGACACTACCTGCTGGAACACCATGTGGCACCAATCAGTGTTTTGGGTGCCACGTGGAGGTTGGCTTCCCTAGCCTACTTGAGCCTGCCCCAACCAGCTAGGGTAGGGCTACGGCTGGGCATATCAAAGGCCGCCTAAGGTAGGGCGGGCTAGGACCTTGCCTTGGCACCCCGGGTTGGGGTAGGTCTTACAGTGGCTCAGTCCTGACCTGACCCGTTGACAGCCCTAATTTTATCAACCTTAATAAAACAACTTCCAATGGGTGATTTGCTTCAGCTGTCTTGACAATTTGTAGTGATTCTCATATGGTCTTTTGTTCCTTCTCTTTTTATCTTGTAATCTCCTCCCGTCAATTTCAGTAATAGTATTGAAGAAGCCAATATACCAATGATACTTATAATTGGCTCTCATCAAGAATCTTCTATATGAAGTTTGTGACTTTGTGTGATTTTCTTATTATATTGTTCGAGTTTCTGGTGAAATTGCTACAATTTTTTGTACTTTTAGCACTGAATCCTACTGGGAAGTTCACTTCTATCAAAACATGTCGTGCTAATTGATCAATCTCCTTATTCAAATCTTGAAGAAATTGGTGCATTTGTTCTTTATGACCACATATTTGACAAATCCTAGCTTCCATCGTCAAACTTGCTCTTATACGGAATGCTGTAGGAGAATTTGAGAACTCTTGATCTTTCTCTAGTAAAATTTTCCACTCTTCAAGTTATCATTGTATTTCAAAAGTAATGGAAGCAGGTATTTCAAAACTAAGGGCATCTGATCTTGAATTCATTCCATGTGTCATGACACAGATTTGTTTTATTTTTTGATGCCGATTGCCTAGAAGAATGTTGCCTTTGGTAGGATCATTATTCATCATCGTCGCCGTTATCATCATCAGCATCATCATCATATCCTTATCCCATTTATTTAGGGTCTGGTTCTTTCGAGTCTATTTCTCCACACCTTTTTGTCTAACACTATGCTCTTTGTAACTTTGCAATCCTCCATGTCATTTCTCACTACTTCCGTCCGATTGTTCACTGATCTTGCTCATCTCCTACTTCCTCTGCTTGTAACATTTCGATCCTTCATAGAGGGTTTGTTTCTGACCTCCGTTGAACATACCTGAAGCATCTCAAAGGAAATTTTGTAATTTTACCCTTATAGGTGCCACTCTCAAATTTCTTCTTATGTCCTCATTCCTAATTTTATCCTTTCTTGTTGACCCATTCACTCATCGTAACAGTCACATCTCAGCCCATGAATCTATTTTCGCATCGCTTTTTTGTAGCCCAACATTCTGCACCATATGGTATGATAGGTCTTACTGTTGTCTTATAAAATGTCCCTTCAATCAAAGCGGACCTCTTGGATTCTGGTCTTTTGACTCACTAGGGCTAACTCCCATTTGGTAGGAAAGAAATTTTTAGGATAGAGTTCTTTCAACATCTGCTGGATCGAGATTTTGGTTAAATCCAGTTTCTACTCGATCAATGCCCATTTTGAAACCCATCCACTCCGTTCTGTAGGAGCTGGTGGGAAAATTGCTATGAGAAAAAAGGATTCTACCTCTTTGTCCAGGATTGGTATTAGGTGGATGGGACCATGCACTGCCTGTGGTGCACAGGTCATCTATGTTGTACACTGTAGCACAGTCATCAGTTGAGATATCCAGGCGGCAGACCAGCATGTAGATGGGACACACTCTAAAATTATTCTTATCGGATTCCAACATTTTGGTCAGAATACTTTTTGTGCAGAATGTGTATCATTCTCATATTCTTTACTCATACATTTGAAGGATCTTGATCAGATGATCAGAATTGACAAAAAATGAGATTCTTTGTCGGAAGCTTATCTGTCCACCATGGCCTGCCACTTAGACATATTGGGTTCATGATCATGTGTGCCACATGCACACTCTTATGACCACTATTGTCATATGTGATTGCATATGCGATCTTGGAAGACATTTTCGCATATGCACACTCTTATGACCACTGTTGTCATATGCGATCGCATATGCGATCCTGGAAGAAATTTTCGCATATGCCATCATGGCATATGCGATCCTGACTGTATGTGATCGCATACACATGTATGCGATCACATACTGTCGCATAATTGCATAGACGCATACTGACGCATATGCGATCGCATACATCTCCAAGGTCATATTTATGACCGTTGGAGCTTTTTTTTATTTTTTATTTTTGCTGTTTAAGGCTCCCCAAAGTCTATAAATGTTCCTCTTCCTAATCCATACCACTTCCATCCAAGGTATGATTTGTTCCTTTTTGGTCTCGTTTTTGAGTTTTTAGTGCTCTATTTTGTTTAATATCAATGAAATTTATATTTTCCCTTCTAAATTATGGGTTATATAATTATATTATATACTTTTATGTGGTATTCTGGACACTACAAAATTAATAGAGCACAAATTAACACAAAACATAATACTGATCAATATGGGGAACTTTGGGGATTTTTGGGAATTTTTTTGGGTTTTTTTCAAAAAAATAAATAAAATTTTTATGCCATGGCATAATTGCATATGCGATGGCCCTATTGCCATATCATAGGGTCACATATGCGATTTGACTACATTGCTTATGACCCATCTCACAATTGTTGCATGGCCCTCCAACGTTATACCAATTCTTCCTCTTGAGCCTTTGACCTAATGCAGAGAAGGGACTATGTTGTACACTGTCTCACAGTCATCAGTTGAGATGTCCAGGCGGCAGGTAATCATGTAGATGGGACACACTCTAAAATCTTTCTTATCGGATTCCAACATTTTGATCAAAGTACTTTTTGTGCATAATGTGTATCATTCTTATATACTCTTTACTTGTACATTTGAAGGATCTTAAACGGATCTTGATCAGATCAGAATTGACAGAAAATGATATTCTTTGTCTGAAGCTTATCTGTCCACCCACCATGGCCTCCCACTTAGACGTATTGGGTTCATGATCATGTGTGCCACTGCCACATGCACTCTTATGACCCATCTCACAATTGTTGCATGGCCTGCCACGTAATACCAATTCCTAGGCCTTTGACCTAATGCAGAGAAGGCACAACTGTAGGTAGCTCTATTTTGGAGGCAAATAGGTTCTGTTGGAAGAAAATACCAGAGATCCTAATGATTTCAGATTGTAAATTCCTTTGTGATGAGGGTATTTTTTTATCCCGACTCTATAAGCTGCACAGATTTAAAGGTTGGAGGAGTTGTCAAATTTATCCAGTTTTGACGTTAATGGTGACATCCAATTTATGAGGAATGACTCGCATTAAAAAGGCGAGATCAATGATGGGGTGCTGCATTTGAAGGGACGCTTGACGGCTGCAGGTAACAGCAGTGCATGACACTTTAAATGCGGGAGCCACGGTATGATGTCGCCTTGTGAGTCGGGATAGGTTCCAAATGGGTCCCCGAAGACACATAAGGAAGGGCAATTAGTTCGTCCGGACTGCGACTTATTCCCCCTGAACACTAGACTGAGTTCAAACCTTCGTAACCTCCAGACACGTGGACACACGCCATCAAAGGTCAAAGAGGTTGATAACACCGACTCAGTCACACATGTCAATCAGGCGGACAGTAGTGAAACTGGTCGAACTGGACCTCTATTTTTACCAGGCCAACCCAGTGGCCTTTTCTGGGCCTGACGGAACCTGGCTATTTGACGATGGGATCAATACCGGCAATGGGTTGACTATCGAGCCCAATGTTCCCATCAATGGGCCTTTCTCTTTGAATAATAGAGTTATAGAGTCTGAGTCTCTAAGGCCGGGACTAACCCCTTGTGTTGCTAATCTTTCTTTGGGTGTTGAGTGCATATGTATTGGGTCTGGTTGCAGGTCCGATTGCAAGAGTTCAACCACATCGCAACAGGTGGTCCTTCCGAAGCAGCGAAAGAGCACTATCGATGAGGGGTCCAGAGTATGGATCAAAATCTCAAATTCGGTTTTGGTTTCATTCATGACCTGAACCGTAAATTGGTCAAATTTCAGTCAAATTATCGATAAATTTCAGGTTTTTTTTAAAAATATGCTCCGAACTATAGTGAACTTTGCCGAACTTTATTTTATTGGTTTTTTAAAACTCTTTAATATTATTAGAACACATTTACACTAGTGAGACTAATTTTCATCCGTTTAAAGCTACATGTCTATTATCATAAAATTTGGAACTTGAAGTAGACAAAAAAGGACTTCATTACCTGAACTCGAGCAACCACTTACTCAAAGCCACATAGAGTTCATGGGTGCTTCTTCTTCATCAACATCCCGAGCATCATTTTGTTGTCGTGGCCTATAATATTGTTCGTATTCATAGCCATATGCCCCGTGCTGAGATGCTTCTGGTGGTTGATCATGTTGGGGGTAGTAGTATACAACATACGATCCACCAAATAGTTGTGAAACGAAACTCTCATGACCTGGGTTGCTTGGCTGAGGATACTGTGGGTTGTAAGATTGGTTAGTAGGTTGAAACCCAAACCCACTAAAACTACTAATTGTAGAGTCAACGGTGTCGACAAAATCTTGTGGAGTTTGGTAGGACTCTGGTGGTCCTCTTTCTTTCAATCCTCCGTGTCTAAACGTGGGAGTGCCATACATAGTCATGTCATCGTCAGTCCATTGTCAAACTCTACCTGAAAACTGCCCATATAAAGTACCTCCATCACCACTGTAAGTTTCACCCCCACTGTGTGCCCTCTCCACCGCCATCGTCACCACCCCTAGTACCATCGTCATCATCACCACCACCTCCTCTGTTGTCATGACCACTACCACCTCTCCCATTGTCATCACCACTACCACCTCCCTCATCGTCATCTCTGGGAGGTGATCCTAGGCAACGAAGCGTTCGCTTTCTACGAGATTGTGAGGGTTGGTCTTCGACAACTCTTTTAGCTTGATCTAACCATTCTGTGCTCTGACTATCCAAAACTGGAGCTTCTCTCTCCTCAATCCACTTTCTTAAAGGATCATCTTACGAGAAAATATAATCCAATTCGATCAGATTAAAATATTCCTCATCTACATAAGAACACAAAATTAATTAATACGTTTTATTAAACATTGTAATTGAAATTCATGGATCACTTTGAAAGTAAGCTTGGTTTTATTAGATATTCTTACCACGGCTCGCTCTTTTGATGTTTTTGACCCTTAACCTCATTGTAATGGGTGTAGACTAAATGTTCCAATCTTTCTATGGTTAGTCTATTCCTTGTTTTTGTATGGATAGGAGAGAAGGTGTTTCAATTTTGCTCGCAATTAGAGGAGGATGTAGTTTGACTTAACACTCGAATTGCTATCCTTCTTAAATGAGGGGCCTTCTTCACATCACCGAAGTTAATCCACCATTCGGCTGCATTGAATAATTTAGATACATCAAATTTAATGGACTATAAACTCTCATAAGTAAAATAAAATCCAATTTACCTGACTTTTGGTTATAGATCTCGGATAACGATAGGGGGTTCTAAAAGAGCCAATTTTATTTCGAAAGAATTCAATCTGCACAGCATTGCCAAACAGGGAAGACCAATGTTATAGATAGAAGTAATAATAATCTCAATAATTATACGAGAAAATTAACTATTTGTTACCTCTCTTATTGCCTTCCCTTGAACGTTGATGTCTGACTCCATCTATTGGAATACGCTTAGCAAGTCGCTATAGACCTCATCATCTATACTAAGATTTCGATTGTATTGGTAGACGGGGTTCAAGAAATGCCCTGTTGAAACGTCTCAATTAATTAGAATAATAAAGATAAATCTAACGAAAGTATAATTCTCAATTAATTGAAAAAATGAATTACCTCTTGCATGCAGATTTTGGTGGAACTGCTTGTTCCACCTTTTATCGATCACCTTCCAGAATCTCTTGTAACTTTTGGGGTGCTTATCTCTAATGGCCAACTTTCCTTTCCATGGCCTCATAGTCATACCCCATAGTGGGTTTGTCATCCCCATCTACCAATCTCAGTATGTGCACTAGCGGCTCAATGACATTCACAATGTACTTGACACTGTCCCAAAATGCGGAGTTGAAAACATTATCAGCCACTTTGTTAGCCAATGGTCGTTTTGCCTTTGGAAGACTGGCTTCGTAACTTGCCCATTGTTGAGATGTAACCAGACTCTTCAAGCCTGCCCTATACTTATGTAAGCTTTGAAGGGCAACGAAGTGGGTGGCAAATCGAGTGGTTGCAGGTCTCATAATATCCCTTTCGTTCGTGAATATTCCCGTCAAGTTAATTAGGCTTGCACCACTGGTTATCATCTTATAGTTTTGTATAACTGTATGCATACTTTCCATCTTCCCGAGATCCGTGAGAATCAGGTCAATACAATAGGCTGTGCACGGGGTCCAGTAGATGTGTTTGTATGTAATTAGTTTGTTTCCAGCTGCCTTGTAGTTTGCTGCATTATCAGTGATGATTTGTACAACTCGTTGCGGCCCAACTGACTAAACAACCTCATCCATCAATCCAAATAGATAGTTGGCATCTTTTGTCGCTTTTGATGCATCAACAGATTTCATGAAGATTGTCCCTTGGTCACTGTACACTAAGAAGTTGATTAAGGCCTTCTTAGTAACACCCATCCAACCATTGCAAATAATTGTGCAACCTTTCCCGTTCTAAACTTTCTCGAAGCTCTTTATATACTCCCTTACCTTAACCACTCCATTATCTAAATACGGGCCAACTATCTCATAAGCAGTTGAGATTTTTACCCTAGGTTCTGCCTCGGCACTAGTGTCTAACATGGTCTTAAAGTACGGTGATTCGACCACTTGAGTTGGAATATGATTGTACACAATGAATTTTGTTATTGCTTTACCTAGTTTTTTACCCTAGGTTTTCATTAATATTGTGCTCAACTTCGATTGTTTAGCACTCTCTGATCTGTATAAAAAGGGATTCATAGGTCCCATTGGACGTCTAACACTACCGGAACTAGAAGGTTCAGAACCACCTTCCCGTACAGTGTATGACCTGCGTAAACCTGTGTCTCCATGGCCTTGGGTATGACCTGACCCTCCCCTAGCGGCTGCCATAAATTGTCCATGCAAACTAGACCGGAATCTATGAGATGCATACTCTTCATCCTCCCGTCTTGTCCTTTCATTCAAACTCTCTCTCATTGCCTTCCTAAGCCGACTCTCTTCATCATGTTCATCATCATCATCCAAATCCAATGAAATTGAACTACGGTGAGGCTGCAATATGATTTCCATAAATTCTTCATTACTCTCTTTCCTTTTGCGATCTTCATTTGTTGTTTTACTTTCTCCCTAATTTCCTTGGGCACGCTAGTACACAGCTGCACATCACCCTGCTTGCCAGCTAAGTGTTCCTTAAGTCTGCTGACACCGCTACCCTTTAACTCTTTATGACAGAAGTGACATTTTGAATTTAGCCTCTTAGGCCCCAAAGGAGTGCCATCCTTCGATGCAGGATCGAGATCGCGATCAATTTCTATATCTCAAATTTTTGAATCTGTAGAAGAAAACATCATTAAAAATAATTTAATTATCATTAAAAATAATTTAAATATCTCCCATTAAATGACTTATCCCATATTCCGATATGCTAAATATATCCCATAATTTCTCATATCAAATATATAAATTATGTATTTAAATATCTCTCATTAAATGATATATCCCATATTCCCATAAGCTAAATATATTCCATAATTTCTCATATGTAATGACAAGTTATGTTATTTATATTTAGCAATGGGGCATATTTAGCTTATGGGATATATTTGGCTTATGGGATTCCTGTAAGCTAAATATGTCCCATAGTTAAATATAAATGACATAGCTTCTCATATCGAATATATATTTCCCATGAATGACATGTCCCATATATAAATGGTAATTTCGGCCGATAAGCTATATATAAATGGTTATTTCAGCCAATAAATTTCGGCCGATACTTTGAATTATCGGCCGAAATTTTGAACCATGGTGTGTCCTATACAAACTCATCTTTAGAAAGTAATGATCTACACTATATTGTTATTAACATCTACACTAAATTTTGAACCATGGTGTGTCCTATACAAACTCATCTTTAGAAAGCAAAGATTTAATCAGCATCATTCATTCATGTTCTAACATGATTTCTTATGTATATATAAGTTTGTTACATTGGCCGATAAGCTATATATAAATGGTATTTTATCCCATAATAAATTATGAGAAATTAAATAAGTCATACTAAATCTATCCCATAATAAATTAAATAAGCCATATTTATATATATAATAAATACTATATAACTAATAATTACTCTGATATTAGTAAAAATAATGAGTAATTCAAAATTTAAAGAAATAATAAAAATTTACTAAGGATTCGGTAAGTTATGGTAAATTTGGGAGAGATTTCATTAAATTCCGGGGATAATTCAACGATATTTGGCAAACCCCGACGAGATTTTGCGAGAATCGAGTTGAGACGGTGAAACCTGAGAAGTCTCAGCAACGTACGGTAAATTTTGGAGCGATTCCGTCAAAATCCGGCAAGATTCCGGCGAGATTTTGCGAGAACCGAGTTCACACGGTGAACCCCGCAAAGATTCGGCAACTTACGGTATTTTTTGGAATGATTTTTGTTAAAATCTGGCGAACATCCTGCTAGATCTAGTGGACTCCGATGAGATTTGGCGAAAACCGAGTTCACACGGTGAACCCCGAGAAGATTTGGCAACTTACGGTATTTTTTGGAGTGATTTCGTTAAAATCCAGTGAGTTTTCGGCGAGCAACCAGCTAGATCTAGTGAACTACGCTGAGATTTGGGGAAAACCGAGTTCATAAGGCAAACCCTGTGAAGATTCGGTAACTTACGATATTTTTTGGAGCGAAATCCGGCTAGCAACCGCCTAGATCTAGTGATCTCCGACGAGATTTGGCGAAAATTGAGTTCACACGGCGAACCCCGCGAAGATTCGACAACTTACGGTATTTTTTGGAGTGAATCCGACGAGGTTCCGGCGAAAAATAGCCAAAATTTGGAAGAGGGAGAGAGAGAGGAAGAAAAAAATGGGTTCTTTTGCCAGATCTGGGTTTTAAAACCCAATTTTTTTTTTCGAATATGCAAACTGTACTCTCGACCGATAATTTCAAATTTTGGCTGATAATTTGATTTTTTTGAGAGAGGGGGGGAGGGGGGGGGGGGGGGGGGGTGCACGATAACTTCCAAATTTCCGGCTCGGGTATGGCCGAATCCGAGTCATCTCGGCCAAAATTTTGACCGAATTCGATGACAGTCTTTGTATGTTCTCTGCGGACACGATTCGGAAGGGGGAGAGACTGATTATGCTCGGGACGGCTTTGGGGATATCCTCCGACGACAATCGAAAGGGTTTACTGAAGCTTTAGAGGAATATTCTCGAAGGGGGAAACAATTATCCAAGGTTGGGCGGGCAAAGGGGAGAAAGGGACGAGTGAGATCAAGATAGGGTCTGAGGAAGGGACAAAGGAAATCACAAATGACAAATGGGGCCTCACAGCCAGAGGGGCACAGGCCAGGGGTCCTCTAGAGGCTGCCTTACCTGTTTTTTGGGGTTAGGGTTATCGCGTCAATTGTGGTTATTATGATGTTTCTAAGCTGGAATGTTCGAGGTTTGGGAGATGTGAACAAAAGGGCTCTAGTTAAGTCTTCTCCAAACGTCAGAAATTGGATGCAATTAGGTCATAGGAAACCAATGGGGTGAGTTGAATGCGGCGATGATTCGTTCGGTTCTGCCGACGAATTCTTGGGAGTGGAGGGGTTTGGAAGTGGAAGGAACTAGGGGCGGAATTCTTTTGGCTTGAGATCCTAATTGTTTTACAATAATGGAATTTGGGATTGGAAATTATTTGGTGGCGGCTCTTATCCAAGATTGTAGGAGCGTAAAGCAGTGGTCAACTAGTACTATCTACAGACCCAACGATGACAAGCGCAGAAAAGAATTCTTCTTTGAGCTAAGTGCCGTGATAAGTAAATGGGATTCTCCTGCTTGTATGGGGGGATTTCAACACTCTTTTGAGTACGGAGGAGAAAAACGGTGGACCAATTGATACTAGGGCGAGCGAGCTATTCTCGGAGTGCGTCTCGCAAAGTGCTTTATTTGATCGGGGGATGTCCGGGGGCTGGTTTACACGGACAAATGGTTAGGATGATCCTATATTGTGCAGGTTGGACAGATTTCGGTGTGGGATGGAGTTCTTAGAGGAGGTTTCTGATCCGATAGTCCATTAGTGGACTACAACCATTTCAGACCACAAATTTGTCTAGCAGCGATTATAGCATGATTGGATCACGCTCGGGTCCGTTCAGGTTCAATAACGCTAGGCTGCAGAACGACAAATTCAAGTAGAAAATTCATGAGTGGTGGAACCAAGATGGTGTTTCGGGCTCGACCGCTTTCATTTTTACATCTAAGCTGAAAAACCTGAAAGAAAAGATAAAAAACTGGAACAAGGACACCTTCGGGAAGCTGCCCCCCCAGTTGAAAGACAATATTCTGGCTGAGATCAAGGTTTTCGACAGAGCGGAAGAAACAACCTGGCTATCGGAGGAAGAGAGGGACCTTAGAGGGGCTCTAAAAGTGGAATATAACTGGCTTGTTCGAGGAGGAACAATTATGGTGGCAGAAATCAAAAGCTCACTAGTTGCGGGATAGGGATGGAAACCCTAAATTCTTCCACTCTGTTGCTAATGGGAGAAGAAAAAACAACCAATAGCCGCTATCACAGTTGAACGCGCCATGCATGCTGATCCTATTAATGTCTGAAATAAGATTGTGGTATTCTATGAGCACCTTTATGATTCGGAGGAAATACAAAGACCTTCTATGGGCGACATTCCTTTTCACTTCATCAGTCCGGAAAAAGCCAGGGACCTGGAAAAGGGTTTTGGGGAAGATGAGGCTAGGAAGGCTTTGCAGAGTCTGGGGAGCAACAAGTCACCGGGACCTGATGGCTTCACTGCGGATTTCTTCAAGTCTTGCTGGGACACTTTACGCTCCGACTTTATGGTCATGCTGCGCCAATTCTAGGACGGGAAGAGTGGTCAAGAGTTTAAATTCGACATTCATAGCGCTCATCCCGAAGTGTGTTGGGGCTTCCAACATCTGGGACTTCAGACCAATCAGCCTTATAGGGTGCACGTACAAGATCATTGCTAAAGTATTGGCTAACTGATTCAAAGAGGTCATAGGTCAGCTTATCTCAAATGTTCAAGGGGCCTTCATCCCAGGCAAACAGCTTTTGGATACTGTGGCTTCGGCGGCTGAAACAATTGACTCAGTCCAAAAGCGTAATGAAAAGGGTTGGATCCATGGGTCAAAATATCGTCCGATACCGATACGTATCGGACGATACGTATCGGTTTTAGAGGTCAGCGGTACGATACATACCCTATGTATCGTACCCTGCTTAAAATAACTAAATTATCGTCCGATACGGACAAAATATCGTCCGTATCGGACGATAATTTCAAATTATCGTCCGATAATTTGGCTGAAATTTACAGAAAAGAAAAGAGTTGAAATTATCGTCCGATACGAACGATAATTTCAAATTATCGTTCGTATCGGACGATAATTTGAAAATTTGGTGGGCCCCACCCATAGACCCGACTCTTTAGTCGGGTAACCCCTTTTTTTCCCCCATTTCCTTCCTCTCTTCTTCCTTCTTCCTCCCTCATTTTTCGATTATCTACACCCTAAATCGGCGCCAAATCGCACAAAAAATCACGGGATCAACGTGAAAGGTACGTGTTTATCATTTTACTATAATTTTATTTCATTTTAAATACTAAAATAAGGTAGATCTACCTAATTTAAGGGTAGATCTACCTTAAATAAGTGTAGATCTACCTTAAATAAGTGTAGATCTACCTTATTTAAGGGTAGATCTACACTAAATAAGTGTAGATCTACCTTAAATAAGTGTAGATCTACCTTAAATAAGGGTAGATCTACCTTAAATAAGTGTAGATCTATCCTTAAATTAGGTAGATCTACCTTTAAATTTTATCATTTACCTATAATATTAATTATTTAAATTATTTAAAATTATTTAAATTATTTAAAATAATTAATATTATTTAAAATAATTTAAATATTTAAATTAAGAAGAGGGAAAAAATAATTTAAAATATTTAAAATATTTAAATTAATTAAAAATAATATAAATAATGGGTAAAAAATAATATGATGGGTCAAAAATAATTATATGTGACCCCATATAAAATATTTAAATTGATGGGTCAAAAATAATATAAATAATTATAATTAAGGGTCACATGTAATCAATATGGGTCACATATAATTAATAAAATAATGGGGTCAATATGGGTTACATATAATTTAAACTTAAAATTAATATGGGTCACATATAATTAAATTTATGGGTCACATATTAAATTATATGTGACCCATATTAATTTTAATAATAAATTTAATTATATGTGACCCATATTGATTATATGTGACCGTCACATATAATTAAAATAATTAATATTATGGGATATGTCCCATAAAATATTAGAATAATATGGAATAAATTTCAAATAAAATTTTAAAAATTATAATAATATCAAATAAATATTCATAAATTAAAATAATATCAAATAAATATTCAAAAATTAAAATAATATGAAATAAACATTCAAAAATTATAATAATATCAAATAAACATTCATAAATTATAATAATATCAAATAAATATTCATAAATTAAAATAATATCAAATAAACATTCATAAATTATAATAATATCAAATAAATATTCAAAAATTATAATAATATCAAATATATTTAATAAAATATAATCTAATCTTTTAAAAATTAGAATAATATAAAATAAAAATTCAAATGTAATCTAAATTTTATAAAAATTAGAATAATATCAAATAAATTTAATAAAATATAATCTAATATTTTTAAAATAGCAATAATTAAAAAATAAATTTTATTTTCAAGTGTAAATTAGATCTTTACTCTAATGCAATCGTTTGCTCATTCATGCAGGTGAAATAAATAAATATGGTACGCTCGATGATCCAAAGTAATATAGTACAAAGAATAGATGGTAATAGACTCATACAATGTAAGCTTTGTGGAAAAAACCTGCGAGGAGGTATCACGATTAAAGGAGCATTTGGCTCATGTAAAGGGAGAGACAAGAGGGTGTCCCAGTGTACCCAGAGAGGTAAAAGAAAATATCAGAGCTAGTTTACAAGCGGCAAAGGGAAAGAAAAAAGCTGAAGCCGATCGTGATAGGGAAATGTATGAGAGAATCAGAGGTCGATCCGAGTTTACATCAATTTTTGAGGATGATGAGGATGAGCGAGATAGCGCAGAGCTATGAGAGAGTGCCAGAAGCACAACAATGGCGAGATCGTGAAGAAGCCGATTATCGGTTTGGTCAGTTGAGGCCCATCCATGCACACTTTCTGGGTGGTGGATCTAGTCATAGGCCACATGTTGTTGATGTTGATGAGGATGTTGAGCGATCGCCAAGGGTTGCGTCAAATGACATCTGGGAGGGATTATAGGGTCTACTAGAGGTACATGTTCCCCATGCATCCATTCATGTATCGCACTGCAAGCTCCAAACACACCAAATTGAGTGCAATCTCACTTACAAAAATGGGGGACAAGCTTGGAAATTTCATTGCCAAGCTTTTCATATACAACCAGATTGAGCCAAGTAGCACTCATGCCAGACGTCAAAAGCATGATTGATACAAGTGCGTGGTTGGTCCAGAGTTAAAAGCCTTCTCCATATGAGATATCCTGGGCCCTTACTAGATGATGCGATGAGATAGCGCCTGTACGAGCTTTGAGGATGTATGGGATGAGAGAGGTTGCACAATTATGTGCGATGGATGGATCGTCCCACAAAGAAGAGTTTGATAAACTTTTGGTTTACAAAGTGATGCCGGATGATTTTTGAAATCAGTTGATGCTTCTAGACACGTAAAGATTGCTGACTACCTCTTTAAACTAATGGATATGGTAGTTCATGAGGTTGGAGAGCAACGGGTTGTGCAGGTGGTAACAGACAATGCAGCAAACTACAAAGTCGCTGGATTAAAACTAATGGCGAAGAGACGTCACCTGTACTGGACCCCGTGTGCTGCACATTGCGTGGACCTCATTCTTGAGGATTTAGGAAAGAGAAGCAAGGCACAGACAACTATTCAAAAGGGAAGAACGATTACTTCCTACCTGTACAACAGTGACAAGCTGGTCAATTTAATGAGAGCCTTCACGAACAATGAGTTGCTCCGACCTGCGATTACACGTTTTGCAACACAGTTCTTAGCCCTACAGAGTTTGGCTAGATATAGGTGTGAGCTGAAAAGCATGGTGTCGTCGGAAGAATGGAATCAACATGAAATAAGACTCCCACGAGCGAAGAGACTAGCTATCACTGAAGTTCTTGACACGATCTCTGACATGCGCTTTTAGGCGGTCTCGACCACACGATCGCCGTCACTACCCCGTTGGTGCAAGTGTTGAGATTGGTTGATGGTGATGACAAACCAACGATGGGGTACGTTTATGAGTCAATGGATAAGGCAAAATTGGCTATAAAAACCAAATGCCCTACAAAATATAAACGATACTGGGCGATTATCGACAAGAGGTGGGATGCACAATTTTACCAGTACTTGCATGCAGCAGGTATAACATGTTGCACAATTATGTAGTGATATTTATTTATTTATTCATTATTTTCATATACTGATGAAATTGCTCATATTTGATGTGTAGCACACTACTTGAATCTAGCCTTCCAGTATATGCGACGCTTCGAGCTGAGCGACACTGATGAAGTGTATACCGGTTTGCTCAATGTAATCCAAAGAATGCTCCCTGAGTTGGCGGACCAAGGCCAAGCCATAAGAGATGTGAGTGATCATAGTATCATACCTTATAAGTAATAAGTCAAATGTCATGTGATTTATCATCTATTTATTGATATGTGCCTTACTGTGATTCATCTTTATAGATTAACATGTTTCGCAAGAGACATGGGTCATTTGGGACCCCGTTGGCGCAATCCCAAATTAAACACGACAAACCCGCTGATTGGTGGATGCATTATGGAGGTGATGGTCCGATATTGAGGCGGGTAGCAATGAGGGTATTGTCGCAAACGTGTTCCTCGTCCAATCGCTGATGAATTGGAGCACTTTCTCTCTCATTCATACTAAGACAAGGAATAGACTAACTATGGACCGATTGGAAAAGTTAGTCTACTGCCACTACAACATGCGATTAAGGGTCAGGAATATACAGAGGACCAACCGTGGTAAGCAATTACATGAAGTCTTAGATCCTCAATTATATGAAGTCTTACTTACATATTATACTACTTCATCTATCATATTCTACCTTGTAGACGGTGATTATTTTGATCCCATCCAGTTGGATTATATATTCGAGGAGGATGACTCTTTGAATGAATGGATCGAAGAGAGAGAAGGGCCAGTCTTGGATAGTGAGAGCACTGAATGGCTGGACAATGCTGAAAGAGTAGCGGAGCAGCAGGCTTCCCAACCACCGAGGCGGAAAAGAAGATTGAATCGTCATTCAGTGGTTGGATCTGATGACGAAACGCAGCCCGGTAGTGATGATGGGAGTGGTGAGGATGATGGTGGAGGGGACGTTGGCACTAGTGGTGGAGGGGAGGATGCTGGTACCTCTGATCCTTATAGAGATATGGCGGCATGGGACGATGACTCGACGCCGTTAACACAGTTCGACACTCCTACATTTAGAATGGGAGGGGTTGAAGGAAGAGGAGCGTCGGGATCATATCAAACACCACCACCACCACCACCACAAGATGATACGGATATGGGTTATATGACTTCTAGCTTCGGGGGATTCAGTTTGCAAAATACCGAAGATTCAGCAACTAGTAACCTATACTACCAGCCACAACAAACCTATTCGGTGCCATATGACTTCGTTGGTCAGATTTTTGGAGGACCGGCCTTTACGTACTACACTGAGCCTCAGTTTCAAGGGGAAATCATGGGTATCAATATGGGCAACATTATAGGCAAAGGCCGGAAAGCTCGCGCACCGATGATGACGATGATCATGAGGGCCAAGAACCACCACGAAATTCAATGTGGCTCTAAAGTAAGTTTTTCATGTACAATTAAATTTATTTTTATCAACATAGCTATTATTTTTGACAATATATAATTTATTTTTGTCAATATACATTGTAATTTAGTTTGTGCGTGACTGCGTGTCTGCGTCGATCAAATTATGAAATATTGTTAATAAAATAGGCATGTGATCAGCTGGTCGAACATAATGTTAGAAGATCTATTACATTAAGTCAAAAATGTGATCTTAAGACAAAAATAAGTTACAAAATAGGCATGTGACTTGGGTTAAGTTACAAAATAGGCATCTTACTTATATATTCATCTAAATAATGCATCAAATAAGTAAAAAATAAAAGCAAAAATAGTTGAAATAAATACAAAATAAATAAATATAATTTTTCAGATTTTTTGGGATTTTTTGGGAATTTTTTTCAAAATACCGGTTTTTTGAATGTATCAAACCGATACATTCAATGTATCGCCGAAACATTGAATGTATCGGATGATACCCGGTACGTATCGTCCTGGAGGTCAGGACGATACGTACCGGAAATCCGGTATTTTGACCCTTGGTTGGATCCTAAAGATTGATGTGGAGAAAGCTTATGACAGTGTTCAATGGGATTTTCTCGACCACATTTTACTTATAATGGGATTTGGGGTCAGGTGGAGAAAATGGATGAAAGGTTGCTATGCATCCGTGCAGTTCTTGGTACTCATCAGCGAGATTTCGCAAGGTTACTTTCGAAGTATAAGGGGGCTGCAACAGGGCGATCCATTATCACCCTTATTGTTTAATTGTGTAGGGGAGGGGCTGGGGCTTCATAACCTATTCAAGAGGGCTGAAGAAATAAGTTTGATAAAGGGGTTTTTGACTACGGATCAGGGACCAAGGATTTCCCATCTTCAATATGCAGACGACACCATAGATTTTTGTAATGGAGCCAACGGAGATTGGGAAATAAAAGTGGTCACTGATTTACTGACTATTTTTGAGGGTGTTTCTGGGCAGAGAATTAACCTCCATAAATCGAGTTTGATCGAAATTAATGTGACTTCTCAAGAGACTGAGCAGGTGGCTAGAGAAGTTCGGTGCAAGAGTGAAACCTTCCCCATTATTTACCTTGGTGTCCATCTCTTTTTCGGAAGATGCAGAGTTCGAATGTGGGGCACGGTGGTTCAGCGATTTCAGAAGAGATTAGCCACTTGGAAGAGTAAGCTCCTAACCAATGGGGGAAGACTTACCTTGATCAAGTCTACCTTTGCATCCATTCTGGTTTTCATGATAGCCCTTCTCAAGGCCCCCCTACATGTGTTACGAAGAGGCCCGAGAAAATCGTTAGACTTTTTTTAGGAAGGAGCGGGTGACCAAAAGAAACAACACCCTGTTAAATGGGATGACTACTGCGGCAAGAAAGAAATGGGGGGCTTGGAATAAAAAAATTACAAGATGTCAATAAAGCTCTCCTAGCCAAATGGCTTTAGAGGTCAGGTGACGAGGGTGAGAGGGGCAAAGTTTGGTGGCAAATCGTCTCCACCAAATACGAAACATCAGCGGACGACCTTAATTCCAACGTCAACTCCATTCAAGCTTCGGTTTGGTGGAGGGCTATCAAAGGGTTTAGTTAGGAAGTTATTCAGGGCACCATTTTCAGTTGGGGCAATGGATGGAGGATCTGTTTTTGGAAAGACATATGGGCTGGGGACCAGCCCCTTCAATCGGCATTCCCCTCGATATTTATGCTCTCTAATTCGAAAGATGCGGTCATTAGTAATTTTGTGCACTCTATTGATGGGAACTTGGTGTGGAATGTGACGCTTAGATGCCAATTGAGGGATTGGAAGATGGAGGAATATCACAACTTGTTGAGGCTCATTGGGGGGATTACTCGCAATTCGGCCAATACAGATCGAAGATTATGGAAATACACAGCCAAAGGCAATTTCACGGTGAAATCCTTCTATAACCGGCTGTTGATGCATGAAAGGATCCATTCGAATATCAGGAGGTGGTCCAGGTTTGGAGGGTCAAGATGCCACTTAAATTTAATTTTTTTGCATGGCTTGTCACCCAGGGGAGAATTTTGACGCGGGATCAGTTGATAAGAAGAAATGTACAGGTTCTTAACAAGTGTCTGTTATGTATAAGGGGATCTGAATCAGTGGCACGCATTCTTCTCCACTGTTCTTACGCTCGGAATATTTGGCACACATTTTCAGTATATTTAATGTTCAATGGGTTCTCCCTTTCTGGTCGGCTAACATGATGGAAATGTGGAAGGAAATGGATGTCGAGGATTGTAGGAAAGGGTTATGGCCGCTTATGGTGTACGCTGTTTTTTGGGCCATCTGGGTGGAAAGAAAGAACAGATTTTTCAGGCACAAGGTCAAACCATTTTCGTTGGTAATCCGGGATATCATAGACTTGGTGGTTAGTTGGAATGCTTGTAAGATGGCGGATTTCAATGAGGGGCCACGACACTTCATGTCGTTACGGGAGGATTGCTGCTTGTAACTGCTGCTGAGGTCTCATGATTGCGATGAAGGCTGCTTTGCTTTGCGAACCTTTACCCATCCTGGGGGTGAGTTTTTTCGGGGGCCTTTTCTTTTGCTTTTGGGTAGTTCCTTACTACCTGCCAAGGTCGTTTTTCCTTTCTTTTTTGCTTTTAATATAATCCTTTGTTACCGTTTCAAAAAAAAAAAAAAAAAAAAATCTCTGGGAGTTAATTTTGATTGCTGCAAGGAGGAATCTATAAATTTATATTTTTCCCTTAGAAAGATGACTTCCAAGGATCAAGTTTGAGTGGGTAAACCAGAGTTTATCCTGAAATAGGTTCTAAACAATTTGTACGTACTGTGCATGCATGTGCCATCTCCAAGTTTATTTGCTACTTGAATTCCGCTCACTGCCAATCTACTCTAATAATTCCAAGATTTAATTTAGCATAATGAATTTAAGAAGATTATTTATATCTATTCGTTTACGCACTTATTTTCTATTGACACCTTAATCTAAATTTATATGGATGATAGTGTTATGCTGTTTTTTGTTAATCAAACTGGCTTTCATGTCATGGAAGAACTCATTGTGAGATCTTCTTGTGTACACATTCTGACGGGACTTTTGAATTGGCTAACAAGAGTTGGTCTATAAAATTTGGAATATGTAAGGTGTAAAGAGTTCCTGTGAAATTTAATCAGCCCCAATTAAAAAAAATAAATTTAATCAGCTCCTGCCTACCATTATATTTTTATTAGTCCAGTGTATAGAGAAGTCATAACTGACAAGCATATACATTTTTTAGTTCAAAGTGACAAAATACTGGCACGGGATTGCTACTGTGAGAGAGAAAGTCGGAAAAAGGGGAAAATACGGGAAAAAAAGAGATAATAGTAAAAAAAATTTAAAACAGTTTTTAAAAATACATTAAAATACGGGAAAAAAATGTTAGTACACGAAAAATGCGTATTATATGAAAATACTCACTTCATTCAAAAATATGGGTATAATACGTGTTTAGTACTTTGTGGCAAAAAAACGCATATTATACGCGTATTTTTCAAAAAATGCCGTATTTTGTCACAATAGTTTAGTTCAAGTTATGCACACAGATTTTGAGGTCATATTTGCAGTACACATAATGGAGCACCACTTTTCAGAACAATTTTCTGTGCCACCTCTCATGTTCTATAACAAGCATTTATTTTGCAGGGATAAATGCAGGAGTGTATGCTCATGAGTTGATGGAAAATTGTGTGAGGTTTGTTTCAGAATGTCAAAGAGTCACAGGAACTGAACCAGACCAAATTCTTATTCAAAGTGCTGCAGAAGCGTCTTCACCTGGCTCATCTACAGTTTTGGTTGCTTATTTTAATGGTCAGGTACGTTTTCGCCTGCCCAGTATATGCTTAATTTTATTTAACTAATGCACCAAGCAACATATTAAGGATTGATGCAGTTCTTAGGAAGTTTGATTCTCTTTATGAAAGCCTTCTTGCAAGTCAACTGTCTCAGGAAATTTCTTACTGAATGTCACTAATAATCTCATGAGAAGCAGATATTAGATTAAATTGCCAGTAACATTCTAGGAGGTAGGAACAATTGCTGCATGGACAGGTGCATTCTCTGGCCGATCCACACCATCTTAATGCAATTATAAGGTACATGAGAGCTACATTTGGAGGGAGATAAGACAAAAAGAGCCTCAAGCATTACTGAATTCGTTCATAAATATTTTATTTCGTATTCAATTTGGATGCAATTCCATTGCAGTAGAACAGTGCAAATAACGATAGTTTATATGGGAAATAGCTGGATTGTTGATTTACCTTTGATTAATGCAGAATGATTTCTACGGTTCTCGCAAACCAATCTGTGGCAGTTATAGTGTAGATCATTTTGAAATATAAGGAATTACCTTAATATGCTTCACTCAGGCATATGAAGCCTATATTATAGTAAAACAAAATAATAAATACTAAAGGAGTACTTGGAGCAACAAAATACCGCTAATAGATCTTGGCACTCCCCTCCCACAAGCTGGAGAATGGAGTTCCTACAGTGGGCATTCTTCAGAAGCGGAAATGTCAACTTCCACATGGCTAATACGAAACCAACCCCTGTTGGAGGGATCAGTTTGACCGGGGCTCAAATGGGCATTCTTCAGAAGCGGAAATGTCAACTTCCACATGGCTAATACGAAACCAACCCCTGTTGGAGGGATCAGTTTGACCGGGGCTCAAATCAGACTTCGTCGAGCAATGATCAAGTTAGGACCTCCTGAAAATGCACCGAGGAGTTAGTGGACCATTTGTTCTGTCATTGCTCGGTTACTAGAGTGGTACGGGTTGTCCTTGATCTCTTTGCTATTGCTTGAGTTCTCACCCAGTCCTTGGTGGAACTTTAGGGGTGGGAAAGGTCTCCATATGACTAAGTCGAACAACTCGTGGCATGCTTTGCCTTATTCCTTATGTTAGGGCCTTTGTTGGGAGAGCAATAATCAGATCTTTGAAGACAAGGTGATGTCGATGAGGAAAGTAGCACCACGGTATTAGATCAGAACATGGTGAGTTGGGTTAGAATTCAGATAGAATGGAAAAGCATAATCTTACAATATTTCCAAAAAGAATGGAAGACTATAATTTGCTAGATTAAAAGATGGCTACCTCCTAAAGAAGGGGCCATCAAGTTCAATTTTGAGGGATAATCTTTGGGAAATCCAGGCCCGGCAGGCATTGGATGACTTTCCGATAAAGAAAAAGGGAAGTTACAAAATATCACTCCAGTCCTATTGACATCAAGGACTACAAAAGCGGAATCACTTGCACTCCTTAATGGTTACGGTTTCTTGGTATGCATCTCCATTGCCTGGTTGAGGTGGGGGGGGGGGGGGTTTGGCCAAATATTATTGGTTGGATAGGATGAAGGATTAGGGTCCATGGCACACCTATTCCACATTATTTATGAGACCCTTGATATAGTGGAGAAACATGATATAATCTTCAACCATGTTATGTGGGTTTGGGTAGCTAATCCAGCAGTAGATTAACTTGCTAATGATGGTGAGGGAAGAAACGCCATTTGGAATGGAGATGAGATGACTTTAATTTAACTTTTTTTACTTTCTTTGTTGTACCATACGGAAGTTATTATTCAGTAGAAAAATAAACTGAAATAATGGAGATCTCCCATTCCTAGATTGATGATAAGATATATCAGACCTTTCACTTCCAAATGCTTTCGAGAATATGCAGACCATCTGATCATTGATTATCATAAGAAATGACTATCACCCTTGATGCATGTCGTATACAATGATTTTAGTTTGGGTTTCCAATAGTCCAATGATGAGTGCCACAGGGAATTATTTTCAGCAAGGGTCATGCCATGAAGCATAAATAATTTATTCCCCATTTGGGGTTTTGGACCGTTCAATAGGAAAGGGGGGATGGAACTTATGGAGAGAATGATATCTTTGATTGGTGTTGACCTCTTATTTAATGTTGCAGATGCAATAGCTTCATGTAAAATAATTAGAAAGGGGAGAAAAAGGTGATGTGGTTTCATAAAAAGATCACATATCTCTCTCAAAGCATAGTCACCAAGTCGGGGTTCGGCGATAACTCGGCGAGGTTAAAATTCGGAAAAATCCGTTAAGTTCGGGGAAATATTCGGAGGAAAAATCGGAGAGAAAAATAAAACAAAAAAAATAAAATTCAGCGCTTTTTGTGACTGTTTTAAAGTACTCAATTGTGGGTTGTGTCATGTGACTGTTGCTAGTACCATTGTTCAAAACCTCCAAAATGAACTAGGTAGTTAACTTGAAGACTCGAAAAAAACTCGACCCGGTTTGGTCAAATATATATATATATATACACACACGCACACTTTATCCTTTTTAAAACTCTTATATAAGTTAATACATTGTAGTAGTGTGCAACACTTAATTTCTTCTCCTTATTAAACTCATACACATGACACTACTCACAATGAAGCCCAAAGCCCTAAATCTCTATCGCTCCCCCTCTCTCTCTTACAAAAAAGTCCATCCCTCTCTCTCTCTCTCTCACAACTCACAATGAAGCCCAAAGTCCCAAATCTCTCTCAACTGACGATGAACCCAAATCCCCACGTCTCTCTGATAACTCATGATGAAGCCGAAAGCCTGAAATCTCTCTCTTTCTCTTTCTCACTCTCTCTCTCTCTCTATTTCTCTACTTGTCCATCCACAGCAGATTCTACTCATCTTCTTGAATCTACTCTCTCTATTTCGCTCCCTCTCTCTTTACTTAGATTTCGAGATCCAATCTTCTAACAGGTTTTCGGCGTCTCTGATTTTGTTTATGAACCCAGCAGCACATTCATCCTCTTCGAGATCAGACAACTAGATAAGCATTTCATGAAAAAATTGCCAACAACCTTGAACAAATTAAAAAGATTTAGTCCTCTCTCCCAACCCTTCCTGCAAAAATATTAGTTAAAAATAAAATAAAATTATGAGTTAACTCGGTCGAGTGACTCAAGAAACTCGACTAAGTTACTCGAGAGACTCGATTTTTCGAGTCTCTTGTCGAGTTTACTGAAACTCAGCTGAGCCGAGTTTTTAAGCCATGGCTAGTTCATCCATTTTGTGTGTCTACAATGTTAGTTGATTGTGTCTGTAGTCAATGTGAAGAGTGTGTGTGTGTGTGTGTGTGAGAGAGAGAGAGAGAGAGAGAGAGAGAGAGAGGTTTGAACCAGATCCTTTTATAAATGGTATATATGATAATAATGAAGGGTGTGAGGCTCTAAGCTCACAATCTAATTTCTTCCCTCTTTCTCTTCTGTCTTCTTCTCTTATTCTTATACCCTAATCTTCTCTAATCTTAATCATGTCTGATTCTTTACTTGGTATCAGAGCAGGACTTTCAAGGGCCAATAGGTGTACTGACATCATCTTGTTTTGCTGATGTCAGCATGACATGTTAATGTCATCCTTGTCAAAGTTTGACCTTAGATGGGTGCTTTTGATCTTTTTTCTTGTTTGTGAGTAACTTTAATAAAGCAGTGATTATCTTTTGGTGAGTTCTTAATGCATTTTTGAAGCATTCTCTATGATTATGGGTTTTCACGACTTTTGTGCTATAAATTTGTGTCATAGTAACTCAATGTTCTGAGCAGTGGTTTGGATTGGTTTTTCTTCTAGATTGATATACTTGTTGCTTTGGTGGTTCATCAAGTATCCAAGGTAACCGGTTTTTTTTTCCCAACCTGCACAATAGTGTAGTTCTCACAAAAAATACGATGCTCAAGCTCTGTGAGCTGCATTGTATCATTTTTTTCTAAAGGGTTGGATTGGAATTAGATACTCTTTCATTTTCTTGTGGTCTTACATTATTTGGTGACCTATTGAGGGAGATTCAAAAGTTTTGCAGTAGCATGGGTCTCGGCAACCTTGGAACTCCTTTTGCATCTGGAATGATCTGCCATGTGTTAAGGGGCTCTCGGTTAATAGAGTAGACTGTTGTAAGTTGACTGTAGCAATATTTTATATGTTCTAAATGCCTTTGATGTGTTTTTCTGAAGTGCCTTTTATGGTCTTGATGGTGCTGTTTGCAGTGAGATTGTGGGCATTTTGATCTGTGGTGTTATTACTATTGTTTTCCAGCATATAGTAAGTACATTTGAAGTTGTATAGGTGGAATTGAGTGTTTATTGCTGCAGTAGTGCAGCCTTATTGTAAAGTGTGGTAGTGGTTGTATAGCATACCATTATCATCGATTGGGTTGATGTGTGGCCGGTGCGGGCTATTATTCCAATGTATTGCGGTAGTGTCATTGTTTTGTTGGCTGTTTTTCCTGGTTTGGTGAAGTTTTCTGCAGTATCGTAGTGTTGGTTTGAGGTAGCTCAACCTTGGATTGTCTTGGTGCTTTTGTCCTTGGATTTCGCCACATTTCCTCCCGTAGTACAGGAAAATTGTATTGGTTGTATATTGTAATGCAATAACGTTTGTATTGGTAGTTGTTGATGTTATTATAATAGAAGAACTAAAGAAGAATATGTGCAGTGCCGATGCCGAAAATCAATGTTCAATGACGACTTATTGTTCCCTTCCCAATCCTATGGGGCCAAGACAGGTATTGTTGGGTCCTCCCATGTTTTCATGTTAGCTCTGCATGGATCATCGATTTGGAGCAAGAGATCATATATTTAGTATGTCTTCTCTCTTCTAATCTCCTCCTTTGTCAGCACCTTGTAATGTTCACGTAGCTGATGGATATCATGTTCCAATTTTTTGGAAATGTACAATCCATGTTGGTCATCTAGCTCTAGAGTCCACATGTTCCAAAGATGAAAATTAACCTTTATCAATTAGTAGCATCACTAAACATCATAATTGTACCGTGATGTTCTCCCCTTCTTATTGTGTCTTCTAGGACCTTATCGATGGGAAGTGCTTGGTCATGGTCATAAGGAGAGAGGATTATCATTTCATCGACAGATTGATGGTTTTGTTGCTACCTTGGCCACTGAGCATGTTTGGTTATGACATACTCGTTTTGGCCATCTCCTATAGTATTTGCATCTTTTGTTCCCCAAAACATAGGCAGTTGATATTTTCAATTTTCAATATGATGTTTGTCCAATAGTATAACATCATAAAACATCTTTTCCTCTTCATAGTAAGAAGAGTAATACTTCTTTTCACTTTGTGCATTATGATGTTTGGGGCCATCCCCGTTGTTGCTCTCTATGATTATTGTTAGTTTGTTTCATTCATTGATAATTGTACTTATTTTTCCGTGTTATATTTGTTAAAATTTAAAGATGAAGTTGCTTCAATTTTTCTTATCTTTCACAAGTTGGTCCAAACTCGATACCATGCTATTGTGAAAGGTATTTGAGATCTGATAATACTGGAGAGGATGCCTCACACCATCTTCAGTCATACTGTTATTACTTTCAAATTGTTCCAATTTGTTTTACTCACAAGTGCACGAATCGGATGTAGTATAACTTGTGCAAGAACGAGGTCGAACCCACAAGGACTTTATAGAGAGAGGAAAGCTAAGAGTAAGGTTATTTAATCTAATCAAGAAATGAAGTTTGATTTTATACTAAACTATTAGGATTTGCATAAAATCAAATGAGAGATTAAAAACAAGACAAACTAAGATTTGCAAAGATAAATATTAAACTAAATTAAATGCTACCTATTAGACAATGTGATTTAACTAAGAATATAGGTAGAGTAGAAACACGAATGAGATGCGTACTAGGGTTTAGAATCCACACTCTTTAATACAATATTTTTTGCAACATGAACCATAGAAAATTGTTGGAAAAGTAATCACATAATAGTCTGGAAATCAACTACACTATTATGGAAAATACCATCATCAAAGCTCTATTTTATCATCTAAAAATATATGTTTTTCCATGCTTCTAAAAATTGAAACCAAATCATATAATGTATTCAACGATGTTGAATCACGATAGATATCCGATTTTAATATCAACAATTTTCCACCAAGCAAATGATTATGAAAATTTATCTTAAATTATGAGAAAAACATGATTGAACTCATATCTAAGAAGAATTTGTATCAATCAAAGACGGGCAAAAATAATTTTCATTCAAATTTCTAAACATAAATCCAACAAAAGCTTAAGGGTTCATGTATACGAGAAAATATTATATCAAAGATGCTTCATCAAAACCCTAGCACTACTAAGCTAGTCTTTAATGAAATACATGATCAAAGTAAAATAAAAAGAGAAGTAATAATACATTACAGAAATTGTAGCTCTTAGATCCTTCCTTCTCCAAAACATATTACATACAAAATTAAAATAATACTTGAAAAAAATCCTAAAACTTCCTCCTAGCCTTCTCCAATCAAATGAACTTTAACACCATTCTCCCCCTAGCTCCATGATGAAGGCTCTATTTATAGCACCAATTCTCTCTTTAGAATGATCATTTCTTCATTGCTCAAGTCTTTGGGTTAAATCAAATTTTCTTCCATATCCTTTTAAAGAGTCACCATCATGAGAAGTGTGATCTTGACCTTATTGAAAATATGTTTCAAAATCATAAAAGTCAATGAAGTTCATGTCTTGTGAAAGAAGGCAAGTACAAAAGAAGTATAAACTAAAGAGGGAAAGATAAAAATGTAGAAAAACATTTAATGGTGAAATGATGGAAGAGTGAGAGAAAGTATAACCATTCAATGCTTGGTATGATGGGATGAAATGATGGATGCTAGGTCATTTAATGAGGAGAGAGGTGAAAAGATGAAAGAGAAAAAGTAGTATTAGTAGCAAATATGGATGTGTATTTGCATCTTGAAAATATGTCCACACACCCTCCTCCATTCTTATATTTTCTTTTGTACTCCATCATACACTTTAGCCCAAAATTGCTCCATTTACTAGCACATCTGCAACAATTTATCTTTATCTGCAAAGACAAAAAGATAAACCTGTGTTAGATAAAAAGACAATAAAAATAAATTAAAAGATGCAGATAAGAGGATAAAATATTTGATAATTCTATGCTCAACAAATACCTCCGAACCTAGATATTGCTAGTCCTTGAGCAAACAGACGATAACTAAAGATCTAAGTTTAAAACCCGAAGAACTATGTTTAACTAAGAAAATCTTAAAGAAGCTTAATCAATGATCGATAAGTTCCTCATTTTCTTCATATGTTGCTCATCAATTAAACTTAACATGAAGATAACATTAAATCCCTTCATTCAACCCTTAGCACTTAAGTCAAATTATCCATATGCAAATCAAACACGAAGTCAAAGCCATTATTCGAACAATTATTAAAGCTACAATAATTAGAAGTACTCTAGTGTAAGTGAAAGTGTAGCCACATGGATAAGACTTTTGGTCTATCAAAGCAAATGTAAATTACATATCTTCCTGGAAATCATGGTCAATCTATAGATTAATTCACCTCTCCACATATCTAGACTTGACAACTTTTTGGAAGATACATATAACTTTGCCTTACATTACAATTCCATATAATGTGATATTAGGGTTCGAAACTTTCAAAATAATACTCTTTGAATCGATTTCAGCACCCTTTTTTTTGTACTTTTTTTTTTACACGATTCATTAATCGCCTTACACTTTTTTTATTTTTTTTACATTTACAACTACATACAAAATTTCTTGCTTTCATCAAACAGAAGAGGCATTGTAGTTTGGTTCATTACGTATAATTTTTGCATGCTTTCTTTCCAGATACATAAGTATATATCTACTTATCCAACCTAGACTATATACCATGTGGCTATCGTGAAGTGTAAGGGATCAAGTACAACCTTTCTTGTATCATTTCTAATTTCTTAAATAATAACTGAAACTTGACTACTTGTCATATGTATATAGATCACCAAATTGAATGCATTATGAAATAATGAAGGGCCAGAAAAGATAAATATCATGAGAAAATAAACTGAAGATAAGGAAAAGGGTAGAAAGCACCTGAAAATCTTGACTATGAACACCCTTGCTAAAAGGAATCAAATATTGTTAAATCAGAAAAATAAAATGAAACAAAACAGAACTATGATACATAAATGAAAGTATGTCCATCATATCACAAAAACTAATCCTGATAAACGAGATCCTCCAAGAGAATTTCTTCAATTTCTGTATTTTTCAATTCTAAAAATGGTTTCAATCGCTGACCATTAACTTTAAACACATCACCATTCTTAGGATTCTCAAGTTCAATAGTGTCATATGGGTAGACAATACGAACAACAAAAGGACCTGTTCGAGATCTCAATTTTTCAGGACATAAATGCAAGCGAGAATTGTAAATAACTTTTTGACCAAGTGTAAAAGATTTTCTCAATTTTTTTTTATCATGGACCTGTTTCATTTTGTTCTTGTACGATTTAGCACACTCATAGGCATTAGCCCGAATTTCCTCTAACTCATTTATTTGTAGCTTCCTGTGAGCACCTGCCTTGTTGAGATCAAAATTCAACCTTTTGATTGCCTAGCATGCTCTATGTTCTAGCTCAACAGGGAGGTGACATGCCTTGCCATATACCATTCGATAAGGAGACATTCCAATTGGAGTTTGAATGCAGTACAGTACACCCACAATGCATCATTTAGTTGCAATGACCAATCTTTTCTGTTGGGATTTACCGTTTTCTCCAAAATGCGCTTCAGTTCCCTATTGGATATCTCAACTTGACCACTTGTCTGTGGGTGGTAAGGAGTCGTAATCTTATGAGTTATGTCATATTTCTTCACCAATTGCTCAAAAATTCTATTACAAAAATGCTTTCCACCATCGCTAATTATAGCACCTGGTGTACTGAAATGAGCAAAAATGTTATCTTTCAAAATTTTGACTACCACCTTGTGGTCATTGGTTTTACAAGCAACAACCTCTACCCACTTAGACACATATTCAACTATGGCAAGAATGTATAAATTACCAAAATAATTTGGAAAGGGACCCATAAAATCAATGCCCCAGACATCAAATATCTCGATAATCAAAATAGGGTTTAGCGGCATCATATTTTGTTTGGAAATGCTTCCCAATTTTTGGCAACGCTCACAAGCTACACAAAATGCATGACAATCTTTAAAAATGGTAGGCCAATAAAAACGATACTGTAAAATCTTTGCAGTAGTCTTCCTAGAACTAAAGTGACCTCCACATGCTTGATCATGATAAAAGGAGATGATATTTTGATGCTCACTTTCAGGGATGCAACTCCTTATTATCTGATCGAGACAGTACTTAAATAAGTATGGATCATCCCAAAAGAAATGTTTCACCGCAGCTAAATTTTTTGATTGATCTTGTTTAGACCAATGCAAGGGCATTTGATATGTTACAAGATAATTAACAATCTCTGTGAACCAAGGCAATTGGAAGAATGATAACAATTGTTCATTAGGGAAAGCTTCTGTAATGGACACGAAATTCTCAGAAAATCCAACGACTAAACGGGATAAATGGTCGGCTACAACATTCTTTGACCCCTTGTCCAAAATTTCGATATCAAATTCCTGAAGTAACAATATCCATCTGATCAGTCGTGCTTTAGCATCCTTTTTAGCAAAAAGGTACCTAAGAGCTGCATGATCCGAATAGATGATGACTTTTGATCCCAATAAGTATGGTCTAAATTTGTCCAACGCAAACACCACTGCCAACAACTCTTTCTCTGTTGTTGAATAGTTCAATTGTGCATTATTTAGAGTTCTGCTGGCATAATAGATCACATGAGGAAGTTTACCGACTCTCTGCCCCAACACAACACCATTCGCATAATCAGAGGCATCACACAGGATCTCAAAAGGCACGCTCCAATCTGGCGGTCGAATGATGGGTGTCGATGTTAACTCAGATTTTATTCTCTCAAAGGCCGTTAAACACTTATTATTGAAAATAAATGGGGCATCCTTTGTCAGCAGACTGCACAAGGGTTTTACAATCTTGCTGAATTCTTTTATGAATCTACGGTAAAACCCGCATGTCCCAAAAATGATCCAACTTCTCTCACAGTTTTTGGAGGTGATAAATTAGAAATCAACTCAACTTTTACCTTATCCATCTCAATTCCCTTTTTAGATATTACATGCCCTAGAACAATCCCGTTCTTCACCATAAAATGACATTTTTCCCAATTCAAAACAAAATTCATTTCTTTGCAAAGAGACAAATGGTGTAAGCATGTATTGAAGCTAGATCCAAAGACAGAGAAATCATCCATAAACACCTCTAGGAAACACTCAATCATGTAAGAGAAAATGCTAATCATGCACCTTTGAAAAGTAGTAGGTGCGCTGCATAACCCAAAAGGCATGCATCGATAGGCGAACGTCCCAAAAGGACAGGTGAAAGTAGTCTTCTCCTGATCCTCTGGTGCTATGGGAATCTGGTTATAACCAGAGTAACCATAAAGAAAACAATAATATGCTTGGCCGGCCAACCTTTCTAGCATTTGATCAATAAATGGAGGAGGAAAGTGGTCCTTCCTCGTCATCAAATTTAATTTTTTGTAGTCAATGCACACTCTCCAACTGGTCTGAACTTGTGTTGGAATCAATTTATTTTCTTCATTCTTAACTATGGTTATGCCAGACTTCTTTGGCACAACTTCTATGGGACTCACCGATTTGCTATCTGAAATTGGGTATATAATATCCGCGTCCAAAAGTTTTAGAATCTCACTTCTCACATCTTGCATGACTGGATTTAGCCTCCTTTGTGGCTCTCGTGAAGGTTTTGCACCTTCCTCTAAATGAATTTTGTGCATGCATACAGAAGGACTAATCCGTTTGATATTTGCGATGGACCAGCCAATCGCCTCTTTGTGTTCCTTTAAAATATCCAATAATTTTTTCTCTTGAGCCTTATCCAAGTCAGAAGCAATGATGACGGGTAGGGTCTCAGAAGGCCCTAAAAAAATGTACTTCAGATTTTCAGGTAACGGCTTCAACTCAACTTGGTCGCTCTACTTCAAATGGAACATGAGATGAAGTGAACAGTTCTAGAGGAACCACCTTTGGTTGCCAATTAACAGAACCCATAAGAGGAGTAGAATTAAGCAATGAATTTACCTCTTCTATAGATTTTTCGATGTCAATGTCACAACCAAAATGGGTTAATCAAGCCTCCAAAGGATCCTCAAAACTATATCGAGAAAGTGTCTCCTGAACCAAACTATCAATTAAACAAATATCACTAATCTCCTCACCCTTAGGTGGTTGTCTGCTGATGTTAAAGACATTAAGCTCCACTGTCATGTTCCCAAATGAAATTTTTATAATTCCATTCCTACAATTAATCAATGCATTTGAGGTTGCCAAGAATGGCCGATCTAGAATGACATGAATCTAACCACTTGTGCTCTGAACAGGTTCGGTGTCTAAGACTACAAAGTCCACAGGAAAATTAAATGTATCTTCTTTGATCAGAACATCTTCCACCACACACCTTGGAATTTTCACTAACCTATCAGCTAACTGAAGGGTCATAGGAGTTTGTTTCAACTCACCTAATCCAAGTTGAACGTAAATTGAATATGACAATAAATTCACACTTGCCCCTAAATCTAGCAATGCCCGCTCTATGTGATGATCTCCTATGACATGAAATGGTAGGACACCCAGAGTCCTTATACTTGACCGGAATTTTGCATTAAATGATTGAGCTGACGTGCTCAGCCAAAGATGCCTTCTTTGGAACATTGGTCTTTCTCTTGATTGTGACCAAGTCATTCAAAAATTTAGCGTAATAAGGAACCTGTTGGATAACTTCTAGGAATGGGATGTTTATACGAACTTGCTTAAACACCTCAAGAATATCACCTAGCTGATTAATCTTCTTAGCCACAATTAATCTTTGAGGAAATGCGGCCTTGGGAATAAAGCTTTGAACCACTAATTTTTCTTCAAACATAGGACCCATGGTTTCACTCATTTTTTTATTTCCCATCTCCTCATGAGGGTTTTTATTCCTCTTATCTTCAGATTTCTCAATTTCTTTTGCAACTTCCTTTTTTTTTCTTCGACTTCAGGCAACTTAACATGGCTATCAATTTTTCGCCCAAACCTAAGGGGAGTAATTGACTGCACATGCTCCTGCTCATGGGTAGAACTGGACGGATTATTTACTGCATATTGCCTTTTCGAATTTGGGATGGGTTTGCTTGGGTTGTGGATTGCATGAATGCTTTCAATGCTGTCCTCTAAAGATGATGAAGATGATGATTGTAGGTGTGGTGCCACAAATTGAGGGTGTTGATGAAATCCAGGAGGATATGATTGCGTAGGAGGACGAAATTGATTTGAATGTGGAATTTGTTGCCCTCCTACATTCATGGGAAGTTGTGGTTGTCTCCATGAGAAATTTGGGTGATTCTTCTAATTCGGATTATAGGTCTCAGAAAATGAACTACCAATCGGTTTTCTATTGCATGTGATTGCTCAGTATAATACTATGAAAAGTTAGACGGACACGATTGTGCTATATGCATGGGGCTAGCACAAATAGAACAAATTTCATTTTGCACAGGATTGACAACATTGATGGCTTTGCTTAAAGTTAAGGCCTCAACTTTACGTGTTAAATTATCTATCTTTGCCCTGATGTTAGGGCCTTCACCCACTTCATATAAACCTCCCTTTTTAGACGAATGGGGAGATCTATCACGATGACTAGAAAAGTCCCACTGTTGGGAACTCTCAGACAATCCCTCTAAAAAACTTATATGCCTTTTCATCAAACTTTAAAATCTACCACTATTCATAGATTTGGTCATATTACGATGGGTTTGGGTTAACCCATTGTAAAAATATTGAACAAGTCTCCACATCTCAAAACCGTGGTGAGGGCATTTCAAAAGAAAATCTTTAAACCTTTCCCAACTTTCATAAAATTTTTCATTTTCTTGGCTAAAATATGAAATTTCTATTCTCAATGAGTTTGTTTTTGCCATCGGAAAAAATTTAGAAAGAACCTTTGCTACCAACTGATCCAATGATGTAATAGAACCAGATGAGAAAGAATTTAACCAAGCTTTGGCCTTGTCCTTGTCTTTTATAGAGAAAGGAAAAAGGCGTAAACGTACTGACTCATCAGAAAAATTTTGAAATCTGAAGGTTGCACATATTTCAAGAAAATCCTTCACATGCATGTAAGGATCTTCTCTTTCAAGACCATGAAAGATTGGCAACAATTGGATTATATGGTGCTTAAGTTCAAAATGTGTCGCATGGTCGCATGCAACATTATACAAGAAAGTGGGTTAGTGGTTATGGGTGAAAACAACTCCCTAAGGGTTTTGGATTTTCGACACCCTTTGCCATGGTGAAACGAAAATTTTGCTCAATCTCAAGATCAACCCAGAGATTAGTGGGTGAATAAGAGTCAACACAAACTAATCGATGTACTTGATCACGTCCCCACGTGCTCAGGCACCACTACCTTAAAACCTTGACCGACTCTTTTTTCTTCTTTTCTTTGCAAAAAAAAAAAGAAATTAGTAGAAGGATAAAACTAAATCAACCATACTTTTTCTTTTCCAAATAAAATCCTCGGCAACGGCGCCAAAAACTTGTTTCCAATTTGTTTTACTCGTAAGTGCACAAATCGGATGTAGTGTAGCTTGTGCAAGAATAAGGTCAAGCCTACAGGGACTTTATAGAGAGAGGAAAACTAAGAGTAAGGTTATTTAATCTAATTCTAATCTAATCAAGAGATGATGTTTGACTTTATACTAAACTAAGAGGATTTGTATAAAATCAAATGAGAGATTTAACACAAGACAAACTATTACAAGTAAAACTAAGATATGCAAAGATAACTATTAAACTAAATTAATTGTTACCTATCAGACAATGTGGTCTAACTAAGAATATAGGTAGAGTAGAAATACGAATGAGATGTGTACTAGGGTTTAGAATCCACACTCTAATATAATATTTTTTGCAACATGAACCTTAGAAATTTGTTGGAAAAGTAATCACATAATAGTCTAGAAATCAATCACGCTATCATGCAAAAATATATGTTTTTCCATGCTTATAAATATCGAAACTAAATCATCTAATGTATTCAACGATGTTGAATCACAATAGATATCCGATTTTAATATCAACAATTTTCCACCAAGCAAATGATTAACAAAATTTATCTTAAATCATGAGAAAATTATGATTGAACTCATATCTAAGAAGCATTTTTATCAATCAAAGATAGGAAAAAATAATTTTTATTCAAATTTCTAAACATAAATCCAACAAAAGCTAAAGGGTTCATGTATACGAGAAAATATTATATCAAAGAGGCTTCATCAAAACCCTAGCACTACTAAGCTAGCCTCTAATGAAATACATGATCAAAGTAAAATAAAAAAAGAAGTAATAATACATTACAAAAATTGTAGCTCTTAGATCCTTCTTCTTCAAAACAAATTACATAGAAAACTAAAATAATACTTGAAAGAAAATCCTAAAACTTCCTCCTAACCTTCTCCAATCAAATGAACTTTAAGACCACTCTCCCCCTAGCTCCAAGATGAAGGCTCTATTTATAGCACCAATGCTCTCTTTAGAATAATTATTTCTTCATTGCTTGAGTCTTTGGGTTAAACTAAATTTTCTTCCATATCTTTTTGAAGAGTCACCATCATAGGAAATGTGATCTTGACCTTATCAAAAATATATTCCAAAATCATAAAAGTCAATGAAGCTCATGCCTTGTGAAAGGAGGTAAGTAAAAAGAAAGTATAAACTAAAGAGGGAAAGATAAAAATGTAGAAAAACATTTAATGGTGAAATGATGGAAGAGTGAGAGAAAGTATGACCATTAAATGCTTGGTATGATGGGATGAGATGATGGATGCTGGGTCATTTAATGAGAAAGATGAAAAGATGAGAGAAAAAATAGTATTGGTAGCAAATATAGATGTTTATTTACATCTCGAAAATATATCCACACCCCCTCCTCCATTCTTATTTTTTCTTTTGTACTCCATTGTACACTTTATCCCAAAATTGCTCCATTTACTAGCACATCTGCAACAATTCATCTTTATCTGTAAAGACAAAAAGATAAAACTGTGTTAGGTAAAAAGACAGTAAAAATAAATTAAAAGATGCAGATAAGAGGGTAAAATATTTGATAATTCTATGCTCAACACATACCTTCAAATTCATGGAATTATTGGCAAACCGCATGCCCTACACCGACAACAAAATGGGGTGGCTGAAAGAAAAATTGGCATTTATTTGAAATTGCTCATGCTTTATTAATTGGTATGCATGTTTTGAACATTTATGAGGTATTTTGTTCTTACTGTCAATTTTCTTATTAATGGAAATACTACTCCTGTGCTTGAGGGGACTCCCTACAAATTGTTGTGCCCTCAAATCATTTTTTCCTTGTTCCTCCTCACGTATTTAGGTCTCTTTGTTTCGCTCATTTTTCTTCCTCTCATTGTAATAACCTATATCCAAATTTGTAACGACCCGAAAACCCACCTGAATGAAATTGAAATTTCGTGTCGTTAAATTCGTGACTTGAGCTTGCAAGGCATCTAATCCTAAGTTTGATGGCAACATCTTTCATAAAAATAAGAATATCCAAAAAATGTCTCTTTTCATACGACTAATAGTATTTATCATACAAAATAAACTTCTAGCTGTCCATTTACTATCTACACATTATCTTATCTATTTATAGCAAAACAACAATCATGTGTCTTGTGACCCTAGTATCACTATAACAAAAACGAGACAGTAACTGATGCCATCAAAATAGTATCCCCTAATACTCATAAGAACATAAGTCCTACGGGTAGAAATCTTTTGGTTGGGTTTTCGTTTCTTCAAAAAAATATTATGGATCCTCTTTCTTAGCTGCCTCATTCTCTGGAAGCTCATGGTCAATATGATCTGTGCGACACTCTGGTTCGGCTTCCGCTTCTTCAAAAAAATATTCTGGATCCTCTTTCTTGGCTTTCTCGTTCATGGTCAATATGATCTGCGACACTTTGTTTCGGCTTCCGCTTCTTCAAGAAAATGTTCTAGACCCTCTTCCTCGGCTTCCTTGTTCTCCGGAAGCTTAGGATCAATATGATCTGCGACACAAAGTGTTGGGGTAAGTACAAATACCCACGGTGCTTAGTAAGTAGGCATTAATTATCCTCTATTCTTTGAAACATTTAACCATGAAGCATGCATATAATAATTATTACTCGACTAACATCACAATGATCTTGAGATAGAGAATTTACAAGAAAATATAACTATTCTTGTGAAAGCAGTCAATTAATGATCATGAAATAGATATGTGAAAAATTATATTCCTATTATTTTATTCATTATATTCAAGGCTTGCATCTTGTATATTCAATGAAAAACGCATATGACGTTATCTTCTATATACTGATGGGAATCCTGTCCATCGTCACCCATGAACAATTTTATTTGATAAGCCGTAGCCTGCCAAGTGTGGTGACTGGTGCTTGGCTCGTGTCTTGACATGACATGATGAGATCCTATTAAAATCGAAAATCATACATGCAGAATGGTTGCTTGTCTTTTAACGTACATATAATTATAATGTTTGACTTGTCTTGCCGTAAATTTACCCTATTTATACTAATGTCTTGAAAAAGTGTCTTTTAACTTACAAATCTTTTTTTTCCTTATTTCATGCCTTACACTTTTTGCTTAATAATCATGTGGATAGTCATAATGCAATAAGAATAAACTAAATATTGATAATATTCATGCCTACATTATCATAGGAAAATGCGACTTACACATGTATAAAATAATTCTACAATTATAATGCAATCCGATCAAATTATGACTTAATTGGTCCAAAAACTTTTATAATTCGTGTTAAGAGCAGGAGAAATCTAATCGTCAGATGTGAATACCATGAAAAGTTGGGAGGGGGTGATCATACTAAAATTTTCGTGATTCCACTCATATTGCTGTTTAATCAAAGGTCCAAAGTGCGTTCACAGAACACTTGAACAAATCAGATGCAGGAATTTGCTGTGCAGATTTTAAAGTAGGCATCTTAGGGTCTAAAAAATATAAAACTAGAGACTGATTTAGCTTCAGATAATTCAATAGTTTTGGTAGAGGGCCATGTGCTCTACATCACCTCTTTGGCAGTTCGTCCATTGGAGGTCTATTAAAGTTTCTACGATTGCATGAAGTTAGGGAAAAACCCAGATTGGTTAGAGATAAAATTTCAGCATCTATCTTCGATTTTCATGCTAAATCAAATTGCCAAAGGCATGACCCGCAAAGTAAAATATCATAAATAAGAATTTAACATGCATGTCGTAACATCAATGAAATATATGTATACATATAATTAATTAATTAAACAAATCATAAAATATTTAATAACAATCAATGAAGATACTTGTCCATACATGACTAGTGAAATACGTGGGCCGTAGGCAAGGGATGACAAATTAAAATTAGTTTCTTGTTCATACACTACTAATTAGTCAAATGAGTCAAACAAAGAATAAATAATTAATTTTCTCCTACCTCGTGTCCTAATGTCGCAACGGATTGACTTAACTATTTCCAAGTGTTTGATGAAATGATCTGAATTTCATACCGATGGTCAATATCCTTCATTTATGCACACCGACAATCCACATTGAAACCCGTGATTATTTCGTCAATAAAAGATGTAAACATCAACCTTCTACTCAAATATAAAATACATTGCCTAAACTCTACTAGATTAGCTCCAACATGATATTCCCAATTAGCAAAACTAGAGAGCGCTGATTTATATACCTTACGTGATTGCCATCAGTTTCTTTGTTGGTTCCCAAAGATAAAGACGAGTTGGTTAGGATTGCAAGGTGGCTGAGATCTTGAGGTATTTTAGCACAAGAAGAGAAATTAGTGGCACATGAAATAGATTTCAAAGAAAATGTGGAGAAAAGAAGATCATGAGCTAGCTACTTAGGTGGAATTTTTTGCATGATTTTAGTAATCATTTAAGAGTGGAGAGCTTAGAGAGTTACGGTTGTCTCAGAGAGAAAATAGGAGAAGTTACATTGAGGTGGTTGGGTGATTGTAGTTGTGAGATGCTTGGGCTCGAATGAAAGGTTGTGTGCCGCATGAAGAGAGGGATGGAGCATATGTGTCACGTGAAATGGGAAATGGAGTTGGGGTGTAACATGGAGTGAGTTTTCTATTTTTTTAAAACTTTCTATGTGCGCAGGATTTTTAAGAAGTTTAGAGATTTTGAGAAGAGTAATATATCATTACCGTCCATACAGAGTCACACTTGGACTTCACCGTATCTCCTTGATGGGTGTGCCTGATTTAGCAAGTGCAAATAAAATAAATCACCGCTAAGAAATGTGAAGAAAAGAAGATCATGAGCTAGCTATTTCGGTCGAATTTTTTGCATGATTTTAGTAATCATTTAAGAGTGGAGACCTTAGAGAGTTATGGCTGTCTCAGAGAGAAAACAGGAGGAGAAGTTACATTGAGGTGGTTGGGCGATTGTAGTTGTGAAATGATTGGGCTCGAATGAAAGGTTGTGTGCCACATGAAGAGCGATGGAGCTTGTGTGCCACGTGAAATGGGAAATGGAGTTGGGTGTCATGCGGAGTGAGTTTTTTTTTTTTTTTTTTAAACTTTCTTTGTGCGTAGGATTTTTAAGAAGGTAAGAGATTTGAGAAGAGTAATGGATCATTACCATCCATACAGAGCCACACTTGGACTTCACCATATCTCCATGATGGGTGTGCCTGATTTAGCAGGTGCAAATAAAATAAATCACCGCTAGAAAGATTGGGATTTCTTGTACGCAGAAATATTAGGAGGCTGTTGGGCATGGGTTCTTAGTTTTGATTGGAAGGAGATTTAAGAGAAATCGAGTCAAATTGAATTGTTATCTATATTCTCAATTTATTTCCATTTTTGTCTTAATTTCTCATGAGATATCATGAATTATTTGGCTAAACATGAAGAGGGAGAGAAATTAGGAGAAAAAGTAGGGAGCTCCTACAATTTGTGCGCATGAATTTTTTTCTCTATCTTTTCTTCTCTCTATGAGTTCTCCTAAGGTGTTAAGCACATATATTTAAGTAGGTTGTATAGATTCTAGAAGAGTTAATATAAAAATTTTAATATTTTGAATTTGTAAAGGTTTGATCTCTAGACCTCTCCAACAACATCATGATCACCTACCGTTACACTAACACATGACTTTTGAATAATTTGTTATAAATTAAAAAATATATTTTAATAATATTATATTATCCTTGCTATTAAAGAATGTAATAATATTTTCTCATAGGCGTAATCTAATAGTCCATAATATATAACAACACCAAGATTGTGGAAGTCAAATAGTCAATGATATATAACGATCAGGGTCGTTACAAAAAATGTATCTTCATTGGCTATCCTCTTACTCAAAAAAGGATATAAATGTTATGGTCCTATTATTGAAAGTGTTTGTTATTATGGATGTCACCTTTTTTATTCCGCTCCATTAGTCTTCTTCACTGTGCGCTTCAAGGGGAGAGTTCTAAAGAATAGAGCACTATCCAGGTGTTGCCCTATCTCTTTAATGAAGTTGAAGTAGAAGATCAACAAAATCCCAAGTGGGCAGCACAGCGAGGCTGCTACTACAAAAAGAGTAGACACATTTAACAAGTTCGAAAAAGGCAAAACATTTATCCTAGGTGAAGCCTTTAAGAAGATGAAAAAGTCCTCATCTTCTCAAACTATAGATCATGTTCCTTCTCTTAAAGCAACTTCACCAAATAGTGATCCTTCTCCACAAAATGATGTGGATTCTCGTCATCCTATATTCCTATTAGTAAGTTTATATCATATTAAGCATGCTCAACATCATAATTGTCTTTCATTTCTTCTTTGGATCTATATTTCTATTCCTACTAGTGTTTCCGATGCCCTATCTCAGCTACAATGGAAGGAGGCTATGTTATGGGAAATGAAAGCCTTGAAACAAAACAAAAAAGAAAGGTGACTATGCTTCCATAAGAGAAGAAGGTGGTAGGATGCAACTGGGTGTATGCGGTTAAGGAACAAATGGTTCTGTAGAAAGGTACAAGGCCAGCCTCGTTGCTAAGGGGTTTACTCAAACACTTGGCTCTGACTATCAAGACACATTTGATCAGCAGTTAACCGTATACATCATCTCTGTTAGAGTACACAATATGGTATGCTGCTAGTTCATCTCACTTATGGCATCTATGGTATGCTATAATCAAATACTATACCTTTATGAACACATAATGACATTTTAATCTGTAAGTTCTGTAAAATATCTGATCATAATTTTGCTCAATACTTGTTAAAATACTCCACAGATTGCTCTCAGATTATATAGTTCTTATTAATTTGTATTTTTATATTCATTCAAAAATTATTATTAGAATTATTTTATATAAAAAAGTACTGTTGACCTTTCTTTCAATGACATGAGAATTTCTAACAGGTTCTCCATGTGGCAAATATTGGGGACTCCGGATTCGTCATAATAAGAAATGGTTCTGTTTTTCGAAGGTCCTCCCCAATGGTTCATGAATTCAATTTTCCTTTACAGATTGCAAATGGGGACGATCCCTCGAACCTTATACAGGTAGGGTTTTTTTTTTATTATTATTATTAATTTTGTATAGAAGTAGGGTTATTTAAGAATCATTACTTATTTTAATCCTTGAAGAGGGTCACTTTTGTTTCAGACATTTTTATTATACTGTTTTTTCAAAATTGTGTTAGTGCTGTCCAAAAACTATGTTAATGTCTATAAATTGGTATTTTGAGAAACAAATCAATTATGAAATGCCCATACCTAAGACAGATATGCATCAATTAACTTTTTAAGTCCATGATCGTATGGTTGATTCACATATATCTATCTTAAACAAGAAGTGTTCTATAATACTAATAATGGATCAAAATCTCGGCGATCCCGATACGTATTGTTTTGGGGGGTGTCCGATACGGTAAAATGGGCATTTATCAAGCACCCTTTAAAAGCATCAAATTATCGTCCGATACAGGCAATTAATCGGCCATAATAGACGATAATATCAAATTATCGGACGATAATTTGAACTTTTTTAGTGGGCCCCTCCACCAAGCTGAAACACGGGGTTTCAGTTTTAAGCACTCTTCTCTCTTTTTTTTTTCCTTATTTTCTCTCCTCTCATCTCTCTTCTTCCTCCTCTTCCACACCGGAGACCATTTTAGGCCTTTAGCACAATCCGAAAAGCGTGAGATTGCCACCGTATTGCCGGAGATTATATAGAAGGTACATGTTCTACCATTTAAGGTTATTTTTTCCTCATTTCTTATATTTTCACCTTTATTTATTCAAGATCTACCCATAAATATGGTAGATCTTGAAATTTTAGGCCCAAATTTGGGGGTTTTGTGTTAAACCCCCATAATTTGAGCCTATAATGTCTCTAATGAGTCCTAAATTGGGTTTATTTTTAGAGTTTGTGACCTAGAGCTAACCTAGCTTAAATCTACTAACTTAGGTTTATTTTTTTCCTAAAATAAATCAAAATATTTAGTTAATTAGCTGCTCACATAGATAACAGATTATTATTTATTTTTTACATTGATTTATCTATTAAAGAAAATTAACCTATATTAATTATTTACTAACATATATTAATTACTCTTTCAAAAATTAATTTATATATTATCATTAATTAATTTATCATCATTAATTAATATATCATCAATGACATGTGACACATGTTATGGGGTATGTGACACATTATCAATGACATGTGCTACATGCCATTAATTACATGTGATGTGTCACATGTTATTGATGATGTGTCACATATCCCATGACATGTGTCACATGACATGAGGTGTGTGATACATGTCATTTGATGATGTGTATCACCTGTAATTAATGAAATGTCACATACCCCTTGACATGTGTCACATGTCTTTGATGATGGGTCACATACCCCATGACATGTGACACATGTAATCAACATATGACACATCATTTGTCACATGCAATTAGGAAAATATAATCGATGTTTAGCTACTTGTAATTAACATCCTATATTCTGGTAATTGATGTAAGAGAAATAAATATGGTACGTGGTCAAGATCCAGCCTGACAATATGACAAAACAATATATGACAATAGGCTCCGAATCAAATGTAGGCTCAATGGGAAGAAAATGTAGGGAGGAGGTATGACACGATTGAATGAGCATTTGGCTCACATTAAGGGAGAGATTAAAGGGTGTGAGCATGTTCCGAGAGAGGTGATGCTAGCCATGAGTCCACCTTGAAGGCAGCTAAGGGATTAGACATGTATGAGAGAAGTCGACCAAGATATAGACATGTATGAGAGAATCAGGAGGGGGATCCAGAGTTTCCTGTACCTGGAGCTGAGGGATTAGGGGATGATGAGGATGATGAGGATGTCGATGCGGTGACAGCCAGAGTGATGAGGGAGAGTGCTAGAGAAGCACGAGCTCGACGAGATTAGGAAGATGTTGATTATCGATTTCGGTCCAGCTTGAGGGGCCCATCCATGCGTGTTGGTGGTAGTGCGTCTAGTCAGAGGCCATATGATATCGATGATGATGAGGATATTGAGGACATTGAGGAGACTGTGGGGTTGCGTAGGTCAGCAACAGTGAGGGAGTTCAGGAGGTTACTACAGGTCTTACTACAGGTCCCATGGATGCGTTCATGTATCAGACAGAGAGTTCAAAATAAACAAAATTGAGCGAAACCTTACTAAAAACCTGGGGGAAGATGCTCGGAAAGACCATTATAAAGTTCGTGGTATTCAACCACATTCCGAGTTAAGTTGTGGAGTCGCCATACTTCAAAAGTATGATTAACACTAGTGCAGAAGCTGGTCCAGGAGTTCAAAAGCCTTCTGCATACGAGGTATTTGTGCCCTTACTGGATGATGAGTACGTGGAGATCGGAGCGTACATGAAAAGCCTCGAGGAAGTATGGGATGAGAGAGGTTGCACAATTATATGCGATGGATGGACCCATCCGACAAGGAAGAATTTGATGAACTTTTTGGTCTACAACGAAGCCTGGATAGTATTTCTAAAATCAGTCGATGCTTCTAAACACGTGAAGACAGCTGATTACCTCTTTCAACTAATGAATAAGGTTGTTGAAGAGGTTGGAGAGAAGCGGGTTGTGCAGGTGGCAACAGACAATGGCGCCAATTATAAAGCGGATGGTACAAAATTAATGTTGAAGAGACCTCACGTACTGGACTCTGTGTGTCGCTCATTACGTGGACCTCATTTTTGAGAATTTGGGAAAGAGGATTAAGGCACAGACAACTATTCAGAAGGGAAGAATGATTACTTCTTTTCTATACAACAGTGACAAGTTGGTCAATTTAATGAGGGAAATCACTAAGAACAAGTTGCTCAGACCTGAGATTAGACGATTTGCCACACAATTTCTAGCCCTACAGAGCTTGGCTAGATAGGCGTGAGCTGAAAAGCATGATGTCGTCCGAAGAATGGGGAAAATGTGAATCAGAACTACCACGATCCAAGAGACCTGCTTACACTGAAGTTGCTGACCTAATCTACATCACTTAGTTTTGGACAAATGTTGACCACCTGATCGCTGTCACTACCCTGTTGGTACAAGTACTGAGGTTGGTAGATGGTGATGAGAAATCAACGTTGGGGTATGTATACGAGTCAACAGACAGGGTGAAATTGGCTATCAAAATCAAATGCCCTACAAAATATAAATGATATTGGCCAATTATCGATAAGATGTGGGATAAACAATTCCACCAGTACTTGCATGTTGTAGGTAAAACATACTAAACTGCTTATGTAGCGATTTGTATTTATTTATTCTTTTTCATATTATTCACTGTTTCTATATATTGATGAGGTTGCTCATATTTTATGTATAGCACACTACTTAAATCCGACCTTCCAGTATACGCGACGCTTCGAGTTGAGTGAGGCCGATGAAGTGTACAGTGGTTTGTTCAATGTTATCCAACGAATGAAGCCTGAGTTGGCGAACCAAGGTCAAACCATAAGAGACGTGAGTAGTCATAACTCGTAAGTCAGAGGCTATATGATCTGTTTATTGATATGTTGGTTATTGTATTTCATCTTTGTAGATTGATATATTCCGCAAGAAACATGAGTCATTTGGGATGAGGTTAGTGCAATTCCAAATCCAACACTATAAATCGGCTGATTGATGGATGCACTATGAATATGATGGTCTAATACGGAGGCGAATTGTCATGTGCGTTTTATCGCAAATATGTTCCTCATCCAACTGTGAGTGGAATTGGAGTACCTTCTCTCTCATTCACATGAAACAAGGAATAGGTTAACTATGAGTCGATTGGAAAAGTTAGTCTACTGTCATTACAACATGTCAATAAGGGTCAGGAATATGCAGAAGACTAACCATGGTAAGCCAATATTTGACGTCTTAGTTCATACATTTTTTATTTGATGTAATCGACAAGGCATATATTAATTTATCTATCAAATTCTACCTTACAGATAATGAATATTTTAATCCCATGGAGTTGGATTAAATATTCGAGGAAGATGACCCTTTGAATCAGTGGATTAAAGAGAAAAACACTAATGTTAGACAGTGAGAGCACTACATGGTTAGACGATTCAGAAAGAACAACGGAGGAGCAGACTTCTCAACAACCTAGGCGAAGAAGACTGCATCGTCATTCAGTGCTTGGATTTGATGACGAAACACCGCTCGGTAGTGACTAAGGAGATGATGATGGGGGTGTTGGGGGTGATGGTGGAGGCAATGAAACCCATGTTGGCACTAGTGGTGGAGGCGATGATGTTGGTCCCTCTTATTCTTATGGAGGTATTGCCGCATGGGATGATGAAGTGGTAACAATGTTTGAGACTCCTACATTTAGAGGTGGAGGGGTTGAAGGAAGAGGAGATTCAGAATCTTACCAACCCCCATAAGGTCCATAAGATGATTTAGGCTATACTATATGTAGCTTCGGGGGATTTAGTTTGCAAAACACCGAAGATTCAACAACTAATAGCCCATATCCAATCCCTCAACCAACCTACCCCGAACATGAAGACTTCGTTGGTCAAATTTTTGGACGACCAACGTTTCCGTGTTACATTGATCCATACTCTAGAGTATGGGTTAGTGTCATACGGAAATGTCAGTCCTCTAAAAATTTGACCAACAAAGTCTTCATGTTGGGGGTAGGATGGTTGAGGGATTGGGTATGAGTTACTGGTTGCTGAATCTTCGGTGTTTTGCAAACTAAATCTCCCAAAGTTAGATATAGTATAACCCAAATCATCTTGTGGGGGTTGGTAAGATTCTGAATCTCCTCTTCCTTCTAAATATAAGAGTCTCAGACATTGTTACCAGTTCATCATCCCATGCGGCAATATCTTCATAAGAATAAGGACCGGTATCATTCCCTCTACCATTAGTGCCAACGTGGGTTTCATCGCCTCTACCATCACCCCCATCATCATCTCCATAGTCACTATCGGGCTATGAGTCAGTGTAATACAGAAATGTCGGTCTTCCAAAAATTTGACCAACAAAGTCTTCATCTTGGGGGTAGGTTATGTGGGTTTCATCGCCTCTACCATCATCTCCCTAGTCACTATTGGGTTATGGGTCAGTGTAATACGGAAATGTCGGTCTTCCAGAAATTTGACCAATGAAGTCTTCATCTTAGAGGTAGGTTGGTTGAGGGAGTGGGTATGGGTTACTGGTTGTTGAATCTTCGGTGTTTTGCAAACTAAATCCCCCAAAGCTAGATATAGTATAACCCAAATCACCTTGTGGGGGTTAGTAAGATTCTGAATCTCCTCTTCCTTCAACCCCTCCACCTCTAAATATAGGAATCTCAATCATTGTTACCGGTTCATTATCTCATGCGGCAATACCTCCATAAGAATAAGAGGGACCAGCATCATCACCTCCACTACTAGTGCCAACATGGGTTTCATCGCCTCCATCACCCCCAGCACCCCTATCATCATCTTCTCCTTGGTCACTATCGGATTGTGTTTCGTCATCAGATCCAACCACTGAATGATGATATAGTCTTCTTTTCCGCCTAGGTTGTTGAGAAGTCTACTCTGTTGTTCGTTCTGCATCGTCCAACCATGTAGTGCTCTCACTATCCAACATTGTCACTTCTCTCTCTTCAATCCACTAATTCAAAGGGTCATCCTCTGCGAATATATAATCCAACTCGATGAGATTAAAATGTTCACTATTTGTAAGGTAGAATATTATAGATGAATTAGTATATGCCTTGTCAATTACGTCAAATAAAAAATGTATGAACTAAGACGTCAAATAATTTCTTACCACAGTTGGTCCTCTAGATATTCCTGACCCTTAATCGCATGTTGCAATGGCAGTAGACTAACTTTTCCAGTCGACTCATAGTTAGCTTATTCCTTGTCTTCGTGTGAATGAGAGAGAAGATACTCCAATTCCGCTTACAGTTGGATGAGGAACATGTTTGCGATAAAACGCGCATGGCAATCTGCCTCAATATTGGACCATCATGGCATTCCATAGTGCATCCACCAATCAGTCAGTTTATCGTTTTGGATTTAAGATTGCCCTAACCTCATCTCAAATGACCCATGTTTCTTACGGAACATATCAATCTACAAAGATGGAATACAATCAACCACATATCAATAAACAGGTCATATGACCTCTGACTTATGAGTTATGACTACTCCTGTCTCTTATGGCTTGACCTTGGTCCGCTAACTCAGGCTTCATTAGTTGGATGACATTGAGCAAACCCCTGTACACTTTATTGGCCTCACTCAACTTGAAGCGCCGCGCATACTGGAAGGTTGGAATCAAGTAGTGTGCTATACATAAAATATGAGCAATCTCATAAGTATATGGAAATAGTGAATAATATGAAAAATAATAAATAAATACAAATCACTACATAAGCAATTTAGCATGTTTTTCCTATGGCATGTAAGTACTGGTGAAATTGTATATCCCACCTCTTGTCGATGACCGCTCAATATTATTTATATTTTGTAGGGCATTTGGTTCTGATAGCTAATTTTGCATTGCCCATTGACTCGTAAACATATCCCATCGTTGGTTTCTCATCACCATCTACCAACCTAAACACTTATACCAACAGGGTAGTGATGGTGATCAGGTGGTCAACATCTGTCCAAAACTAGGTGCTATAGATCAAGTCAGCAACTTCAATGCAAACATGTCTCTTTGATCGTGATAGTTCTGATTCACATTTTCTCCATTCTTCGGATAACATCATGCTTTTCAGTTCACACCTATATCCAGCTAGGCTCTGTAGGGTTAGAAATTGTGTGGCAAACTGTCTAATCCCAGGTCGGAGCAGCTCGATCTTAGTGAACTCCCTCATTAAATTGACCAACTCAGCATGAGGTCTGGGGAGCTATTCTTAGAGCCTTCTGTATGTCCTGGGTGATGCCTCAAAATCCGTACGTGCTCATGCTGAGTTGGGAAGCGACGGAGGTGGAAAAGGGGGATAGGGGACCTTGGAGGGCTGCGATTTTTGCGGTTTTGTGGAGCATCTGGTGCGAAAGGAACCGCAGAATTTTCGAAGACAAAATCAGGCCAGTCGGAATGATTATCAGGGCGGTCGCGGAGCTCGTTACCTTCTGGGGAGCGCGTGGAGATCAAGAGGACAGCAGTCCCATTTTCTCTTGGGACCCGGGCTAATGTATGGGGTCTATGTGGTGTGTGGTGTGAGTTGTCCTTAGAGATAGGCCTATGTTTTCTTTTTTTGTGTCGCTTGATTGTATATGGCTTTAGCGCCTTGCTGGTTTCTATATAATCTCTTATTACTTATCAAAAAAAAAAATAGTGGCCTGTGCCTTGGTCTTTTTTTCCAAATCCTCAATAATGAGGTCCACGCAATGAGCGGCACACGAAGCCCAGTACAAGTGAGATCTCTTCAACATTAATTTTGTACCAGCCAGTTTATAATTGGATGTATTGTCTGTTACCACCTGCACAACTCGCTTTTCCAACCTCTTCCACTATCTTATCCATTAGTTGAAAGAGGTAATAAGCCATCTTCGCGTGTTTAGAAGCATTGACTGATTTAAAAAATACTCTCCCGGCATCGCTGCAGAGCAGAAAGTTCATCAAATTCTTGTCGAACTGGTCTATCCATCACACATAATTGTGCAATGTCTCTCATCTCATACTTTCTCAAAGCTTTGCACGTATGCTCCAATCTCCGTGTACTCGTCATCCAGTATGGGCCCAGATACCTCATATGCAGAAGGGTTTTGAACTTCTGGACCAACTTCTACACTAGTGTCAATCATACTTTTGAAGTATGGTGACTCCACAACCTGACTGAGATTGTAGTTGAATACCACGAACTTTCTAATGGCCTTTCCGAGCTTCTTCCCTCAGGTTTTCAGTAAGATTGCACTCAATTTTGTTTGTTTCGAATATCCTTATCCGATACATGAACGCATCCATGGGACCTGTAGTAGGCCTCCTGGACTCCCTGACGATTGCTGACCTGCACAATCTCGCAGTCTCCTCAATGTCCTCATCATCATCAAGATCACATTGCCTCTGACTAGACCCACCAACACGCATGGATGGGGCCCTCAAGCTAGACTGAAATCAATAATCGACATCTTCCTAATCTCGTCGAGCTCGTGCTTCTCTAGCACTCTCCCTCATCACTCTGGCTGTCACCGCATCAACACCCTCATCATCCCCTAATCCCTCAAGTCCAGGTACAGGAAACTCTGGATCTCCCCTCCTGATTCTCTCATACATGTCCCTATCTTGGTCGGCTTCTGTTTTTTTTGTCCCTTTAGCTGCCTTCAAGGTGTGGATCTCATGGCTAGCATCACCCCATTCGGGATATGTTCACACCCTTTAATCTCTCCCTCAATGTGAGTCCAATGCTCATTCAATCGTGTTATACCTCCTCCCTGCATTTTCTTCCTACAAAACCTATATTCGATTCAGAGTCTATTGTCATCTCTTGCTTTGCTGTATTGTCAGGCTAGATCTTGCCCATGTACCATATTTATATATTTCACCTGTATGAATTACCAGAATATAAGATGTTAATTACAAGCAGCTAAACATCGATGATATGCTCCTAATTACATGTGGCAAATGATGTGTCACATGTAATTAATGACATGTGACACATGTCATAGGATATGTGATACATCATCAATGATATGTGACACATTTCATTAATTACATGTGATACGTCACATGTAATTAATGACATGACATGTGACACTGTCATGAGGTATGTGACACATTATCAAATGACATGTGTCACATGTCATTAATTACATGTGACACACATCATCAAATGACATGTGACACATGTCATTGATGATGTGTCACATACCCCATGACATGTGTCATATGCCATTAATTACATGTGACATGTCATGGGGTATGTGACACATCATCAAATGACGTATGTCACACACCCCATGACATGTATCACATGTCATTGATGATATATTAATTAATGATAATATATAGATTAATTTTTGAAAGAGTAATTAATATATGTTAGTAAATATAGGTTAATTTTCTTAAATAGATAAATCTATATAAATAATAATTTATTATCCATGTGAGCAACTAATTAATCAAATATTTTGATTTATTTTAGGAAAAAAATAAACCTAAGTTAGTAGATCTAGGCTCGGTTAGCTCTAAGTCACAAACCCTAGAAATAAACTCAATTTAGGATACGTTAGAGCCATTATAGGCTCAAATTAGAGGAGTTTCACACAAAACCCCCCAAATTTGGGCCTAAAATTTCAAGATCTACCATATTTATGAGTAGATCTTGAATAAAGGTGAAGATGTAAGAAATTGGGGAAAAATAACCTTAAATAGTAAAACACATACCTTCTATACGATTTCCGGTGATTCGGCGGCGATCCCGCACTTTTCGGGTGGTGCTAAAAGCCTAAAATGGTCTCCGGTGTGGAAGAGGAGGAAAAAGAGAGAAAATAAGGAGAAAAAAAAGAAGAGAGAGAATGGGGTTTAAAACTGAAACCCTATGTTGCAGCTCGGTGGAGGGGCCCACTAAAAAAAGTTCACATTATCGGACGATAATTTCAAATTATTGTATGATAATTTGATATTATTGTCCGATACAGGCAATAAATTACCCGTATAGGACGATAATTTGATGCTTTTAAGGGGTGCCCAATAAATACCCATTTTACCGTATCGGGCACCCCCCCAGAACGATACGTATTGGACGATACGTATCAGTATTGTCCGAGATTTTGATCCATGTGAAGGGGTGATTGTATAGATTGCATAAAAAACGATTTCTACTATGATTTTAGATCAGAAAAGCATTGGTGATAACGAACCTGTTTTAGCCATACATTTTCTGGTACTAAAATGTCAGTTGAGATTTGAAAAAGAGAATTAAATAAAATGGCAGTACATGATCAATACAATGGACTCTTGCTCCACACCAAGCCCATGTTTTAGAGTGCCACATGGACAGAATGCTTCTTGGTCTGCTACTACTACTACACTACTACTACTACTACTACTACTAATAATAATAATAATAATAAACAATGTTCCATAACACTTAACAAATTTTTTCATTTATTGTTTCACCTAACAACTCTTTTCATTTCTCTGTTTTAGGGCTATGAAATTGAACTAGACCAAGGTGATGTAATCGTTACCGCAACTGATGGCCTTTTTGACAATCTGTATGGACAAGAAATAGCAGTGATCGTCTCCAAGGCCTTACAGGCCAGTTTGAAACCAAAGGTCTGAAGTTCTACTTTGTATAGCCTTGTATTGAAGCTACTTGTAAAAACTGTTGATTCTTTAGAGAAAAAGATAAACTATGCATTGAAGCTACTCCTTCAATACATGTGATGAACAGGCCATCACTATGGGATTTGCTCTAGAAAAATCCATCTGAGACATTTCTAAAGAAGTGTGGCACAAAAAGGCATATAACTGATACTGCAATCACTTATATGCGATCAGCTAGCTCCAATTCAGCCTGCTATGCTGAAAGAGAGAGAAGCCCATCCCTCCTGTTCCTTTTTGCACCTCCATGTCGCCACAAGGGAGAGACATGGGATGCAAAAGAGGGGATCCTATAAACATGTTCCGACCTAGGATAATGAACTCATGAGAAAGGGATAGGGAGGCATGGAATGCGTATGGTGATGTACAACAATGGTTAAAGAGCCTAACATTACTTAGGTTAACAGAGAATTGATTATGCCATGGCATTGTTAGGATCCCATAGCCGCCTTAATGGGCCTTGGCCTCTAAATGGACTTTTTGTGGGCCTCTAAAATATCTGTCACTGACCCTATTTTATTTGTAAATGAGTCCCACCAGGTGATTGAACATCTAGAGCCATCCAAAATAAGAAAACCAAAATCTGTGAGGTTGAGTTGAAACTTGTGTTGCTTATACAAATATCTTTTAATTTCTCAGTACAATTCTTGAGACATGGGTCATTTTTTAAACGTGGGTTTCGCAGAAAATGCTACAACTTCTTGTTCTTAATTACCACATGTGTGATTCAGGAAATAGCAGAGATCCTAGCTACGAGAGCACAAGAAATAGGGAGGTCGACATCAGTAAGAAGTCCCTTTTCTGATGCAGCACAAGCAGCCGGATACGCCACATTTACAGGTGGAAAACTAGATGATGTGACTGTTATTGTCTCCATTGTTGAGAGCTCCGATTCTTAGTCCAAGTAATTCCTACCACTTTCTAATGTTCGTAATTTACTTCAGATGGTGAATTCACCAAAATTCCCCCAGGTTGATGCATCAGAGTGTTTATTTTTTTCTTTGATAACCGGGGTATCTGGGTCTCTTAGAGCACCCACCTAATCCGAGGGGCACATGCGCACCCCCAATTCAGCACATGCCGGGCCAGCAAAGGATATAAACCCCTAGGGTGGCCTCAAGGTGGGGAGGGGATTCAAACTCATGTCATCTACTTTTGGAAGCAGGTATCTGGCCAGCTCGCCTAACCACTTGAGGTGAATGCATCAGAGTTTAGATACCATTTGGTACCATTGCAGTATTTGGTTTGATTAGATAATGTTAGATCCCGATCAAACGGATAGAAGGTGCAGTGCAAGGTCCCACATGTTTGTGTTTTATTTTTATTTTTAATGTCATGGGTCCCAACTATTGCCTTTGCCTGGCCGTGACTTTGCGTATTTGAGTCAAAGCACTGGATTGTTGCCCATAAAATTTAGTCTCTTAGGAATCTGATTAAGAAGGTAGGCATATTTACAGAAACCGGACTAGGAAGAAAGAGTTTCTCACTATTATACTGCATCCGAAAGTTTCTCACCATCAGGACTCACCTTATTTCAGTGTCCTTGAAAACCGTGAAAGCTGATTTATATAGATTAGTAAAATGTCTCCTATACCCTACTTTCACGAACTTCAAGGACCCTGAAAATCGGTGCATCCTGATTTTGAGAAACTTGTTTCAGTATAATAGTGAGAAACTTTATACGATGAGTCCTTTTTTGAAAAGTGCCCATTAAGGTGAGAGAGAATCCGCCAAACCCTCTAAAACTTGTCTCTTTGGATTTTATCCGCTTATTTTAATCCTAAAAGTATGAAAACGATCATTGATATAAGTAACTCGTACTTTTTATATATGAGGCCACGGGATATGCATTTTGAGTGCAATCACAAAATGCTGCAATCACTTATCATCCGAAAAAATTTAAAAGAAAAAATCATTTTTATATTATTGATTTTGTGGTCAAAGGTTTGATATTTTCAATGGCCCAAGTTTTGACGGCAAATTAAGAACTTTAACCTATGATTTGAACGGCACTAGAGTTAAACTTTTTGTTATCTAAAATCCAATTAGATGGGCTGAACACTTAGAGGATGTAAGCCACTCAAGTATGAGCGGGTGAGCGGGTCAATATCTTTGTGCTAGAATGGTCAAACCGTCAAACTTAGGGAAGTACACAACTATTTATAAGAGTAACAATGGGTCTGACCAATTTTAGCATAAGAAGGTAAGGATATTGGCCTGAATGCAGGCTTGGGCTTGTAGCACAATGAAAGGTTGACGATATTACAATCTTAAGTTTGCAGGTTCGAGTCCTGTCAATTACCGTATACTAACTCCTTGTCACATATGTTTGTATTAGGTACCCAACCCATGCACTACAGGCAGTGCATAGGTCAATCTAATCCTTCAAAGATGTACAATTATTTACGAGATGAACAAATATTGATGATCATTTTTTTTACCACAGGCAGTGGCTGGGCACCTAATACCAATTCTTGTAATATAACTTGCCATTGAGCTTGACAAAGATTTCTAGGGTTGTTGGGAATGGATTTTTGCCTCAGTGGTGCCGTCAAGCGTGGTGTAGGTGGTCAGAGGTTCAAATACCATGCTTATGTAGAAGTGAAAAAGATTTATATGGTTGTTAATTTGATGCTAATTTTTACCTATTTGTGCATCCGGATCAGATCTTTGATGCAGTGGTGATGCCCTCAAGCGTGTAGGAGGTCAGAGGTTCGAATCCCATGCTCACATGAAACAAAAATAAAATAAAATAAAATAATTAAAAAAGAAAAGAAAAAAATACTTATAGGGTTGTTAATTTGATGCTAATCTTATCCTATTTGTGCATCCGGTCTTTGGATCATAACGTAGGCATGGTCAAATGATGTTCTTAATAATGGTAGATTCCTTTGTGTCCGAACAAATTTGACATGCTCTCTAGTATTTTCATTTGTACATAAAAATTATCAATAGGCATTTTAAAGCAGAAACGCCTGGCCAAAAATGTTGTTGAACTTAATACCCTCTGCCACATAGATTTGCCGCTAGGGCTGGCTGACCCGTCAGCCTACCTGGCCCGGCCCTAAAAGCGTAGAGCTCCGGTTAAAAATGATGTGAGAGGTCCGGGGCCCTCAAAATCAAAATCCAACTGTGGGTCGGGTTGTGTAAGGCTTATCAAGTTAAAGCAAGTAAGCCCAGCCAGGTCCGTTAATACTAGATATATAAATTTAGATACATTGTATATAAAATATTCTATTTACAAATTACAATCAAATTATCTAAATAACTACCAATATTATTGTTAGATTTATCAAATAGATTGTAAGGGTATTTTAATAATTTAAATATATATATATAAAGACAGGTAGTAGGATTTTATTTTTCTCATTCGAAATACCTTTCTCTATCGTAAGCAAAAACAAATATTACATAAATTTAGAAAAATAACAATAATCAATAAGGCTGACCTAAGCCTGCCTCAACCCGCCTAGATTAGGTCTAGGGTTGGGCATATCAAATCCCCCTAAATTAGGGCCGAGCTAGGTCCTAACCTGGCCCTTGGGGCCAGGCTAACTTTTAGGGTAACCAAGCCCATTGATAGCCCTCTTGGTGAAAGACCGATCGTTCTAATAGTGTATTGGACCAATCGGTCCAACAAACATGGAGGTTATTCTTATAATTATAATTTATTTTTTCCACGGCTTACCTGTGGCAGTGGTATTTGATTCTAAATTTTGTTGGCCTACGCCCTGTTTGGCAACTCTTCTCTAAAAAGCATTCTTCATGTGAAAAAATGTTGGGTCGAAAGAACTTTTTACTCAAAGGCCTAAGCACCTCTAGATGAAAATGATATCCCATGTCAATTCTCACGTAACACCATTTTCAGCATGTTAAAAGATCTTCTTGAGATGCAACGTTTTAGAAGCCCCATGTAAAACTCCTATTTACATCACTTGAAAAGAGCTTTATGAAAAGAACTAGTCTACCATAGATGGACACCCATTATGCGCAATAAAGCAATCCATACATATGTGTGACTGCATGGACTTCTATCATGGAATCACACAGATGTGTGGACTGCTCGTGTATGGGTGGACTTTCAGTATGAAAAAGGGTTGCCAATCGGCTAATTTTTCATGCATGATCTCTAAAAAGCTCTTCGTAGAAAAAAGATACTAGATGGAAAATGAATATTCATTGAATTAAAGAAAAATAAAAACCTTTTGGAGGAACACTTAAATGTCATCTCCTTATCTTTTTCTTTTCCTTCTCCTTTTATTTCTCTCTTTCCTTCCTTTTCAAATCTTCATGTTTCTTCTTTTCTTTCTTTTCTTCCATCTTCTTTTCATCTTCTTTCTTTTTCTTCCTTTCTCTCTCCTTTGCCTCCTTTTTCTGCTTCTCTTCCTTCAATTGTCTCTCTTTTTCCTTCTGTTTTCTCTCTCTATCTTCTGGTCTCCTTTTCTTCTTCTCTTCATCTTTCATTGCCTGTAATTCTATTTTCTTCTTTTTATCTCTGGCTCTCTTCTCCTCATCCTTCTCATTTTTCACAGATTTCTTGCCCACAGTGAAACACATTGCCAATAAAATATTTAATCCTTTTCTTCATATATGGAACAAAATCTTTATAAGCCTTGTATATAGTTTAATTACAGGTTCGTTTTGATGAATCTAGCCGTCCATGGAGAAAGAAGTCTCCAAGATAGCACGTCCCCTCCCTTTGCCGTCTTCAAGAGCTCTAGGTGGCCAAATAAAATGAACAAAAAGCAAAGGCAAAAATAGTTTGTCAGCTTGCATATGAGGAATTTATTTACTATTCTTACCTCGAAAGATAAAGTGGAATGATGGTTAAAATGATGATTACCATTATTTGCATCCCATGAAACTATAACCTCACCCCATCTCCTTCGGTTGGAGTGCAATCGCCACTTTGAATCAAACGATGGAGATCCCTTTTCGTCCCAATCTTCCACACATTGGATCTTAAGTTCATAGGCTTACCATCCGACGATCAATTTTTTATTGCACGTCCACACATCCTACAAAGTAATCCTAAAATCATATTTGAGCGTAATGTATGCCACATGATTTTAGGGTCACTTCTTTAAATGAATGTCGTGTAGAATAATGATCTCAAAATTCATTATGTGAAAGATTGGGATGAAAAATTACCTCCCTTACCTGATTCAAAGTGGTCAATGCACTGGCCGGAGATGATGGGTGAGGCTACAGTTGCACAAGAATTAAATAATGGTACCCTAAAATGAATAAGTATAATGTAAAAGGTCATAACCCAATAGGGTTGATGGAATATAAACTTAACTTCCAGCTTTTTATCCATAAAGTGATTGTCCTCCGAGTCGAACCCGTAACTCAAGTTATAGGACATAAACTCGTTTGAGTATATATTAAGGATCTCATAATTACGATCAAATATTGGCACACAACGACGGGTGTCAATGAACCGAAATGCCCATTACCCGGCCTGAATTAGGTGATATAGTGGAATAGGAGGTCCAATTAGAAATTAGGCCCAGGTTAGTATTGGCCTAATTAGAATTGGGCCAGGATCGGGCCCTATTTTTATTGTAGATTTGGCCCAAGCTCAGCCGAACCCAATTATATAGTTACATAAGCATTTTGGAATGTTTTTTAAATCAATAGACGGTATTAAATCAATAGATGAATTTGTCCACAATGAGCTCATTTCAAACATTCATACATTTCTTATCAAATATATAGCGAGTGGACCTTGGGATTCCTATAACCTTTAGAGACATGGTATTAAATATTGGCCGATACCGATACGTATCAATTTTTCAACAAACTGATATGTATTGACTCCGATACATATAGTTCATCGCCGATTTGCGATTGGTGCTATAAGTAATTAAGGTGAGTGCAAATAGCGTTACTGTTTGTAGAGAAGCTGTATTTAACTCAAGGCACTTCAGTAATAGCTTTCCGTCAGTAGGTAGGTGCCAATCTGCTTTATGCCTTTATCAAATAGGCGCTTCAAATATAGCTTTCAGTCAATAATAGGTAGGTGTCAGTCTACTTTATCAATAGACGCTTCAATAATAGCTAGGTAGGCGTCAGTCAAAAGGCGGGCGTTGCATTTACATTTACAGTAGTAATGGAGCGTAGCTATCAATTACCGTCTCACCGAGTTGTATTAGTGTCGGCTGATACCAACAGTTGGACGGTTTGAACATTTAGAAACCGATTAGAATCAATTTGGTTTGTGATTTTGGTCCAAAACCGACCAAGCTGAACCTAATACACCCCTATTGGCATATGTATCCTAGCTACATATATCTTCTAGATTAGAGAGATGAACCGTTTAAGGATTTTTCTCGAAGGCCCACTCCTAACCTGGTATCCCTGATTTTGGGCCTCATTTATATGTTGATTGATAAATGTGCACGTTGGGTTTTTTGGCTCGTTTCAGATAAAAATAGAATCCTATTAATTAGGATCTAAAAGAGAGAAAAATAGAGTCCAAAACAAATTACGAAAGTAAGAGAGTTTTGGAATGTGGGTTCTTTTTGGGGTTATTTAGTATAAGAGAAAAACTTATTTCTATCTAAGAGATGGCTTGATTTTTGGATTAGAAAACACGGGTTCTCTTTGGAAAACCCGTCAAGGGTTTTTTTTGGGTCTCTCTTATAGAGAGAACATGGGATTCATTTTGGTTGTGTGACTTTATTGTTATGTTTTGGTGAGAGTATACTTGGATATTTGTTTGAGAGAACCTTGGTATTTTGTTTTGTATTTTGGACTTAGATTTTTGTAGTTCCTTTGTTGGGTAAGATTGGAGAATTCGATCTCCATTGTTTGTAGCCTTTGTGCATCTTCTTTGTGATAGTGAAAACACTTTGTTTGATTGCCCGTGGACGTAGGCTTAGGCCGAATCACGTAAATCTTGTTCTTGTTTGTAGTATTATCTCTTTCTCTTTCTATCTTCTTTTGATATTGGTTATTTGATTTATTGGTTGTCTTCTTTGCATGTGAAAGTCATCAACGAGATTAGACGTGCAAATGCTATCTAGAGGGGTTTTTGCACAACAATTGGTATCAGAGCCTAGGTTTCGACTTGGGCATCGTTTTGCTTCTGCGAGAAAATTGTCTCTTGTTATTAGTGATTTTTTATAATTGGTTATGTAAAGGGTTAGATGTAACAGAGAAAGATTGAAACAAGATTAATCGACAGACTTGTGACACAAATCGGTTGTATTTTATGAAAGATCAGAAATAGTTCGTGATGAAGGGCACTAGTTGCATAGAAGCATTGTGCTAGGTAGAGCAGCCATCATTGTTGATATGAAGATTGATGCTGCAAATAACCTTGCAAAAATTTACAAATTGGCACGTTCGGGTGCGATGGAGCCTATGGGCACATTTGTCACTTTTTGATGTATTGGTATTAGGAATTTGGCACGCACATTCAGCTGCATTGGAAGTTTGGCACTTCGGGTGCATTGGCAATTTGAGCACTTTCGGGTCCGTTGGCAATTTGGCACTTTGGATGCATTAACAATTTGGGCGCTGTCAGGTGTATTGGCAGTTTGACACATTGGGTGCATTGGCAATTTGAGCGCTTTCGGGTGCGTTGGCAGTTTGACACTTTGAGTACATTAGCAATTTGGGCACTTTCAAGCGTATTGGCAGTTTGACACTTTGGGTGCATTGGCAATTTGGAAACTTTTGGGTGTGTTGGCAATTTGGCACTTTGGGTGCATTGGCAATTTGGGCACGTTAGGGTGCATTAGTAGTTTGACACTTTGGGTGCATTGGCAGTTTGGCACTTCGGATGCATTGGCATTTTGGGTACTTTCGGGTGCATTGACAGTTTAGCGTTTCAGGTGCATTAGTATTTTGGCACTTCGGGTGCATGGGTAATTTGGGCACTTTCGGGTGCATTGGTAGTTTGGCCCTTCCGGGGTGCATTGGTGTTGGTGGGCAAGTTTGAAGGTAATTTGAAGTTGAAATTGAAGATGCTTGATTTGTTTAAATGACATGATATTTCAGGTCGATGTGGAAAATTATTGTTGGTTTGCAAATCTCGCCAAGGTGGAGATTGTTGGGTTTTTTTTGCTCGGTTTGGATAAAATTAGAATCCTATTAAATAGGATCTAAAAAAGAGAGAAATAGAGTCCAAAACAAATTAGGAAAGTAAGAGAGTTTTGGAACGTGGGTTCTCTTTGGGGTTATTTAGTCTGAGAGAAAAACTTATTTCTATCTAAGAGATGGCTTGAGTCTTGGATTAGAAAATGTAGGTTCTCTTTGGAAAACCCGTCTAGGGTTTTATTTTTTGGTCTCTCTTGCGGAGAGAACTTGGGATTCATTTTGGTTGTATGGCTCTATTGTTAGGTTTTAGTGAGAATACACTTCAGTATTTGTTTGAGAGAACCTTGATATTTTGTTTTGTATTTTGGGCTTAGATCTTTGTGGTTCTTTTGTTGGGTAAGATTGGAGCATTCAATCTCCATTGTTTGTAGCCTTTGTGTATCTTTTTCGTAATAGTGGAAACACTTTATTTGACTGCCCGTGGACGTAGGCTTAGGTCGAACCATGTAAATCTTGTTCTTGTTTGTGGTATGTTCTTTCTTTTTCTACCTTCTTGTGATATTGGATATTTGGTTTATTGGTTGTCTTCTTCACACGTGAAAGTCATCAACGAGATTAGATGTGCAAAGGCTATTTAGAGGGGTTTTTGCACAACAATGCATGACTTAGTTAAAAATTTTGAAAACAAAAAGTTTTAAGGTCCAGTCCAAAGTGGTCGGTCCAACTCAGTGTCACGCCCAACTCTTAAGTTGCATTTGGGTTAGCTCTTTTGCTCTTTGGTTTCGGTGGAGAACTACTTTCATGTTTGATAACACCTCTTATAAGGTATCATTTTCGCATGCTCAATATCAGGCACATAGCATAGGCGTTTGAGCGATCCAAAACTCACACTTAGATTTTATTTTTTTTTGAAATAAGATACCCATGTTATTAACTACTAGAAAAATCAGCAACAATCAGACCATGGCATTGGATATACGAACTTTGCTAATTTATCCGCTACACTATTTGTGGATATAGGAACAAGCGACCAAGATAGTGAAAGAACTATGCACTATAAAAAATAAGACTATTAGTGGCAGTTTTTTGGAGTAAAAAACTGTCGCTATTAATAAAAAACCTATTAAGACTATTAGCAACAAGGGTATTAACGGCGGGTTTTTGTTAATAGCGGCAGTTTTTGGGTGCCGCTAATAGTCTTATTTTTTGTAGTGATGTTAGCTGCAAACTTAATATCTTCAAACATGATAGAAAGTTCTGAGTCTTCGTGAAGCCCATTTTAGAGGCAAAAAGAACAGCCTCTAAACAGACTAAAGTTTCGCAATGATCCGCCGAGGAGAGCAATTTTAGCCATAGCACCCATGACCAAGCCCGAGCTATTCCAAATGATTACACCAAAACCCGCAGCTCCGTTATTAGCACACCACGACCCATCAAAATTTACTTTAAAAGTATCAGATGATGGAGGGGCCCAAACACTATGAGATTAGGTAGGAGAATACGGGTCACGAACAGAACCCTTTGAAACTGTTGTTTGAAAATCGGCCAGATAACAAAACGTTGAAGCTACAATATTTATGGGCTCTTTAGCCTTTTTACCGTAAATAACCCGATTCCTTTCATTCCAAATCGTCCAAGCCATAGTAAAAAGACCATCCAGTGTATCTTTTCCGATGGTAGCATGAAGGTCCAATGTCCAATCTATAAAGGTGAGGTGTCATGAAAGGTATGAACGACCACCAAGGAGGCAACACATCTCGACTTTGTGGGAGTCCCTAAGGGCATGTTCCACTATTTCAATGTTTTCACAAACATCGCAAATAGGAGGAATAGATGGGATCTTGTTATGCAATAGGGATTTGACCGGAATAGTGTTCGAACAGGCCCACCATGCGAAGATTTTCACCTTATTAGGGATGCAAGATGCCCATAAGTCTCTCCAAAAGTCCTTATTTGCTTGATTATTGGATGAAGCAAGGTTACTCAACTCTGATCCAACTGCACGAGAGACATGGTATGTGTTACGAATTGAAAAGATACCCTTCTTGTCATAACCCCATGCCAGCTTATCTTCAAAATCAACATATGGAAGATGAATTTTTAGAATCTTCTTTACGTTCATATAAGCAAAATGACTCCTAATTTTCACTGCATCCCACCGCCTCGGATTTTGTAATATGAACTCTTCAACATTCATATCCCCATTACTGATACACAGTGAAATCACTTTGAAAGTAGATTCTCGTAGGATCCACCTATCTTTCGAAGTTCAAATTGGTTTTTCATTACCCACTCTCCAACTTACGCCCTTATCAATTAGTTTCCTAGCCGACATAATACTAGCTTATATCAAAGATATATTGCCATTTGATTTCGATTCAAAAGTACTACCATTCAAGTAGTATTTTGCTTTAAAGACTCGCCCAACGATAGAGCCCGGGTTTTTTATGAGCCTCCAAATTTTCTTGGTTAACATTGCTAAATTAAAGGCTGAAAGATCTTTAAATCTCATCCCTCCACACATCTTTTCACGTTTTTCAATGTATGCCCTTTTCTTTGCCATTATGACTCCACCAAAATTTAACAATTAATGATGTCATCTCATTGATTACAAAGGAGGGTAGTTTAAAGCAACTTATAACATAAGTGAGAGTAGCTTGAGCAACTACTTTGATCAATATCTACTTTTCCGCTTTGGATAAAAGTTTCCACCCTATGAGTTTTTTTCAAATCTTTTTTTTTATTCCTTCGAACGCTCTTCTTTTAGATCTCCCCACACACATAAGAAGGCTCAAATGTTTCTCATGAGAACTTGCCGCTTTGACTTGAAGAATATTCATAATTTTTTGTCGAGCATCATTTGACATATTATAACTAAAAGAGATCTTCGATTTGTCAAAATTGATAATTTGACCCATTGACTCCTTATAAAGTTTTAATATGTTTACAATTTTCCCACATTCTTCCTCCTTTGTCATGTAATAGGCAATACTATCATCAGAAAAGAATAAGTGAGATATGATAGGAGCCCCTCTATGTACGTGAATCCCAGAAATATTTTTATTTTGAACACTCGTGGAAAAAAGATTAGAGAACACTTCAGCACACAAAATGAATATATAGGGAGACATGGAGTCACCTTGTCTAAAACCCCTAGATGGGACCACCTTATTAAGAGCTTGCCAATTTATAAGAAATTAGACCATTTTGACACACCCCATTATAAGAGAGACCCATCTGACATTAAAACTGAATTTTATGAGAGTTTTTTTAAGAAAAGACCACTCGACTCAATCATAAGCCTTGCTCATATCGAATTTTAGAAAAAACCAACCCTTCTTATCTTTTATTTTTTAAAAAGTGAACAATTTCGTAAGTTAAGAGGGAATCATCTAATCAATGCAATATAAAATAAATGGACGTTTATATATTTTTAAAGACTTTATTATATGGAGGACAGATTTTATACAAATAAAGTGCAGGCAACGGCGGAATGCAATTAGTTGCATTGATTAGATGGTTCTTTGGTTGAATAATATATAAACTGAGTGTAGTACGCATAGACATTGAAAGAGGTGCCACGTGGATTAATAGGGCTTGTGAGAGCTCGAGAGATAGAAATAAATAAATTCTAATATTTATTTATTTTCTTGCACTTTTAGTTAAGATTGCCGGCTCTTGTAACATTGTTATTATCATTCAACGACATTCAAACATTTAAATATCGGTCAAAGATCATAGTTTTCTGAGTAACTAAAATGCCCTACTTTCCACCGATTCACCGAATGCCTTGGGTAAGCATCTCTACAATTACAATGCGATCAGGAGATTTGAGACGAATAGATGAAATGATGAATTTTTTAAAAAGGAAAAATTGGCTCGTGACCGACATTTAAACACTATTTGTTTAAGAATACTTTTAAATTCACCAACCAAATCTTTGAGTTCACTCTCATTGGAACATATTAATTGAGTTGAATCAGATGATTGAGATTGTTTATCGTCCCAATCTTCCACACGATGGATCTTGAGATCATGAGCGTGTCTGATACCATCAGACGGTCGATTTTTTATTTCATGTGTTACACTCTCAAAAAAGTGAGATTAAAATCAATTTTGAGCTTGCATGTGATGTTAAGGTCACTTTTTATGATGTGTGCCATGTGAAATAAACTACTTACCGTTTGATGGTACACTCATGATCTCAAGATCCATCGTGTGAAAGATTAGAAGGATAATGATCTCCATCGTCTGATTGAACGTAGTCAATATGTTTCGGCGTGAGTGAACTAAAAGATTTGGTTGGTGAATTTAAATGATCTTACACTATTATTTTAGGCTTTTAATCTTACAACATGGCCGTGTTGTACGCTATTTGTTCAAGTTTAGTCTAACATTGGGTAAAGTATAATGGTGTCTCTCCCTTTATAACATCTTGGGCCCCTCCTACTCATAGTCAATTAGTTTTGAGATAAATATCCAAATTTATCATGGCATCAAAGTAGGCCCTTCTCCACTCCACGTCATCCAATTCATTTGTCTACGAGATTTGACTCAGTCCTACCAACACGTGTGGGTGAGTGTTGAAGTTTAGTCCCAGATAAGATAAATTATAGCCTTGCCTCTCCCCTTATAATATCCTAGGCTCCTCTACTCATAGCCAATTAATTTGGAGATTGATGCACAAATTTATAACCATTATGCCACATGGTGCACATTTGTGAACAATCTAAATTATCCAAGGAGCAATCCATCATTGAAACAAGCCTTAACCAAAATATCATGCTACAAGTAAATGTGAACCATTTGTTTGATGAACTTTAATATCAATCATCAAAACAAAAAGAACAAAGGCTGATATTAGAGTGCAAAGGTCGTATAGTTATAATCACCAAATGAGTTAAGTTTTTTGGCGCATTGCCCTTCAATATATCATCTATTACTTTAACCATATGGATTGCGCATATCCTGAACTATTAACGATTAAGGATCATTAATTTAAACACTATTTTGATATTTAGATGACGGTGAGGAGAGTCAGGTCCTTTTTAAAATAATTGGGATGTTCCAGAATCTCAAAACTTCTCACTTCCTAAAAAAATTGTTCCAAAATCTAAAACCTTCTCACTTCCTAAAATCCTCCAAAAGCTTATCTCTTGGAATCTCACATAGAATGTGACTGAGTAGTTATTGGTAAATTTGGACATTCATCTCAAAATTAATTAGCATTGAGTAGAAGGGCTAAGGATCTTATAAGAAGAGAAACAGGGCCACGAATACCCGATGTGGGACTAAACTTCAATACGCCCCCGCACGTATTGGCCGGAGTGAACCAAATCACGTGGATAAATGAAGTGAGTGACGTGGAATAAAGAAAGGCATGATCTAATATGATTATAAATTTACACAATCCATCTCAAAACCAATTGACATTTGAGTGGAAGAGCTAGGGGCGTAGTCAAGAATTTTTGTTGGTGGAGACTACAAATGATAAATATAATTTTAATAGTTATTTTACCATCGATTTGGGGGTTTATATACAAACAAAAGTTGTATAAGAATTATACTTAATAGAAACTAGAATTAAATGGGGGCTAGAGCTGATTTAGAGGCTTCTACATCATAGATTTGGGGGCTTAGACACAAACAAATAATTGTTTGTGTCTAAGCCCCCCTCCCCCGCCCTTCCATGCCAGTGGGAAGAGCCCACGATAATCTTCTACCAATAAATCTCTTTACTTTATAAAAGATTTATATTCATATATACACTATGGTAATCGTTTTTTCAATCTTTTAATAAAATAGGGTGAGCGCCCCAACGTTGTTTACAAATTGAAAAAAATTAATAATAATAATAATTAATTAATAAATAGTGTAAGCTGTCCTCGGCTGAATTTGGCAATTAACATATTTTTCTTTCTCATTAGATGACAAAATTCTACTCATAATCTACGCAATTTAGGGTGTGCCACTAGCAAATATGCCAAGGGTCACAATTTACAAACACGCAATTACAAAGAAGATCTATAGGACAAAAAAAGCGTTGAATTTTCTACTTTTAAGGGGAAAAAACGCGTTTTATAGCGAAAAATAAAAAATAAAAATAAAAAACTCGTTGGGTGGCATTGGAATTATCGTTGAGAACACCTGAAATTTTGCTTTTGATATCTTCTTTTTTTGTGTGTCTTTCCTTTTACCACTTTCTCCAATCTTCGAACTTCATCTCTTGGGGAAGTTTGACTAAAAGAGATGGAAGGAAAATACAGCATGCTGCTAAGTATCATTAGCGATGATAGTGCCCCGCATCTCTATCCACAAAATGGCGCACCATTTTAGATGATCCTATCATCGTTACCATCCATTGTTGAACCCTCTTTTAACCACCAAATGAGCTGATTAAACATCAAAAAGAACAATAAAATTAATTGGGTTGTTAGAATTGTTCCATCAGTGCAATTTCAAACTACGAACTATCGATTTGACGGCCTAGATGGAAGGAAACATGCTCCGATTATCCGAAGAGATGCGAAGAACTATCTTCTTCCACGGTGCTTGGCACTATCATCATTTAAAATCTCATAAATATTATATACCAAGAAGCCAAATAAATATTTCCCACGCGACCTCTATCTTCCTCCTATAGAACTTAAAGAGCAATCCAAACTTATAACACTCCACTCCTCTAAAATCACCAGCTATCCATTTCTTATTATAACCAAATTATTCCTCAAATTTAATCTTATTTCCATAAAAAATGGCTGCCTTCTTAGTCTCTAGCTTTAATGGTGCCAAACCGATTCAACGTACCCCTTATCACCACAATTTGCCAAGGCATGGTAAGATGAATGTGGTTTCATGTAGAGCTGCCATGTTACCCACTACACAAGGTAAAAATCTGTATAAGGTTCTTTCTCTTGATTCAGAGAACGTGGGCGTTGAGGAGATAAAGAAAGCTTATAGAAGCATGGCTCTTCAATACCACCCTGATGTGTGCCCTCCATCTAGAAAGGAAGAGTTTACGCAGATGTTCGTCGAGCTCCACAAGGCTTACGAGACGCTCTCTAATCCGATTTTGCGAAGAAAATACGATCATGAGTTGGGCATGAGGAGATCTGATAAAAATTACATAATCGAAAAGAATTCCAAGTTTTCGAGAGTGGTTTGGGAGAACCAGCTTAGTGAATTGAGGAGGAGGTCGGATTTCCGGGTGCAGCGGAGGGAGGGGTCATGGTGCGGTAGAGTGAGAGCTCAACGTCCATGAGGCTTGGAAGACTTCTTCAGCATACTCATATCATTCTTTAAATTCCTTTTTTTCTTTTGGGTTTAAGTGATTTTTTTTCTTAATGTAGTGATTGGTTTCCTTAATTTTTTTGGCAATAAATGATATTTTTTTGACGACAGTGTTATATGCCAGGCAGGTTTTGTGCAGGCAAAGTGCGGGTGTCTGATGTGACGCAACCTAATTGGTTACAAGTGCAAGGTTGGACTAGCCAGTCAGTTGGCCCATGTCAGCCGCTTGCGCTTTGCCTGCACAAAACCTGCTCCCGTTTGCAATTTTCCTTCTTTTTTTAATAAGTATTTCTAGTTATTTTGTTATTTTGAGACTCTACTCTCTCGTATAGTCGTATTGGAACTTACCTAAATTTAATTCCAATTGGAGGGGCCCAATTGGGTTTGAACTACTTATTAGTGTAATTTTTTCAAAGACCTGTAACTATTTACAGCAATCTCGATGCGACTGTTTTCCTTAAATTAGATGGAGAGATAAGCACTATCTGCCAATGGGGGCAATGGTCAGTTCCAATCAGGTTGAATTGGATTTATGTTCAACCATATCTGTAGCCCTTGGAATGAGAGAATCTTGACTTTCATGATTCACATTTTATAGGAGGATGTGCAGTCAAAATTCCCCTATCTCCAAGGGCTGGAGATGTGATTGAACTCAAAATCTTGATCAACCTAATTGGACCTAACCATTGCCCTCAACCAAGGAAACAACATTATATAAGGAAGGTCGTTGAAGTTTAGGCCCAGATGGGGTAAATTATAGCCTTGTCTCTCTTCCTATAATATCATAGACCCCTCCACTCGTTGGGTCACCAGGCATGCCCAAAAACCGGAAACCCATCACAGGTTGATCCACACTACAAAAAATAAGATTATTAGTGGCTAAAAACTACCGTTATTAACAAAAAAGCAAATTAGACTATTAGCGGCAATATTTTTGTTAATAGTGGCAGTTTTGGCTGCCGCTAATCATCTTATTTTTTATAATACCAAAGGGAAAATTTGGGTGCAAACTCTAGACCCAATTCGATATTAGGTCCAGGTCTGTGTCATTTAAATTTGCACCTGATCCGACATAGACCCAAGTCTAGTCGAGGTTAGGTCCCAGCAGAGGTGGAGCCACATAAAGCAGTGTTGCAAGGCTAAAACTCCATTTACTTCATAAAATGTATAAAGATATGCTTCTTATATAGCCTTCCCCCCAAAATCTATGAAAAATAACTATTAACATGTAGCCACCAGCTATGCCCCTGGTTCCGAGTCTCTCATAGTTGAACCGGGCCCAAACCCAACCCACCTTGGCAAGTGTGTGTTAGAGAGGGTAAACATGGTGGCAGACTTCCTATCTAAACTTTGGAACTAAATCTCATGTCGATGTTAGATCGATGGACTGACTCTTTCCTTAAGGAATTTAGATTTGATAACATATGCGGAAAGAAGCTCGTCTCAATCTTTAAGACCGTCATTTAAACAGCATAATAGTGTTTAAATGATCTTACACTATCAATGGTTGAAGATGTGGGTCATCCGAACTGTTAAAGTGATAGATCATAGGTTGAAGTCCAACCGGCCCAAAAATTTTATTTTAAAGAGATTTAAATCATCGTTTCAACCATTGCTTTTAGTTTTAAAGGCTGATATTAAAAGTTCATTAATCGGATGATTCACCTCCACTTATTGGGATTTTTGGTTGTGCTTAGGCGTACTCCAAAATTGCCACTTGAGCAATTTAGAGTGGTCATAAATGTGTGTCACATGACATAATAATAATTCACAACCTCAAGGGGTTAGGTGAGCTGGCCAGGTACTTGCTTCTAAAAGCAGGAGACCTGAGTTCGAATCCCCTGCCCCCCTTAAGGCCACACCCTAGGGATTTATATCCTGTGCTAACCCAACATGTGCTGAATTTAGGGTGCGCATGTGCTCCTGAGATTAGGTGGTGCTCTAAGAGGCCCAGATACCCAAATTATCAAAATAATAATAATAATAATAATTCACACTTCAATGGTGTAAAATAAAAAGTCTGATTTTAATTTTAACTGGTGGAAGACCATTTAAATGCCATTTGCTGCTTAAATGTTGGTCCGAGCCATTCTCCCAATTAAAAAGGCCATAACTCAACGTTGATCCCGTATATAGGAGGTGTTTGCAAAGGTTGGGCAGGATAGAAACCTATTATTTTGACTTTTTACACACAAAGTGTCTGCTCACTTAAAAGTCAGAACCTTTTACCTCACCCCATGACATGGACCCTACCATCTGCAAATTGTATCATAGAAATGAACCCTATGCTCATATGCAAATTGTATGATGATATTCTTGCTTAGAAGAATTATAGTATAATGTAACATCAGTAAACTTAGGACCTGATTGATAACAGTTTTTCAAAAAGCACTTTCAAAGATGAAAATGTTGGTTGGTAAGTACATTTCACCTAAGACTTGGTCACCTATAATTAAAAAATGATGTTGTATTAAGAAGTTGTCCCATCTGCTTTTTGCACAACACCATTTTTATGTGATAAATCTTTTTGAAAAGCAACATTTGAAAAACAGAATATGAACACACTTTTCTACCACACTTGAAAAGTGCTTTTAGAAAAGGGTTGCCAAACGGGGCCTAACGCTTCGTTCTATCAATGAACCTCTTCACACTCATCATTTTTTATTTTATTATTTCTACTTTTCAAGTGTTGATCAATGGAATTGATTGGCTATTAGATTAATTCTACTTTAATCTAAAGATTACACAGAAACCAATAATCACTATAACACAATATTTACGTGAAAACTCAATCATTTGGAAAAATCATGGGACTGAAATCCACCAACCAAATCTATTATGAAATTATATAATTATACGGAGTTTCGAATGATATACCGAACAAATGTATATGCCCTATCAAATCCCATGTAATCCAACTTCCCATCGCAGGCCATCTCCATAACCTTCATATTTAAATGTTCTTCTTTATCATTGATGAACGGACAACAATTCACCATGAGATCCACAAGGCTATCAACCATACACCCTAATCCCTAGGGCACAAAACACTCAACTCACTTAGTCTAATTAACAAGAAGAAAATGAAAAAAAAAATAAACCTTTCCAAAAATATAGTTTTAGAAATTCACTTACTTTCAAAAGGAGGAGGAAGAAGTTTAGGGCAACACTGCAACACCGAAGGAAGAAGAATAATAATAATTAATTTTCTTAGTTCGCCTGCTTTTCTTAAAAACATTTTATTAAAAATCATAAAACTACCCAAGAGGACAGTGTCATCAAAAAGTCCAAAAAGTCATTTTTGGCAAAGAAACAAAAGAGTGATGTAAGTCTCAGATCGAGGAACCATAACTGTGATTATAGTGAGAATGAGTTGTGACCAGGCCAATACGAATCGGCCGATATCGATATGCATTGACCAATTTTTTTTTTTTAAAAGACACTAAAATCTCTGTTGAAACCGAGACATATCGGTTTGGCCAGAAACCGATACGTATTAGTATCAGCCGATTTTTGATACCTTGCTCGTTGTGGAATTCGTTACAGAATGCAGTCACATCTAGACAAGCCCACAGCTCGTTGTGGTCACCATTTCAAGGCATCAAGAAATCACTTTTAAAAAGCTTTATATGATAAAGGCATAATCAAAGATACAAGTATGAATGATAGTCTTGTTAATCAACACATATCCATCCATCTTGGCACACAATCTTCTTAAGAGAGATCTACACGATTTTTAGAATAGAATGCGACAGGAAGATCATAGTTTTCTATGAGTAAGAAAAAAAAAAGCTTTCTTGAGTGTGAAAAGTGGTCAGTTTCAATGGAACAAGATAAAGTGTAAGCTGTTTTTGAGAAACATTTTGGCAATTCAAAAGGCTCTGCTACGCAATGATCTAGTAATTAAGAAGCCATACCGTATCGTGCTTCACACTGTTCCCGCCTTTAGATCAAGATCATAGGGCAATAAAACTGGGGACCCAGCTACTAAGGGCACCTCAATGCTGCTTCACAAAAGCTAATATCTGAGGCTGCCTAATTGCCGTCCTATAGAGGACTTATGAAGAACTCGGTGCTCAGGTGGATGCGCCTAATCAATTCTACTAATTTTTAATATTTAAAAAAAAACGCGTTGAATAGCCTTGTAATTACCGGTAATCTCTCCTCAAATTTTGCTTTTGTCATCATCTTTTTCCCTAATCTTCCATATCCTTGTTGATCTCTATAAAAGTTTGACCAAAAAAAGATGAAAGGAAAATATAGCATGGTGCTTAGTACCATTAAAGATGATGGTGCTCCGATCCCTGTCTACCAATTAGCATGTGTTTGGGGAGCCACTACTTGCACTCGCTTTTTAAGTGCTTGCACCAAGGTTAGAAAAGACTTTAAATTTTAGAGACATGTGAAAACGTAATTTGGATCATTTGATTTAAAGTTCATGACCTATAGATTCTTAGGGTATAAGATTGGCACGAAATATAATCTTCATCATGTGATTAAATATAGTCAAAGGCTATTATTTGATTCAACGGTTGACAACAATAGATCATATGATAAATATTGCATTTTGCTCCAATCTTATCGGCTAAGGATCTATATATCATGAAATTTAAATCAGACGACTTAGATTGCGTTTTCACATGTCCCTAAAATACAAAGTCTTTCTTTACCCTCGGTGCAATACTTAAAAAGCGTGTGCAAGTAACGGCTCCCATGTGTTTAACTGATGTGCATTATTTAATCATTTGGACACCTCTTCGATGAACCTGATGGCAGAAAATAGAACTGATCATATGTTCGTGACCAGCCGTTGATGATCCCTTTCTAACTACTGAATACACATACGGAACATCGAAAAGAAAGCAACTGATTAGCTAGTTAAAATTGTTCGATCGTAGCGATTTTCAAACCACGACCTATCAATTTGATGGTCTAGATCGTACTTGACAGAGATGTAGAGGACTATTTTCTTTAATAGTGCTGAATCATATAAAATCTCATAAACATTATATAATGGTACGGTCAAAATAAATATTGGGAAATTTACCTGATCAACTCTGTCGAAACACCTTTTACGTCAGAGACCCTATAGTTTTACCTTTATCCAAACCGACTAGCTCCAAGCCTAGCCGCCCTAAGGAGAGTAAAAAGTTCAAATTACCCTCTTCTATGACTTTCTTTAACCCACAAAGCACCCTCTTCTTCCTCATTTTAATCTGCTAAAAAGTTAGAAGCGAGTCAGGTGACGACGTCTTCTTCCTTAGTCCGATCTACTTCGATCTGTTATTTCGAAGAAGAAAATAGAGGCTTGAGAGAAAAAGTCCCTGCATTTTTTCATTGTGATAAGAAGACCTTGCAGTTTGTCGTTGCGACGCGAGGTATCCTACTTAGACCCTATTTTCAGTTTGTTAGGGTCTTCTAATGGTGCAGTATAAAAAATAATTTAAATTTATTGGTCCCTATTTTCAATTTGTTATGGTCTCTTAATGGTGCAGTATAAGAAAGATTTTACTTTTTTGGTTAATTTTAAAAAAAATTTATATCGATTGTAAATAAAATCGTTATCGCTTCTATATATAGTCGATATCGATTATAAATATAATCGTTATCGACTCTATATACAATCGATATCGATTATATAAACAGTCGATATCGATTGTAAATACAATCGTTATCGACTCTATACACAATCGGTAACGATTATATATACAATCGATATTGACTGTTTATACAATCGACATCAACTATATATAGAGTCGATATGTGATAACAATCATCTTTCCTCTTTTATGTCATCAGTCTTATGACCTTTTCCTTCTTATTCTTAAACAGGCGATGACGGATGTAGGAATTTCTCTTCTCTGTTACTATGATGGCCTTCTTGTAAGCGATGATGGCATGTATGAAGGTGGTCAGCGGAGGGTTATTAATATTTCGACTGATATTTCTTATGAATAATTCATGAGATGAATGTCAGCTATCAGTTTTGCGAGGGTAGATGAAACAGTTTCCATAAAGTTTAATATGAAGATAGTGAATACTCCTGTGGTTGTCGATATTTTGGACTCTGATGATTTGGCCACCCTATTTACGTTTTATAAATCTAGGATGGACGTTATAAAGGTATTCATCATTAAGGAACTGTCATTCTTCCGAGTCGAAGCTGAACAAGTGGATCTTGGCAGAACTGATTTTATAAGTAACCATTCATTTCAGTCATGTAAGTTTGAGAATGATGAAACTATATACGATACCATCCCGTTAGGCGATGATAACGATATTACGGCGAACATATCTGCTAGGAAAGTAACTATTGATTTAAATGATACTCCGGTTGAATTGTATGATGACTCACTAAAATATATGCATGGGTCACAACAATATAGTTAATGGTTAGACAACTTCAGAAAGGGTGGTGGATACCGACGATTTCAGTCACATCTTTCCCGGATGATAAACAACTTAGTTGACTCACGAATTATGTTCTACCATGTCATCGATAGGGATTACCAGAGAAGCTCAACCCTATGTCCATACACATGAGCACCCATTCGGTAAAGGGCCTAGTCAACCACGCCAAAACCCCTTCGGTGAAGGATCTAGTCAATCACATAATAACCCCTTCGGTGAAGGATCTAATCAACCACCTGAGAGCACCGCTAGTGAATGTCGTAGTCATCCTCAACCCACTAAATAAGATATCTTAGAAGAAGATTATGAAAGCGAACTGGAAGGATTTATAAAAGAGGATCCAAAAATTTTTGTGAGAGACATTGATAATCCCCTAGTAGACGGAGATTACGAAGTGTCAGAGACATTGAACGACTCCTCCGTTGAAGAAGTGGAAACTGAATACCGGAATTTGACGTTTAAAGTTGGAGAGATCTTCAGAGAAAAACAAATATTTCAAAAAATATTAAAAGAGCACACGGTGGAGAAAATTTTCCAAATTTGGCCTTTGAAAATCGCTAGTTATCGAGTGACAGCCGGATGCTACGAACCCGATTGTTCATGGCGAATACATGCATCTAAATTGACTGAGCTCGACTCTTTCCAAATCAAGACATTCAATAGTACTCACACATGTGGGGCCGCTAAGATCAGACCGCACGATCATCGTAATACAACAATCTCCTTCGTAGCCAACTATGTACGAGAGAAACTTATGGAAGAATTCGATTATACACCGGCGTCGATAATGTTTGATATTGTAAAAGCTTATAATGTACAAATCTCATATGATAAGGCTTGGAGGGGGAAAGAACTTGCCCTTAATAATATTAAAGGCAGTTGGAAAGGATAATTTGTAGATCTACCGGCCTACGTAAAAGAGATGGAGAACGTAGATCCTAATGTACAAACATCCTTTCAACTTACGCTTGGCGATAAGTTTCAAAGAATTTTTTTGAGTTTTGGCTCGTGCATCGGAAGCTACTGCAATGTACTTCATCGCACATTGCTTGTAGATGGCACACACCTACGAGGACGTTTCAAAAGGATCCTACTTATCACCTCGACGCAAGACGGTAATGGCCATATATTACCGTTAGTATTTATTATGGTCGAATTAAAAGACGAGAATACGTGGATATGGTTTATTGAACGGGTAGGTGCGTTCATAATCGGTGAATTTACTGAAGATTTCATTTTTATCACGAATAAGTCGAAGGGTTTAATAAAGGCGGTGAAACATATCTTCTCTAACGCATACCACAACTACTGCATGCGACATATGACACAAAATTTGGCATGCAAGCATCCCAGGAATAATGTGAAGGGTCTATGGTGGAGCGTTGTGTATGCATATTCAGTACAGAGTAACAAAATGAAGAAAGATCTTGCTGATCCTCGGGCCGTAGAGTATATTTTGAAAATAGACCTGAAGCATTGGGCACGCGCATATATGAAAGGAAGGCAATACGATTCTCTGACTACGAATAATGCTGAAAGCTTGAACATCGTACTAAAGATAGCTCGAGAGAGACCAATTATCAACTTAATCAAAACTACTAGAGAGAAAGTCGCTGATCATTTTAAAAAGTACCGACAGATATCTGATAAATGGACCACCCTCATCTGCCCAAAAGCAGACGAACATATGAAGAAGGTACTGCAATAGGCCGGTAGAAAGAGAGTTCAACCATACGGGTGTGATCAATTCCAAGTCAATTTTAAAAATTTCATTTATCACATCAACTTGGAACACAAGGCGAGTACTTGCCGTCGTTGGCACATTCATGGCTTGCTTTGCTCGCATGCTGTGGCGGTCATCAATCGAAAAAGTTACGATTACTATAACTTCTGTGAGAAGTGATTTTTCACCACTTGCTTTAGACAAACATACGACGAAAAATGGCTTCCCACCCTCGATAAAAGTCAACAGAAATTTCAAGCTAAGCAACTTCCTGAAAATATGAAAGTGAGACCACCCTATAATTTTTTAAAGTAAGTCAGTTGTCCGAGGAAGAGAAGGATACGGTCTAAAGGTGAGGTTAGGACCCTACAGTGCGGCAGGTGCAGTGAGTATGGTCAAAACCGCATGAGTTGCTGACAGATATCTAAGAAATGGACCCCCCTCCTCTGCCCAAAAGCAGACGAGCATATAAAGAAGGTGCTGCAATAGGCCGGTAGAAAGAGAACTCAACCATACGAGCATGATCAATTTCAAGTTAATTCTGAAATTTTCATTCATCACATCGACTTGAAACACAAGGCGTGTACTTGCCGTCGTTGGCACATTCATGGCTTGCCTTGTTTGCATGCTGTGGCGGCCATCAATCGGAGAAGTTACGATTACTGTAACTTCTGTGAGAAGTGATTTTTCACCGCTTGCTTTAGAGAAACATACGACGAAAAATGGCTTCCCACCCTTGATAAAAGCCAATAAAAATTTTAAGCTGAGCAACTTTCTGAAAATATGAAAGTGAGACCACTCTATAATTTTTTAAAGTAAGCCAGCTGTCTGAGAAAGAGAAGGATACGGTCTAAGGGTGAGATTAGGGCCCTACAGTGTGGCAGGTGCAGTGAGTATTGTCAGAATTGCATGAGTTGCACGACAATGAGACCAATGGGTTGATAGTGTATATTTTTAATAGCGATAGATGAAGTGTAAACGACATAATGTATATTTGTTCAGAAACTCAGAATCTTGATATTTTTGTTTCGTAATAGTTGTAATTTTAGACTGTACACTTGCTCAAAAATATGGATAATGGAATGTACAGATAAGCCGTTTGCGACTATATATAGATTCGTTGTTGATTGGATAGACAGTTGTTATCGACTCTAAATACAGTCGAAGGAGACTTCATATAAAGTCGCCATCGACTATATAAATAGTCGATGACGACACTATATAAAGTCGACAACGACTATTTATGTAGTCGATGGCGACTCTATATAAAGTCGATAATGACTATTTATATACTCAATGGCGACTCTATATAAAGTCGATAACGACTCTATATGAAGTCGCTATCGACTGTATATAGAGTCGATGGCGACTGTATATAGAGTCGATGGCGACTGTATATACAGTCGATGGAGACTTTAATGGAAACTTAACTTAGTTGTGTTTAAATAATAAACAGTAACAACTGAAAATATTTTATTTACATTAAAAATATTTCATTTATATTAAAAATGTTTCATTTACATTTAAAATGTTTCATTTATAATGGATCCACTGCTACTTCTTCGCCTCCTCCATTGTGTCGTCCTACTCCAATTCTTCTCCTCTATTGTCGGTGTATTTAGCCAGTGTATGACCAATTTCTGCTCTGATCCTATCCATATCTGATTGCGCGAAGTCAAAAAAATTTTCCGACATGAAGTACTCCACATACTTCAGCACAAACACCTCACAATCACTCGAATTGGTCTGTCAGGGAAGGCCTTTGTACCGGCAATCACTAGATGACCAATGATAGGTCTTCACGTTTAGTGCAGTGGAGTCACCGTATGAATATAAAATCGCAAGAAGGTATTGAGTCTGTTTCAAAATAGATGAATGTCAGATATACTAAGTTAATAATGATGAAAGATAAGCTAAGCAAAATGTCATACCAGCGTTTGTAATTGGTTCAGATATCTTTCCTTAGAGGACCTATTAAAAATAGGGTTGATGACCAATATCGATCGTTCGAGTACCTTCACGATCGCAAGCGTTCAATGTAATGATTGTTGTGAATAAATTTGGACAAATATCTACAAAAAAGTAATATAATATCAAAGGGTATGGTTGAAAAAATTATAAAGAAAAATTATAAAGATGTTGGAAGCACACTATGCTGCATTCGTGAGCTCATAGATTCTGAAACTGATTGAAGAAGAAATTTTGCAGTAGCGTCTTGCCATAGTTCTCTTCGAGTTTATGGGCAGCCCATCGTTTGACTTGAGTCTCGAACGATTCTTCGTACAATTTTTCATTGAGAAGGAACTTGTTGAAATCGTTCAATTCAAGGCCCATGTAGGTAAGAACGGTAGGGCACATAAGGAAGCATTTGTCCTTTCGATCAGGATGAATAGCGTCATTAATTACTTCCAAGTGTCTCATGTAGGCGCCCATTATCTGAAACCAATTCAGTTACAATTAAGGAAATAACTAACATTCAAAAGAGTCGTCGCCTGTCTTTCAATGTATAAAGTGGACGACTCGAAATAGAGTCGATAACGACTGTATAGAGAATCGATAACAATTACTTATAGAGTCGATAACGACTATATAAAGAATCGATAACGATTACTTATAGAATCGATAACGACTGTATAGAGAATCAATATCGATTCGTAGAGTCGATACCGACTCTATTTCGAGTCGTCGACGACTTTATATTATCTATTTGATGCTTACAGTAGGGTTTCTTTACATACAATATCTTAGAATATTATTCAAATACTGCGTACCCGCCAAACATCTGAAAGATTATACCACCAGTGTATAATCACCAACTGTGCTTACATAGGTGCTGCATAAATAACGGCCAACGTAACTAATTTTCGTAAAAAATAATAAAGCAAAAGATTCAGGCTTGTTCCTAAGAAGAATGACTTACTCGTCCTCAGATTCAGGCTTCTTCCACAGGTCCAGCATGTATTTCTGCTCCGATGTCATCTCAGCAGTAGCATCAGCCATAGGTCAAGGCTCAGCAATAGCATCAGCCACCGGTCCTTCAATGGCCTTCTCCATTACAGGCTTTTTCACCATCGCTCCCCTTCGCTGTGTCCTAAGTTTGACGGTAGTTGATTTCACGGGCTTTCCTTACCTAGGTCTTAAGCAAGGGTCAATTTGTTGCTAAGACAATTGGGAAGAGGTTTGCTCTTCACCAGCTGAACCCTTATCGGCTTGAGACTCAGGTTGCTCGTCAGCAGCTGCCGTCACCTCATCCGTGGGAGGATCCTCATGCATTGGAGCTAATGGTCCCTTATCAAAGGCTGTGTCACACACCTTTGATATCAGCTCCGAAATAGCGACATCCTGAACATCGAAATAATGGTGCAGTATAAGATATAATTTAAGTTTATTGGTCCTCATTTAAAAAAATTGATATCGATTGTAAATATAATCGTTATCACCTCTATATATAGTCGATAACGATTGTAAATATAATCATTATCGACTCTATATACAGTCGATAACGATTATATTTACAATCGATATCGACTGTATATAGAGTCGATTTATGTTATCAATCCTGAAAATCGAATATAACATTATTAGAATTAGAAACTTGGCTGGAATTATATTCACTTATAAAAACTACGTATTAACACATACCTTAAGTTTCGCCTCCAATAAATTTTTAAAAAGTTCTTTCAGATTCCTCTGGCCCCTTCTGACCAACATATTGTAGTGAATCATCTTCTGCAACTCCGCCTCCCTTGAATTGAGCGGCTCATTCAAGGAGTTGCATAGTTTCTGATGTGCAGTGAAATATGATGATATTTCACCCCAAAAAATCTAAATTTAGTCGTCCGATAAAAACTATCTAACATGATTTATCAAATTTTCTATGTTTCAGGACAAAGTAGTCATTAAACTCATTAGGAAGCATAAAATGGCAAAAAAGCGGAAAGGAAGTGACAAATAAAGAAAAGTAAGACCTTTTGACTAGGTCGATCGATCGACCCTTGTTAGTCGATTGATCGACATAACCCGGAAGATTTGGAACTTGAATAATACATTTAATTTGGTCGATCGAGCGACTGCCTAAGTCGATCAATCGACTAAGTTTGAATTTAAGTTTGAAATTGAGTTTCACCGCTAGAATCTCAGTACTCTTTTCAAAGAATATAATCTAGGATTCAAGGAGGATAAGGCGGCTTCCGTTTTTGGCAATTTCTCTCGAATATTTTTCTGCTTTTTAAGTTTGTAAGGGCGCTTGGTCCCATCTTCTTCTTGAACGAGTTTTTATTATTCATTTTCGAAAGAGAAGATAAGTCTTAGTTTTTTTATTTTGATCCACTTTCAAGAAGGAGGAGTACGTACTTTGGATTAAAAGCTTTTCGTGGATATTATTAAAGCCCTTTTTGGTATTTTAATGTTCATGTTGGTTTACATTTCAATCATGTTGTTTACTGTTACCATGTGTGGCTAGTTTCATTAAGGATGGGGATCTGATGAACCCCATCCGAGGTATTCATTTACATTAATATAAATGTGTGGGTGAGATATTAGATTCTTTTAAGGGCCCAAAGATTATTGTTGTTATGAATGCGATCTGACTGTGATCTAAAATCTAGGAGCAAATCATGCCCTATGATTTCAGATATGCAATAATGATTTTATTCTAATTTTTACCCATCTTGGGGTGAAGTTTTACTATTCTCCGAGGTGTGAGTGTTAATCATACACTCATGAGGTGTTAATCACACATCTCCTTGATCTTGGATCGATCGTGTGACTTTATCCCATGGTGAGTTCCAATCACTATCTGAGGTGTGAGTGTTAATCACACACTCATGGGGTGTTAATCATACATCTCCTTGATCTTAGATCATGTTTTAGAATTTACCTAGAGATTGGTTCTTAGTATTATCCGATGTGTGAGTGTTAATCATACACTCATGAGGTGTTAATCACACATCTCCGTGATCTCAGATCTATACTTAAGAATTCATGTGTGTTCAGGGCCGGTGCTCCTTCATAGACATCTTATGAGGATCTCATATCTTCATCCACAGATTTATATTTTGTAAATGATAAACCTACGATGGGAAGATTTAGTATCCCAATCCTTATCTTTCATAATCTGTTAAATTTCAATTAGTGGTTAGTATTTATCTCATCTTTCAAATTCTTACGTTTTCAATTTAGAGGATGTTGTGATAGATCTGTAGAAATTCTTTTGGTTAATTATTATTTTTTATTTTAAATTTTCTAATCAATCCTCGTGGGAACGATCTCGTACTCTGGACCCACTGACTACATCACAATTCGTACGCTTGCGAGTAAAACATCACAATTAAAAATCACAACAAGTTTTTGGCGCCGTTGCCGGGGATTTGAGTGTAGAAAATTTAAAATTTTTAGGAAATATAATATTAATTTTAGGAATTTGTGTAGGTTTAAATCAGTAATTTTATCAGTTTCAAAAATAATAATAATAATAAATATAAATAAATATTTTATTTCGAAAAAAAAAAATTATGGTCGATCGATCGAGCTAACACTTCGATCAATCGACTCAGAAAAAAATCCCACTCATTCTCTCTTCTAAAAATAAAAATAAAAAAATACTCTTTGAGTATCGATCGATCGACCTAAACAGTCGATCAATCAACTCCACCATATCTCCCAAAATCTCGTTCATAATCTCTGAATCCCTGATTTTTCGAATTTAAAAAAAAAAAAAATTCAAATTTTGAATCCTCGATCGATCGACCTAAACCCTCGATCAATCGAAGATTATCTTTTGGTCGATCGATCGACCTAAACAGTCAATCAATCAAACAAATAAAAAAATTCAAAAAAATAAAAATAAAAATAAAAATAAAAATAAAAGAAATAGAAAAGGAAAATCTGTGTACTTTGTGTATGCACACAAGGTCATCTTGAGATAAATCTTTAGAACCTTTAAATCCTGAGATTGAGCGAACGTGTCATCCAAATCGAAAAGAAGTTAGAACTAGTCAAGAAGCTAGAACCATACCATCAATTTAATTCAAAATGAATGCAAACGGTTGTGAAAATCAACATCATGAAAATGAGGAGGAACCAACCCTGAGGGAGTTGTTCGCTCCAATTACTACAAATACCCCTTCTTGCATCACGTATCCTGCCACACCTGGTGGCAGATTCGAAATCCGTACCAATGTGATACAAATCTTGCCAATTTTTCATGGTATAAAGAGAAGATCCGTACCAACACATCAAAGACTTCACCAATGTCTATTCTTCGGTATATCAAATTTTCAGTGAAGAATCTGTGAGACTACATCTATTTCCTTTCTCTATAAAGGATAAGGCTAAAGCTTGGTTAAATTCCTTACCAGCTGGATCCATTACCACCTGGGACCAAATGGTTAAGAAATTTTTGTCAAAATTCTTTCCTATGGCAAAGACTAATGCTTTAAGACGTGAAATCACTGATTTTACATAAGAAGATTATGAGAGATTTTATGAAGCCTGGGATAGAATCATGGATATCTTATTAAAATGTCCTCATCACGGATTCTCGAAATGGAGATTAGTCCAATGTTTTTACAATGGACTGGATTAGGCAAACCGACATCTGATTGAATCCATGAATAGTGGAGGATTCTTGGGATTGAGAGAAACTGAATCTTGTCGATTCTTAGAAAAGTTAGCGGAATATTCACAACAATGGGACTTCTCTAGCAGTCGAGATTAGCCAAAGAAGAATAGAGATCAAGCAGGAAACTCAGCAAAGAAAGGAGGATTGTATGTGGTAAAAGAAACACTAGACCTAATGGCAAAAATTGATTTCCTCACTCAACAAGTAAAGGAATTAAAGTTGAAAAAAAACGTAAGTGTTATAAATGTACAACCAGATCCATGCTCATATTGTGCGAGTCCAATGCACACATCCGACGGTTGCCCGTCACTGCAAACTTGCTCAGAAGATCCTAGTAAGCAATTGAATGCGTTGAACACTTACGGGCGGAATCAAGAAAATATTTTCAATGAAAACAATCCAAATAGTTGAAAATATCATCAGAATTTCTCATGGAAACAAGGAAATCAAAGACCTCAAGGCAGAGGTCAAGGGATGAATTTATACCCGAATCAAAATTTCAATCAGGGACCACAGCAACAGTTTGGTCAAGGACAACTCCAACATCAGTATGGGGGAGGAAACCAATTTATCAGAATCAAAATCAAACTGTGCAACCCAGGCAATCGAACCAGAATTACCATTTCTCACAATCAACAAATCAATCTGGTGTCGCACAAAATTTCCCACCACCAGGATTCAGTAATCAAGGAAATGTTGCTCCGCATCAGTCTCAAAATCAATGTCCTCAAAGTGAGGATATGTGAAAGTTCATCCAATCCAATACCTCTTCGATATCAAGGATAGAGACACAACTTGGGCAACTGGCGACACTCCTCTGCGAGAGAGAGAAGGGATCATTCCCAAGCCAACTAATTTCGAATCCAAGAGGGCAAATGGCTATTGAGCATGCCTCGACCTCATCTCAAGAGGAGAGCCAACAACAAATCAAGGCCATCACTACATTGCGATCTGAAAAGCAAATCGATAATAAAGTGAAAATGCCTAAAGAAGATGAGAAGCTTGAGCTTGAGAAAAAAGTTAGGATGAATGAGGAAGTAGAAGAAGATCAGAACCAAGAAAAGCAAGAGAAAAAGATTGAAGAGACGAGTGAGAGAGAAAAGAACTTCATGCCCAAGGCCCCATACCCTTAAAGGCTAATGGGATCAAAGAAGAATCGTGATCAGGAAGGGATCATTGAAATGTTTAAGCAACTGAAGATAAATATCCCCTTCCTAGATGTCATTCAGCAGGTGCCGGCATATGCGAAATTTCTAAAGGACTTGGTCACGATAAAACGAAAGACTAATCTCCCGAAGAAAGCCTTCCTAGCAGAGCAGGTAAGCTCAATTTTACAAGCGAAACTTTCAATCAAATATAAGGACCCCGGATGTCCTACGATTTCAATCATCATAGGAGAGAATCTCATTGATCAAGCACTCTTAGACCTTGGAGCAAGTGTCAATTTATTGGCATACACTGTGTACAAGGAACTTGAGTTGGGGGAACTAAAACCCACAGCCATGACCCTTCAACTTGCAGATAGGTCAATTAAGATTCCTAGGAGAATAGTTGAGGATGTCCTTATCAAAGTAGATACTTTCTACTTTCCAATTAATTTTGTTGTTTTGGATACGACACCCATTCCTCAACACAAAAATAATGTTCCAATAATTCTGGAAAGACCATTCCTAGCAACTTCAAATGCTCTAATCAATTGCCGAAATGGGATAATGAATTTGTCATTCGGGAACATGACTGTGGAACTGAATATCTTTCATATTTTGAAACAACCTGTTGAAGATGAGGAACATACACAAGTTTGCATGATTGACAGCATTGTGGAGAATAAATTTTTTACTTCACAATATGAGGACCCTTTAGAGGCCTGTTTAGTACATTTTGGTAAAAACTTTGATGTGGATAAGGCGGTACATGAAGTCAATGAGATGCTAGACACAACGCCACTCTTTGGCGAAAAGGAATGTCCATTGAAAAATGAGAAAAAGGAAGAAGAAAGTCGAGAAGAATCAATTGAAGAAGGGAAATCAAGGCTGGAACTAAAATCCCTCCCTTCAGATTTGAAGTATGCATACACAGGTTGAGATGGCCCGAACGTTGATTATTCTGAATTTGAATGAAGATCAAAAAGAAAAGCTTATCGAAGTGCTTCAAAACCACAAAAGTGCAATTGGGTGGTCTATCAAAGACATTAAAGGAATTAGCCCAACGGTGTGTATGCACCGAATTTATTTAGAAGAAAGCGCTAAACCTTCAAGAGAACCACAACGTAGATTGAATCCAATTATGTAAGATGTGGTAAGAAAGGAGGTTATCAAGCTGCTAGATGCTGGAATTATATACCCAATTTCCGACAGCACATGGGTGAGCCCGACACAAGTGGTACCCAAAAAGTCTAGAGTTACAGTGGTGAAAAATGAGGAGAATGAGCTAGTACCAACGAAGGTTCAAACTGGCTGGAGAGTGTGTATTGACTACAGGAAGTTAAATTTAATGACTAGAAAGGATCACTTTCCTCTCCCATTCATTGACCAAATGCTAGAAAGATTGGCCATGCATTAATACTATTGTTTCATTGATGGCTATTCTGGGTATAATCAGATAGTCATTGCGCCAGAAGATCAGGAGAAGACAACGTTTACATGCCCCTTTGGAACATTTTCTTACCGTTGAATGCCTTTCAGACTTTGCAATGCCCCAGCTACATTCCAAAGATGTATGCTGAGTATATTCTCTGATATGGTGGAGAGATTCCTAGAAGTCTTCATGGACGATTTCTCTATTTATGGAGATAATTTCAGTGATTGTTTGTATCATTTATCCCTTGTACTTGCAAGATGTAAAGAGAAAAATCTGGTTCTGAATTGGGAAAAGTGTCATTTCATGGTGCAAAATGGTATTATTTTGGGACATGTCATATCGTCCCGTGGGATTGAAGTGGATAAGGCTAAGGTAGATCTGATTTCAAACCTTCCACCACCCACAACAGTAAAAGAAATACGATCTTTCCTTGGACATGCTGATTTTTATCGACATTTTATAAAGGATTTCAGCAAAATTGTAAAACCATTGTGCAGTCTACTGGCTAAAGATGCCCCATTCATCTTTGATGAAAAGTGTAAAAATGCCTTTGAAAGTATTAAAGCAGAATTAGTCAAAGCCCCTATAATCCAATCTCCAGATTGGAAGCTCCCATTCGAAATCATGTGTGATGGATTGGATTATGCAATCGGTGTTGTTTTGGGACAACGGATAGAGAAAGTGCTGCATGTCATCTACTATGCAAGTCGCACCCTCAATGATGCGCAACTAAATTATTCTACCACAGAAAAGGAACTCCTAGCAATGGTCTTTGCCCTGGACAAGTTTCGATCTTATTTGCTGGGATCAAAAGTTGTAGTGTTTACTGATCATGCGGCTCTTCGCTACCTATTTGCAAAGAAAGATGTAAAGGCCCGTTTAATCCGATGGATTTTATTGTTACAAGAGTTCGATCTAGAAATCAAAGATAAAAAGGGATCAGAAAATGTGGTTGCTGACCATTTGTCTCAAATCATTGTTGAGAAATCTGAGGATCTGATTCCAATATTGGAAAGTTTCCCTGATGAGCAACTACTCGCTATTGAACATCTACCATGGTATGTTGATCTAGTTAACTACTTGGTGACAGATCAGATACCTGAACATTGGAATAAAAACGAGAAAGTTGTTTTCCTAGCACGAGCTAAGCACTACTTTTTCGAGGACCCGTACTAGTTTAAATATTATGCGGACCAAATCATCAGACGGTGCATTCCAGAACAGGAGCAGTAAAGAATCATCTCATTCTGTCATAAGTTGTCCTGTGGAGGACATTTCAGCTCAAGGAAGACTGCGACGAAAATTCTCCAATGTGGATTTTATTGGCCAACAATCTTTAAAGATTGTCACCAGCACTGTATTTCATGCAATAACTGTCAAATGTTAGGCAGAATTTTGAAAAGGAATATGATGCCCTTGAACCCAATCCTGGAAGTTGAACTATTTGATGTTTGGAGAATAGACTTCATGGGCCCATTCCCAAATTCTTTTGGGAATTTATACGTCCTAGTCACGGTGGATTATGTCTCAAAGTGGGTGGAAGCAATGGCCTGTAAAACCAACGATCACAGGGTGGTTGTTAAATTTCTTAAAAATGAGATATTTCTAAGATTTGGTACCCCGCGTACAATTATTAGTGATGGTGGAAAGCACTTCTGTAACAAAATTTTTGCTCAGTTGATGAAGAAGTATGGGATCACACACAAAGTGGCTACACCATACCATCCTCAAACAAGTGGACAAGTGGAAGTTTCAAATCGGGAAATCAAACGGATCTTAGAGAAAATGATACAGCCCACTCGGAAAGATTGGTCATTGAAATTAAACGACGCACTATGGGCATATCGGACAACGTTCAAGGCTCCGATAAGAATATCCCCTTATAGAATGGTCTTTGGAAAAGGTTGCCATCTACCTATTGAATTGGAACATCAGGCCTATTGGGCTATTAAGTCTTTGAATTTTGACTTACACAAAGCGGGGGAAAAGCGAAAATTGGAAGTTACTGAATTGGAGGAAATAAGAGCTGATGCATGTGATTGTGCTCGATCCTACAAGGATCGCATGAAGCGTGTTCATGATCAGTCTATTTTGAGGAAATCATTCACTTTAGGACAAAAGGTTCTGTTATATAACTCAAGACTCCATTTGTTTCTCGAAAAACTGAAAACCCGATGGAGCGGTCCTTTCCTGGTTAATCGAATATTTCCAAACGGAGCAGTTGAGCTACACAATTTGTGAAATGAAAGTACGTTTCGAGTCAACGGGCAATGAGTAAAACCGTTTTTGAAGAATTTTATTGACAAGATTGATGAAATTGTGTTAAGAAATCCCGATCAATCGGGATGAAACTGAAAATTCTGAAATGTCGGGCTAGCGACATTAAACTTAGCGCTTCTTGGGAGGCAACCCATGTTGTTTACATATTTCGAATTAAAAAAAAATAATAATAATAATAAAATAATAATAATAATAATAATATATAAATATAAAATAAATTTTTTTTTATTTTGTCAATCGATCGACTTATACAGTCGATTGATCGAAAATAAAATAAATGGTCGATCAATCGACCATATTTCGTCGATCGATCGACATTAAATGAGGAAATCATGTTTGGAACAGTTTTCTATGTTTTTCCTTATAGTCGATCAATCGACCATATTTGGTCGCTCAATCGACTCCAAACGTCGCAATTTTCAAAAAGTGCATAAATGTCACGTCAGTTTTTATTCTGCATGCGCCGTTGTCGATCGATCGACCTGTGAGGTCGATCAAGTGACTGTCTCAAAAAATCAATTCGCGCGTTGTTCCAGCGCCTGGGGAAAAGTTGCATGTCAGCGTCGCTCAATCGACCCTAAACAGTCGATCAATCGACCTTTAATACACCTTGTACGGCGTACAGCGCGCGCCTTTTCAATGCATGGATCGGTCGATCAATGTATACACGTCGATTGATCGACCAATGGGTTGTGACCGAACAGAGCAGTGCCTCTGTGTCTATTTAACGAACCCAGTGTTCTTCATTTTCAACATTCCTTTGAACATTCCGAGTTCTAGATTCTGCTTCCTTTCCAACATTCTTTGCGATGGCGTCCTCATCCTCTGCAAGACTTCCTCAGCGTCCAGAAGGCGTTTTTTGAGAACGTCCAAAGGGTCGCTTTGCCACAAAGGAGATTTCATCCAAATATGTGTATGATCTGTCGGCTTTCCAAGCGATGCCCGAATGCGCAATTTCACTCACGTACATTGCTGCTCTCCATCTTCACTTTCTGATGAATCTCCCGGAAATCAACATCTCGGAGCGGGTAGTCCACCTGTTTTACCAAAACATGAAATGGGTGAGTGCTTCGGAGGTAACAAATGACGAAGCCCATTTCACCATCTCCATTGATGGCTGGGAGAGAAGAATTTATCCGGCTACGATCGCGAATGTTTTTGGCATTCTTGCTGAGCGTCCTTTGAACCACGAACTTGGCGAAGAGCTTGATGTCGAGCAAGGGCCGATGATAGATGATATGTGCAATGGCGTATATGCATCCAGAGGACTTGCGACTAAACGATCAGCTCTCTCGCGCGAAATCTTATTGTGGGACATTGTCGTCTCTTGTAGTCTTTGCCCACGGGGACATGCCTCTGAGAGAACTGGACCTCGGGTGAAAGCAATGTATGGTGTCTACAAACGATCATGGCTCAATATTCCGTAGTTTTTACATGATTCGATGTGGTGATGCCGTGATGAAATTGTGAATCCTCCCGCTGGCGATGCTGCACTCATTTACTTCCTCCATCTGGTGATGCAACTTCTGCACCACCTTGGTTTCCCTTTTTATCTGGATGATAATATTAGAAACCTTGCATTCTATAGCTATAGGCCGACGCAGTGGAAACGGAGCATGCGTTTGTTGGGGAATGTTGATGCACAGCCTGCTCCCCCTGCCCGTCAGCGTCGTCGAGTGCGCCAGGAGGAAGCCGCTGAGCCTGCGCCAGAGCAAGAACCATAACTGGTCCGCAATGAGGGAGTTTCCCTCGAATTAATGCAGGCTCAGATCAATTCCTTGATCGATGAGCAGCAGCGGCAATACAATCACAATCTCTGTCGTAGCCGATATGATCGATCGTTTATGCATCAGTTGGGTCAACATCTGTGGCCCAATGGCTATGACGAGATGAGGGCTCGAGCAAGGCAGGCGGAAGAGGATGATGAAGATGATTAGGATTAGGATTTCTTTTTGCATTCGCTGTCTTTACTTTTTAGCTTTGGCATTGCCAATTTTTAAGTTTTAATAGGATTAGAATTTCTAATTTTCAATGTGTAGACTTAAAAAAATAAAAAATAAAATAAAAATAAAAAATTGTAAAAAAAAAAAAAGAAATCAATGGCAAATAAACAAGAACTGTTTAGTTTTTTTTCTGTCGCGTTACTTTGTGTTCCAATGTATCAGTCGATCAATCGACCATAATAGGTCGATCGATCGACTTCTGTGAAAATATTTGTGATTCTTTTCACCATTCGCTTGATCGACCTGAACTGTCGATCAAGCAAGGTTATACAGGTCAACTTGTTTGACTGTATGGGTCGATCGATCGACCAAATTGGTCGATCAATCGACCAGTACCCTTTCGGAAAAAAAAAAAAAAAAAATACACTCCGTTGCCAATTTTCTTTTTAGCAATTTATTTATTTTAAGATTCTTTGTTTTCCTTCGTAGAACTCTTTTAGCCAATCTCAAACACTCATTCTCTATTTCTACCCAACACCCTAAAGCCTTGCTTACTACTTTCATCATCAATCCATCTCCTTAGTCTTGTATCCTCACAATGGCCAGAAGAACCTATTTTACAAGGTCAACTTTAAGGAAGATGAATGAACCAGCAAGAAAAAGGGAGCGGTCTCGTGCTTCCCAATATCCATTGGATCTAACCAACATCAATGTGGTAGATCTGGATCCTATTCCTTTTCAGAATTGGGAAGAGCCAGCATGAAAAAGAGCGAATCGATCAGTCAAGCCCACCCCAACCTTCTCCAACGATATCGAGATGATTGATTTGGATGCGATTCCATGACTGCCCCTTATCCCAAATTCACTATCACCCATTCCTTCCATTTCATCTATACAACCACCAACTCCATTGGCTGCATTCATTCTTAAATCAATCCCCAAGGAGGTTATTGATCTCATACCAACTGACACTTGAGCGAAATTGTATCCGGCTCCAACACTTCGAGATCTGGCCACGAGTAGTACGCCAAACCCATCATCACCACAGCCCCCGGATGTCATTCCTGATTCTTTAAATCCGGAGAGTATAATCGCAGCGATGTGGAATTTCGCTTTTCCCAAGCCGAAGCCCCGTTCAGGGACCGATGTGGATGTTTGAGTGTAGAAATCAAAAAGTTTTTAGGATGTTCTACAACATTTAGGATTTTTTAGGAAATTTAGGATTAAATTTTTAGTTGCTTATTTTATGTTCTTAGGTAGCTTTAGGATTTCATATTTTCTGGATTGAATAAGTGTAATTTCCCTTATTTTTCTTCAATCAATTTTCTTTCAGTTTCACTTATGTGTCTCACTTCCTTTGCTTGTTTGGTCTTTGAGTATTTTCACTGCAGGTTTGGGGGTGCCCTCGTTAATTTTGGTCCAATGAGGACATTGCACAGACTCGGTTTGGGGGTGTAGTCTCTTATAATATAAATAAAAAAAAAATAAAAAAATTTCGTTCTTGGTCGATCAATCGACCCTTCTTGGTCGATCAATCGACCCTTCTTGGTCGATCAATCGACTAAGCAAAGTGATGTTTTGTGTGGAATTTAAAATTTGATAAAGTATGCAATCTAAAATGAATATTAAATGTAATTTCGTTTCATTGTTCTTAGGAGAGAAGAGCTAAGGTGAAATTGACACATAAATCTTAAACCCGCTCTTAAGTAGTTTTGGTGTTTGACTCAGTTCAAAGAGTTTAAATCATGAAAATTTATCTAAATTGTGAACTGTAAGGATCTTAGTAGAGATTAAAATCCGGTGAGCTTTAGAGCCAATTTCTCGTCTTTAATGAGTGCTTACATAAACTTGGAGTTGTCTTTGAATACGAATTATCTCTGCATAATCTCATATATTTTGTTTTGACTTGTAACTTTGCATGACATTAATTTTATATCATTGTCTTAGAACGTATTATGTGTTTGTTCAAGACAAGAAGAGCAGAGTTACTATCTTTTGAGGACGTGATTGGAGGCCATCTTTGGCTCGATTGTGCCTAAAATGCCCCACCTCATATAAATTTGTCGTATTAAGTACCCCTTTAAGCCCATTTGAAAATTTTACCTTTAAAATTTCTTTGATAGGCCACATTAACCTCTAATCCTTCACCTTTCTAAAAGTTCAACTTTACCATGCATATTTATGAGAAATTAGGGATGAGAAGGAACGAAAAGAGAGTAAGTGGAGAGATACAAAGTAGTGGTGTTCACTAAGAAGTTATACCGAAGTAAAAATAAAGGGAGAAAAAGAAAAAGAAATATTAAAAAAAAAAAAAAAAAAATACAAAATATGAGGTGCAAAAAGTCAAAATAAGTGAATTGAGGGAGAAAAGAAAAGAAAGTTGAGAAAAATAGAGAAATAGTGAGAAAGAAGAAAAGAAAAAAAAGAGGAGAAATAGAAAAAATCAAGAGTTAGTTTTCTTTCCAATTTCTCAGAAATTTTGAATCCGAACTGTCATTTCTTTCTTACCCTTACCTGAGCCCCATTTCAACCCTATAAAAGACCTCCATGATCTGATCTTGAATTGAGCAAATATGTGATACCTATGGAACTTGATATGACATGCCTAAAATATACAAGTATCTGTTCTTATGAGATTTAGTTTTATTCATTGATTATGTTCCGTTTTTTTTTCTATCATGTGAGACCCTTTTTATTTGCCTTGTATTGATCTCTCACTTGTGAGCGAAAATGAACTCATCATCAGAGCGATTTTATTTTGAGAAGTACACCTATTGTGAGGTTTGAATCAGAGCTTAAATCTATGCAATTCACAAATAAGATAGATTCTCAGATAAAAATTATTTAATCTGATGACCACATTGAAACATCTAAAGATGGGCGAAAATTTTATCTGTAAATTGAAGTATTAGTTTAGCTTAACTAAGCATCAATGAAAATGACATGGCATGCGTATTACTTATGAAAGAAATGCATAATGAGATTAATTAACAAATTTCACATTAATCAATACCTTGAAGTTTGTGGGTAACTTCATTGAGAACCCTCAGAAGACAAAACTCCTCCACTAGGGATCACCTAGCGGTTTAAAGGCTTGTTGCATATGCTAAATGCAATCGTGCTCCCTACGAAAGTGGCATTCTTCAATTTTCTTAGGATGCTAGTTTACTTTTCAGTTTTGTTCATCCACTTCTTTGCTCAAGGACTAGCAAAGTGTAGGTTTGGGGGTATGATGTGCAGTGAAATATGATGATATTTCACCCCTAAAAATCTACATTTAGCCGTCCGATGAAAACTATCTAATATGATTTGTCAAGTTTTCTAAGTTTCAGGACAAAGTGGTCATTAAACTCATTAGGAATCATAAAATGGCGAAAAAGTGAAAAGGAAGTGACAAATAAAGAAAAGCAAGACCTTTTGACTAGGTCGATCGATCGACCCTTGTTAGTCGATTGATCGACATAACCCGGAAGATTTGGAACTTGAATAATACATTTAATTTGGTCGATCGATCGACTGCCTAAGTCGATCAATCGACTAAGTTTGAATTTAAGTTTGAAATTGAGTTTTACCGCGAGAATCTCGGTACTCTTTTCAAGGAATATAATCTAGGATTCAAGGAGGATAAGGCGGCTTCCGTTTTTGGCAATTTCTCTCGAATATTTTTCGGCTTTTTAAGTTTGTAAGGGCACTTGGTCCCAGCTTCTTCTTGAACGAGTTTTTATTATTCATTTTCGAAAGAGAAGATAAGTCTTAGTTTTCTGATTTTGATCCACTTTCAAGAAGGAGGTGTGCGTACTTTGGATTAAAAGCTTTTCGTGGATATTATTAAAGCCCTTTACGGTATTTTAATATTCATATTGGTTTACATTTCAATCATGTTATTTACTGTTACCATGTGTGGCTAGTTTCATTAAGGATGGGGATCTGATGAACCCCATCCGAGGTATTCATTTACGGTAATATAAATGTGTGGGTGAGATATTAGATTCTTTTAAGGGCCCAAAGATTATTGTTGTTATGAATGTGATATGACTGTGATCTGAAATCTAGGAGCTAATCATGCCCTATGATTTCAGATCTGCAATAATGATTTTATTATAATTTTTACCCATCTTGGGGTGAAGTTTTACTATTCTCCGAGGTGTGAGTGTTAATCATACACTCATAAGGTGTTAATCACACATCTACTTGATCTTGGATCGATAGTGTGACTTTATCCCATGGTGAGTTTCAATCACTATCTGAGGTGTGAGTGTTAATCACACACTCATGGGGTGTTAATCATATATCTCCTTGATCTTAGATCATGTTTTGGAATTTACCTAGAGATTGGTTCTTAGTATTATCCGAGGTGTGAGTATTAATCATACACTCATGAGGTGTTAATCACACATCTCCGTGATCTCAGATCTATACTTAAAAATTCATGTGTGTTCAGGGCTGGTGCTCCTTCATAGACATCTTATGAGGATCTTATATCTTCATCCACAGATTTATATTCTATAAATGATAAACCTACGATGGGAAGATTTAGTACCCCAATTCTTATCTTTCATAATCTGTTAAATTTCAATCAGTGGTTAGTATTTATCTCATCTTTCAAATTCTTACGTTTTCAATTTAGAGGACACTGTAATAGATCTGTGAAAATTCTTTTGGTTAATTATTATTTTTTATTTTAAATTTTCTAACCAATCCTCGTGGGAATGATCTCGTACTCTGCACCCACTGACTACATCACAATTCGTGCGATTGCGAGTAAAACATCACAATTAAAAATCACAACAGTTTCTCTACGGAGGCACAACGTGTCGCGAGGACCACATTCTCTCTCAAAATGACTCACTCTTTGGGTGAGCTTCAAATTCTCCATAAACCGTCGATCCTCCTCAACAACAACTCATTGGAGGAAGTCGGTGCAGCTGGGTTCCCTTTCGCAATTGGGCACTCCTTCGTGGCTCCCCTAGTTCTCAGCCGCTCAACATCTACATGGACGGGGCCCTCTTCCCAGGACGATTCTTCGTCCAACGTTGATTGGACGTCAAATTCTTCCTAGTCAATATTTTCGACCAGAATGTAATTTCTCCTTCGGTCGCAACTCTTCTTCAGCTTTCTTGACCGGTTCATAAATCTCTTTCCTCTTCCCCCCAACGACCTTTCAACCCGTAGATATTCTTTTAAGACGGGTATCTCTAACTTAAAGCCAACAGGCACGAGAGGAGCCCAAACCTTTTGAAAGAAAATGAAACACGATAAATAACAGACTAAATTGATAATATATTCCAAATGTAAGGTATCGACTATTTAATAAGTCGTTATTGATTCTGTAATAAATCATATCAATTCTTTAATGAATCGGTATCGATTCTAGAGGAAATCATTATCAACTCGTTAAGCAATCGGTACATTTATTCAATCGGCATCGAATCTCTCTACTCCTTAACTTTATAAATTTGAATTATTTAATAGACATCATACCTTGTTGTTCAACATCTATCCGTGAGTCTAACCTTTTATCATTAATTGCGCCTTGTCCGACCATTTCACCATTAGTGGGAAAGGGTCCTTAAGGCCTGTCTGGAAAGGCGAGATATCTGGCAGCATCATATAAGCTCACCATTGAAGTACACATATGCATCCATATGTGTTGTATGTCTTAAGGGTTTTATCCATCTCGACAGTCTTTCTATTCGTCGCGCCCTTTATTATATACTCTATCAAGTCATAGTACACGTGGAGACCCCACGGAGTTCGATTGAAGTTCTCGATGTCATCGATGTGGTCGATGTGGTCTTCCGCCAGTTGATAGTGGGAGTCGAAAAAAAGAAATATACACAACACATATAGAAGAGACAACTTTACAAAGTCGTCATCACTTTCCACTCTCCAAATTACATTATCTATATGAGACCGGAGAATTTTCTAATTAGGTGTTCCACGAAAAAATTTGTTTCGAATGGTTTGTTCTTCCGATGGTTTAACGGACGGGATATACTTTTTGGGGCCAACTACGGCAAGGCCCAGTATTAATGCAATGTCCAACCTTCGAAGATAGACATCAATCTTCTCAATTCGGAAGTAATTTTTTTTAACCTAAAAAGTCAACATCGCATCGACCACATCTCCAAGAAATCTCACACCCTTAAGCATTTGAAATATTTCACCGAAAACTGCAGCAACTCCTTTTGAGTTGGGTTAACAGTATCGTAGAGATTCCAAATGGCACTAGGAGAATATTTGGCAACTGGTCAATGTACGACCATCTTGACAGCTTGTTGAAATAAATTGTAATAAAAAAGAAATGACTAAGTCTCATACTAATACGGATTGTTTAAATGTTAAATGAACTGTAATATATAAAATCGATATCGATTATATATATAATCGATATCGATTGTATTTATAGTCGATAGCGATTATAAATACAATCGATATCGACCGTATATGTAATCGATAACAACTATAAATATAATCGATATCGACTCTATATGTAATCGATATCGACTCTATATACGATCGATATCGATTGTATATGGAGTAATCTTAAAAAATTATGACAAAATGTACACCGACGAAAGAAGAAGAAAAAACTCTAAAGCAATAGAAAATAATTTTATTTCTAACTTAAAGATTTTGTAGCTTGAAGATTGAAGAACGGAACACTAGCGACTACGAATCGACACCGCCTCTCCACCGACTTCGAACGAAAAAAGTAAAAAGTAAAAAATGTAAACAGTAAAGAGTTAAATAAAGGACGACTATTTATTACATTAGGAGTAATTTCGACATTTCCTAAAGGCAGGTGACGGCTCAATGCGCAGCGGATCGGTTTGGGTGAAGGTGAAACTATAAGGTCTTTGACGTAAAAGGTGTATCTGACAGGATCGATCAGGTAAATTTCCCATAAATATTTCTTCAAGACTTAAAGCATACTACTCACACAAACAATCATAGCAACAACTACTCATTTCTTATCATCACCAAATTACCTCAAATTTAATCATATTTCCATCAAACTTGATTGGAAACCCTCCAAGGGAGCTTTAATGGTGCAAAACCAATTCAACGTGCCCCTTGTTACTACAATTTCCAAAGGCATAGTAATTAAGATGAAGATGAATGTGTTTTCATGTAGAGCTACCATGTTTTTTATTTTGTTTTTTTGTGATAACCTGGGTAATCGGGCCTCTTAGAGGGGGTGCGTATGTGCCCTTGGTGCGTATGTGTACCCCAAATTCAGCATATGCCGGGTCAACACATGATATAAATCCCTATGGTGGCCTCAAGAGGGGGAGGAAATTCGAACTCAGATCTCCTGCTTTTGGAAGCAGGTACCTAATCAGCTCACCTACCCCTTCAAGGTTATGGAGAGCTACCACATACACACTATACAAGGTAAAAATATATATGAGGTTCTTTCTCTTGATTCAGAGAATGTGGGTGGTAATGAGATAAAAGCAAGCTTGTAGAAGCATGGCTCTTCAATACCACATTACCACCCTGATCTGTGTCCTCCATCTAGAAAGGAGGAATTTACGCAGATGCTCGTCGAACTCCACAACGCTTAGGAGACGCTCTCCGGATCGGATTTCTCGGAGAAAATACGATCACAAGCTGGGTTTGAGAAAATTTGATGAGAATTAGGTTGTCCGGCCGAAATTCTAGTTTTTGGAGACTCGGGAGATTGCGTCCCTGGCTGTTTAGGGGGAGATGACATTGCCGAAGCTCTCTTAGCAGCTGGGTGGTTTTCCTTATTGTTGTATGTGATTTGGCTTTGTTCTTTAATGGTAGGGTGAGGTCACTTATCCCTCAGTTTTAATTTTCGAAAAAAAATAAAAAAAAAAGAGAGTCTTGGCAGAACCAGCTTAGTGAATTGAGGTGGAAGTCGGATTTCCGGGCTCGGCGGCAGAGGGAGGGGTTATGGGTGCAGTAAAATGAAAGCTCAACGTCTATGAGGCATGGAAGTGTTCTTGAATCAAAATCTTTGGGCAATTTAGAAAAACAACCTTAAGAAATAAAGTTTTAGCAAAAAATTTAAAAACTTAAACATTTTAAAAAAGCAATGCTTTCAAAATTTTTTGAAGTTCTGCGATCCGTGACAACATTGTTCTTTTAATGAGGATTTGAGATCTCACGGATCTCAACTTTAAAAAATCATGAAAGCATTGTTTTTTAAAACATTTAAGTTCTGGACTTTTTCGCTAAAAAGTTTGTTTTTCTAATTTTCTCTTCTTTTAATAACCCCATTTTTTTTTGTATTTGGTTTTTTTTTTTTTTTTTTTTTTTAATTATTCCCCAAATTCCTTTTGATCATGTTGGTTATTCTTTTACATTTGATTTAAGTTGGTAAGCGAGATCTTTGCATTTAAAACATATGTTATTGATGTGCTTCCTTAAAAAAATTTCTCAATAAATGAGTTTTTCAATAGAAATATTTTTAACTATTTGTTATTAGTTATGAGACTAATTTATGGGCATTAATCTTAATTTTAATTCCAATTATCGTCATTTCTTTTATTTCTTTTTATTTTTTCCCCGTTGTCGTGGTTAACTGCTATAAGCAAATAAATAGCTCTCAAGCCTATTGTAGGCTCACGCTGTGTTTGAGTTAGCTCTTATAAGAGCAGAAGCAATTTTTTGTCTGTTCTTTGTCAGAGTAGATAAAATCTGCTCTGAGATAGAGCAGGCATAGAGCAATTTTATCACTTAAAATAACTCTCTGTCAGAGCAAATGAGGCAAAGAGCTATGTTATCAAATATGAAAGTAGCTCTTTGCCAGAGCCAAAAAGTGAAAGAGCTACTCTTTGCCCCAAAAGAGCTAACCCAAACGCAGCCTCATGCATTTCTGCTGAAAATTTGTAACTCTTTTCACGAATCCCAATGCGTAGAGTTTGTTGAATTAGATGGTGAGATCAAAAGAGTCGCAGTGTAATAGGTTTAGACTTAAGATGGTCGAATAGGATAAAGTTATTTTTAAAAAAATTTGAGGAACTCAAACAGCAAACCAAAAATGGACTGCTTATGTGGCACAATGCAACTGACTGGCCCCACCTGCATTGCTGGGACCCACTGTACTTATATCGGGCCATATAAGCGGTCCGTTGAATGGTCTGTGATTTGCATACTTTAAAGCCCAAGTCTTTTACCATTGCACCAACCAATGGGCCCTCAATAGGATAAATTTAGTTAAAGTGCTAAAAAATGTTGTAATGTTATTAGTTGGGTTACTCGAACTGTGGGATACGTTCTATCATTTAATTTTTCTCTTTTCTTGTTTTATTTTCCTTTAATATATATTTTTGTTAACTTATTAGTTTCATTTTCAAATTATAAACAATAGAAGTGAATATGCAGCTATTCGTAATCTAGGAGCGATCATGGCTGCAAATTTCAATTTGGGCAATATTTTGGGAAATTTTCAAAAAAATTTGGGAAAATTTCACGGAGTACAAAAAATATTATATTTAATATTTATAAAATTATATTTATTATGTAAAAACGACTAAAATTTAAAAAAAAAATCATTAAATTTGACCAAATTTCGTTAATTTCGCCAAAAGTAACAAAATTTGGCGATGCCAAAGAAATCATCGAAATTTCACTAAAAACTACGTTCAACTTCTGTTTCAGTAAATTTCAACAAAATTTTGAAAAATATCAGAGAAATCTCTCACTATCGAAAAAAAATGAGTATTATTTAATTAATTTATTTTTTTAAATGTGGCTAAAAAAAAATTTTGGATTAATATGAAGGAGGTTCCCATTTTAAGAACTCACCTTGGGCCCCCCAAAATCTCAGGGCCTGCCCTATGCTCAATCTAGATGGTACAATAGCTTTAAGGGTAGCTTATTAACACCCATTGAATCTTGAAGGGCACCTATGCTAAAACCTGTTGACTGCTTTGAGTCAAACAATCGAGATCATTTTTTGGCTCAATCATCCACGCAAGGGAACTTAATATCAAGAGCGTACCATCATATAATCAATTTTTTATTCCCCCTGAAACAGATCCCAACAAAGTAGCCCTAAAATTATATGGCACACATCATTCTCAAATGTGATTTTAGGGACATTTTTTTTTATCTCTTCTACATGGAATAAAAACGGACTGTCTTATGGCACACCATCATCTCAAGATCCTTTGTGTGAAAAATTAGGGCAAAACACGATCTCCATCGTCTGATTCAAACCAATCAAAGATTTTTTATTGTAGGTACCCTCAAAGATTATGTCGGTGTTAATAAAGCTACTTTACTTTTTAAAATGTAGATTTGTACTAAAGATCAGGTAACTTAGCTAGTCCTACATTAAGTTGTTGTCATGTGACACCCAATCACATGATTGGATATCACGGAAAAGAACGGCTTGATGATTATAACTATTGTGAAAAATAATAATAAATTATATAAATCTTTATAGTCGATCTTATAAAAAGCTATTGGGTGGTAGCTAAGTTGATATCCTCCCTCCTTGTGATGCTTGAAGACGTGGGTTCTAAACTAGATGTTTGCTTCCTCCCTAATGTTAATAAGGTGAGTGATATTGTAGATTTATGCTTTGTTGTCACGACCCAGAATCCTTACCCGATCTCGAGGGCCTAGAATTCCGTGTTATGACTCCGCACGCTTGTTAAGGCGATAAGCGGACATACACATAATTCTTAAATCGATTTAGCATAAGGATCAAGGCATTTAATAGTATCATTTAAAAATAAATGGCTCAAGAAATCAACAACGGAAAACGTAGATGACATTAATTAAGTGATAAATCATAACCATGGATCTATAATCGAAAGCAAACAGAGGTTTTACGTAGGATAAAACAGCCCCAACGCAAACTCAAAAGTGGCACTGAAAAATAAAAGTAATTAATAACAAGTCTCCCCTGAAAATAATAAAACTATAACTAAAGAATCTCTCAATGCTCAAAGTAGTCCGCCGGATCTATTCCCTTGTCCAAATGGTAGCCGACGTCCTCACTCTCATGAGCCGCATCAGGAACAACAACATCCCCATCCTCAGTGATGGAAAAATCAGAGTTCTCACCTGCAACTATTAGTTTTGGAGGGGGGGTGAGTTTACTCAGTCACGTAAACTCAGCAAGTTGCATAATCGATCCACCATAAAATACCCAGGTGATCGTGTGTGCAATCGCTTGAGTTGTGGTATATTTTGAAATAAATCGAACAGCTAAAAATAATTACAAAAATATCTAAGATCTCATATCTATCATATCGAACTGAAAAATATAGCATAAAAGAAAAGACATAACATAAAATAAAAAGACCTGACATAAAATGAAATGAAAATGATGCATCAAGTACTGATCTCTTTTTGTGTCTGCTTTGTCGCCTTATCCTATGTGGCATATTTTAAAACTTAATATTGCTCCATACGCCTACACTACGTACTTCGCATCTTACTTAATTTACGTATACATCCTGTGCTAGGGCCGCTGCTCGAGCCTATCACGCGAGGTCCACGTGTAAATAACCATCTAACCTCCATATCATATCGTATACCACCATCCAGCCTGATGAGGTTGCATGCATTTAAATCAGTGTCCCCTTACATTCGGGACACTGTCGTTTCATATTGTCCTTAAGACCCGTCTTGGCTGCAGACGTTAGATCTTGCGATGGCACGCAAGACACGGCACGTGTAGAAACTTAGTTCGAATTTTGTTGGCCTTCACAACGTAACTTATCCGTATTCGTATCTTACCTTATCTTACATATAATTCCTTATCGTTTGCTCAAAACTTAATTTAAAGTGAGCCACGGTGCGATAAGATTCACAAAATCACGCTTTCCAAGGGACGGGTTCCGTAGTAACCTGGATGTACTTCATGTGGCAGCCCATACTCCCATAGAGGTGTTGCATCCGTACATGGATGCCTACATTCCAAGTTCCACGTGACCGTGACGGGAACCCCACCATGACGAAGGCTTAAAAGTCGTGTGACATAATTTATTTCTTTTTAATTGTGCGTATGCCCTATCATAATTTTTCTATGTGGTGCATACCATATGATGAAAGGACTAACTTGGCCAAAAGAAACTATTTCATACACCTTACATACTTGTGAATATAAAATAATAATTAACATTTGAACAGAACAGATATTTTATACAAAAATTTTGGAGAAACCTTCTATGGGCCGTCAGATTACTGATCGGGCCTTCTGTTTTTAAAGTTTCCTAATATTTGTGCATCGATAACCTTTTACTAATTTGACCTAAGAGTGGGTCAATGTGGCAGTCAAATGATCCACTTAGCCTAGTTATACAAGGGTTAATATCCCTCACTAAATTTTCCAATTTGTGAGTCTCAAAGCGCGTCCTAGAAATTTTAGTGACACTTTCTGATCCATTAGATTACATTGAGTTACTATTGAGATCGTTTTGAAGTTGGTCCTATGGGCCAGTTGGGCCTTGATTCTCAAAAATTAAGGGTCAAAGGGAACTCATGGCATTATTTCATGTGGCACCTAAGGCTAAAATAAAAGGACATGAACATAGAGTCATCTATCATCTAATCTGAACCATTAGATGGTTAGACAATAAAATTTTATCTAAGGTTGGCTCTTTTGTCCCGATCCTGATTCGAACTCTAGCGTACTAGATCTTCCAGTCAATGTTGTACAAGATCTAGCAGTCAAGTGCACACTTAGTGTACCTACCATGTGGCGATCAGATTGAACAGATCTGAACCATAAGATATTTAAGAAAGATGATTCTAAGGTATTAGGTCTTTGGGCCCAATTTATTTTGGTCTCTAAGGTCTCAAATCTAAGGGTCAAAACCTTCATGTTCACTGATATCTAAATAGCCTTTTAATTTTCTTGATTTGTGGGCTAAATTCTCGAGTTCTGAACCGTCAGATGTCTCGAGGATTTCAATTAGTGGAGATTGTCCATCTTTGCTCTATTTCTTGGGTTGGGCCCACAAGGTCCAACCTTGAATCTATTTCGTTTGAAATCAATGGTGCTAAAGGGATGGTTGCACCAAAATATTGACGCACCAAACTATTGGTTTCCTATATATACTTAAATGCTCCTCACTACATTGGTCGGTACCGGTGAGTTATCACCAGCAATGACGGCGCTTGGTTGGGCCGATCCTCAGTAATTCATTTTATCCCAGCCCGACTCTTTGATTTTGACAATCATTAGTTTTTTCTAATCAATCAAGTGAATATAGAAGATAAATCAACTGTCCCGATTTTTATAAAGGCTTCCATGCGAGGTGGGCCAATCATAAAAAGAAAACTTGCCTGAAACTGTACCTAATCTAAACATGCTCAGATCTGGCTTGGGCTTTAGTTTAATCCATTGTATTCCCAGTCTTGGTCAAATTGGGCCCGACTTCCCGAGTGCTACTAATTGCACATGGACTGTAACCCGCCCAAGAAATAAAATACAAAAGAACTGTAGGTCCTATAAATCCAGTCCCAGATATATGTATGTATATATATATATATATATATATATATATATATATATATATATATATATATATATATATATAGAGCGACGGATGGCTTAGTAATTTTGCTTCCTATTTTAGGAAAGAAGATATTGGTGGCGCTTAATCGCTTTGGGAGTATCGAACTCATCGATCACTGGTTTCTCCACTATTGTGCTCAGCAGCCATAAGTAACTCGCACTCCACAAGGTGACCGTCTAATACAATAAAATAATAGGTGTCTAATACAATGCAATAATAGGTGAGACCGATTCCTTATGTAGCACCATAAATCATAATGGAATCTCTGAATGAATCTAACGTCATCGTGACAGTGGATCTAATACCATCAAAACACTAGATCTGATAGTTTCAGTATATACGTTTATGCACTCCTAGATTAAGTGAGTGTACTGATGGTTGCGCATCTTAACCCATAGAAATACTATCTTTAAGTTGATTTGAATAAGGTGCATGTATTAAGGTTTCACAAAAGATCTTAGCCCAAAAATAAGGTAAGAAAGAAAAGACAAGGGAAGAGTATTCTCGTCAATTTATGGAGACTTGTTGTCAAGCTTTTGTTGGCAAACTTCCATTTATATATTTAGTAAATATATCATATTAGATACATACAACTTAACTATTATAACAAACAAACATAAAGCAAATAAATAAATAAAATAAACCTACCAGTCCAAGGTTTAGCCATGCGCTAAAATAGACAAAAATGTTCTGTATAGATTTGAGAGTAATTTATTTTGGCACATCACATTTTCTAAATGTAAAATCCCTCAATTTTAGATTGAAGGGTGTTAGATCCTTATACCTCGACATATCTAGATAAGATTGTTCTTAAGATCTTAGATTGATTTTGGGTTTAAAAATAAATAAATAAATAAAAATGCATATATAAACATAAATACTGAATAATTTAAGATGGATTTAGGGGCACCCACCTGTTGGAGCGTGTACGGGTTGATTCTGATCGATTCGGCGACACGATAGCTTACGCGTCGATTTAGCGATGCGACAGCCTGTCGCTTTAGCGATGCGTTTTCGATGGTGGGTCGGCGGGTGCTAGGCTGGTTGGATGCGAGAGAAAGAAAGAGATTATCACAACATTAATGGTGCCGAGATATTGGTAGAGAAGGAACGAGTGGCGGAGATAGATGGAAGAGGAAGAAGCTAGGGATATGAGAGTTTATAGAGAGAAGATGAAGACTTAATTTTAGCATGATTTGCCAAAAAGGCAAGAGTTCAAAGACCCAAATTCCCTTCTAAAATTAGAGAATCATGGGGCATAAAAGGGTGCTAGGCTGGTTGGATGCGAGAGAAAGAAAGAGATTATCACAACATTAATGGTGCCGAGATATTGGTAGAGAAGGAATGAGTGGCGGAGATAGATGGAAGAGGAAGAAGCTAGGGATATGAGAGTTTATAGAGAGAAGATGAAGACTTAATTTTAGCATGATTTACCAAAAAGGCAAGAGTTCAAAGACCCAAATTCCCTTCTAAAATTAGAGAATCATGGGGCATAAAAGGCTAGTTTTTATTATTCCTAAAATATAATATATTGCTAGCTAGTAACCGGGTCCAACTAAAATTATAAGGTTTCTACACTAATGGTTGTGTGTGTGGGTTGGGTTAGAGTGTGGAGCACTCACACGGGGCTTGGTGATTCATGACATCTAAAGTCATTGAATGTCCATCCTATGATCCGGGTCATAACATTTGTTGTGTGAGATTTATTCTCTAAATGCTCTCCTCAAGTGTCATCTATCTGTGATATATAAGGCACATTCAAGTTATCTATGTTGTATGACATTATCTAATAAAATAATCTTATAGAAAATGAATGGACAAGCCAAATGTGTTACCACATGGATTTATGACTTATTTCAATTTTTTATATTTATAAAAGTATTATGATCATCGAGCCGTTCCTTTTTGTGTTACCCGATCATGTGATTGGATGGTGCCACATGTCAACAAACTAACGCGGGACTAGGTAAGTTACATAGTACTTGGCACCAAGCTACCTTTACTACTTTTTTTTTTATTGTTTAAGATCGGTTATAATATCCTTGCCACTAAGATAAATTGCAATAGAAAAACATTTGAGCCACATGATCTGAAAATTTGATGGTAGGAATGGTGTCATCATTTTAAAGAAAATTTTGTCAAGCTAGATAGCCTTTTGGCCCAGAGTACTGAGCCAAACTGAATTATAATTAGAGGGAATGAGTCTTCTGATAGAGAGTATCATAAGATTATCAAAATCTATGAATAACCTTGTAGCCATTCCATGAGCTCAGCACTCATTTTGGTAAGAGATTTACCTGAGCACTGCCAAGAGTGGTCGGGTCAGCTACCTAACTCAAACTCCAACAGTGTGCAGTGGTTAGTAATATGATGTGCTCCAAGAAGTGATGAACCTCAGATTCTGAAAAACTGGTGTTTGCGTCAAACACTGCAATTTTATTTCCAGACGAAAACATGCCCACATTAAATATAAATATTACATTAATTATTGAACATTTTTATGACAGAAATGGCCAAACCATTTCGGATAATGACCCAAAAAAGTTCATAACGGAAAAACCGCCAACTACCAAACGATCCACTTAACAGAATAGGATCCCCTCTATGAATCTCTTTTTGCCGCCCCATTCAGAACCCTCGGCCACAGAAGCCACCAACCAGAAAACCCACTTCATCTTCTCACTCATGCTCCTCACATTACTTCTTGAATTCTTTCTGTCGTCTCATTTTTAAGAAGAATAATAATTTTTTCCGGTTTCCTCAAACGGGTTCTTTAATCTCCAGTGTGCAACTATGAACGGCTTCTCCGACAGTTAGGAATATGTGGTCTAGGCCTATAAATTCAGTAAATTTTGATGCCTGGAATTTGTCGATCACAGCTCGCCCCGGATTGGCCAAAAGAAGCTATGGAAAAACAGCAAAGGAGTAGTTATATAAGGCGTAAGCAATTTCATTAGCTATAAATGGATAAGCACGTGTGACCGAACCCCTCTGAAATTTATAGGGCTTTTTGGAAAATATGAATCATTTGTAAAAAGTTTTAGAGTATTATTATGCTTTAGAAGGTTTTAGATAAAAAGGATTCTCGTGATTTTTTGAGCTCCTAATAAGACATTCGGTCAATATAAGAGAAACATTTATAGTTAAAATTACCAAATCACCCTTCTTCCGAAATAAATACATGATATCATTTGTATTTTATAGCATTTTTAGAAGGGTGCTTTCATAAACTATAAATGTTTCTCAGACCTCGGCCTAAATGACTTTTTGGAGACCTTTTTCATAATTTCAAATCACTTTTTCCCTCACGCATTGACCCAACGACTTTTGAGGGACCTTGAAAATTGTGACAATCCTTTTATTTTTTAATCCTTTTGAAGTAGTATTATACGTTAAAGCTATCTTTAAGTAGTCTCATCTTTCTAATTCTCTCAAATTTTTTATAATGCATCATAGCCAAAACATCAAATTAGTGGACCTTTTGTGAATTGTTTGGAACATCCGACCCACATAAATTTATGGGCACTCGTGCCAGTTGTTTACTAATTTATGTATAGTAATTTTATTTTTTTATTGGACGGGATCGATGAGTTGCTCACCTGAATTTCTCTCTTTTGGAGACTTCTGTACAGATCTTCCAAGGCATGGATGCCACTAGTGTCAATGTCAGTAACAGCTGAAACAAAATCAACATTTGGTAACTTGAATTCAATATGTTCACCAAAAAAAAACAGATCAAAAAAAAAATTGGAACATTAACCAGGGTTGCGGTAGCTTACGTGACATTTCTATAATCAGGAACTGGATGCCCGGTTGGTCTTTTGCTTTCAGGTGCTCGTCTTCATCACTCAACCATCTTAAGATTCTGAAAGAATTCATGTTTGATTTCTATTAGCAAGTTCTATAGTTGTCGTAGTTGCCAGGGAAACTATACTAGACCTATTAACACAAAACAAATAAAACATAAACATAACTGACCGATAAATCATAAGAAAATCTAAAATTTCTTCAGTATTTTAAGAACTCGCCAATTCGACCTGGGTTGAACTGAATGCCAATTTTAAAGAAATTGGCGGGTAAATTTTTTTTTCATAGCTGTCGTAGTTGCCAGGGAAACTATACTAGACCTATTAACAAATCATACATAAACGAAACTGCCCCACAAATGATGAGAAAATCTAAAGTTTTCTTCAATGTTTAAGAACTTGCTGGTTCGACCTGGAATTGGGTTGAGCTGAATGCCAATTTCTAAGAAATTGGTGGGTAAATGTTTTTTTTAGAAGAACATGTACTTAGTATTTGGACACAATTTTTTCGCAGCTGTGAATTTTCTGATCTTTTCATTATATTATTCTACTGACTAATTTGATTCAGCCAAAGATATCAGATTCTGTCACATAAACTCGCGCAGGCTTCAAGGTGAGTTTCAAATTGAGTTTGAGTTTATCGTTGGATGCATGGTTTTAAATATTGGCATATCTGATATGATACACACCCCCAATTCGATATGGGGTCCAATATTGGATCAAACAGGTCAAATATCAGCCCATGTCGGGTCATATCGGCCGATATGCATCCGATGTTAACCGGACAAATCACCAAAAATGCCCTTTGGGAAATTTTTTTTATTATCTTACATAAATAAAGGAACTCTAATATCCACCAGTTTGGTCGATACGTATCCAATATATGCATTACGTATCAGCTTCGGACCTGGCCGATATGCCGATATATATCAGTCTTTAAGTCCCTGGTTGGATGTAGAATGACGACATCTCTGAAAAAGGATTTTAACCTCTCAAACAAAGCATTGGTTTGAATAAAAGTGTCAAATGGAGTATTAGCAAGCTAAGAGAAACATGTTTAACCATCAGATTGTTTTGATTTTGGAATTGAAAAGAGAGATATTAAAATCTAGAGACAGAATCAAATTTATCAAGAGACTATATAGACTTTCAATACCTCTCCCTAACATAGTTAGAGTTTGAGAAGTAGATAGCGGAATCGACTCTAACAATAAGAACACCAGGAACTCTGCTTGCTTCCGGATATTGTTCAATGTTCCTGTATATAGTTGTTCTAGGGAGGTTCCCGAGTAGAGCCGTACGTGGTCTTGTGACTTGAAGAAGAATTTTGGCAAATGATATCGAGACCTGTTACAAGGAGGACAACGGTTTTTAGTACCAGATACCCATCTCATCTAATAAGATGGTCATTTTCAATATATATATATATATATATATATATATATATATATATATATATATATATATATATATATATCAGAGTCAGATTAGTAAGGAACTCTATAATTGTAAGTGTTCCTTTCTACTCTTATGCTATATTTTTATTTTTTGTCCTTAATGAGTTAAAAGAAAAAGAACATATTTGAATGCCAGCAGTTGCCAGTCACTTGACCAATTCTCAAATCTCGCAGAATCAAGTAGGAACTAGGCCGAGTTGACTCAGTCTAGGAGGGCTCCAATTGCCTAGTCAAATGCCAATTTTATTGAAAATTCCGCCCTATAAATTATAGATTCTAATGTTTCTCATAAAAATGGTGAATTTCTCATTAATTTTCTAGAGCGAAGCCTATAAATCACACTACAAAAATAAGGGGTTTCAGCGGCACTTGCTATTAAGGCATTTTTTGGTTGCGGCAAGACTAACAGCGGCAGTTTTTGGTAGAAACAACACTAATAGCAGCAGTTTTTTGTTAAAAAAACTGCCGCTAATAGTCTTATTATTTGTAGTGTCAGAAGACCAATTTCCTAGTCAAGTCCGAGTTTTTGAACCGGGCTAGAGATGAACATAAAAGCTTGAAAGCATAATCTGCTCCTTACCGCAATTAAGAGCCCAATCTCAACAGATACAAAAACTACACCAAAGAAAGCTCCCATGCAGGCAACGAAGTCCAATTTATCAATCTTCCAGATAAGAGCGGCTGCCTCGTAGTCAATAAGGCCAAGCACAGCAGAAATAATGATGGCTGCAAGGATGGCATTCGGGGTATATTTAAAGAGGGGTGTGATCACTTCCAGGGTGAGAAATACTACTAACGACATCACAATGTTAGAAACGGCTGTGTGGCAACCAGCCATGTAATTTACGGCCGAGCGAGAGAAGGAACCTGCACAAGAGAAGCACATAAGTCCGAGAACAGAAAATTGAAACGGTAACTCGTAAAATTACATGTTATTGTGACTCCTAGATCCTGGTAACTCACATATCCAAAGTTTAAGGCCCTCTTTGGAGGGTAGCGAATCCGCTCTTTCCACAAAATCATTTTTCACAAAACATTTAATAGAAAAGAGAGAAAAAAAAAAAAAAAAAAAAGACAAAAAAAAAAGTAAGTATTTCCTGCTTTTGCACAAGTGATGTTTTAGCATACAAACTCAACACTGCGATCACCATCAAATTTTGTGTGCTGTCCAACAACGCACACCTATAAAACGTGGATTTCAGCTAGGGGCAAAGCCACCATATAAGTTTGGAATTTTATAGCATAGGCTTCCTATACAGTGTCCTATGTGCAACCTATTATATTAGGGTGAAGTGAGCAGCATATGAAGCCCCCACATTAGTATTTAAGGCAATTTTTTTGTTTTTTTTCAATTCTCCTTCAACACCAACAAAAATCTATATTTTTTCATTTTTCTTCTATTTTAACCTTTTAATTGATAAAAGAAGTGTGGTAAAACAATTATTAACATCAATCAACCATCGCTAGCCCCCATCAGAAGAAATGATGGCTACGGCCCTGATTGCAGCATTTGATAAAAAGCGAAATATACGATTTATGTGCCATCCAAATGGGGCCTAAATTAATATGACAATAGGTTACTACCATGGCTGGAATTGGGTTATTTTTACCTGTTGCCACATAGCAAGAGGTCATAGAACCAGCAATATTCATAACTCCTAATGCCACCATTTCTTTGTTTCCATCTAATTGATAGTCTTTCATGGCTGCAAAGGTTCTTCCAATAGCTATAGCTTCCTGATAAAATCCAAGGTCTTTTGGCGTTAGGGTACAAAAAACAAGTTTCTACTTTAAAAACCAAAAAAATTAGAATTAGAAATTGGCTTACTGTTAAGGCTACGAGACCCGCTACAACCCCAATTTTGAACCCTGTTACAGAATATTCGCCACTGAAAAAAATTTGATTGACAGATGGTGGATTTATACCCTTCTTTATATGTTTCACCTTCGATACATCAGCAGTATTATTAGTTCAGTAAGGTTATATTTGATTATTCATATTGTAAGAAATGAATCTATTTAGTTTTTCGGAACATGGGTTCTACTCAGAAGTTTGAAACTTACAATTTGAACACCGTCCTTATCCGCCCTGGTAATATATACGAAAAAGGTGGCGAGAATAACAGAGATCAAAGGTGCAATTGAAGGTACCCAAAAGAGACTCCTCTTCTTCTTTCCCTGTTCTCCTCAAATCATTTAGAAGTAAGGGAACCGTTTAATGCTACAAAATTTAAGTAGCAGATCAAGTGCGGGCTGGTTCTTACAATGTACTTAGAAAATAGAAGGAAAGCCAAGAACGAAACTCCTATGAGTATAGTCTGCCAATTCCACTGCAAACAAGTAATGTTTAAGGATCAATCAATGCCAGTGAAAGTAATAATTTTTATTTTATATATATATATACACACACTGTTATAAAGGGAGAAGGACGGAATTGAGACGAGGGACAAAAATATTAGAATTTCATCTTCTCTTTGAATATGCGTCAGTTTTTTTTTTAAAAGGTATCTTTATTTATAACCCAAGCTTCTTCCTTCCCAACTAGGGTTTCATATACTTAAACCGTTGACTGCTTTGAATCTGACAATGGAGATCGTTTTTCGTCCAATCTCCGACAAAGATCATGGGACTACCATCTGATGGTCAGGTTTTGATTCCATGTGCCAAACCTCCCAAAAATGAACATGATCATAGACGTACACCAAACGTGGTTCACAGATCACTTTTTCAGGATGTGCGCCACATAGAATTCAAATCTGCCAGTCTTATAGTAGGACCATGATCTCAAGAACTATTGTGTCAAAGATTGGGACGAAAAACGATCTCTATCGTATGATTAAAGCAGTCAATGGTTTAAGTGTGTGAAACCTGAGTTAAGAAGGAAGCATGTTGGGTTAAAAATAAGAATTTTTATATGATGACCACCCTCATGAGCGGGGAAGGTGGACTGCACGTCCACTTGACCTTGTGACCTGCACTGACTTCCATGCACCGTAAAGTCCACAAACGTCTTAACATCAAGTGGATGTGCAGTCCACTTTCCCGCCTGTAATGGGTGGTCCACCCATGATAGACAAAGTCTAAAAATAAAGGTACCCAAAAAGTCTCCCTTATAAATCTCCGCGCTTCTCTTTCACACCTCTCTCTGCACAAGCATAGCATGTGCATCCCACTAGTATATATATATACTGTGTGTGTGTGGGTGTAATTAGTAGCGAAGAATGGATAGCTACTTTACCCCATGTTCTACTGCACTCCATACTGACCGCATAACAGAAACAATATCTGTCTTCTTGGTAAAATCTTGTATGCCAAGCAAACCTTTAAGCTGTTGAAGGGAAATTGTAATGGCTGCTCCGGCCATAAACCCCACAATGGCAGCATGTGATAGGAAGTCGATCAAGAATCCTAATCTGAAAATGTAATCAAATAGAATTAGAAAATTGTGAAAAATAAAACACGAACAACTAAGAAAAATAACTTTATATGAAGACAAAATTCAGAAAGAAATGCATATGATCCTCTGTGAGAAACCGGTATAGTTGCAACTTATGAAAAATTCTACGAAATCTAAGACTCAGAGGTCACCATAGAATGTACCACAAAAATTACACAGATATAGTACACAAAGGAATTAAAATTTTAAGTGTAGGGGGGATTCAAAAGATGGGTTGACTCCGTTTAGAATATAGAACATGGATGAAATTTTAGATCTTTGGGAGGATTTAGATGTTTAAGTAGCATATGGCAGCCATATTTGGTGCCCTGGAATTAGTTCTGGGGCCCAAAAATCACATTCGGATTTGAGATTACCATCTGACCGGAGCGAACGAAGAGTATTTTAAAAGGTCAAAAGTACTCTCATACCAAAAACAAATTTGCCATTTTTTCCCACCTTCTAGACTGCAGAGAATGCTCAACTTATAATAGAATATTAGCCTTGGTGTGACGTCAGAGTGGCTAGCAAATTTTCGGATTAGTTGACCCGAGCGAGTCATCAATGAACTCTGTCTTGGGGGATTTTTCACCTGCCTTGATGACTTGATCAATTTTCATAAATAAATGAATTATAATTTATGAGTATTGATTTTGTTCTTAAGCAAGAACTTGAGAGCTTTAAGTTGGATATGGAAAAATAAAATGTAAAAAAAATGTAGCGAAGCAGCTTTTCTTTACTTACCTGCAAAATCCTAGTGCTGCTTGAGTGACGCCGGCAAAGAATGTTGCCGTAAATGCAAGCCTAAGGTACTCCGCCGGATTTTTGACCGGATCAATCTCCTCCTGGAGCATAGTTCCAAGCAAGAGTGACACAACAGCTACAGGTCCAATGGCGATATGTCTTGAACTCCCCATTACCGCATAAATCAACGGAGGAACAAAACTCGAATCTGCAAAGATCCTCTTAAACGATTAATTCAAATTTGCTAAAAAAAAACAAAAACATATAAACCAATCTGATTTTGAATACAAACTTACAAAGTCCATATTGTGGTTTCAAATTTGCAAGCTTGGAGTAGCCGATATCCTACATCACAGGCCGAAACTCAAAATTAAATGATTTATTGAACTTTAATGCATATTAAAACTAAACCCAAATCATTTTTTACGGATGTACCTGAGGTATACAGAGACTTGCAATGGTTAACCCGGCAATAAGATCTCCTTTGAACTTGGTTAAATTGTAGTGTTGCGCCCATTCGAGAATTGGGAAAAAGGCCTGTAGGCCTAGAACGAACTTCCGTGATCTTGGTTGGTCCTTGAAAGGGCGCAAAGGGTCATCTGAAAAGAATGTTTCTTTCACCGTGTCTGTGAATTCCTCAGCGAGCTTCCGTCTGGGAGGGAATCCCACCTTGTGAATAGACGGCACAAAGTCTGGCTGACGTTTCGAGGATGCATTGCTAACGATGTCCATTTCTTTGGTTTCGAGATCATCAGAAACGCGATGACCCATCTGAGACTACGTAAAGAGGTATCTATATCCCTCAAAGCTGAACAAAAGAACAAAGCATTCACCTGGAAGACAAACATATTGGAAGAAAATTATCAGAACGGCTATAAAACGTTTTGACATTGAAGTCATAATTTCATTAAATAATAACAAAGTTACAGCAAGATCAAAGGGCGCAGCCGATGCTTTGACAAGAAGAACAAAAGCAAAAAAACAAAGTTAAAAGGAAAAAAACAATAGAAAAAGATAGGAAGTATAAAAAGAGCCAGGCGGCGGAGAGTAAAATAGAAACAAGGCACACTAAGGGGTTCTAATCTGCACCCACTCAATCGAACCTCGATAACCGACTCGGCCGAAGACGAAGCTGAAGTGAAACATGTTTCTCTAATTATCCCAAAATAAAAAAATTTCCTTTATTATGCCAAAAAATCAAGTTTTTCCCAAGATAGCCATTGAAACTTCTCGAGCGAGGATTGCTAAAATTGAATAGCTAAACCTCCTTTTGAGCCCACTCTCTATTTTAGCTATTGCATTTTAAAAAAAAATCCCTAAGTATAGCGAGTGAAGTAGGAGTCGCCAAAGATGGCAAATCCTCATCAAATTTGGAGGATCCTCATCCATTCACTATTAATAAAATACTATTAAATTTATTTCTCTCTCTCTCTCCATTTGTCATATATTTTAAATAGATATTAAAATAGAAACAAAAAAATATTATTTTAAAGGAGAACTACCTAAAATAGCTATCCTTGGTGGAGATGCTCGAGGGGTTCTAATCCACTCCCACTCAAATGCAACTGCTTTAACAAATAACACCCACGGGAACTCACAAAATGAAGCTGCAAAACAAATTTGTGAGCTTTCTATGTTGAAGAGCTAAGAATTTGCAATTGAAAGGCTGACCATATTGCAACCTCGATGTAGAAGATTCGATCCCCGCTTACCCACAATATATATATATATATATATATATAAAGAAAAAGAATTTGGGAATCCATACTACACTATAGCTAATGGAATTCAAATATCTCAAGAACAGTTGATCTACCTAGCAGAAATCTGATTGGGCTGGTGCAGAATCATAGAGAATTAAGCATCCAAGATAGGAAGTTACATACAAGTAATCTGTCGAGCTCTTCATATGTTGCAACCAAATGCATTCCAATACATCAGAGTGAGAAACCCCCTCTTTATATAAGTTTCAGCGCAATTCCGGGTCAAACCTTGCACCCAAGGGAAATCATACCTCGATCTATGAATAGAGAATACATAAGAGGCCAAATTCAAATTTTGCCAACTAGGCAGAAAACAAATTATAAATTACAATTTTTGATAAACTGACAAATGATAAATAAATAACGATCATCTCCAGAATGTTTAGTGTCTTGAATATTTTAAATGATTGAGGGAGGATGGTGTTGACTTTGAGTGTTTTGAGAGGAAGCTGTTGACTTTTGGGTATTTTGATTGCAACTGCTTCATACTTCTATGCATAGCCCTGCTCCAGTGCCCCACCTTTATTTTGTTAGATTTTTCTAAGATTTAATAGTTTGAGGTGACTTCTTTTCTTTTTTTTTTGATAAGTTTCAGGTGACTTCTAAATGTGTGGTTGTTAAGAAATTTTGTTTGTGTGAGGATTTGGGAATTATTGGCAATGTGGCTTCAACTATGCTTCATGCCTTTCATTGACCAGATCGTGTCATCAAATCCTTCTTAATCAGGACCATTGAATCAATGGGTTCACCTCCGATGGGGCATCGTTGATACCCATCGGACGGTTACCGAACACTTTATTAACTGTGTAAAGAGGTAACTGATCGGACGGTGCAGATAGATTCAATTCTTGGGATATAGCACATCAGAAAGCTGGTCAATTTATTAGACGGTAGTCACGGTACAGATAGATGATCATGTGCACAAACCTGGCCTATATTTGAGCTAAGTATGGATAATAGTGATACGGAGTAGTATGCTATCATTCTTTTAAAGTAATGTTGACCAGATGTTACATTTACACCATTAATGGTCGTCCAAGAAGAAGAAATGACAGGTTGCCCTATAAAAGAAAAAAAATTAGAAAATCAAAAAACCTCCAAAACTAAATTAGTATCTAATTACAATAGAAATAAGGCCCCCAATTAAATAAATAAATAATAAGAACCCATCTTCTCCTTTTTCTTTTATTCGTTTATGCTTGATGACTTCTGATTGAAAAAGGAAAATGCATTTTTGCAGGGAAAAAAATGCAAGAAATGCTTCTGAAATTATAAATTGGTAATTTAAGAACAACCCATGAAAAAAAAAAGTACTCCCCAGATTAAAAATATAAATAAATAAAAATCACACATGCAATCTCCATAATTGATAAAATAAAATAAAAACTCCTCCCCCCAAATAATAAATCAATATCCAACACTTTCTAAAAGAGGGCAAAAAATCAAAAAATCATACATTCAAATTCTCTATAGCCTTAATAAACAACCATATAAGTTGGCCCTTCCAAAAACCCAACAGTCAAGCTCACAAATTTAATAAACACATCATAATAATCATTAATTAATCTAATAAATCTTTAATTTTTAAAAAAAAATTATTCTAGTTTTTTTTCTGTATGTACGTACAAAAAGCAAAAAGGTGAGGAACCAACTTACCTTCCATAAAGAAGAAAAAAGGGTTACGTGAAAACCATCGATAGTGGCCCAAACATGACGACCATGAATAAAGGGCTTTATCAAATTCAACTGGAATTAGATTCTTCTAAAATATTAATAATTAATTTAATATTATTATATTCCAAACTCAATGGTTCTCAACGCTTGTGATTGGAATAATAATAAATCTATAAATAGAGAAAAATAATTGAAAAGGAAATCGGAATCCCGTCCTGATTCAATGAATCTATGTTCGGGGTTTAGCTATTGACAACGAGATTACGCGGAAATAAAGTCGCGTGTTACTACCACACCACTTTTATGATATAGCGACTTACTTGTTGAAACAAAGTAAAAATTCCGTTGACTGCTTTAAATAAGATCATGAAGACCATTTTCAATCTCTTCCTTCAACAAAATAGATCTTGAGATCATGGGCCTACTATCAGACGGTCAGATGTTCATTCCACGTGGCACACTTCTCAAAAGTTAATGTAAACCATGTTTATTGGTGCACTATGATCACTGATCACACTTATTGGGATCTATGCCACACAAAATTAACATCCGACCGTCTGATTGTAGCCTATGATCTCAAGATCTGGTACGGGGAAGATTGGGACAATAAAAAGATCTCCATAGTCTGATTTAAAGCAGTCTACAAAGATTTCCTTTGTTTAAGTGCGGTGTTTGTGACATTAAATGGTGTGGTAGTCAAGGTAACAAACTTGGTATTGGTCTCGGGTATCGGTTTTGCCCGAGACCGATATGACTAGGCCGATACCGATATACGACTAGGCAAATACAGATACTTATTAGCTTATTTTATTTATTTTTTTAAAAAAAGAAAATAGAGGCAAGGTGTCAATGCGGGCTTCAGCATCGGTCTGTAAATGATCGATATGTATCGGCTCATAACGATACCCATTGGTTAAAAAAAAAGAGGGAGGTATACTATACCATGGCTGTTGCATTAGTAAATTACATTTTCTGTCACATCAGTAGTACATCACTATTGTGCGCCCCTTCTCAAAACATCGAAAATACCTCTAAATGGGTACCTTTGTTCGCACCCACACTTTCTCTATCCCAGACCCCTTCACAATGGTAGATTGCTTCGGATTAGATGATAGAGATCGCGTTTCAACCTGATCTTCAACAAAATGGATCATGAGATCATTTCTCACCTATCAAACGGTCAATTTGTTATTAAATGTGTCACAGATCCCCTAAAAATGGCTCTTCAATCATTCAATTATATGACATAGACACTCAAACATGATTTTAGGGCAATTTTTTGGGGATTTATGACACATGGAATAAAAAACTAGCCGACTGATAGGTGCTCCATGATCTCAAGATCCATTGTGTGGAAAATCGGAGTGAAATACGATTTCCCTCATCTGATCTAAAGCAATCAACGATTTTGAAGGAGTCTAAGACGTGGTTGCATTCAAAGAACATGTGGTTGCGATCAGAGATACCCAGAATTAAAAGCACTAAATTCTCTCAGCCGCCCGATCAATTAGCTCTCTTTTCCAAGCACTTGCCTGACGCGTCTTCTCCTACCAGTTGCCTACCTGATGTGTCTTCTCATGCCAGCTGCCTTACCTAACACGTCTCCTCACCCATACGAACAGCCGAACAGGTGCATCCATGCATGTACATAGGCATAAATATGGGTGGTGTGTCGGTGGATGCTTGATACGTATTGGTTTGCCAGAGAACCGATACGTATCACCGATTTATATCGGTATCGGCCAATATTTGATACCTTGGTGGTAGTAACACCAGCCATAACTTAATAAGAATTACTCCTAGCGATCAATTGGGAAAAAAATCAGCCATAGCGTACCGCCCTGTTTGGCAACACTTTTTCAAAAACTACTTTTTTTTCAGAGAAAATATTGTTTGAAAAGCAATATGATGTGTTGGTTGAAAAGCAATATTGTCTTGTTCTTCTTTTAATAAATGCATGTTTGAAAAGCATCCCAATGAAAAGCAGCATTGGTATGCTTCTCCATAACATTATTTTAAGAAGCAACAAATGTGTTTTTCAGGCACTCAAGTAGATGTCTTACTCTTAAAGTGTTTTTAAGATGCATTTTTGCCAAACAAGTATGAAACTTAGATGTTGAATTTTTTTATTTTTAATTTTATTGCTAAGTAAGTCAATTAATAAAAAATGAAAATAGAAAAATGCAACTACTATTCTTATGAGAACCTAAGGTAGCACACACCTTGCTTTTTTAGCAGCCTAATAATACTCTTAACAGATCGGGGCACATCAACCAAATGGGGAAAGTAATCCTATGAGAATTGAGGATCACCAGTTTCGCAAGTTCGTCGGCAACACCGTTCACCTCCCTTATACAATGTTTCACTTCCCATTCCAAAACTGCCAGGATATCCATAATCCGAGCCAGAATTTCAAACAGATTCCAATAGACGTGCCCACCATTAAGACCCTTTATAAGAAGAACGGACTCGCTTTTAATAATTAATCTCTTACCAAGAAATTTAGCTAGACGGACATCATCCAAAATAGCAAGAGCTTTTTCTTTATTGTTCGATCTAAGACTATAGCAATTTTTAAAAGCGACGATAAAGTCTCCATTATCATCTCTAATAATCCCACCACCACCCGCTTGGTCAGGTTTATTAGACGAAGCTCCATCAGTATTAAGCTTGATATAATTCTTAGGAGGATGAATCCTAAACACTTTAAGCATCACCAAAGGCTTATTCCTCTTAGGAATAATGCCCAACCCTTTCAAAATAATGGCTTCTAATCTAGTAATGTTAACTTTCAGCATAATCAGAGGAGCAAGCCCTCTCAACCAATTACTGACCTTGTTGAAGATAGTATCAATCGAACATATCATAGCATCGAATCTTGTTGAATTTTTGGCTAACCATAATTCCCACCAAAGCACCAAGGGAACCAAGCCACACACCAAACCAAAATAAGATTGATGCTTCTTGTTCCAATATCAAAATATATCCTTGACAGATTGAAAACCTTGATAAAGAATATACTCGATAGACTTCTCCAAATTATGGTAGAGACATCGCATGAGATAGAAAGATGATGCGACATTTCAATAGCCTTCTTGCATAGTTCACACCTAAAGACTATCGTGATCTTCAACCCTGAGATCTGACCATCGATGGCCACATTGTATTGTACAATCTTTTATGCAAATACCTTTATTTTCATAAGACCTTTAGACTTTCATTGCTTTGTTCTTTCCAAATTATTTTGTCCGACTTGTTATATCCCAAGGAACTCTCTAAAATTTGCTTCTTAACTTGGAAAGGAAAAAACTCAAAAACTTGATTTTTCCTGTCCATTTCCCCCCAAGCTTCACCAATAGTGCAATCAAAAGTAGAAGTCGGGCAAAGATCTCCCAGAGGCGTAGGACCGCATCAAGGAACCTTAGTGATGGAAAAAGTGAAATTAAGACTAGCAAGCCATTTACAATGACCCATTGTTTCCTTATTGTTACACCTGACCCGTTTCCAAATATAAGAATCACCATTTTGCCGCGTGGTGAACCAGAAACCTTTACCTTCGATATACCTGTTCTCAGCATATTTAGCCCATAGAGAATCTCCTTTAATAACTTTCCAAATTGATCTCATCATACTAGCATCATTAACATCATGCAACTTTATGATTTCAAGTCAACTTTCGAAAAAAAGAATTGAGACATTGGCCCATTTCTCCCAATGATGCTTCAATTTACCAACTAACATACCCCAATAAAAATTGGAGAAACACTTTTCTAACTGATCAACAACGCCACGAGGGATAGGAAGAATGAACAAAAGATAAATAGGAATCCAACTAAACACATGTTTGATAAGAACAAACTTACCCCCATCTGATAGGAAATGAAATTTCCAACCCTCCATACGTTTAAAAATTTTAGAAACGACCCCAACAAAATCAGCCTTCTTAAGCCGACCTTTAAATAGTGGTACGCTCAAGTAATTAGAAGGGAGGAAAGCATGATTAAATCCGATATAATCCTTGGTCAGATTTATTTTTGCATTGGTGGCATTTTTGGGACAAAGTAACAACTTTTCTAAACATTGAGCAATTGACCCGATTCTCCTTCATAAGTATTGATTAACAACTTAAAGTTTCTCAAAGACTTCTTAGTCCCTTTCGAAAATATAATAAGGTCATTGGCAAACATAAGAGGGGAAATAAAATTGTAAATCCGCTTAAGACTGAACTTGTCAAATATCCCCAGATTCACCTATTGATTAATGACCCGACTAAGGACATCTTGTATCACAGTAAATAGTGTTGGAGACAATCAATATCCTTGCCTAAGGCCCCTTTTTCCTTCGAAGTAACCAAAAACATGTCCATTAATCATAATAGAGTACCAACATCAAAGACAACTTGAGACCAACTTTAAAAAATTGTCAGAAAAATCAAATGCAAGAACCTTTTCCAGGAATTCCCAGCTGACTCTATCACAAGCCTTAGACATATCCAGTTTGAAAACCAAGTTACCACCAACTATACCTTCAAGTATTATTATTTACACCCTATGAAATTGTAACCCCGTCCATCTCCTCTAATCAAAATGCATTGACTCTTTTGAATCAAACTATGGATATCATTTTTCATCCTAATCTTTCAGACAATGGGTCTTTATCAGATCATAGTCATACCATCAGAAGGCCAGTTTTTTCTTCCATGTGACATCCAAAAAAGTGACCAGAAAATTAATTTTGAGCATGATGTGTTCCATGAGACTTTAGGGTCGTTTTCTTAGGTGTGTGTAACTTGAAATCAAAACCGATTGTATGATTGCAAGCCCATAATTTAAGGAAATTTTTTTTGCCCGAACCATGTACTACCTAGTGCCTCCTTTAGGAAAATTCTACCTCCACCAGTGATCAAGAGCCATTATCCCCAAAAACAATCTTAAACGTTTTCTTAGGATGAAAACCAGTCTATTGCTTTCAGCCCAAGTGCCTTCAATAAACCAGTAGTCAGTAGATGTGAATAGAGCTACGGTTTTCTTATTAGGCTGCAGGGTGAGCTCTTCTCTCAACCACCACCAACATGTATGTTGGGGTTAGATGCACTATACTTTATAGTAAGTCGAAGAAGTTGATCTATCTCATCTATAAGATGAGCGGTGATGACTCAACATATGCACTTTAGGCTGCTTCCTCTTGTCCATATTTTTCTAGGCGTCCCTACTTGGATCCATAGGTCAAGTTGAAGTGTTGACTTTTCCTCTTGTGTGCTTTTGATTTTTAAACCTTTCTTAAATTGTTGGCTACCTTTTGGCTGTTAAGTTGAAAACTCATGTTTGAATAATTTTTTGAAGGAACTTCTATTCTATCATATTACTGGTAGGTGCGTTCCTAGAGGGAAAATCGTTGACCTCATTGAATTAGACAATGGTGGCCGTTTTTCACTCCCATCCTATACTCGATGTTTAGACCATGGCAGTGCTATTAGGCGGGCAAGTGTTTGATTCCTAAATATTGGCTCTAAAATTATGTTTAAGAGGATGTATACCATTTGATTTTAAGGCCACTTTTTAGGATCTATGGCTACATAAAATAAAGAAACTATCGTTTGATGTCACTCTTATGGTCACAAGATATGTAGAAGAAAGGAAATATACAATCACCAGCCAATGGTTTTACGTGTAGGCGCCTACTAGTAATTTGGAAGGCTACGAATAATCTTATCTTCTTATTTAGTTCGTCATGGATTTCGCACGGGTCAGACTTTAAGAGTGAGGCTCGGATGTTATTGTCACTCCTTTATGTTACAATCACCTCACTTAGACGAAGGTGAAGTCATTTCAGTCTCTCACCCTACCCTAGGAGAGAAGGGTTGATATCTAGAGAGAGAAGTGATGGCACCTCGACAGTGAGGTGTTGGCACTCCATTAGCAAAGCAATGACACCTTAGTAGTGAGGTGAAGCGTTGACACCTCGGGAGAAGCATTATCACCCCGGTAGCGAAACATTAGGACCCTAGTAGTGAAGCGTTAGTACCATTGATCAAAATCTCGTCTGATACCAATATGTATCGGTTTTGAATCTCACCGATACGGTACATTCAAGGTAGTGTATCGGTGCCTCCCATACAAATTACAAAAATACCACACGATACATACCAATATATCGTCCAGAATATGTATCATCCGGAACCGATACGTATCGGTTTTCCGATTTTTTGACCCATGGTTAGCACCCTTTCAGTGGAAAAGAAGTGGGTTCGTGAAGTTCTGGCACCCACGTGATCAGATGCAGGGTATTTCGAAAAGATTATCTACTTTTTTTAAAACAAAAGATATTTAAAATGTACTTAAATCAAGGTAACAAAATCGGTATCGGTCCTTGGAGAATTGATACATATTGGCCTATTTATAATAAATATAAAAAAAATTAAAAATATAGGGATCGGCTGATATCGGCCCGTATCAGCCGATACCGATACGTATCGGTTTGCCGAGAAACCGATATGCATTGGTATCGGCCAATATTTGATACCTTAGGTTAAATGATTATAAAGCAACACATGTCACCTCACAAAAAGACGCTACATGTCATACCGATATCATTAGGACAAAGATATCGACTCAGCCGATACTGATACATATCGGCCTATTAAAAAAAAAATAGAGGTATCGATCGAAACCGATATCGTATCAACCGATATTCGATACGGCTCTGTATGCCCATTACCTTGAGATCAAGCGTGTGAAAGGTACCAAAGAGGCATTAGCCCAGTTGGTACTCTCCCTTCATTGTGAGGGAGGAGGTCGTGGGTTTGATACTCGTCCTCCATGCTGTTTCCAACCCTTGTCTTTACAAGGTGTGGGTTGGGTTCTGTTAGTTAACCCGCACCACTATAGTTGGTGCTCCCTCACGCTGCTCCTCAACTATCATGTGTATGCGTGCCTGCTCCTCAGTTCTCGAGGTTGTCTCGGCTTAAATGACCGTATCAAAAAAAAAAGTGTGTGAAAGGTTGGGACGAAAAATATTCTCCAACAAAACCCAAATCTATTAGTCATCGCAGTTCGCTTTTAAAGCATCATTCTTTAATAATTGGGCTGGATTATTTGATCATAACCACAATTGACTCTTCCCAAAGTTGTAAGCCCAACTAATAAACATTGAAGTTTTTGGACCTTGGAGATTCTTGCATCGCCATTGGGAGTTTTCACGTGAGAAAATTGCTGATTGATTTGAATCAAACGATGGAGATCCTCATGCATCCTAATGTTTAAGGAAGAAATTTATATGTTGATTCTAGGTTGCACATCTACCAAGAAGTTACTATGATCATGGGTGTACAGTTAGACATAGTTTTCGAGTAATAAAAACAACAATAAGAATAATTTATAAAATATATTATTATTATTATTTAATTAAAAATAAATATTAAAATTTATCTTTTAACCTTAACTTTAAGGTAAAATGTTTTAAAAGTTTTTCTACATTTATAAAAATATATCATGCGAAATATAAATATTGTACATTTATAATTAATAGTTTATTCAAAAAAAAATTAAAAAAAAAAAAGTTGGGTTTGAAAAACTGCTCTACAGATAAAAAAGTTGAGAGTCGGGAAAAGAAGTTTTATGAGAGGGGGTGAGAAGGGGAGATTTAATCCCTTTCCATCTAATTTTTTTATACTTTCAATAAATTGATCATTTGGGGATTGTCTTTTGCTTGGAGGTTTCTGCTCTCCATATTTTTTTTATTTTATTTTTTCTTATTTTAGGGGTAGAATAAGAGAGTTTTATCCTCTCATTAGTGAGAGTCTTCTTTTCCGAGGAGATCGACTCTACGAAGGCTTTTTTGAAATCCATAATTGTTTCTGAAATGATTTTGGTCACGGGTTTTACCGACGCTTTGATGGCTTCATTATTGCGTGAACACATGCACTATTTTTACGCCATGAGACATTGTTTAAAAGCTTCGATTGAAGCGATGTGTGAAGCTTTTGGTCGGTGTTTGCCCCCGTTTTCAACGTGATGAGAGTTTTTGTGGATCATGAGTTTGCTGATGGTGGTAGCATCTCTTCGAATGAATCTTTGGTGTTGGTTACTAGCGGATCTTCAGAATGGTGGTGGATTTTTGAATTTTTACTTTACTTTGAAGGTCACTGAATTCCGTGTCGGTGTTAGATAGGTCTTAGATGTCAATCAATGTATTTTACAGTTAGTTATTCTAACTACTACTATTGTAGCCCTCCACTATCTTATCGTTCTCTATTTCAAATGAAAATAATAAAATTTCATTTAAAAAAAAGAATTAATAGTTTATTCAATTAAAACAGTTGATATGTATGCATGGATCAAAATTTCGTTCGATACCGATACATATCGGTATCGGACCCTACCGATATGGTACATTGAATGTACCGTATCGTTCATCCCCATTCAAATATCAGACGATACATTCAATGTATCGTCTGATACGGTCCGATACTGATACATATCATCTGATACATATCATCTGATACGTATCGGTTTTGAGCTCGGACGATACATATCAGGTAAGCGAGATTTTGATCCATGTATGTGTGATTAGAGTTAGAATTGGAGACTTGTCATAGAATAGGGTTAGAAAACCTTCAGATATTTCAGAAAGCTTCAAACCATATCAATATGTGCCATACCTGTCAAAATGTGAGGCTTTTAATTGGACAACCGTAATTGGGCCGAATAGAGGAGGAAGAATTAAAAGGAAAGGCAATTTCGTACGATATGGCTTAGCGACGTTTACAGAATTTTCTCTGCAGATAAGAAAATCTAAAAATTTAAAATAAATAATACACGAATATTAAAAATTAAAAATAAATAATGCCTACGAAAGAGCAAATACCAGGGAGAGAGGTTCACTTCCGATCCCAAGAGCTGATTTGATATCTACCTTAAAGAAGAGATACCAAAAAGCCTGTTTTCCAAAGTCAGTGATCGTTGTTCATTAATGGCGGCCCTGTCTTCCGGTGCTGGTACCCCAAAATCTAAGGAAAACATAAATGTGTCCATGATTTTTTTTTTTTATTTTATTTTTTCCAACTTTTATAAAATTTCAATGAGTTTTATTCAAAGTTTTTCTTCAATTTTATTATTATAAATTATAAATCATATTGCCCATACAACACAAAATAATTATAATAAAAATACAAAATCTAACATAAAATCAAATGATTGCATCAAAATTTATTCATGAAAAGTACTTACAACCGGCACATTGGACAATGGACCTATATCGCGGTGAAGGGAGCGAAAACCAAACCTCGCCAAAGAAATCAACAAAGCCCTCGAGAAGTGAGGCACCGAATAATGGAGATTTGACGATTCAAGTTCGCGACTAGTACCCAAGAATCTGAATGTAAACGTAATTCTGTATATACTTTTTTATCTTTATTTTATTTTTTTCACCTTTTATTTTATAAAATTTTAATGAGGAGGACATTTATTAGCCTATGTTTAAGAGAGAGAGTCATGTGTTTAGAGTCCTAGTTTAATTAGAAGAATTTCACAATTACACTTGAGAGAAGGGCACTAACTTTTAGGAGCATTTTAAGTATGAAAATATGAAAGAAACTATTTTTTCTTTTATATAAGAGTAAGGATAATGATATATATATATATATATATATATATATATATATATATATATATATATATATATATATATATATATATATATATTATCGTTGACATGTTACAATCACGATTGAAAACGGGTCTTTCACGCTATTCCAGGCTCTGGAAGCTAGTAAATTTGTTGTTTCCGACATATGGTCCATCAATTGACCCTGTGGCTTGTCTTGTCCTCTGAAGCGTATATGAGAGATAACCGAGCCGACTCAGCTGAGTGTGACTAAAGCTATAGGATTATGACCGTCCACTTTATAAATGTTCACGCCTATGATATAATTGGAACCATCCGATTGCTATACTTTAGGGTACCTCCGATCGCACCCACAGGTTTAATGAAAGCGCCTAGATTCGAAACCCAGTGAAATTTGTTGACTTCTTGGATCAGACGATTGAGATCATTTCACCCCAATATTCTTGAGATAATAATCTTACCGCTATATAGTCAATTTTTTTATTCCATGCAATACAGATCCCAAAACTATGGCCCTAAGATCATGTTTGAGCGTGATGTATGCCATGTGAGTTTAGAGTCACATTTTTGGGGATACATGGCATGTGACATTAAAAACTCACCGTCGGATGGTATGCTCATGGTATCAAGATCCATTGTGTGGAAAGTTGGAGTGAAAAATGATCTCAATCATGCCATTCTCTGCAATCAACGACTTTAAGTGGGTTTCGAGCATAGGTGCTATCAATAATGTTGTTGGTGCGAACATAGGTACCCTAAAGATAGTTTAACATCAAACTTAAAAGGGTACGATTCTCCTGGCTGTCATTTAAATACTGAGAAGGTGTTTAAATGATCATACACCATTAATAATTTAAGATGTGGCCTAGTAATCCATACCGTCAAAGTGAGAGATCTTGAGTAGAAGGGCAATAGGCCCAAAAATCATAGTTTTCGGGAGGTTGAAATTATATGATCTATGAACTCTAACAGTAAGCTGTTGTTCTTAGGTTTAACAGTAGGTATTAAAGTTCGCCCATTTGATGATTCACATTCACTTATTGACATGATTCTTTTGCTAAAACATATTCTAATGACGGAGTGGCAATTGGACAATTTAGATTAAGCTCAAATGTGCGCCACATGGTATAATAAAACATCACATTTCAATATTGTAACATGAAAACTCTAATTTAATGATCTAAGATCATTTAAACACTATTTTCGGATATAAATTTAGGTATCCCTACTTTAAAATATGTGCAGAACCGTTTTTGTTAGATTACCTATGATCGATCATTGAAATCTTACGGTCAATTAGAATTTTAGTCGTTGGGCACAATTTATGTTGTACCAGCTCATAGATTTGCATAGGATCCTGACCATCATTTAAACATCAAATAATGTTAAACAATCTTACACCATTTATTAACCTATAATCTTAGAAATCTATACCGTCAAAGTGATATATAATAAATTGAAGGGCTAGGGGTCCAACAATACATTTTTTGAGATATTCGAATCATCCAATCTGTGCACTCTAATATCAACAATTATTCTTAATTTTGATGGCTAATATTAAAGTTAATCTATTAGATGGTTTACATCCAATTAGAACCATGATCCTTTGATTGGGACATGTTCCAACAATAGATTGCCATTTGGGAAATTTAGATTGATCATAGGTGTGTGCACATATAATAAAATGATAAATCACACTCAATGATGTGAGATGAAAAAAATATCAATTTAATGATGTAAAATCATTTAAGTATCATTTGGTGTTTAAATGCAGTCCAGAGCCATTATCCCATTTACATAAGCATAATTAGTTTCCAATGTAAGGTTGGTGTTAGCCTGTCAGCAGGTCGATTCAACCTGATGCTCAACCTGCCCAACCCGGGTCTTTTCCCATAGGGCACATTAAATGTCGGGATGAAACATCCGACCTGTTCTTCAAGTCGGATTGAGTTGAGAAAAATCAGGTTGGGTCGGGTCAACTATACCTGACCTGATATTTTCTATATAAAATAAAAAAAAATTAAGAGTTTACGTCCGATCTAGTCGGGTTTTTTGGCTGGCCTTCCGGTTGGTGAGGTGAGAGGTCGGGTCAAGTCAGGTGGAGGTGCACTATATGGTTAAATTAGGGCAGGTCAGGCATATCCCATTGACTCATAGGATAGAGAGTTAGAGACAACTGGCAGCTGCACCCTACTCATATACTCCCAAGTCCAGATCATAAATGAAAGGAGGATTGGGACCGGCTCAGTTGACTGTAATGGCATTGATAAATACTATAACTCCCCACTTTCTATTCTATAATGCCATACCGTACGGCCTAGACAGCCTCAAGACAAAAGAGTGCAGTTGAAGATATTATCCCCCAAAATAAATAAATAAATAAATAAATTATGTAGATGCGACTTTGATAAGTAGAGTTGCCAAGTCGGAAGTGGGAAAAAATCGCCTAAGTACATAAGATTTAACCATTCAACAATTCTATTTTCCATGTCGTAACAAATTTTATGTCATAATAAATTTTATTTGCTCTAATAGAGAGTTAGTAGAGAATTGAGAGATTATTGCAAGAGCAAGTAAATCCTCCTATACAAGGAGTTAGAAAAGAGGATAAGAATGAATTAAAGGAGGCAAGCTTTGTTGTGTCAGGAGCTAGGAGAAAGTTATGTTATACGCACCCTAATGGATTCCAATTGGCTCAGAACCACCTAAGAGCTGTATGACGGGGCCAATACTCGAGCTTGCAGCATGGAGCGTGTGGCACGACATGTGATGCCAGGAGGGCACGCGACATGGGGCCAAGTGGGCCTGGCGACGTGGTCGCGCTGCGAGGACGTGACACGGTCGCATGAGGGTACGACGCAGAGCGTCATAGACGCGACATAGCCAAGGTGGGCTAACAACGCAGGAGGCGTTGCGGTATGTCAAACCAAGGGGTCTGAGGTTCTCCTGCCATTCTTGCTGAATGACTGTTTTACCCTTATATAGAGGAAGGGAGCTAGAGAGCTATTCCCCCGCACACGGGGCCTTGCGTTGCCAGAGGGGGCGCAAGTGTCTCCTAGGCGTGAAAGGGTGGGCCTAAGACGTCGACGCAGCGATGTCGTGTGGAACCTAGGTGAGGTTAAAGTATGGCTCCGGACTACGCGTCGCGGTACATACAGCTGGGCAACCTCGCGTGAGAACACCAAGGCGCTGCGTGGGACTCAATGGACGCGTTGGTATGTGAGCAAGACATGGTGGCATGAGAAGCTGCATGCCAAGACTGTTGCGAGCGAGATACTAGTGCAGTGCACAGGGTGAAGCTTGAGCAAGCCAAGTTAGCGCAGCGGTGCAAGTGGCGTGTCGTAAGGGACACGATGAGCTGAATGGTAGGCTGTGAAACAGAGGTAATCATGTTGGGAGGAGTTCCCGTCCTCTAGGCGGGTGGTATCAGAGCTGATGTGCAGATGGGTTGGCTTCGTTGCACGCGGTAGCGAAACACTGCGCGGGTTGAAAGCGCGTTGAAAGATGCCCTCGCGACAGTTGGTACCAGAAGTAGGCTGACCTAGCGAAGCATGCATTAGGTGCCGCACGGGACTGAGGTTGCGGAAGTGCAACCCCGTGACAGCTGACTCTTAAGTCCTTCAAAAATATTAATAATTAATATAATATTATTATCAATATCAATATTATTAATATTATTATATCCCAAACTCAATGGTTCTCAACGCTTGTGATTAGAATAATAATCAAATCTATAAATAGAATAAAAAAATGAAAAGGAAATCGGAATCCCGTCCTCATTCAATGAATCTAGGAATGACTTTAATACCTTTTATGTTCAGGGTTTAGCTATTGACAACGAGATTACGCGGCAATAAAGTGTTAATAATTTATACGCGTGTTACTCTCACACCATTTTATGATACAGCCACTCACTAACTGAAACAAAGGAAAAAATTCCTTCCACTGCTTTAAATAAGATCATGAAGATAATTTTCAGGCTCCTTCTACACAATAGATCTTGAGATCATGATCCTAGTATCAGACGGTCAGATGTTGATTCCACATGGTGCACATCTCAAAAAGTGAATGTAAACCATGTTTGTTGGTACACTATGATCATTGATCACACTTATTGGAATGTATGCCACGTAAAATTAACATCTGACCGTCTAATTATAGCTTATGAACTCAAGATCTGGTGTGGGGAAGATTGGGACAATAAAAAGATCTCCATAGTCTGATTTAAAGCAGTCTACAAAGATTTTCTTTGTTTAAGTGAGGTGTCTGTAACATTAAATGGTGTGGTAGTCAAGGTATCAAAATTGGTATTGGCCTCGGGTATTGGTTTGCCCGAGACTGATATGACTAGGCCGATACCGATACGCATCGGCCTATTTTTTTAAAATTTTTTAAAGAAAAAGAAAATAGAGGCAAGGTATCAATGCGGGCTTCAGTATCGGTCCGTAAATTAT